>CAJGYO010000001.1:34557439-35157439 GCA_904845875.1 Miscanthus lutarioriparius
AAAAAGTGATAAGAAAAAGTATGCATTTATTTAAGGGTAAAAATGACGTAGCTGCTCAATGTTCCAAGCGTTGGTGAAGACCTCGCCATTGATGGTTTTCACCTTGTAGGCGCCTGGCCGGAGTACTTCCACGACGACGTACGACCCCTCCCAAGGTGGGGAGAGCTTGTGGCGGTCCTTGTTGCTCTACACGAGGTGGAGGACAAGGTCCCTGACGTTGAAGGCTCGGTCCCGCACCCATCGGCCGTGGTGCCGTCGCAACGCCTACTGGTACTTGGCCGAACAGAGGAGGGTGATGTCGTGGGCTTCGTCTAGTTGGTCCATGGTGTCTTGGTGGGATGCCTCGGCTCCCTGTTCGTCGTATGCTCTAATTCTTGGCGCTCCATAGTCGAGGTCCATCGGGAGAACGGCCTCGGAACCGTAGACCATGAAGAAAGGTGTGTAGCCGGTGGCCCGGCTGGGTGTTGTCCTTAGTTTCCAGAGCACCGCCGGGAGCTCGGTGACCCATCGTGCGCCGAACTTGTTCAACTGGTTGAAGATCCTAGGCTTGAGGCCCTATAGGAGCATGCCGTTTGCGCGCTCGACCTGCCCATTCGTCCAGGGGTGCGCGACGACCGCCCAATCGATCCAGATGTGTTCATCGTAGAATTGAATGAATTTCTTATCGGTGAACTGCGTGCCGTTGTCTGTGATGATGGAGTTTGGTACTCCAAAGCGATGGATGATGTCAAGGAAGAACAGCACAGTTTGCTTGGATTTGATCATGGAGATCGGTCGAGCTTCGATCCATTTCGTAAACTTGTCTACGGTGACAAGTAGGTGGGTGAAGCCCCCAGGCGCCTTTTTGAGTGGCCCAACCAGGTCAAGCCCCTAGACCGCGAAGGGCCACATGATGGGGATCATCTGGAGTGCCTAGGCCAGCAGGTGAGTCTGCTGAGCATAGTACTGACACCCTTCGCAGGTACGTATGATTTGCTTGGCGTCGGCTACTGCAGTGGGCCAGTAGAAGCCCTATCGGAATGCGTTTCCAACCAAGGTCCTCGGCGCGGCATGGTGACCACAGACCCCACCGTAGATGTCGCTCAGCAGAAGTCTTCCCTGTTCGCTGGGGATACAGAGCTGCAGGATCCCGGTGTGGCTTCGTCTGTAGAGTTTGCCTTCTTCAAGAACGAAGGACTTGGCGCAACGTGCGAGTCGTCGAGCTTCCGTCTTGTCCGACGGTAGTGTGTTGTGGAGGAGGTAGTTGAGGTAGAGCATTCTCCAGTCGTCCAGAGGGTTGGGCTCTGTTGCTGGATCCTTTTCAAGTTCCATGACATCGGGACCGGGCGGAGCTGTCGGTTGGTCAGCCCCTGGGGCTGGATTAGATGGGCCATCATCGGCCCACTCTGACCCTTCATGCTAGTCGCTAGCGAAGATGCCCGTTGGTACCGGCTCAACCTTGGATGGCGTCGGACGGAAGGTGCTCCAACCACGCTCGTGCCGAATCGGCGAGGAACAGTGGAAGGTTGCGGATAATGAAGTTGTCATTATCTGCACCACTGGCTTGACAGGCAAGCCAATAGTCTTAAAGCCAAAGCCCGAGGTTGGTCTCCTCGGAGTACTTAGGGATGTTGGTAGGTGGTCGATACCTTGGCGGGAACGCAGCATTGAGGATGTGCCGGCCAAAGGCCTAAGGGCCTGGTAGGCTGGGGCTCGGGCTCCGGTCCTTGCCATTGTTGTAGCGTCCGTCGCGTCGAGGATGATAGCAGCGGCGGGCACCTTCCCTTGGGTCGCCGTAGGTGCACTTGCGGGCGTCAATGGTGCTACGTGCATCGTGGTCGCGGCCGAGACGCTGATGTATCTGGGTCGCAATGCGCTGCCCACCGCCTTGTGGTGCTTGGTGGACTGATGCGTCCCTGGTGGGGTGTACTGAGGGCATACACTGGCTGGTGTCGAGCTCATGTCGTTGAGACAATGAGCTTTTCGCCTGCTGCACTGTCGCATGCTCGAGCAGTGTGCGGATTTCATGGTGGGCCCGATAATCCTCGGGCATTGCGGCCTCTGGAAGGCCATGGAGCAAGGCCGTGGCGGCGGCGATGTTCTGGCTCGCCCGAGCGAAGCGAGGAAGGGTTTCATCATCGGCGATGATCCTTCGGTTCACGTCGCGGGCTACGGCTCGTGCGTGCCCACCGTCTCCGTGGCGTTCGATCTCCTGATCCACCAACGTGTATTCCCAAACAAGCTGTTGTCCGGCCTCGTTGATCTCCCATTTTTGGGTTTTTAGCTGCTCCACCCCTACGTGGGACGGGGCCGTCGTTCTTCCTTCGGTTCTATCGCCGAGGTTGCCCGCCGGGGTGACCTCCTTCTTGGAGGCACTTTCGATGTGTCCCTTAGAGGTTTCCAAAATGAAGCATTCCCAGGAGGGATGATGGCTCCCCCTGCCGGAGTCAGAGCCAGAGTCTGACCTCGACCCTCCACGAGGAGGCCATGGAGGGATTCTATGACGCTTTTGATCACGAGTTCATGGGGAACGGGATCGTGTGCCGGGCCACAAGGTGGCTTACGGTCGCCGCGGCATTGTGGAGACCGAACGGAAACGCCATCGAGGTGCTCTATGTGGAGTGTTCTGAAGAGAGGGTGAGGCAGCGTGGGGCCTCCCTGGACGGCTGGGGTCCAGGGGAGATGCTGGGCTGGCACTCAAGCCTCCGGTAGCCAGAGCCGATGGAGGGAGAGATTGGATGGTGAGGCGGGCCAACGCCAACTCTCCTCCCACCATGACGATGAAGTCCAGGCCACTAAAATGCACGTGTGCACCCGGGACCCAGCTGATTGCGTGGTTAGCCATCCCAGGCCTGATTTGGAACGTGCAAAGGCCCCTACCTAGCGCGCCAACTATCGGTGTTTCAAACAAACACTGGCTAGTAAATTTATAATTGATGCGCGTTAGGCCCGGATGATGCAATAAAGGACATGAGGTTTATACTGGTTTAGGCCGAACATCCCTACATTCAGTCTACTGCTTCTCGTGTTATTAGTACCGAAAAGGTTCATAGTAGGGGGTACAAATGGTCGAGAGAGGGACGGGTCCCAAGTCTCTGATGGAATGGTTGAAAAGGTCACCGAGAGCTTGGTTGCTCCTCAGCTGTGTGTGAAGTGTCGTGTATGTTGAACTTATCCCCCAAGAGTCGATCCCCTTAGTGGGGGGCCCTGCCCTCCCTTTTATAGACCAAGGGGGTAGCAGGGGTTACAGATGGGAGAAAAGAGAAAAACCAGAGGCCAAGAAGCTTCTCTGAAGGTGTTGGGCCCTCCTTTTCCACAGAGCCAGCCTCGCTGACATGGCCAGACGGTGTCAGGGATTGGCACGTTCGCCGGATGCCTATGTGCTAACGACGCCATGCCCTTACTGGATCAGCAACTGGTCATGCCCCGTCCCGCCCCGTCCCGCCCCTTCGGGTGGCGTGTCGGACAAGGGTGTTGACCTATAGCCCTGTGGGGAGTGGATGGCGCGGTGACTATACTTTTGTCACTATAGATGGCGTGAGTCTCTTCTTGGACCGTAGTGGTTGTCGTACGTCTATGTCAGGTTCTGTGTCCGAGGGCTGAAGGCGGTGCCTACAACACTATTTGGACTCTGCCATGCCCGGAATGGTCAAAAGCGCCCATCCCATCGTACCCTGGCGGTACTTTCCTGCCGCGGTGCAGGGCATGGTCCTTGGTGCTGCATTTGACTCGAATGTCATGTCGTACCCAGTGCTCATCATTTTGAAGGCGCAGGGTGTACTCATCGGGCGAGGCGGAGTCTGCCCTCGGCAGTCGGGGGAGGCGGAGCCGGCCCTCGGACGTCGGGCGAGGCGGAGCCCGCCCTCGGACGTATGGCGAGGCGGAGCCTAGCCATCAGGGGTCGAGCGAGGTGGAGCCAGCCCTTAGCCGTCGGGCAAGGCAGAGCCTAGCCCTCGGGGGTTGGGTGAGGCGGAGCCAGCCCTTAGCCGTCGGGCAAGGCAGAGCCTAGCCCTTGAGGGTCGGGCGAGGCAGAACCAGTCTTCTATCGTTTGGACAAGAAACATAGTAGCGTTCCCGTCTGATCGAAAGTGTCAACGTTCGATGATCATTAGTTCCACCTCATTAGGTAACCCGGTATTAGGTCCCCGACACTTGGTAACTCCACTACTAGCAAGGCTTATAGAGTTTGGAATTTGGCTAGTGGTACTCTTGAGGAGGTTCATGATGTGGAGTTTGATGAAACCAATGGTTCCCAAGAGAAACAAGAGAATCTAGATGATGTGAGTGGCACTCAATCGGTCAATGTAATGAAGAACATGGACATTGGTGTTATAAGGCCTAGAGAAGTGATTGATGTTGAAGATGACAAGAATCAAGTGCTCTCTAACTCAAATGTGCAAGCTAGTGGTTCTCATGATCAAAATCAAGCTAGTGCAAGATCAACAACAAGTGGCTAGTTCATCATCTTAACCAAATGAGGAATCAAGTTCAAGTGCTCCAGCCAACCAATGTTGCAAGAGATTATCCTTTGGATTCTATCATTGGTGATATCTCAAGAGGTATGCAAACAAGATTAAGTGAATGCTATGCATGAAGAGCTAAACAACTTCACAAGAAATCAAGTATGGGAGTCAGTTGAGAGGCCTAATGATCATAATGTGATTGAAACCAAATGGGTCTTTAGGAACAAGCAAGATCAAGATGGGATAGTTGTAAGGAACAAAGCAAGATTAGTGGCTCAAAGTTACACTCAAGTTGAAGGTCTTGACTTTGGAGAAACTTATGCCCCAGTTGCAAGATTGGAAGCAATTAGGATCTTGTTAGCCTATGCTTGTGCCCACAACATCAAGTTGTACCAAATGGATGTGAAGAGTGCATTTTTTAATGGGTACATCAATGAGCTTGTGTATGTTGAGCAACCTCTCAGTTTTGAAGATGAGAAGAAACCCAACCATGTGTACAAGTTGAGAAAGGCTTTGTATGGATTGAAGCAAATACCTAAAGCATGGTATGAGAGATTGAGGGATTTCCTACTCTCTAAGGGGTTCACTATGGGCAAGGTTGACACCAATCTCTTCACCAAGAAGATTGGCAAGGACTTATTTGTGTTGTAAATCTATGGTGATGATATCATATTTGGATCAACCAATCAAGATTTTTATGAGGAGTTTGGAAAGATGATGGCAAGTGAGTTTGAGATGTCTATGATTGGAGAGCTTAGTTACTTCCTTAGACTTCAAATCAAGCAAATGAAGAATGACACATTTATGAGTCAAGGCAAGTACATCAAAGATATCCTCAATAAGTTTGGCATGGATGAGAGCAAAGCTATTAGTACACCAATGGGGACAAATGAAAGCTTGGATAGTGATGCTAGTAGCAACATGGTGGATCAAAAAATGTATCGGTCTATGATTGGAAGCCTACTCTATGTGACCGCATCAAGGTCAGATGTGATGTTTAGTGTATGCATGTGTGCTAGATTTCAAGCCTCACCTAGAGAGAGAGTCATTTGAAGGCAACCAAGAGTATTGAGGTACTTGAAGCATCCACAAAATGTTAGATTGTGGTGTCCCAAAGGAGCAAGATTTGAGTTGATTGGATATTAGGACTCTGATTATGTGGGGTGCAAAGTTGAGAGAAAGAGCACATTAGGCACATGTCAATTATTAGGAAGATCACTTGTGTCTTGGTCATCAAAGAAGCAAAATAGTGTAGCACTTTCAACCATCGAAGTGGAGTACATTTTGGCCGGTAGTTGTTGTGCTCAATTACTTTAGATGAAGGCTACTTTGAGTGATTTTGGAATCAAATTCAAACAAGTGCCATTGCTATATGACAATGAGAGTGTCGTGAAGCTCACCAACAACCCTGTTCAACACTCAAGAACAAAGCACATAGATGTCCGCCATCATTTCATTAGAGATCACCAACAAAAAGGGGACATTTGCATTGAGAGTGTGGACACTGATGATCAACTTGCTGATATCTTCACTGAGCCACTTGATGAAAAGAGGTTTTGCAAGCTAAGGAATAAATTGAACATACTTGACTTCTCAAATATGTGTTGATGCACCCCAAATTATATGGCATGCCTCTCCTTCGAGCAAAGCAAGGTAAAGTTGATTGACATGTCATTCATCCATTGCTAAGGACTTGTTTAGTGCATCAAGTCATTCCTCACAAGTCTTAGGTTCATTCATGAAAATTAAATGAATTTGATGCTTGGATGGTACAACTATTGCCTCTATGCTTGAAATGATCTAGTGGTAGCATATGACATGTTTGTGGGCTTGTGAACCTAGTGTTTAATCTAGAGAATGAGCTATAAGTGTTTAACTCAACATGGTACACGATAACCCTTATTTGGAGGTCTGAAGAAGCTTGTCCTCGGATCAAACCGAGTTAACTATCTTTTGCAAGTAATCTAGATTGAACCAAATTAGAAAAATGATCCTCACTTCACATGGTTTCACCCCAACCTATCTAAAATTTAAGCTCACCTTTTGTGTTAATTGTTGACAAAGGGAGAGAGAAATTCACAGAGATAGTAAGATAGGGGGAGCAAACAAATGAAATGATATTGTAAGGGGATCAATTAAAATTTGAAGCACACAAGTAGGGGGAGCAAGCTCATAAACTTGTATGTTGCATTTAAATGTGTGTTACATATGTTTGCTTGCATGGCACAAGTTTAAAATTTTATATCCATGCTTGTGTGGTGTATGCTAGTTCATAGAAAATGATTGATGAAATGAAAACTAGCATGCATAGGATAGCTAGATATACCTTTGATCTTTTACGAGTGGTACTAGAACCTTGCTTCTAATGTTGATCTCACGAGGTATCTAGTTTATCTTTGCTTTTAAAGTGGTATCCAGCAAACCATGGTGCTAAGGATGGTGTTCAAATGGCAACTCCGATTGGTATCACGCTTCAAAGGTCTATTCTTACACCTTAGCATCATTTGGTAGCCATTACTCTTCCAAACTTAAAATCGACGCATATGTGTAAGCTTTCAAATCCAAACTCTTAGCACATATGTAGGGGGAGCTAATACTACCAATTTGGGTTTATGAAACTTGTCCATAACCTTTACACATGGTAATATGCTTGGGCAAGCAACATGAATCCAAAAAGATTTCATTGAATATCTTTGTAAATAAGTTGTCATCAATTACTAAAAAAGGGGAGATTAAAAGCCCAAGTTTGGTTTTGGATAATTGATGAAACCTAGGGACTAATCCTTGTACTAAGTGTGTAGACATGAAAGGATGGTCCCATACCAAGTGGTGGAGCGAAAAGATGATCATGGTGAGTGGTGATGACCAAAAGATGATCAAGTGCTTCACATTTAGAAAAGAAGAAAGAGAAAAACAAAAATGGGCACAAGGCAAAGGTATAATGATAGGAGCCATTTTTAGATTGCACTCAAGACACCATAGAGGGTGTGAGTGATTTAGGATCATTAGCCATACTATAAAGAGGGAAAATCTTTGGCTAAGCGGTTATCGAGTGGCACTAGGTGATATTGTTCTTGCATATGCATTTAGGAATCTAGTGTGCTAACTTTGACCCTTGTAAAATGCTGTAAAAAATGCTAACCCTCGTGCACACAAGTTCTACACTTTGTGGTTAGCAAGTTGGAAGCAAGGGTGAAGCGGTTGAGGACTTAGAAAAAGAAAAGGTGGTGAAAGTCCTTGACCAGACGTTGGCTGTGGGGTGACCGGACTCACCCCGGCGCATCTGGTCAATTATAGGCGGCGGCGCTGTGTTGGCCAAGAGCGCCGAGGAAGGATCGGACGCTGGCCCTGACTGCACCGGCACGTCCGGTCACTTTTTCTAGAGGAGGCGAGTTGGGCGATCAGACGCGTAGGGTCAGCGTCATGTTGTCGGGGACGTACGCTGGCATCAGCTTCATAGGCGAGCACAGAGAGGTGGAGTGCGGGCTGGACGCTAGGGTGCGTTAGGTCACCGTTGACCGGACGCGTCCGGTCAGCAAAAATCCACTCTAGAACCTTACTTGAGTTGACCGGACTCTGGTGGCGCAGTGTCTAGTCGTTTCCATCAGCGAGTTCAGTCACAACTTAACACGCGAGCAATCGAGTTTTTACCATTGATATCGGGCGGCTCTGGTTCAAACGAGGGACACGTGGCTGCCATCGGGTGACCGGACTCACCTGATCGGATAAAGGACAGCGTCCGATCAGCCCATGGCAGAGCCAACAGCTCTATTTCATGAGGCCACCTATTAATAGTGTTTGGCCAGCTTGGGGCTCACTCTCTTGGCACTTTGACATACTTGACATCCTTATTAGCCTAAGCAAACAACTCTCACTCATCTCCATCACTGATTCAACATCATAGTTAGATTGGGAGTGATTCCAAGTGTATTTGCTTGAGTGATTACATCTAGTGGCACTTGGGGATCATTGTGGCTGTGGATTTCTTGTTTGTAACACCTCGGGTGTTAGCCTTGCATAACTTGACTTGCATAACATGAGCATGAGCATCAAGCATTCATAAACAAGCATTTACAATTGAAACATTGGATTGAAACATCTGCAACATTTGCTTGTTATCGCATGTTTCCTTGAACGTATGCAACTTTTCTCATTATTTCATGTCTCCATGTGTATATGCATATGATCATAAGAGTATACATGTAGATGGTTGGTATGAGTCACAAAAATATATTGGCAATACTTAGGTCAGCAAATGGAACATGGTTCATGAATATCACTTCCCATGATCAAGCCTTAAGTCATGTTTCATGTGATTACACTAAATAGCTCTATGAGTGCCTAATACATGAAATGATTGTATGACCTTGCAATTAACCTAAACATGTTTAGAGTATCATTATGAACAACTTTGATATTCATGGTTAGGGGTAATTAGGTCATTAAGCCATGGTTTGAAGTGTATCATCATTTAAATGTGACATGTTTGACCAAGTTTGAACTAGGTGTTAGAGACCTTGCATGGAGGTGGTCACTAAAACAAAGTTGTAGTATTTGCTATAAGGAACAACTTTTATTTTTGGGTCATTGAATGATTCAGCTCCTAACATGTTTGAAATTGGATCACAAGAATCATCAAAACAAACATTTCAACACTTACGATTTTTTTTCTAAGTCATTGTTCGTTGACAGACTGACAGGCTGACATTGGGGATGATATTACTCAGTGTTGGTTGTGAATTAGAGCATGATCCCTTAACAAAAGTTGTAGCTGGTACATAGGACTACACAAGTCGTGTAGATCATTTACGCTAAGGAGCTACGGTTTGACAGTTTAATCGCCGTGTAAACTCGCTGTCAGGCTCGAAATCGCGTTCACTAACGAACTAAACCGGCTGGTTCAGTGGCCGACCGTCGCCAGGACATGGCCGCCGCGTGGAGGCCGCACATCGCCGTTGCCCTGACCACGCAGGCCACGATGCGCCAGAGCTGGCCATTATCACCCCAGCTACCGCCCGCTCTTGCCCGCGCCTCCATTTTCGCATTTCCGGCTCCTCCTTCGTTGCTCGCAGCGCCCGCAGCAGCAGCGCCGCTCGCCGCCATCGTCGTTGCCAGTCACCGGCTGGCCTAGCCGCTTCTCCATCACCACAACAGCACCACCACCACCCCAGCAGCTCACTGCATCCACCCGTGCCGCTGCCGGTGCTCGGTAAAGCTTCAGCCCCGCACACAGCCTCGCCGGAGTTCACCGCCGCGCCACGACGCCATGGCCGGGACATCTCCGACCACTTCTAGCAGCGATAGTGAGTGCAATAGCTCCGTAGTCGTGTGTCGATGCGTGTACGTGTGTTTGATTGAGTCGCCGTGGCTTCCACCGGCGTAACGCCGTCGACCCGCACCTCCGCCCCGCCTTTGGCGCCGCCGCAGTCGCTAGCTCCGACGAGAGGTCCCACCAAGTAGTGCAACGTGTGCGCAAGGTTGAGTAGATCTCGTAATGATGTCACCGCCGGCAAGTTCGCCGTCGGTGAGCTCTGGCCGCGCCAGTAGAGTAGTGCCGCCTGCTCTGTTCTTGTCTCAATGACATGTGGGGTCCTCTGTCAGTGGGTCCCACCAGTCAGCGGCAGTAAGAGTATAGGATAGTCCATTAATTCCAGATTTTGTATTGTTTTGTAATATTTGTATCTCCAATTTGGTAGCTTCAAAAATTGTGAAATAAATTTGGTAATGTTCCTTAGGAAGTGTAGTATTTAAGAAAAATATAATCTTGACACTTACAGTAGAAATTTTGGGAGATTGAAATGGAGATTTGAAATGTGTTTTTGAATGCATGCAAACTTGTTTATTTTATATTTAGAGTTCCTGTGCTCCAAAAATTATGAAATTTTTGTGGTATGCTATTCTTGACCTGTATGAGCTCTGGTAAAAATTTGAGGATTAGTGTATGCATAGATTTGTAGTTATATATTTTCCTTTTATAATTAGGAGATCCTTGTATGAATTTTTATAAATTATTTATGAATTCAATATTCATGAAATTTGTTGGAGGATATCCTAGTACCATATGTATGCTAAGAAAAATATAAAATCTGTTGCTTGACACTTTTCAATAGGGTTTTCTATTTATGCTATTTCAAGCCTTGCTGCCTTGTCATTTTTGTATAGGATGTTTTACTTGGAAAAATGGCATGAAACTTTTACAGTAGTCTATTGGTAGCACTAGTAAGCCACTTTAATTTTCTGAGAATTTATGATGCACATTTGGTATATGTTTATTATTTAACCTATGTATCTAAATAAAATAATAAAGGCATATAAAGAAATAGTTTGGGCTTCACCATTATATTTTCTTGGATGTATTTGGTATGCTTAAACTGTTGGTAGACTTTGTGTTGTCAAACTTTGAATGATTACATGAAGTATAAGTATTATTACTTTGTAATGCGAATTGGATGGATTCCAGACAGATTCTGGAGTTTGATGAGTTGCATGATAAAAATGATGTTTGCTGTAAAAATAGTTAATAACAAAGTTGTAGATAACTTCATCATGTCTTGTGTTAAAATTTCAGGACCATAGGTCAAACGGTTAGGAGTTACAGCTGTTTAAAGTTAGCCTTTCCGAATTTGCTTGTTCTCTGGAATTTCTGGACAGTGCTGGATTGATTGTCTGTTTTGGTTAAGATAAAGTGTGAATTAGCTTTTGGTGATTAAATAAGAGTTGTAGACAATTTTATAAGCTTTCCATAAAGTCTAATATCACAGCATTTGGATAAGTAGAACTTCAGTTATGAGTAAACCAAGCAGCTGTTGTTTTGTGTGTAGTGAATGATTTATAAATGTGTTTGATTAAGTAATCAAGAAGAGATATGCACCTACTCGGTAAAATATGATGCATTTGTTAACACCATACTGTTAAGACTACTTATATGAATGCATTCATCCTGTGTCATCATTTTATACTTGTAAGCATGTATGCATTCGCAATATCTTATGCCATATTCATGCATCTAGGATCGGAGGAAGAAATAACGTTGCTGGAATTCGACGAAGTAGAGGAAGGGGACCAGTAGGAGAATCCTCAAGTGGCAGCTCCCAAAGGCGATGAGCAGAATCCTGAAGAGCTTCCGGAGTGTCCTGATCACCGCCCTACTTCTTTTCTGAAAGGCAAGCCCCGGAGCATTCTAAGTCTCCCAGTATTTTACAAATGATTACTTAAGTACTTATGATTGATGCATTAGGTTATAAGAGTTGAATGGAACCACTTGATGCATGGAACTGCCTTGTCCAGATATATACACCTTTCATCCTGTATAGGTCCAGGATCGAATATATGCTTAGCCCTGCTTGGACCGGTAGAAGTCGGGTGATTTTCTGTCACCTGCGAGATATAGGTGGATACCAAAGCACGGTTGGCTATATTTGCTATCGTGGAAAAGAACCATGGGGTAATGTAAATGGAGACCGGGCGGGATGTCGATAGAGAAGCAACAAGACATGGAGGTCTTGGGTGTGGATCTATCCCCGTCTGTGTCGATTAAGGACCGTACCGTTGTTGGTGCTTCTGACAAGATTGAATGCATGCCTATCACTTAGCTGGCCGGATAACTCGTTCCGACCGTGAAGCCGAGTAGCTCCACTCAGGCCGGGACCCGTTCTGTTGTGCGCTCCTTGCGGGGGGCGATCAGACTGAGACCATGGGCTGGCTAGGCCTGAACGTCCTGGCATCTGGTGTCCCAGACTGTGCGGCGCGGTACGGACCCGCGAAATGTGTACCTGAGTTGTACCAAAGGTGACCTAAGGCTGCCTTCGCGCGGTATGCCTGGGTTTGTGTTAGGAATAAATTCCCAGCTGGTTGAAATCGATTCGAATCGCCGTCTCTCCCGGATAGTGAGAAACTTGGCTAGTCCCAATATCGTAGTAACTGTGTTATGGAACATGATGGTTCGGATGATTATGGAATTGCAATATCTGCTATGGTTACTATTGTATGCTTTTAAATGGATATACCACATGTTTGGCAAAGGATAGTTGCTAATCTAGAGATGGATAGTTATAATTAACCTAATATTGGAACCATAATTATATAGCTAAGTTAATCGTTTTTATGCAAAATGTTGTCAAGCTATCCCCACTTATACAGCATTGCATAATCCTTGGAGTCATTTTATTTCTGGTTTATGACGGGTAAGTCTAGCTGAGTACCTTCTCGTACTCAGGGTTTTGTTTCCCATGTTGCAGATGGCACTGTGTATCATGGTTATTGCAAGAGTTGCTTCAATCCCGCTGTGGATGAGGAGTAAGCCTTGGGCAGGCTTCTTATTAATCCTTCTACATGCTTTTGTGGACCGTGATCGTGTTTTGGCACTGTACTAAACTATGTTGGGAACTTTACTTTCAAACTTAATTTGCTTCCGCTTTTATCTATCAAACTCGGTTTGTAATAACTGGTTTCATACTCTGATGATGAAAATGTATCTGTGAACTTTATGTAATATGTGGCATGTATGTTGAATCATGTACGATCTTGGTTGTTGTAAATCGTTTATCGAGACCCGTCGTGGTACTCGACGAACTACCAGGTTTATATGGGTTCAAGTATGACAGTGCGACCGCTTGCGGGACGCCATTGTACTTGTACTCTTATAAATTGGTTGGTTCTGCGACATTGTTTCTCTTGGTGGTTGCCACCACCTAGACAGCTTGGAGCAGCGGAGGAGCTTCGGCACGTGTTGGTGATTGTTTGTGGCCCACTCCGGTGATTGTGAGGGGTCTTGTACCTTCCTCGGCGAAGAGTCGAAAGGTAACTCTAGTTGATTACTCGTGTTATTGAGTTACCTCACTTGTGGGTAGGTTCTTGCGGTGTCCAATTATGTGGACGGGTTCGTGCAACACCTCTTAGCCGCTGAACCACCAAGTGTTGGTCGACACAATGGGGACTAGCGTGTCAGTAAGCACGTGAACCTCAGGAGAAAAATCTTGTGTCTCTTATGTGATTAGATTTCTCCCGGTGATTGGATTGTCTACATCTTGTGAATGGTTTATTCCTCGACACGGCGGTATAATCACCTTTCTCACTCCATTACTTTCTTGCAAACTAGTTGTAGCAAGCTCTTTAGTGTAACTAGTTTTGAGAGCTTGCTTTGTAGCTTAGTTTCATCTAGTGGAGCTCTTTAGTGTAACCTTGTTGAGAGCTCTTAGTGAGTAGTGACTTAGACTCTTGTGTGACTAGATATCATAGCAACTAGAATTATTGGGTAGGTGGCTTGCAACCCTTATAGAGTTAGAGCAAAATTGCATTACGCCGTTTGTCATACTAATCAATTACTCTAGTGCCTTGTAAATATTTTAAATAGGCTATTCACCCTCCTCTAACCATATGAGGACTTTTCACATGTGTGTGCTATATTTTGAGTCACACCATAAGTTTGTTCTTGTGGTGGCGATTAGAGAATTCTTTATATAATTGGTTGATGTCTCTTGTAGTGATGGCATGAGTTAATCTCATGTTAAAAGTGTCATATAAGTGAGGTATGAGCTAAATATGCTAACTTCTCAAGAATCTTAACTTAAAGTGTTGCATACTTTGGTTGGTAGAAAACTCAGGAGAGAAATCCTATATGCTAAACTTTTACCTACCTCTTATCCTCACTTGTCTACCATTATTTCTTCCTTTTGGCAGAGAGATCCTTGTTGGAGATTAATGCCAAAGGGGGAGAAATATTAGGAGAGAGTGTAAGGAGAGAGATTGATATGTGGATTTAAAGGAGTAAAAGAGAATCATATAAAAATTTTCAATTTTTATTGTGTGGTGTGTGCAAGGATAGTTTAAATTAATGCTCTGAATAAGACCGATTATGCTAGTGTGTGATGTTCATGCCTTGAATGGTGTATTATTTATTTTCTCTGACTGCCACTGTGCGGCAGTGCCGCGTGCACTCGCGGAAGTGCCGCACATGACAGCTTCAGAAACTTATTGAGTGCATGATCTGCCATGAGCATCACGTTTATCATAATGACACCTTGCACCCCACGGATGCTAAGATATAGGAGAGTGTGGGGGTATGATCCCCGGTACCCATAGGACAAGACATGGGCAGCACCATCAGAAGTGGCCCAGCCCACAAGATCAAGACGTGCGGTGCATGCCACTGGTCGGCGTGCACCGCAAGACTACAAGAAAATATTTTAATACCAAATAAGATATTTTTCTTGTAACCCTACCCCTCCAGAGTATATAAGGAGGGACAGGGGTCCCCTAGTCAACATCCTCATACAGATCCTGGACTTCGCCTAGGATCATCTGATCATACGCAATACAACCCACCAAAAGACATAGGACGTAGGATATTACGCCAAGTCGGTGGCCTAAACCTGCATAATCGTTGTCTCTTACATTCTGTGTCACCGTCCGGTTCCCTCACGCGCACCTCCACCAATTCATCTACTACTGTGGGCATACCCAGATTGCCGACCATATTTTGTCGACAATGTGCGTGCTGATTTCATGGTGAACCAGATGGGAATTTTCTTCATCAACAACGCCACGGTAATTCGACTCCCGCGGCGGCATGCTAGGGCAACTTGCAGCACGTCATGAGGCACGAAGACGAGTCGCGATCCCAAATATCCCACGCATCCTCGCCTTGCGATAAGCCATCATGGACAATTCACGAGTCTAGCGGCACCTTGAGGATCGACGAAGATGAGACGCGTGCGAAGCAAAAGCGGCGGGTATCATCCTAACAAGAGCATTCAAAGACCTTACTGTGAGGCCTAGATCTGATCTACAAGATCATGCAACCTGGAACAAAACAAGTCGTGACCAAAGAACAGGAAAGCAATCAACGTATCAATCTTGCATGGGCGTGTATATGCATGTATGCATCACGGATGCATGCGCATACAAGAAAATGTCCTTTGGCTGATCGCCTCGTGTCCAAGATCGATGACCACTCCAATTAAAATAAGCTAAGTCAAGATTTTCTATTTAGCAAAATACATATTTTTATATATTGTATTTCCGCCACGTCTACTTGTCTCCCCGTCTCTACTATGGGCGGAATCGATCTGCACCTCCGCCGTGGGCGCTTTTCCTTATCCAAGACGGAAAATCATCATGGAACCAAGTATCATCACACACATTAAGCGGCACCGCAACACGATTCCATCCCGACGGCGCACTTTACGGCGAGATGAATTAGACAACGAAGTTCACCGGAGGCTAGCAAGGAGGCCGTAGAGTCATGCAAGCCAATGACATGCAAGCAAGTCCACGGAACGATACTTTCGGCGGCAGCAGCTTCACGGAAAGCAAAGCACCATGCAAGCAAGCAAAAAAAGGGCGTATATCAACATGGCTTGCAAGCGCACTAATCGGAAATGGGTACCAGACGACCGACAACCGCTTTCGGGCCGGATCAAGAGTCTACCGGAGAGCAGCTCTAATCGCTCGGTACCGTGGTAACCAACATGTGAGCGATCTCCTCGAACTCGAGTGCGCCTAAAAGCGACGAGGGGCATAAGGACGACGTCACCCGCACCACTCGCTCCGATCGTCTGCCTTATCGTAATGATGATCGCCGTGAAGAACGGCACTATGACGACCGCGACCGCCACCATGACGACAGGCCGGAAAGCTCGAGGGCCGGGCAATTTCGTCGACGCCCACCAGATAACGTCATACGTCGCCGACCAGCTTTTCTGACTAAAGATAAGTACCCTTCCTATAAACGTATTTAATACAATTTTTTCCTCGGTGCTTCTCTAATTATTATTTCTCCGGTCATTCTCCATGTTTAGTATCTTTAAGATATTCCATTTTATTTCTATTTATACCATCTTAAAGATGACACGCAAACTACGCCTAACGCAAATCCCCGAACAATCATGTTGACGCTCAGATGTTTCCAGAGACGGCCATGTCTCTGGCTTCTCTCTACACGTGCATGAGCGTCTGCCCTCTGTATTATGGGTGGCCGGCAGTGGCTCCTTGGTGACGGTTTGTTCTTCCTGCACGCACATGGGCTCCGCGCTTCACGTTACGGTTAACGGACTAGCTAAGGCTGGAGGCTCAGCTACAAACAAACTGCTCGGATGCTTTATATTAAATATAAACACAAACCCTACCATAACACTAAGTGTTTATCAAAAGCTGCTAAGCACTTTTACACAGCATTCAAACATAAGTTTTTTCCTAATCTACTGGACATTGTGTCGTCCCTCATCGAACAGGTCGACATCTCCGGCAAGCTTCGCCGCTGATGTCTCCACCGATCAACTGGTCGGACCACTAGGTTCATGAACTTCGTCGCCAACCAGTTGGTTGAACTGTTCAGCGTTCACTTCTACTCGGTGCTCACTTCGTCGCCGATCAATTGGTTGAGCTGCGCGGTGCTTGATTCTTCGCCAACCAGCTGGTCGAACTGTTCGTCGCTTCATCGTTAGCTATGCTTGGGGCTCGCCAGCTAAGCTAGGGACTCCTTGGCATTTGGATTCTCTGTGCAAGCATCGTCAGCTAAGCTAGGGACTCCTTGGTGTTTGGATTCTTCATGCAAGCATCGCCAGCTAAGCTAGGGACTTCCTTGGTGGTCAGATCTTGCTACGTCTCATCGGTGTGCTATCAAGTTGCTCCATGTCGTTTGGATCAGGGTGCTGATCTTGGGCAGCACGTCCGGAGTCTTGATAAGTACATGACAGATGACGTTGGCAAGCTTTCATTAAAAAATTTTGATCATATTACAATATTTCTTCTCAATCTTCTAGCAATCTCGGGGACTACGTGTGTACACGTCATCTCATGATGACTATACTATTTTTTACGTTTCTTTTTCTCAGCTAAGCAAGGGACTAGTTTGGCACCTGAAATCTACTGTTTTGGACCCTGGCACCATGTGAATACTTCACCTACTGTTAGGCTCGGGGACTAAGTGGGCACACTTCACCTTGCGGTGAATGAGCTTGTCTCTAGGACCCAATGTTTTCCTGTATGATTAAGTCATGATCTACGTTTGGCTCTAAGAGTCTCTTTTTTGCCTAAGGCAAGTGGGCACACTTCATCTAAGGTAAAGGCTTCAATTTTTTTTACTTGACCTCCTTACATCCTTATGGCAAACCTCAACTTCGAGTGAGTCTGAGCTGGGCGCCCAGTTAAACTGGTCGGACGCTTGTCTCAACTGCTCGGACACCCACTTCAACAGCTCGGACACTGGTCTCAATAGCTTGGACGCTAGTTCAAATTGCTCGGACGCTTGCTTCAACAGCTCGGCTCCTAATTAAACTGGTCGGAAGCTTGCTCCTGGTGATCAGCAGCGAGTTGGACAGCTCGGACGAACTCAAGACGGTGTTGCTCAGCGGATACAAGGTACTCAGGGACTAGCTATGGGGGTATGACCCCCGGTACCCACAGGACAAGACATGGGCCGCACCATCGGAGGTGGTCCAGCCTAAAAGATTAAGACGTGCGGTGCACGACACTGGTCGGCGTGCACCGCAAGGCTACAAGAAGATATTGTAATACCAAATAAGATATTTTCCTTGTAAACCTACCCCTCTAGAGTATATAAGGAGGGGCAGGGGTCCTCTAGTCGATATCCTCATACAGATCCTAGACTTTGCCTAGGATCATCTGATCATACGCAATACAACCCACCGAAAGACACAGGACGTAGGGTATTATGCTAAGTCGACGGCTTGAACCTGCCTAATCATTGTCTCTTATGTTCTGTGTCAATGTCGGGTTCCCTCACGCGCACCCTCACTGATTCATCTACTACCATGGGCATACCCCTCGGTAGAATGCCGACCATATTTTGTTGACAGAGAGTTCCCACACTTCATCTTGAATGTGTGCATTTGGCATTTGAGGCTAAAATTTGAAATTCCATTCCATGCACACGTTTAAGGGGAGCTCACTATATTATAGGATTCAAAATCTTATTTATCAATCTCTTGTAAGCTTTAATTGTGTTGTCATCAATCACCAAAAAGAGGGAGATTGTAAGTGCATATAGCCCTTTAGTGGGTTTTGATGAATTGAATGACAACACCATTAAAGGTCTAACAAGTTTGTTAAGTGTTGAACAGAAAATTGAGTTTAATGCATACACTTATGGATTGTGGAATGAGAAATGTATATAGGTTCAACAAGAAGGCAGACTTGATATTCCACATAATGTTCAAATCAAGGCCAAAATTGTGTATTGTTGTGTTGGTGGATCATGAAAACAATATAGTTCAAGAAAAAGACAACAAGGCAAATGGAGTTGATGAAATGGCTTCTATATTATGGGGTATCATAGTATCATGAGAAAGCAAGCATATTTGGCAAATGGCAAATGAGACATGAGTTGATGATTTTGGATTGGTCTCAATAATGGCTTGCTTTGCATGAACAAGAAGAGTTTGATAGTGGATTAGCTTTAATCAAGGATTGAAAAATGAGTCAAGAGTGCATAAGTGAGGAAATATCAAGCAAAGGTGAAATGACAAAGAAGACAATGTATAATGGATATAAGATGTTCTCTACATTGGTTTGCTTGTATGGATAAACATTTGGAAAATCACTTTGCATTAATATGATCAAGCTAGAAGTATGAAGATAGAGATTGAAGTGAGTGTTAGGAGTGCCAAGCCAAAATGAATAGGATATATGGAATCATGAATTGGCTTGATCATATTGATGTTGATCCATATATGTCTCTATGTGAGTCAAACTGAATCTTGATTGATCTCAACATTCATATCTAGAAGATATTCAAGCAAAGATCATAAATGAAGAAATGGTTTTTCAATGGATGCTTAATATGATGTGACTTGAGGATGGACCGATCGAATATCAGTATTGGGGATACTTGGAAGAAGGAAGCTGATGGACGCGAACGCTAACTCGCCCGGATTGTCAAGAGCGTATTTTGGTCTCGCCCGACCCATAAGGCTCGGGCACCGTCTTGCCCGACCCTAAAGGTACGGGCTCTGTCTCGACCGACCCTGAGGATGTGGGCTCCGTCTCGCTCGACCCCAAAGGTACGGGCTCCGTCTCGCCCGACCCCAAGGGCGCGGATTCCATCTTGCCTGACCCCAAGGGCACAGACCTCCGTCATGCCTGACCCTGAGGATGCGGGCTCTGTCTCGTCCGACCTCAAGGGCACGGGGACTTCATTTTGCTAGACCCCTCAAGGGGGGATTCTGCCTCACCCAATAGGGGTCCATACCGCCTCCAACCACTACGGATCTAAGAGTACGAACCCAGCGTCAAACTCCTGACACTATAAAGGTAGTAGGCGCATCTTGACGTGAGCCGTGGCCATGACATGCCATACCTAAGGACTCAAGTCACCAACAGTGTCAGGCATGCCGGCGCTGTGTTACCTAATCCCCGTACAACTTCCAACGGGGGTGTCTGCTAACCATGCCGCATATCGAGACAGAATGGAGAGCCACGACCGGCTGATGACGCCCACGTATAGTGCCAGTGATGAACAGGGCCATGACATGAAGCTGTCTCCATCATCATCTACAGGACCGGTGGGCCCGCATAAAGGGGATGATGGGCGTTACGACCCTAGAGCCCTTCTTCCTTCTCGCTTTTCTCTCTCCCTCTCTCTCTTTCTTGTGTAACCTATGCCATCCCCTTCATCTATAAAAGGGGAAGTAGGATGCCCCATGAAGGGCACGCAATGAGACAATGGCTCAATGCTGAAAGGAAATGAGTTCAACTAGATTCAACTCCATTCGATCCTTCCATCAGAGACTTGGGACCTTCCCCCTCTCTCGCCCATTTGTAACCCCTACTACAGACAAGTGTCGATAACACGAGCAGCCTCAAACTGGGTGTAGGGACATTTCACCCAAACTAGTATAAACCCTTATGTCCTCCGAGCACACCATCCAGGCCAGACGCACAAAGATAAATTTTCTAGCCAGCGGTTTGAAACACCGACAGTTGGTGCACCAGGTAGGGGCTGTTTGCATGTCTCGTCGTCCACAATAGGCCACGGATGGCTAGCCACGGCGTGAGATGGGTCCCGGGCGCGCACGTGCGCTTCAGGAGCTAGGATTTCTTCGTCACCGCGGAGGGAGAGCTAGCGCGGGCTCCCGCCCCTGTCCAACTTCTTCGCTCCACCACCCTCGATGCAACCGTCGAGGCCCTCGAGGAGCTGCGGCTACACACTCCGAAGATCCATGCCTCCGAGAGCGAGTAGCTCCTCGGCTTCGATTATGGGAGGCTGGAGCGCTAGCTCGGTGCCTTCCTAGGACCTCGATGGTCCTGGGAGGACTTGCGCTGCCTCACCTTCTCGTTCACCAACGTCATGACGCAGCTTGCCAAAGGGGAAGCGCTCTCCCCAGAATACCTCACCCAAAGTGCCCCGACAGCGTTCCCATTCAGTCTGCGCAATGCCGCCAGGACCATTAGTCACCTCACGGCGCAGCGCATGCACCCATCCCCCATAGACGATGAATTCATGGGTACGACGGACTCTATCGTGAAATCTTTCCATGACCTTCTCGTGGGAGATTGAAAGACGATCTCTGACTCTGACTCCAGCAGGGGAAGCCATCACCCCTCGTGAGAATGCTTCATGGCAGGCACCCTCAAGGGACGCGTCGAAAGCATCCACGAGGGAGGGGCTACTCCAACGGATGACCTCGACGATGAGGCCGAGGGAGATGCTGGAGCCCCGCCTTACCTGTGGGTGGAGCAGCTGAGGGCACGGCACAAGGAGATCAAGGATGCGTGACTCTAGCACGAGCAGGAGCATGTGGAACTCGAGCGTGAGATCAAATGCCGTGGAGACGGTGGCCGCGCACGCACCGTCGCTCATGACATAAACCGGAGGATCATTGAGGAAGACAGAGGCTTCCTACACTTCGCCAAGGCAAGCTAGAACATAGCTACCTCGGTGGCCTTGCTCTGAGGGCTCCTGGAGCTCGCAACACCCAAAGACCGTTGGACCCATCGTGAGATCCACAAGCTGCTTGAGCGCACGGATGTGCAGCAGGCGAAAAGCTTGTTGTCTTGGCGACATAAGCTCGATGGAGTCAACGCATGTCTTTGGGATGACATGGCCAGGACGTATCCATCCACCAGGTGTCGCGCAACGGTGGGGGGCTTGCCATGGTCCTAGTACATGAGCTTCTCGGCCCCAACCGTGACACACATAACACCCTGGACGCTCGCAGGCGCGGATGGGGGGACAAGAGAGAGGAGGCCGGCTGCGGCTACCACCCTCATCATGGTGGATGCTACGACAGTGGCAAGGACCAAAGCCCGAGCCCCGATCTATCGGGGCCCTGGGCTTTCGGTCGACACATCCTCAACATGGCTTTCCTACCACGGTATCGACCATAGACCAACATCCCAAAATACTCTGGGGAAACAAACCCTGGCCTGTGGCTCAAGGATTATCGGCTTGCTTATCAAGCCGGTGGTGCAAAAAATGATTACTTGATTATCCACAACCTCCCCTTATTCTTGGTCGATTTGGCACGAACATGGCTAGAGCACCTTCCGCCCAACCGATTGAAAGCTGGGTGGTCCTAAACGATATCTTCGTAGGAAATTTCTAGGGCAGCTACACGTGCCCTGGGAACCCCTGGGATTTGAAGAATTGCTGACAAAAGTCTGGAGAAACTCTCCGTGGGTACATCCGATGCTTCTCCAGGCAATGCAACGAGTTGCCCTATGTCGCCGACGCCGACGTCATCAGAGCCTTCCTGTCCTGGACCACCTACAAGTCCCTGGTTCACAAGCTAGGATGCAAGGGCCCTCGAACAACCAAGGACCTCCTCGACATCGTGACCAGCCATGCCTCAGGCAAGGAGGCAGTCGGAGCAATTTTTGACCTCCACAAGGGCAAAGCGAAGCGGGATGATGACGCCGGTGAGGGCGCCTCCAACCGCCCGAACAAAAAGAAAAACACGCAGCGACACGGGGACTCGCTTGTGGCCACTACCGAGCGAAAGGGCGGCTGGGCGCCCACTAAAGGTGCTCTCAATCACTTTGAGAAGCTACTCAAGGGGCCATGCCCAAACCACGCCTTCCTCATCAAGCACTTGTACAAGGACGGCGATCTCATGAAGCGTTTCCTGTCCGGCGACTCCAAGAAGGGGGACCAGGGGAAGAAGCCTAAGCTAGAGGCGAATGATACCAAGGGGAAGGATGGCGGCTTTTCGATGCCAGACAGCTACCTCATGATCTTCGGTGGGGTGGTGGCTTATGACTCTAAGCGTCACCGAAAGCTCATGCATTGTGAGGTCTACACGGCCGAGCCAGCAGCACCATCTTTTCTCCGGTGGTCAGAGTCCGCCATCACCTTTGACTGATCCAACCTCCTAGAAAGCGTCCGGTAGCCAGGAAGGTACCCGCTCGTGGTTGACCCGATCATCAGCACAAAGTGGCTCACCAAGGTGCTGATGGATGGAGGCAGTGGCCACAATATCATGTACACTGAGACGCTTGATGCCATGGGCATTGACCGGTCACATGTCTGACCAACCGGGGCGCCTTTCCATGGCATCGTGCTGGGGAAACAAGCCATACAACTTGGGCAGAACGACCTGCCCACCACCTTCGGGGAACCAACCAACTATAGGATGGAGACTCTAACCTTCAAGGTGGTAGAGTTGCACAGAACCTACCACACCATCTTGGGACGACTGTGCTACATGAAGTTCATGGCCATCCACAACTACACTTACCTAAAGCTCAAGATGCTAGGCACACGTGGGGTCATCACCGTCGGCACCTCCTTCCGATGTGCTTACAAGTTCAAAGTTGAGTGCTATGAGCACACCTCGGTGATTGTCACCTCCGAGGAGCTCGTGGCCATCACGGAGGGGATCGCTAAGGAAGCACCTGACTCCAAGCGGTCGGCTAGATCTTTTGAGCCCGTGGAGGGCATCAAGGAGGTCATCATAGACCCCAGCAGCTCTAAGGACACAATGGTGTGCATCGGCACCATGCTTTCCTCTAAATAGGAAAGCACGCTCGTCGACTTCCTCCGCGCCAATAGAGATATCTTCGCGTGGAAACCCTTGGACATGCTAGGCATTCCGAGGGAAGTTGCCGAGCATGCCCTAAAGATCAGGCCAGGCTCCAAGCCGGTAAAGCAGCGCCTGCGTCGCTTCGATGAGGAGAAGCGCAGGGCCATTAGCGAGGAGATCGCAAAGCTTTTGGCGGCTGGATTCATCAAGCAAGTGTATCATCCCAAGTGACTAGCCAATCCTGTCCTCGTACGAAAAAAAAGAATAGGAAATGGAGAATGTGTGTTGACTACATGAGTCTCAACAAGGCATGTCCAAAGGATCCATTTCATTTGCCACGTATAGATCAAGTAGTCGACTGGACCTCGGGGTGCGAAACCCTCTGCTTACTTGATGCGTATTGCGGGTACCATTAGATCATGATGAAAGAGTCCAACCAGCTAGCGACTTCTTTCATCACCCCATTCGGATCGTTCTGCTATGTCACGATGATGTTCGGTCTGAAAAATGCAGGGGCTACATACCAGCGCTATATACTCAAGTGTTTTGGGGACCTCATCGGGCGAACCGTTGAGGCTTACGTAGATGACATCGTGGTCAAGACCAAACAGGCTGACCAACTCATAGCAAACCTAGAGCAAACCTTTGCGAGACTGTGGGCAAACGGCATCAAACTCAACCCTAAGAAATGTGTTTTCGGGGTCCCAAGGGGTATGCTGCTTGGGTTCATCGTCTCCAAGCGTGGCATCGAAGCCAACCCAGAGAAGATCTCGGCCATCACGAGGATGGGCCTGATTCAGAATCTAAAGGGAGTACAATGAGTTATGGGGTGCCTCACCGCGCTTAGCTGTTTTATCTTGCACCTCGACAAACAAGGCCTCCCCCTATATCAGCTTCTGAAGAAAACTGACCAATTTGCATGGATGCCCGAGGCTCAAGAAGTGCTTGACAAGGTCAAGGAAATCCTGACAAGGGCCCTAATTTTGGTCCCACCGACCAATGGG
Organism: Miscanthus lutarioriparius; assembly: GCA_904845875.1. Taxonomy (NCBI): domain Eukaryota; kingdom Viridiplantae; phylum Streptophyta; class Magnoliopsida; order Poales; family Poaceae; genus Miscanthus; species Miscanthus lutarioriparius. The sequence continues at coordinate 34,581,866 of CAJGYO010000001.1, forward strand.
GAACCACTCCTGCTTTACATTGCGGCCACCACGCAAGTGGTTAGCGCTGCCCTGGTGGTGGAACAGCAAGAAGAGGGACACACCCTCAAGGTACAGCGTCCCGTATACTTCATTAGCGAAGTCTTGTCCGATTCTAACACTCGCTATCCCCAAATCCAGAAGCTCCTGTACGCCATCCTGATTGCCAGGAGGAAGTTGCGTCACTACTTCAAGTCACACTCGGTGACTGTCATGACATCCTTCCCTCTCGATGAAGTTGTCCAAAACTGGGATGCCATAGGAAGAATCACGAAGTGGGCACTTGAGCTGATGGGAGAGGGCATTTCATATGCCCCTCGGACGGCCATCAAGTCCCAGGCGCTGGCCGATTTCATTGCCGAATGCACCAAGATCTAGATGCCGCCAGTGACCGTCAACCAAGAGTATTAGATGATGTACTTTGATGGATCACTGATGAAGAAAGGCGCCGATGTGGGATAGGTCTTTGTTTTGCCCCTCGAGCTACGCATGAGCTACATGGTTCAAATCCACTTCATCGCCTCCAACAATGTGGCTGAATATGAGGTGCTCATCAATGGCCTATGCGTCGCCATCGAGTTGGGCATCCGACGGCTTGACATCCGAGGTGACTCACAGCTAGTCATCGATCAAGTCATGAAGGAGTCAAGCTGCCACAGCGCCAAGTTGGCTGCGTACTGCCAAGAGGTCCACTAGCTGGAGGATAAGTTCGATGGCCTCAAACTCAACCACATCACGAGGCGGCTCAATGAGGCGGCCACCATGCTAGCGAGAATGGCATCCGGCCAAGAGACGGTGTGTGGAAGAACCTCCTAAATTATAGGGCCCACATGCACCTGTCACTATCCAATGATCTCTGATGACTATGCATATGTTCTCGGTAACTTAAGAAGCCTATCGGGTGTCCTCGGGAACCCCGAATCATCCACGATTACTTTTGAGCAGGATCTATTACAAAGTCATTGCAGTATTACAACAGTTTATTCATTAATTTACATCAGAGCAAAATAGCGGAAGTCTTACAATAACTTAGTTACAAAACAGTTGTTTCAAACCTTACAAACTAAGTACGATTATTATTACAAACCATAGTAGTGGAGTAGCTTTAGTAACATAAAACAAAACACACAAATAAAGTGCCCTGCCCAAGGGCAACATATTTACTTATCATCATCGATTTGAACAACCGTCATGCAGCACGATCCAAAGTAGACCTGCTCATGAGACTCACCTGGAACAAGGGTTAAAGAACCCTGAGTACAAAAGTACTCAACAAGACTTAACCGAAGTAACAATAGAGAGGACTCAGGAATGTAGGCTCGGGGATTCAAGGTAAGGCTTTAGCAAGAAGCAAAGTTCTTTTGCGTAAAAGCTCTCTAACAAGATTCTTTCTTTCAACATTCAAACCTTCATAAAGATCATATATGAATCTGCCATGATCCATAATGAGATCATGAACTTCATATCAAACTCTTTCTCAAATCTTACTCAAGTTTCATTTATTAACTACGATGATGAACAGTGAGTTGAGTCTCTATAACCGAGGAGCAAGGATGATTTGAACCGATTATAACCCAGCTGGGGATTCCCAACCACACGACATATGTAGGTCCCTGACCTACATATACCAACCTACCCTCAGATTCTCTAAAACAAGAATGGGTCCGCGCCACCCGAGACCACAGTACTCCACCAATCCAGCCCATTGCCATGTGGGTACACGCTACTCTCGCCATCTCTCCACTCCCAGTGCGTGAGTAGCCATTCTCGTAATAGAATAGCCGAGTTAAGGCTTACCAGAGCATGTGGCCAGTACTACAAAGTCTCACCTCATGCAATTCAACAACGGACGGTTCTTAATCGACACAGGTGGAAAGAACCCGCTCACAAGACATCCATGTCTTATGGCTCTCATACACCGAGTCCGCCCGGTCTAGATTTATTTCTCCACATGATTATATCTCATGATAACTTAAATAACCAGTCGTATCCAAGAATCCAGTTATATCTCGTAGGTGACAGGTAATCACCTGACTTTTATCGATCTAAGCATGGCTAAGCATAATTAGGCATTCTCGAATTGAAGCTGGTAACAAGGTTGATATGGAAAAACAAGGTTGGTAATGCACCAATTAGGTTTTCACTCAACTCCTAATCACTTAATGCAGTATTTAAAAACAAAAGCGATATAAATTTGTAAAACACAAGGTAGGTTTAAATGCATCCGGGGCTTGCCTTGATTGTCGGAATAGTCAAGTTCTGGAGATGTTCCACAGATATCAAACCCGACCTCAACCGGTGGGTTGACTTCCTCAACAACTTGATTGACTACCACGTTCTCACTTTCGTTCACTACACATGGTAATAATGCCATGTTTAAGATGATGTGAGATATAAAACATGATGCTTGACGATGGATGCAAAAGTTAATAACTTGAATACAACTTTCCTTCGTGGTACAGTTACAAACCAACAACTAATTAAACCTTTTCGTAAACTCAAACACTTACTTTAAGTACCAAGGATCATTTTATGCTAATGACCCAAGGTCATCACTCAATCCCAAATTCAAACAAAACCTAAATCATTAAGGTTTACTATTTGTCTTTATTAAAAATCAATTCAAAATTATGAAATAAATCAACTTTCTCCAATTAAGTTCCAAATTTTTGTGAAGACTCATCATATGATAACTAAGTGGAAAAACAATTTTCATAATTTTTAAATAATTATTTAAGCCTAGAAAAATCATGGAAACCCATTTATTAATTAATTTGAGCAATTTTTATTACATTCAAAAAGTACTGCAAAGTAACATTTAATATTTTTTCTAAATAGTTCATATCTCATAGAGGTCACACAAAAATTTTCATAATTTTTGGAGCTCTATTTATTTCTACACAAAATAAACAAATTACAACACTATTTAACCATTTCTGCAAATAGAAAAATTCATTTTCAAATAAACGGCCACTGACAGGGTGACCCCATCAGTCAGCCTGCGCTGACCACGGTGGTGAGGCCCTCTGACCAGCGGTTTCTCACCGACGGTGAGGTCTCCGGCGGTACGAAGTGCACCAACACGACCTTCTCAGCGCTGCGCATCGATTCAAGGTACCGGTTGAACATCTAGACCACTGCAGAGACCTCGTCGGCGACGATGGCGGCACGGCGGTGTCCTGCTGAGATGGCGACGGTGATCTATGACTTCACCGATGATACAAAGGTCTTCGGTGTAATCAGCACCTCCTATCGAACTTAACCGAGCCCTTAATCGAACCCCCAACGCTCTACAACGCAAGCAGCGACGCGCGCAGTGGCACGGCGGAGCAAAACTCACCGACGTCCTGCGGTCCTATGGCTATGGCATGGTAGAAGTAAAATAGATCACATAGACATGATCAGTGGCTCACCCCAAAGCTGATGCGCGCGAGAACGACGGTTAAGGCGAGGCGGAGATAGCTCGTCGGTGTTGGAGACGAAAGCGACGGCATGAACTCACGGTGAAGCTCGGTTCTGAGGAAAGCAACTGACCAAATGATCAACGATGAAGCTCATGAGCATCACTAGAGAATGAAGATCAAGAAACAGCAAAGGATGAAGCAAGAAGCCCACCCGAACTCCCTGTCCACGGTGGAATGGATCACGGCGGCTCCTCGCCGATATTGGAGAAGACGAGGTTGCGCCGAGCAAACCAGAGGGAACGAAGCTACGCAAGTGGGTGATATGGAGGCGCTAGGTGATGGTGATCATGGTGACATGCTCGGCTGAGGCTGGGAGGGTACTGTGGCTCCGACGTGAGCTCAACAGAGCAGGGCGGCGCTGACGGGAAAAATAGAGCAAAGGAAAGAGAGCGACTGGAGGGCGCTCCAGACTTAACAGGCGAGTGAAGAGCGGCGGTAGAGGTGAGCTTGACACGCCATGGCAACACGGACACGTTGAAGCCAGAGGTGTCGCTCATGAGCGGGTGTAGAAGCCGGTGGAAGCTTGTCGTCGGTGAGAGCTGGCCTGCTTGCACTGTTCAAGCTATTTACCGAATTGCCACTCGTTTCATTTCTCAAATTACTCTCAAATTTATATGGTAACTCAAAAATCTCCAAAAACAAAAGTTGCTCCAAATTCAAAGTTCTACAACTTTGCTTTAATAACCACACTCTAATTCGGTTTTCATTTAAAAATGCAAGTTTAAAATCAAAAGGGAACACTTAAAGAATTTATCCCCTTTCAAATTTTATATAACAACTTTGAAAACTCTAAAAACCAACTTTTCACACATTGACAAGCTCTACACTTTTTCTTTTAGGCTTAACCCCAAAATGTGCTTAGATTTTGAATTAGGTTTTCCAGGGTAGAATTAAATGCTGGAAATTAGGGTTTTGGAATTCCAATTCAATACAAAGGTTTTGAACTTGGTTCATCCCATACAAGTCAACACATATAATCATAAAAGTAAACTTGTTTTAGTGAATGCATATCAAAGTTTTCACTAACACAAGAATGATGTGCAATGCATATGATGACATGGCATATTTTAGTGTTTAAAACACTATATGTGTTACAACCTTTTCCCCTAAAAGAAATCTTGTCCCGAGATTTAAAGTCCTAGAATAAGTAATGGAAAATAAAATGTGTCAACCATATACATTCAAAACCTGACCATAAAACAGCTAAGGTTCCTTTACAAAACATGGTTCGTAAAGACAAAGCACAACTAACATTATTCTATATCGACACAAGAAACTCCGAAAACTGTTCTAGCAAGAAATCTTCGGATTCCCAAGAAGCTTCTTCTTCAGAATGTTGATTCCATTGTACCATGTAGAACTTGATTGTTCTCCTTCATGTGACACGGTCTTTCTGATCCAGAACTTGGATAGGATATTCAGAATAGGTCAAATCAGGTTCAAGTTCAACTCCTTCAACATCAACATTTTGATCAGGCACTTGAAGACATTTCTTTAATTGGGAAACATGGAACACATCATGTACAGCTGAGAGATGTTCTGGTAACTTCAAGCGATATGCCACCTTCCCACACCTCTCCAAAATTTGAAATGGTCCAATATAACGAGGTGACAACTTGTCTTTAACACCGAAACGGTTGACTCCTTTCATTGGTGATACCTTCAGATATACATAATCTCCCTTGTTAAACACCAATGGTCGACGTCGTTTATCTGCATAACTCTTTTGTCGGGACTGAGCTATCTTCAAATTATTTTGTATCTGCCTAACCTTCTCTTCTTTTTCTTTCACAAGGTCAACTCTAAAGAACCATCTTTCCTCGGGTTCTGACCAATTTAGCGAGGTTTTGCACCTATGACATAGAGTGCTTCAAACGGAGCCATCTTAATGCTCTCTTGATAACTATTGTTGTATGAGAACTCAGCCAAAGGCAAACATTCATCCCACTTATTGGAATAGTTAAGGACACACCTTAACATATCTTTAAGTACTTGATTTACCCTTTCAGTCTGACCATCAGTTTATGGATGATAAGCGGTACTATACAGAAGTTTGGTACCCAACGAAGCATGCAAATGTTTTCAAAAGTTGGAGACAAACTATGTACCTCTATCCGACACAATGGTCTTTGGTACACCTTGTAAGCTCACTATTCATGCTAAATACATCTTGGCATATTGGATAGTGGGATATATACTCTTGACTAGAAGAAAATGTGCTGACTTAGTTAGTCGATCTACAATAACCCATATTGAGTCAAAACCTTTTGATGTCTTGGGTAGACCGACGATAAAGTCCATACTAATATCCTCCCACTTCCAAGCTGGAATAGGCAATGGCTGTAACTCTCCAGCAGACTTCAAATGTATAGCTTTTACTTTTTGACAAATATCACACTTGGCTATATGTCGAGCAATCTCTATCTTCATTTTGGTCCACCAGAATCTCTGTTTCAAGTCGTGGTACATTTTATTACTTCCCAGATGAATAGAAAACTCGGTTGTATGTGCCTCTTCAAGAATTGACTGTCGCAACTCAGGAACCTTTGGTACCACTAGGAGATTCTTGAACCATAGCACACCTACATCATCTATTCTGAAGCATGCCACTTTTCCATTCCTGACTCTTTCTTTGATATGGGCTATACCCTTGTTTTCTTTTTGAGCGGCAATAATATGGTCTCGAATAGTGGATTCAACAGTTATATTGGTCAAACTACCTTGTTGAATTATCTCTATATTCAACTTTTCCATCTCATGACATAAAGTTAGATCCATTATCTTCATGGTCAGGCAATTGCAATGGCCCTTACGACTAAGTGCATCTGCAACCACATTTGCCTTACTAGGGTGGTAATGCACCTTCAAGTCATAATCTTTAATCAATTCCAACCATCTTCTTTGCTGCATATTCAATTCTGATTGAGTAAAGATATACTTTAAACTCTTTTGATCTGTATAAATATGACAAGTATTACCAAGCAAATAATGCCGCCAAATCTTCAAAGCATGGACAACTGCTGCTAACTCCAGATCATGAGTTGGATAATGTTCTTCATGTCGCTTAAGTTGTCTGGAAGCATAGACAATGACTCGGCCTTCTTGCATCAATACACACCCAATACCAATACCAGAAGCATCACAACAAACATCGAATGGCTTCTCGATATCTAGCTATGCTAACACTGGTGAAGTGGTTAATAACCTCTTCAAAGTCTGAAAAGCTTCTTCACAGTCAGATGACAAGACAAACTTAGCTTGGTTTTTCAACAATCTAGTGATGGACTTGGATATTCTAGAGAAATCTAGAATAAAACGACGGTAATATCCCACCATTCCCAGAAAACTTCGAACCTGATGAACAGTGGTTGGGGGTTTCCAATCTAGTATATCCTTAACTTTGCTTGGATCTACCGCAAATCCTTCAGCTGACAAGACATGTCCTAAAAACTGTACTTCCTTTAGCCAGAAGTCACACTTACTGAACTTGGCATATAACTGATGTTCTCTTAGGCGTGTCAGAACAACTCTGAGATGTTCAGCATGTTCTTTCTTGTTCTTGAAATATATTAATATGTCATCAATGCATACCACTACAAACTTGTCTAGCTCAGACATGAACACTGAATTCATCAGATACATGAAGTGAGCTGGGGCATTCGTCAAACCAAAAGACATTACCAAGTATTCATATAATCCATATCTGGTGGTAAAGGCCGTTTTGGGAATATCTTCAGGCTTAATTTTGATTTGATGATAACCTGACCTCAAATCAATCTTAGAGAAAACCTTGGCTCTAGCCAGTTGATCAAAAAGTAAATCTATCCGAGGTAAGGGATATTTATTTTTAATTGTCACTTCATTCAATGGACGATAGTCAACACACAGTCTCAGGGTCTCATCTTTCTTTTTCACAAAAATTGCAGGACGTCCCTAAGGTGATGAACTAGGTTAGATAAAACCTTTATCAATCAACTCTTGCAATTGAGTCTTCGACTCAGCTAATTCCTTGGGAGGCATCCTATAAGCTCTCCGAGAGATCGGAGCTGTTCTAGGTTTTAGATCTATGTTAAACTGAACATCCCTATCAGGTGGTAGACCGGGTAAATCTTAAAAAACATCTGGAAATTCACAAACTACAGGGATATCTCTAATCTCCTTGATAGAAGTTGCACAAACTTTTTCCACTGATCTCTTTAAGATTGGAAGTTGGATAAGAAGCTGAGAATTACTATCTGGCAAACTCAACCTTATTGTCCTATTCAAAGTATCTACAATAGCTTTATGCTGATACATCCAGCTCATTCCCAAGATCACATCTATATCCTGATCTTTTAGAATAAGTGGGAAAAATGTGCCCACCCAGGTTTATGGGTACCTGATACACCATTTCCTTAGTACACAGACATCCCCCGGGCGACTGTATATAGAAATTTTCCTTTGTTTCCCCAACTGGAATTTCATGCTTTATGACAAAGGTTCTATTGATGAATATATGAGATGCACCAGAATCAAAAAGCATAACTGCAGGATGACCGGCGATAGGAAACATACCCAGCATCACGGGTTCTCCTTCTAGAATCTTCCCAGCTTGAGTATAGAAAACCCGCCCTGTCTTCTTCTCATTTCTGCCCTTCTGAGCATTTTGGTTATTGTTCTTGTCCTGAGCTTGACCCTGTTGTTGATTTCCGGGAGCCTTCTGAAAATTCGGATTATACTGCTTAGGATATGGACATTCCCTAGAGAAATGACCTGACTTTCCACAATTGAAACATGGGTAATTGTGGCCTTGGGGTGTTGGAGCACGAACACCAGGAACATTTGTCTGTTGTGAGTTCGGGTAAGTTATGGCAGGACGGACATATGGTCGTTGACCGGCTTGGAACTGCGGCGGACGATAAGGAGGATGGTAGTGATTCACCGGATGATAAATTATCTTCTGTCCCTTTTGATTGCCACCGAAAGACCCAGATGGCACACTCTTTTTCTTCTTAATTTCCTTATGCTACCGATATTTCTCCTCTGAAGTAATAGCAATGTTAACCGCCTCATGATACGTGACATTTGTGCAGGTAGTCATCATGGTCTGAAGTTTGGTATTAAGGCCATGCATGAACCACTTCTTCTTCTTGGCATCTGTGTTAACATGCTCAGGTGCGTACTATGAAAGGTGATTGAACTTGCCCACATACTGCATGATTGTTTGATCACCTTGCTTTAAAGCAAGAAACTCATCAAGCTTCATGGCCATAACTCCCTCTGGAATATAATGGGCACGAAAAGCAGTGCGGAACTCGGCCCAAGTTAACTGAGTACCGGCTGGTTGCATGGCCACAAGGTTTGCCCACCAAGCACCTGCTGCACCTCTAAGCTGTTGGGCAGCAAAAACAGGCTTCTGAAACTCAATGCATGGAATGAGGTCAAACTTCTGCTCCATGGTACAAAGCCAATCATCAGCTTCAAGTGGTTCGTCAGCCTTGGTAAATACTGGTGGTCGTGTATCCGTGAAGTCAACATACGTAGCTTCTTGCCTTTGATGATTACGACCACGATTCACTTGCATCATATTTTGATTGCTTTGAGCTAACCCCCGAAGCAACTGAGCATTATCTACGGTCACATTGACCAGTGCCGCGATAGCATCAGTCAAATTTGGCGGAACTGGTGGGGGATCAGGAATACCATCCTCGTCTTGTGAAGAACCAGGAATATTCAAACCCCGAGTACAACGCATCTGTTTATGACAAACCAAACTTTACTCACAAACATTTATTGAACTATTAAAAGAGCTTACTACAAACACATTACATTGGGTTTACTTATTTATACACAAGCTTGCACTTAAGCAAGACTACCCAACATGACTAGAACTCACTATATTATAACTCTACTCTTCTCCTCGATCACCTCAAACCTCGGGATCGGTATCCATTCTAGAAACATTTTCGTCATCATCATCACTTTCATTGACCACCACTATTTCTTCAAGATCCTCTTCTTCCTCCTCTTCCAGTTCACTATCATCTGCAATGATGACACCTGGGTCCATTGCATCTACCTAAGGCTCATGATTTGGATTCAGGAGATTGATTAGCCTATGGACTTCTTCATGCAGATTGGTATAATATTCTTCTAAGTCTTCTACATAGAACTCTAACTCATGAGCTCAGGCTCTAGCTACATCTTCTCTATGCCAAGCCTCATTTCTTCCTTCCACCATACGAACTAACATACGCTCACAGTTCTTATGAGCGGTGGTGAGACGCCTCAATTGATCTTGTAACTCGCCCACCTGGATGGCATCCAAGGCCCTATCTCTAGTAGCCTGTGCTAATTCTGCTGAAAGCCTCTGTATCTCAGCCTGGGGATTAGGCCTAAAGCTGCTACTACTAGCACCCTCACTCCTAGGGGCAAGCTAGTGACGAGGAACTCCTTTGGGTCAAACGGACTTATGGGGCGTTACCTTGGTATGAGCCATACTGTAGGAAGCAAGATTTAATCACAGTAAGAAAATCTAAGAAAAGTCTAAAGAGTAGCAAGAATGGAATTTATACAACTCCACCCAAGCAAAGAGGGAAAGTAATTAACAAGTGGATTAATCATGTTGCATGAATCATCCTTACGAAACTTAAACATCAAAGCTCCTAAGGTACATACACAATAGTTCTTATTATATAGGGCATAATAAGATTACTACTCTACCATATAAAGCCTTTTTAATCAAATAAGGAATTGCGAGAATGAATCAAGATAAGTCAGAAGCAATTTGGACCAAATTAACAGGTTAAATTTATTTGCCCCAAATTGTTTTGAAGTTTTTGTAAACAAAACTACAAAAATCATTGTAATGGTCGCTCTGATACCATTCTGTGGCAGAACCTCCTAAATTATAGGGCCCACATGCACCTATCACTGTCCAATGACCTCTGACAACTATGCATATGTTCCCGGTAACTTAAGAAGACTGTCGGGTGCCACGGGAACCCCGAATCATCCACGATTACTTCCAAGCAGGATCCATTACAGAGTCATTGTAGTATTACAACCGTTTATTCATTAATTTACATCAGAGAAAAATAGCGGAAGTCTTACAATAACTTCGTTACAAAATAGTTGTTTCAAACCTTACAAACTAAGTACGATTATTATTACAAACCATAGTAGTGGAGTAGCTTTAGTAACATAAAACAAAACACATAAATAAAGTGCCCTGCCCAAGGGCAACACATTTACTTATCATCATCGATTTGAACAACCATCATGCAGCACGATCCAAAGCAGACCTGCTCATGAGACTCACCTACAACAAGGGTTAAAGAACCCTGAGTACAAAAGTACTCAACAAGACTTAACCGAAGTAACAATAGAGAAGACTCAGGAATGCAGGCTCGGGGATTCAAGGTAAGGCTTTAGCAAGAAGCAAAGTTCTTTTGCGTAAAAGCTCTCTAACAAGATTCTTTCTTTCAACATTCAAACCTTCATAAAGATCATATATGAATCTGCCATGATCCATAATGAGATCATGCACTTCATATCAAACTCTTTCTCAAATCTTACTCAAGTTTCATTTGTTAACTACGATGATAAACAATGAGTTGAGTCTCCACAACCGAGGAGCAACGACGATTTGAACCGATTATAACCCAGCTGGGGATTCCCAACCACACGACATATGCAGGTCCCTGACCTACATATACCAACCTACCCTCAGATTCTCTAAAACAAGAACGAGTCCGCGCCACCTGAGAGCACAGTACTCCACCAATCCAGCCCATTGCCATGTGGGTACACGCTACTCTCGCCATCTCTCCACTCCCAGTGCGTGAGTAGCCATTCTCGTAATAGAATAGCCGAGTTAAGGCTTACCAGAGCATGTGGCCAGTACTACAAAGTCTCACCTCATGCAATTCAACAACGGACGGTTCTTAATCGACACAGGCGGAAAGAACCCGCTCACAAGACATCCATGTCTTATGGCTCTCATACACCGAGTCCGCCCGGTCTAGATTTATTTCTCCACATGATTATATCTCATGATAACTTAAATAACCAGTCGTATCCAAGAATCCAGTTATATCTCGTAGGTGACAGGTAATCACCTGACTTTTATCGATCTAAGCATGGCTAAGCATAATTAGGCATTCTCGAATTGAAGCTGGTAACAAGGTTGATATGGAAAAACAAGGTTGGTAATGCACCAATTAGGTTTCCACTCAACTCCTAATCACTTAATGCAGTATTTAAAAACAAAAGCGATATAAATTTGTAAAACACAAGGTAGGTTTAAATGCATCCGGGGCTTGCCTTGATTGTTGGAATAGTCAAGTTCTGGAGATGTTCCACAGATATCAAACCCGACCTCAACCGGTGGGTTGACTTCCTCAACAACTTGATTGACTACCACGTTCTCACTTTCGTTCACTACACGTGGTAATAATGCTAAGTTTAAGATGATGCGAGATATAAAACATGATGCTTGACGATGGATGCAAAAGTTAATAACTTGAATACAACTTTCCTTCGTGGTACAGTTACAAACCAACAACTAATTAAACCTTTTCGTAAACTCAAACATTTACTTTAAGTACCATGGATCATTTTATGCTAATGACCCAAGGTCATCACTCAATCCCAAATTCAAACAAAACCCAAATCATTAAGGTTTACAATTGTCTTTATTAAAAATCAATTCAAAATTATGAAATAAATCAAATTTCTCCAATTGAGTTCCAAATTTTTGTGAAGACTCATCATATGATAACTAAGTGGAAAAACAATTTTCATAATTTTTCAATAATTATTTAAGCCTAGAAAAATCATGGAAACCCATTTATTAATTAATTTGAGCAATTTTATCATATTCAAAAAGTACTGAAAAGTACATTTAATATTTTTCCTAAATAGCTCACATCTTAGAGAGGTCACACAAAAATTTTGATAATTTTGGAGCTCTATTTATTTCTACACAAAATAAACAAATTACAACACTATTTAACCATTTCTGCAAATAGAAAAATTCATTTTCAAATAAACGGCAACTGACAGGGTGACCGCATCAGTCAGCCCGCGCTGACCACGGCGGTGAGGCCCTCTGACCGGTGGTTTCTCACCGATGGTGAGGTCTCCGGCGGTACGGAGTGCACCAACACGACCTTCTCAGCGCTGCGCATCGATTCAAGGTATCGGTTGAACATCTAGACCACTACAGAGACCTCGCCGGCGACGATGGCGGCACGGCGGTGTCCTGCTGAGACGACGATGGCAATCTATGACGTCACCGATGATACAAAGGTCTCCGGCGTACTCAGCACCTCCTAACGGACTTAACCGAGCCCTTAATCGAACCCCCAACGCTCTACAACGCAAGCAGCGACGCGCGTAGCGGCACGGCGGAGCAAAACTCGCCGGCGTCCCGCGGTCCTGTTGCTACGGTGTGGTAGAAGTAAAATAGATCACATAGACATGATCAGTGGCTCACCACGAAGCTGATGCGCGCGAGAACGACGGTTAAGGCGAGATGGAGCTAGCTCGTCGGCGTTGGAGACGAAAGCGATGGCGTGAACTCACGGTGAAGCTCCGTTCTGAGGAAAGCAACTGACCAAATGATCAACGATGAAGCTCATGAGCATCACGGGAGAATGAAGATCAAGAAATAGCAAAGGATGAAGCAAGAAGCCAACCCGAACTCCCTGTCCACGGTGGAATGGATCACGGCGGCTCCTCGCCGGCGACAAGATGTATTTATATTTAATGTAAACCGTCCGACCAATTAGTGTGTAGCTGAGTCTCCAGCCCTAGCTAGCCCGTTAACCATAACGCGGAGCGCGAAGCCCGTGTGCGTGTAGGAAGAACAAAGCGTCGCTAAGGAGCCGTTGCCGACCACCCATAACGCAGAGGACAGACGTTCGTGCACGTGTAGGGAGGAGCCAGAGACAGGGCCGTCTCTGGGGACATCCGAGTGTCAACATGACTGTTCGGGGATTTGGAAAATCGTTTGGAGAGCAAACATGGAGAAAACAGCTCGGAGAAACATTTTGGCGATATACGAAGATTGGAGAATATTTAGATAAATATTAAAGCGTGACTTAGCTTTAGACAGAATGTCTGGTCAACGGCGTATGACGTTATCTGATCGGCGACGCGGACAGCTCGCTTAGCGGCTCGCTTGACAACTGGAATGGAGTTGATCTCGTGTTGGAGTAGGACGGACGTAGTCGGAGCTTGACAGTGTCAGTCCGCGTACGAAGACGTACAGTCGATCTGCTTCATATATAATTGTATAACATGCAGCCGTCCTTCCCCATACGTGGATGCATGTGTACAGGCAAGTCTTGGTAGGTTGCATGTCTTCTCGTATGTACATGAGGCATGTAAAGATTGATTGGCTTGGCTTGCATGCCGCCGTACGCGTGTATGCGGCTCACGCGCATACATGCAGGCCTAATTAGCTTGCGTACGTAGCCATGTTGATCATGTAGTCCTTGTTTTCTTGTGGCTTTGTCGGTTCTGGTCTTGACCAAGGTGCAGGGAGTTGGATCTAATGCCCCCGCCGTTACAACACAAGAGGCCGTGCTGCTGTATGACAGGAATCGTCGGCCGCCTGATCGTCTCATGCCTCTTGAGAGTCGACCTGGGTAGCTGTCGCGAGACGACAAATTGCTGCCGCCGCGGTTGATCTTCAGATTCCATCTGGTTCGCCATGGATCAGCACGCACAGTTCCCTACCTGACGCGCCAACTGTCGACAAAAGATGCTCAGCAGTCCACCGAGGGGTATCCCGCAATGGTAGATTTGTCGGTGGAGGTGCGCGTAATCAGGAACCGGATGGTGACACAAGGCGCAGAGACAGCGATTTAGACAGATTTGGACCGTCTGATCGACGTAATACCCTACGTCCTGTGTCTTTGGTGTATTGTATTGAATACATGATGTATGTAGATGACCCCTGCCCCTCCTTATATGCTCTGAAGGGGTAGGGTTACAACGAAAGTATCATATTTGGTACTATACAATATCTTGCGGTGCACGTCGACCAGTGCCGTGCACACCTTGATCTTGTGGGCTGGGCCACCTTTGAGGGTGCGCCCCATGTCTTGTCTTGTGGATACCGAGGGCCATACCCCCATAGCTAGTCCCCGAGCCTGACAGTAGGTGACGTAGTCACGTCGGTCACCAGCTAACCCATGCCAGACCCCTCGAGGGGGGATTTCGCCTCCCCCGACGGGGGTCCGTACCGCCTCCGACCACTACGGATCTAAGAGTACGGACCCAAGGTCAAACTCCTGACACTAGAAATGTAGTAGGGGCGTCTTGACGTGAGCCACGGCCATGACGGGCCATACCTAAGGACTCACGTCGCCAACAATGTCAGGCGTGCCGGTGCTGTGACTTTCGACGGGGGTGTCTGCTAACCATACCGCCCGTCGGGACATAATGGAGCGCCACGACCGGCTAACGACGCCTGTGTATGGCGCCGGTGATGAACAGGGCCGCGACGTGAAGCCGTCTCCATCATCATCTACAGGACCGGTGTATAAACCCTTGTGTGTTCTGAGCACACCATCGAAGCCAAACAGGACGTGGTCACATTTTAGTTTGTACTGAACACTTTTGTTCCAAGGATGCAATAGTCACCCTGTAATATTCATGTACAGTGATAATTAAAGAAATAGATCTGAAAGCATGGCTACAAAACACTACTATACAGATTTTCACCATCCGATAAAACAAACTATTTATCTTGTCGAAGATGATATACAATCATGCATTCATTGTTCAACAGCAAATTTAAAAGAGGCCAAATGAAAGCTCATGAATTATAAATGTAGAATAGAAACACCAAGACATACACTGCAAATCATGGACAGAATAAATTTGTACCAAGTTATGCATGATTTGATCTCATCAGTGAAATTAATAACAGCACGAAGGCATTCTTAGCCCCATCTATGAATTTTATTAGCGTTTCAAAATGTTGCACTACTGCACTAAAAGCACCTGTGCTCTAATAGAGGAAAAAATGAACCTAACTACATATCAGGAAAAGAACACAAATTTATCTTCTTGTAGCAGCACCTTCCTCCTTCTAGTCTCCAAATGCATCATTGGCCTACAAACGCGCATGTAGCTGAAATCTTTTAACATACAAGACAAGAGCACACATATTTGAAACAATTAATAGATCTTTGCATCATTTGGCGCAGCTACCCTGAAATGGTAAACTCCTTAAGTAGAAGCAGGTCCATCAAGAACATAATTTAAAGGTCCATCAAGAACATAATTTGTATAACCTGAACAGGATAGAAGACTAATTAAGTTATGTAAAGCACCATTCTGTTGATCTGTATACAGGATAAGTATCTAAGATTTTTGGTAAAATAACGTGCCTTTTTGCAAATCTCAGGTGTATTCTAGCTCTCCCTGCGAGGCATGAAAGAATATCATGAGTCTTTCATCCGGAATCTACCAAGTCAAGAGAGAAAAGAATTGTGGATTTGAGAAAAGTTATTACTTGATTTCTTGCAAAACATCACGCGTCTCTAGTACCCCGTGCAAGACATGACCAAATCACATGGGATTTGCATCCCATGACTACCAATCACCAAATCGAGCGAGAGCAGTATGACAATTAGGCAAAATCACTTCACGGAGGCCTGAGTAAGGTGGCGCACCTCGCGGGCGGCGTCCACGTCGTCGATGCACAACCGGTCGATGAGCGCAAGATGCGCCACCGCCTCGGACCGCTGCTCCGCCGTTACCGGCGAGACAGGGGACGCCGGATCCGTTGCCCCCCGCGCCAGACGAAGCACCGCGCGGATCCGTCCTTGGAGACACCGGATCCGGCCACCAAGGGACCGGAGCCGGCGTCCCCAGGCACCGTCGTCGCCATTGCCGCCAAGGATAGCAGCAGTGACCCGAGGCTGGAGGGAGGTCGCCGCTCTGTTCCTTGCGCCTGCACAGGCCTCCCGGCGGAGCGATCCAGCATCGGTGAGGTGGAGGAGGAGGAGATTGGGGCGCCGCCCGTGCCTCCGCTTGGGGAAGACGCGGGGTCGCAATAGTTTTTTTTCCTTTTTCGGAGGGAGGAGGCAGGTAGGAGTAGGGATCGAACCCTAGTTGTCGCGCGCGCCTGTCGAGCCGGGGGATGCCGGGTGCGTTTGAAGCCCGCGTAGGATGGAGGGTGGGGGTGAGAAGCCATCCCACGTCAAACCGTGGTCATCGGATTTGGTTGGGGTGTTTCAATAGCCTTTGATTTTAATAGAACGAATTCTTGTGTGTATTTTTTTGGTGAACGTTTTCCTGAATGGACCTAGTATACACAGATTAAGATTAATTTACAAGATGAATTTTTTAAACCTAATTAGTCTATGATTTGAGAATGTGGTGCTATCTTAACATGTGCTAATGACGGATTAATTAGGATTAATAAGTTTGTCTCGCGGATTATTGACGAATTCTGTAATTTATTTTTTATTAGTATCCGAACACCACATCACCTTATGTGACACTTTAATCCCTACATCTAAACACCCCTAATTTTGATTGGTACGCTGAGAGACTGACTTCACAGGAACTATCCCACAATATTCCTATTTCTTCAGCAGGCTTGCAACTTCCGTGCGAGTCAATTAAGCAACCATGAAGCCATGAAGGGACGAACTGCTGTGTGCAGTCTGCAGTCTAGCCACATTGAGCATCGCCTCAACGTACACCCATTTAAAAACTTTTGCACGAACGTTCACTTTGTGCATTTTAAAATTTTATGAAAAAATGCATACAGTAGATCATGGATAATTATACTGCGGATGGTGGAAGGGGGTCACAAGCCTCGTCGTCCACCACATGCATTGCTTTAGGGACTGCGGACACGCTTGGTTCCTAGACAGCTTTGGCTTGGCTTGGCTTGCCTTGACTTGTTGGCTAGGGATGGCAATTGTACCTGTGGTATTTGTGTCTGATGGGTGTATGTGTGGGCAAAAATTGACACGCTTGGTTCCTAGACAGCTTTGGCTTGGCTTGGCTTGCCTTGACTTGTTGGCTAGGGATGGCAATTGTACCTGTGGTATTTGTGTCTGATGGGTGTATGTGTGGGCAAAAATTTTCACCCCGGGGTGTGGGTACGGGTATAAGATTCTACCCTGTGCGCTCGTTATCCAACTCATGTGTGCAAGTATGGGTCTACGTATGAAATTTTACCCGTTAGACAATTTGTCATGAGTGACTATTTGTTTCACTCGCACTTTACCCTACCCGTTGCCATCCCTAGTTGAGATTGTCTGTTTGCATTCATTTGCATAGGAAAAGTTGGTGTTACGAAACTTTGAATGCACATAATATTCTTTGGCGTATGGGTTTTTGGCGTATGTTGGAGATCTTTTATGAAATATCGAAGCTAGAAATTGTTTGCTAGGACGGTCTAGCCTACGTGTGAGACCCCGCTAAATGGGCCAAGTTGGGCCGGTCTGATGGCCTAGGTCGAATGGCCGAGCTACTGCAGCTTGGGGGTGCTGGTACTGTGGCAGCAGGATACTGTAGCTACGAGACTTTAGTCCCATACCGGAACCTGAGGGGAAACTGAACCAACTTAAAAGCCTGAGCCTGGGAGGGAATTAACTCCAGTTCGAACCTTTTGCGCGAAGCGAAGACGAAAGCGTAAGAGAGTTAATTAGCAGGTGTGCTCCATTCAACGTGTAGAGTGGATCTTAGCCGTCTTTCCGGGCTGGGGCGTTTACAAATGGTATTTAGAGCCAACTCTCGCGGTTTCACAGACATATGGCTCGGGAGCTCGGACAGGTTGCGCATGGCTCTGCAAGAGCATGGCACTTAGGGCGGGGAGCTGGAAATATGGACGTGGCCAAGAGAGTCAATCATGGACATTTGTCCCGTTTGGGTAGGTTGGTTGGACCCACGACGAGGACGTCGAGTCCTTAAGGGTGGGTGTATGTGAGACCCCGCTAAATGGGTCAAGTTGGGCCGGCCTGATGGGCTGGGCCGAACGGCCGAGCTACTGTAGCTCATGTTGCTGGTGCTGTAGCAGCGGGACGTATCGTACCGGAACCTGAGGGGAAACTGAACCAACTTAAAAGCCTAAGTCTGGGATGGAATTAACTCCGGTTCGAACTTTTTTTGCGCGAAGCGAGGACGAAAGCGCAAGAGAGTTAATTAGCAGGTGTGGTCCATTCAACGTGTAAAGTGGATCTTAGCCGTCTTCCCGGGCTGGGGCGTTTACACTACGGTTGTAAGACCTCTTAGGGCGCTCGTTAGAAGCGCGTCATACATTTATACGGTTAAACTCTTCTTCTTAATTACAATAAGGCGCAAAATCTTTTGCGTATTCGAGAAAAAAAATCCTTGAAAAAACCCATTTTGAGGTGCATGTGGATTTAGTTTGAATCTGAAATAAAAATGAAAACACATAGCTCTTGTTTGTATTTGAGGTATGACAATAGGATGCTGCTTGCTGACTGTATAGAGTGTCATTCCCATTATCACAGATACCATTCTCACGTGGCACAACTACACAAGTACGATGCCTGATGATGGAAAGGCTGAGCATGTTGCTGCTTCAGAGTTTGTTCAGGAAGAGGTTATCTAACTGCCCTTAGAAGTTGTGGAGAAATTACAGGGAGATGGATTATGGGATTGTCACAGTCAGAGACCCTAGAGACTGTTAAAATCTGGTTCACAAGCCGGTCTGTTTGGATCGTGAATCATAATCAAGCACCACTTGGTTTTCTGCCACTTGCTAGCACCATTCTTCTTGTTGTCCCGAGACACTGCAGTACTCGTACAGCTATCAAATGGCCAAATGGGGTGAAGTTAAGATCTCGAGAGGGAGTTTATAAAGTATTTCCCAGTTAAGTTCAGTCAACTAGAGTTTGGCATAGGGTCTTGGAGACAGACCATCCTAATTTACCACACTTTAGTGGATCCGCTTCACAGTTCACTGCAGTGCTGACCGGTACAGTTTGGGCGCCAGAATATTTGGCAGGGACCCCCAAAGTCCTTGGCCTCTGAAAAACAGGTGGGCTGACAGAGTGCAGCAGGGTCTGCAACATGTTTGCGAGGATGTTTGTGGGAGGCCCCCACATGCCGATGATTGCCCACATCATGTGCATGTCAAGTTCTGAACAGGGAAGGTAAGGAGATAAGGCACCGGTTGATCAGTGGACAGTGGTGCATGTGTCATGTGTGCGATGGAGCCTTGTTTGTGGACTGGCTTAGCTGCCTTATGTGGGCTGTCCAACCACTGAATGTCCTATCCATTTCGGCAGTAATCAGTACTACTGCAGATCAGCACCTAACAAGTATTACTGTAATAGCAAACAAATCGGCCTGATTATGCAATGTCACCGTTGTTCACTTCCGTTTACTGCTCTGATCTCAACTCTTTCGTTGTGCTCCGTACGTACTATAACAGTGTATGACTATAAGCCAAGATCAGTGGTCGAGGAAGGCTGTGGCCGACCAGTTAAGCTTTGTCAGTGCAAGAACAGGGGGTGTGAAGTGTGAAGTGTGAAGTGAAAGTGAAAGGAGGCTGTGCTGTGGTCATCTGACGATTTCATTTCTGTGCGGTCTGTGTCGTGGTTCTCCTGCTGCTGAGTGTAAGGAGCATGGCCATTTGCCTGCCTGCCACATGGTCGATGCCATTATTGCTTGCCCGCCTGCTCATGCAGCATGGCGCGGGATTGGATCTGAAGGCCCAGCTTTGTCCCGTGGAAAGCGAGTCAAATTGGCACTTTTCCTGGACATGGATGCAGCAGACGCGGATGCCTCGCTTTTATTGAGGTGCCCCCCTCCCCCCCACCCCCCTGCGGAAAGAAAGAACCCATCATGTCGACTCCTTCCTTGTTCTCGCAGTCCGTTCCGTTTGGCTGCGGATCGACGCTCCATCCTACATTCCCACTACTCCTAGCTTTGTACGACTCCAGCCGTGTCGATGTATACCAATACTCCGTATTTTGTGATCATATTCTGCACAAATCTGGGTGCATGCTGACTGCTGAGTGCCGCGCGACATGTGCACGGATGCACTCAGGGAAGCGAGTGCCTCCCGGCTTTAGTGATCGGATCTCCCATGCGGCGCCAGTGCGCCTGCAATGCAACGCAACACGACGACTTTCAGGCACTGCACTGCATTCGCCGTGTCCTGTAGCCCCAGCCTTTTTTTTACCCGCTTTCACTTCGTTTTTAAATAAGGGCTAAAGTCTAGGAGTGTTATATCGGGTCTATACGAGAGTGTTCGTATAGTAATAATAAAATAAATTATAGAAGTCCTCAGAAATCCGCGAGACGAATTTATTAAGCCTAATTAATCCATCATTAGCACAATGTTTACTGTAGCACCACATTATCAAATCATAGACTAATTAGGCTTAAAAATTCATCTTATAAAGTAGTCGAAATTTGTATAATTAGTTATTTTTTAGTTTATATTTAATACTCTACATGTGTCACACATACGATGTGGTAGGGACTAAGGGCGGGTTTAGTTCTCAAAAATTTTCACCCCAAACTATCGTATCGAATCTTACGGCACATGCATGGAGTATTAAATATAGACGAAAAAAAAACTAATTGCACAGTTTGGTTGGAAATCGCGAGACGAATGTTTTAAGACTAATTAGTGTATGATTAGCCATAAAGTGCTACAGTAACTAACATGCGCTGATGATGGATTAATTAGGCTTAATAAATTCGTCTCGCAGTTTCCAGACAAGCTGTGTAATTAGTTTTTTTTATTAGTATCCAAAAACCCCTTCCAACATCTCCAAAATATCCGATGTAACGTAAAAATTTTCATTTCACGAACTGAACACAGCCTAGGCTTAGCAGGCCCCGGTTTGTTTCAGTACCGATGCAAATGCTCCCTGCGGTGGCCAAGAGATAGAGAGATAAAAGTTTTAAAAAAAGAGAGATAGAGTGACGTCACCTGTCGAAAAAACCTTTGCATATGCTGGAATTCGATGCGCCCATTGAATTCCTCGATCAATAAATAAAATTTATCTATATTTATTTACTACTACGATTGCTATTGGTCGGCCATTAATACGCGCACCTGTATTCTCGTATTCTTTCTCCGTACGGCGGGCGGGGCGGCCCACTGAACAAGCGCGAGCAGACATTGCGCATTGCGGAAGGCCAAGGGCGGACGTCTCGCGTGTTGCCTCATCTCCAGGGCTCCTCCTCTCTGCAGGTGTGCCATCCATCCATATATAAACTGGGCGCGGCCGTGGTCCTCAGTCCTGTCTCTCTCTCTCGTGCCTCGCTCGTCTCAGATGGGGAGCCAGAGCCAGCATCATCTGCTGGCTTCTTCCCACTGAAGGCGTGGCGAGCGTGAGCGCGACACCGCGTCGTGACTCCGGACTCCCCCATACCAGCGTCGCTCTCGCTCCCGCCCTCGCCGTGTCCTCAGGCTGTCCAGCTAGCGCCGCGAGGGGCGAGAGCGCTCTTGGATCCCCCCAGAGCCCAGACAACAGGTACTCCATGGATTTCGGCCTCTTCCTGTCCTCCCTCTCCCTCCCCGGTGGCGATCTCTTCACCTTTCGTCGTGGCTTTCCAGCAGTTCCATCCATCACCTCCCCCCGGACGGCCTTGCTGCCTGACTGTTTTCCTCTCGTTTCGGAGAACGAGCAGCAGCAGCCTACTTAGATTCGGCACAAGTTCCCGTCACGTTTGGATTTGATCGCTCGTTTTTT
This sequence comes from Miscanthus lutarioriparius, assembly GCA_904845875.1. Classification (NCBI taxonomy): domain Eukaryota; kingdom Viridiplantae; phylum Streptophyta; class Magnoliopsida; order Poales; family Poaceae; genus Miscanthus; species Miscanthus lutarioriparius. The sequence continues at coordinate 34,604,043 of CAJGYO010000001.1, forward strand.
TATTCGAGTCCTCTTATCACTGGCGTCTGACGAGGGCAATAGCTAGCTAGCGATCCTGAATCCAGTGCAGCCCTCTTCATCTTTTTGGGCCTTGTTTAGATCATTTCCAAATTCCAAAGTTTTTTCACTCTCTCTCTATTATATTAATTTTTGGACGCATGTATAGAGCATTAAATATAGATAAAAAAAATAATTAATTACATAGCTCGGTTGTAAATTACGAGATGGATTTTTAAGCCTAGTTAATCTATGATCGAACAAAGTTTATCAAATACAAACGAAACGTGCTACAGTGTTAAATGTCCAGGTTGTAAAAATTTGCAATTTAAACGAGGCCTTGTTTTGTTTTGTTTAAGTACAAAGAACAGAAATCCCTTTTGGGTTTCTTGGTTTGCGCGGACGCGGACAGTGGATTGCGTCTCCGGCGAAGTGCCGTCCCGTCCTGCCACCGCCACACTTCCAGTCCATATTTCCGTGGATCTTGCGACTCAGACGTGTGGTGTGAACCACCACCTGTTGATTCCCTGTTTTTTTTTTTTGTTCTTTTCCCTCTGCATTTCAGGCAATGCGGATGAAGCTGTGTTTTTATTTGATTCAGATATTCGTCGCTCCGTGCAGCCTAGAGAGAGTGTAGTGCAGCCGCTCTCGGTTTTCGCTCGCTCGGTCGGCGACATGGACAAGGAGAAGAGGAGGAGGAGGAGCTGGTTCGAGCGCATCAGGCGGCTCTTCACCTCCTCTGACCCCAAGCCCACGCCCAAGCCAGCAGACAAGGTTCGACCACTCCTCCTGTCGCGATCTCGTTAGCCTCTGCGACTTTTTATTGATTTTGTTTCTCGATCGCGAGCGGTATCCATGGCAATGGTGGATGAATCGGTTCTTGCTTTTGCGCAGAAGGCGAAGAGCAAGCGGTGGCTACCGGGTAAGCTGCGGGCGCAGCAGTCGTTCGCGCTCCCGCCGCCGGCGCCCGCGGGCGCGGACCAGATCAGGCAGGCGGAGGACGAGCAGAGCAAGCACGCCGTGGCCGTCGCCCTCGCCACCGCGGCGGCCGCCGAGGCCGCTGTCGCCGCCGCGCACGCCGCCGCCCACGTGGTCCGCCTCACCGGCCAGCCACCACCGGTGGCGCCCTTGCCCCGGCAGGTGCAGGAGCAGGAGCACGCCGCCGTCGCCATCCAGTCGGCTTACCGCGGATACCTGGTACGTCGTCAGTCGTCCAAAAGATGCAGATTCCGTCCAAAAATGCAGATTTTTTGTTCTTGCATTAATAAATTGATGCGTTTTTTTGTTAACTGTTTGCGAATGGGAGCATTTCGCCATCCTTTTGGGCAACATTCATGTCGCTGACTGAGTGACCCTGGTGACTCTGCCGGAAAACGCAGGCTCGGCGGGCGCTGCGGGCGCTCAAGGGCCTGGTGCGGCTGCAGGCGCTGATCCGCGGGCAGGCGGTGCGGCGGCAGACGGCGGCCACGCTGCGCGGCCTCGAGTCCCTCATGAGGATCCAGGCCCGGCTCCGGTCCAGGGCCGGCGGCGTCGACCAGCACCAGGCGGCGGACGACGACGCCCAGCTGCTGCGGCGCGGCAGGGAGCTCTTTGCCGCCGCCGCCGCCGTCCACGTAAGTCACTCTCGCCTTGCGGCACGGATGAACGGAACACGCGAAATGATTGGCGCCGCACATGCCCGGCATGTGGGTAAACTGATGGGTAAAAGCTGGCGGGCGGGCGAGGTGACTGCTGGCCGATCGATCACGCGCGCTGGCACATGCGCGTGTGGTGTCCGGTGATTCCATTCGTCGTTGGCGTTGGCGACGCGGGGGCCCCCCCGCCCTGTTTGTTTCGATGCGTCCGGAGTAGGTCCAGCAGTGCAGGTGCAGTGCTGCTGCTGCGTCTGCGTGATCGCGCCAGTCAGTCCTCGCTGCTACTGCCTACTGCTATGGTGGTGCTGGTGTGGTGTGGTGTGGTGTGGACCGCGCGGGTCTCGTGTAGTGTTGCCAGGTGATCCAGATGGACACGTAGGGTTTATCCAACAGTTCACCTGAGGTGGCACGGCGGCCTGCACGCCGGTGCTCTTTGCTCGGCAGGGGAAGAATGACTTTTGTGACTGACACTGACTAACCGACTGGCTGATGATTCGTCTGGTCCCGTGCAGGAGCAGGAGCAGCAGCAGGCGAGCAACAAGGGGTGGGACAGCAGCATCTTCTCCAAGGAAGAGATGAGCGCCATGACGAGGAGCAAGGAGGAGGCCGCGCTCAAGCGCGTGCGCGCGCTGCAGTACGCCTCCCTGCACAACGAGAAGCTGGGCCTCGGCCTCCGGCGGCCGCCCTCCGTTATGTCCACGGACGAGGTGGACACGCTGAACCAGCGCTGGAGCTGGCTGGAGGAGTGGGTCGGCTCGCAGCCCCCTTCGACAAGGACGTCCCCGTCGCGCACCAGTCCCCCTACACCAGCACCACCACCAGGGGGGAAGGCGCCGGCGCCGCCAACAAGGGCGACGACGTCGTCGACCGGCTCGGCTGCTCGGCCCGCCGGTCCTTCACCCGGCCGCGGCGCACGCCGGGGAGGGGGGACTGCTACTACGACGACGCGGCGGCGGCGGCGTGCTCGCCGGCGCCGGCGCCGTTCCCGGGGTACATGGCCTCCACCGCGTCCGCCAAGGCCAAGTTCAGGTCCATGAGCACGCCCAAGGAGCGCTCCGCCGCCGCCTACTCCGACGCATACTCCGAGCACTGCTTCCCGTTCGCCGACCGACTGCTCTCGCCGATCCCGTCCATGTCGCCCATCCCCTCCGTCGCCAGCGACATGGGCTTCGCCAGGTCCACAAGGCCGCCCGTCGCGCAGCGGTCGCCGCGGGTGGCGGCCAAGAGCCCCATGACGCCCGTGAGGTCTCGCTCGCGGAGGTCGCCTGGCCACCACAGCTTCGGCTCCGAGGCAGCGCTGCACCAGCTGCAGATGGAGCACTACACCCCAGTCCGCTGAACCTTGCCTTTCAAGTTGTGAAGCGATGCAACACCCGACAATGCCGTCCATCGGTGGTTCCTCCTTTGTGAAGATACAATTCTTTTGTTTGTTCAGCTTTCTTACCAGAAGGGTTCAAAGGTTGAGTCATTCGATGTAAGACAATGGAACTTGAATCGCAAATGTAGGTGATAATGCACCATGAATCCATGATGTAAGAACACATGGCATGGCGCAACAACAGCTACTGTTCTGGTTCTGGAAATGTTCCATCACCCTTTATCTTACAAGAAGTGTACAAGAATCTGTCTAGCTGCCGGTTGTTTTAGCCTCTCCCATCAACTAGATTTTTCTCATACACTTACACTATCTTATAGCTATATTTACACCGTCTTATTACTATATTTATAATAATTATTTCAGGCCTTCAGTATAATTTATTGGACAGAGTGATATAATTTGGGGATAATTGCATATTTCAAACAAATATATGCCAAAATTTTCAATTTTTTTTCTATGGATTTCAGATATCAGATAAATATATGTCAAATTGTTTTTCACAAATTTCATAAAAAAATACAAATTATGAACCATCTGTGAACGGGAGACGACGAACAAGACGAGCAGCAGCACGAACAAGTGGTCGCGCTCGTGCCGCCCTTGCGCGGGGCTTCTTGACCGGCGCCTCCGCCAGCAGCATCGTCGCCGCCGTCCATGCATGCTTCAGCTCTTCCGAGGCAGGGTACACGTACACCCGGATCTCGTGCGCCGCGCTCGGAGGAACACATAAGCCGGTTCCCGGCTGCCTGGGGCGCAGCCGCGCTGGGGTGCTCCGGCCCTTCCGCCACGGATCTCGGGCGCGGTGCCTGGAGGAGTCAGTGATGAGCCGGATCCGTCCGCCGGGGGCGGTGCTGTGCTGAGGTGATTTCCTGGGAAGGTGAGGAATCGGAGGAGAGGAGGATCCACGGCGCGCCTACGGCAGGGGAAGGAAATCTACGGTCCAAAAACCGGTTGCTGGGGCTCGGTGAAACATGCGGTTGTCCAATAGCAATCCTGTGCAAGAAAAGTTCCTTTTCAAACTGATCCTTACATGGATGCGATCTGCGTCCACAAGAAGATTTCAAACAAGGTTCGGAGATGTAAACTTCTGGTACATTTCACCATTTGTTTTACACAAGGAGTATGTGAGATGTAAACCGCTAGTACACCCAGTCGCATACTGCACTAAGCCTCAATACCACATCCGGGAGTTCTACATCCAAATTGCTACAAGCATTTTCAACAATGCAGCCAATGAAAAAAGTCTAAACATTCCCTTTGTCAATACAAGATGTGAAAACTCACATGAGAAGAACTTGTGCAAAGTGTAGGGTGTGTATGTCACTACTTGATCATGTAAAACTCTAGCATCTCTTCTTCCAAAGGATGAGTCTCTCCCACTATGATCAGGCAGTGAAGGGGTGGGCCAAAATCAACATCTAGTAGCTTCTCCATAGGCCCAGCAACGATCTTCTGATCATCACTTCCAAGTCGCGCCACTCCTATGCACAATGTATCCCTGCCATATGCTGGAAGAAAATGATCTTTAAATCTGATATCATAGTAAGACTAGATGGTTCATATATGAAGCACTTGAACAATGAAAAAAAAACTAGCGACATCTATAGTAGATCAAGATTCAAGAATTTTTTTTAAAAAAAATCCGAAGAAAGACTGTCCTAACTTCAATAAGCATAAGAAGCTATTGTTTGACACAAAATGATTTTTCAAAGAAAGGCAGCTCCTCAAAAGAAGTTCAGATAGTCTACCAGATCCTCCACGCGCTTCCTCCACCTCAAAAAGCTGACTTATTGCAGTGTTTACAGTCATGAATCTTGGTGGTTCATAGACTTTCTTTCCTCTGCATAAATATATAGGCAAAAGATGGATCTATCATCATCTATCCATTGTAAATATTAAGCACAGCTACTGAGAGCTGCTTGCATCAAACTGAACACTGAGCAGGTGCAAGTTGAGAGAGAAAAGGAATGTTAGTAACAGGACATTTTCAGTGTCAAACTACCAGATGTTGCAATTCTGCACTGCAAGGTATTGAGAATCAGAATTTAAAGACAGCAACGGATGCTAATTTACCTGGCTAAAGATTCCCATGTTGGCTCCTTAACACGGATATCTGCATCGAACAATACACTAAATCAGCTATCTTGATTATGATAGCAACGAACCAAGACCCTAGTAGGATTAGGAACATGGTACAACATGAAGAAAAACAACTTCTGCTATCCATGCTTTGGTTTAATGCATATCATTTAAAAGTGGAAATGAACATGATGAGAAAGATCTTGGCTTCAAATAACATAGATTAGGGACTGAACAAAACTATATCTTAACTCTGTGGCAGTCTAATAGTTTGAACATTCATTGTATTTGCTTGCAATAATCAGTGTCTAGTTAATGTCAGTATATCATGCACAATAGTTTAACTATAAGACACGTTACCTATGGCAATAAATTAATGATCACTTGCCTATTCCATGATAACGAAGAATATAGACAATGCTGAAAGGTCAAGCAAGAATCACGAACCAAGCAGGCAAAGTGTGTGCAGCCCAAGCTTGCGATTGTTCTGAATCTTCTCATAGAAACTATCTGGTCTCCATTCGTCTGTGAAGAATGGTATTGAGATAGTCTCTCCATAGCGGTAAAGTTGCAGCCCACAAACTCCAATTGCATTCATGACAGATGCATTGTGGATGACCTTCACCTCTACCCCCATTTTCTTGGCACGAACAACCAGATCAGTATGTGTAGTTGCCCTGGAAATCTCATCCAGAATCCAGATGATAAAAAGAGAATAAAATTCAACTCACAAAGCTAAAATACAACCCTGAGTTCCTCATGTTCATAGCCACCAACTCAACAACAGCACACTGAGTTCCGTCACGCGTACCCGGAACTTATGCCATCTACAGACACCTTCGCACAGCTAACTCAAAAACGGGAAAGAGGCTAAACAATCATTTACCCGAACGGGTCACCGACAACAAGGAAGGCGACGTCGGTGTCTGCAGCCTCGTTCAGCACCTGGTCCACGCGCTCCTCCACCATCTCCCGATCGGCGACCGTTATCTCCTTCCCGTACAGCTTCTCCTGGACGCGCAAAACACGAGAAAGCGAGGACGCCTGTGAGCAACAGCTCCGAACGAGCCACGTGAGCATTTGCTCGAACAGGTGGTGGGCGGACAAGAGAAGGGAGACGCACCAGGTTGGCGAGCGCGGCCGGGTCGAGGCCGAGGGAGAGGAGGGAGGTGTATGCCTCCATGTATACCTTGGAGCAGCTGCGGACGGCGTCGAGCCCCCGCACCGTGATGTCGCGCTCGTCGCCGAGGCCGAGGCCCACGATATACAGCATGGCGCCGGCGGCAGGCTGCGAAAGGACGGAGTGGCAGCCGAAGGGGGCAAAACTCGCCGTGTATTTGCAGGGCGTTGATCCCAAGAAATTGGGAGGAGAAGGCGTAAAGAACCGGCGAGCTAGGCACCCCAGCCGCCTGGGTTCGTCGCCGGCGCGTTTCCGCCGTCTCTCTGGTGGAGTCGGCGGCTCGCGTGCTTGGGGTGGGGTTTGTCTGCCTTGTCAGCGTCGCATGTTTTCTAGCCCTAAAGCCCCTAACGCATTCGAATTCCTGCCGTTGGGTTTAGATCCAACGGCTCACGGAAGGCTGGGAGGGGATATACATGCCACTCGGGCGGCCATCGAATTACTCTGACGAACTTTCCACAGTCCACTTCACCAGTCACCACCATGGATTTATCAAAAAAAAGAAGTCACTGCCATGGAGGAGAAGATTCAGACATACAGGAAGAAGTTCCAACTGAAGAAAATAGACTTCCAAGCATGAAGATAGATTGACAATTCTTGGTTGGAGAAATTCCCACAGTGAATCGAAACAGAGTAGTTTTTTTTTTTTGAACGAATCAAAGACCCTGCTTTTCTTGAAAGCCAATAGATCTTAGAGGTTTAGCTGGGGTTGTCAGCGATACAGTTCAAGCCAGAAACAAGGGGAAAAAAAACAATCCAAACTGAAAGATAAAAGATCCTGAACTAGATTTCTCCAATGTCACACACAGAAACACCAGAAGGCTTAAAATCATTCAACCATGTAAGAGCCTTGGCCACTGTCTTGTGAAACAGAGTAAGGCTGTATATCGCTACTTGATCATGTAAAATTCTAGCATCTTTTCTTCCTCTGGAGTAGTCTCCCCCACTATGACGAGGCAGTGAGGGGGTGGGCCAAAATCTGCATCGACGAGTTTCCCCATAGGGCCAGCAAGGATCTTCTCATCGTCACTTCCAAGGCCCACACCTATGCACAGTGAATCCACATCATATGCCGGCTCTGTAAGTAAATGCATATCAAACAGTGAGGCTAATGATCGAGGAAGGCAGGATTTAGAGCATTGTATGAAGAGCAAAAAACTAGCAATATATTTCTGTGTTATATTATAGGAAATATGTTCAATTCTATATGTGGCTATATGGTAGGCCATATTGCAAGTGTAATCCCATGTGTGACAGAGATGAAAACTTGAGAAAGCAAGTTCAGAGATTATACCTGGTTCTCCGCGCATTTACAACAGCTCCAGAAGCTGGCTTATTGCAGTGTTTACAGTCATGAATCTTGGTGGTTCATACACCCTTGTTCCTCTGAAACTAAACACGACTACAGTAAATAGAATGCCGAAACATATATTTGTCTAAACTATTAGAAAATAAAAGCACAGACAGCCAAATCTAGTTTCTTGTTATTATATAGATTGAGAAAGTCTTGGGGTAAATTGAGTGCAGTGCAGGCAGAATGTTGTTAGCGTGCAAGCTCAGAAGATACAGCATTTTAGCACTGCCAGGTAAATATGACCATAGACAACAAACTATGCCAGATTACCTGCATAAAGACTGAGACATCGGCTCCTTTGCATGAATATCTGCACTGAATAATGTGTCCAATCAGAGTTCTGTGTATTTACTTTTATTTTTAATAAAGATAACCACAATGAACCACGGACACAAAGTAGTATCGTGGAAGTTCATTGATAGTCAAAGTAAATGCAGCTTGTGGTTTCTAAGCTTTGGCTTAAAGCATATCAACAAGAGAGAGGGGAAGAACGAAAGATCCTTAAAGTACTGACAACTTAAACAAGAAGAATAAAAAAACAATGTACATTGATTCCGTAGCACTCTAACAGTTTGAACGATGATTGCATTTGCTCACAAGAATCAATTAGCCTGTTCGCTGATTGGTTTCTGTGCTGATAAGCCCGGTTGGTGTTGGTTCGTTGTGAGAGAAAAATACTGTACCATAACTGATAAGCCCTGGCTGAAACCAACTAAAGCGAAGAGGCTGAATAGTGAAATTTAAACTGTACACATGTGACCCATGGATGGATGTATAGAAATTCAAGTTCAATTGCCAATATTCTTATCAGCGCTGATACAATGTCAGAAAGGCCGAATCAAGCAGTTGTGATTGTGACCTGTCGGCGACCGTGATCTCCTTCCCATACAGCTTCTCCTGCAGGGAGAACGCCACGGGGAAGTGCGTGAGCGACGGCCTGTGGCAAGGCAGGCTTTTGAGCGAACAGGCGGTGGGCAGCCCTGATCGAAAACGCACGCACGAGACTGCCGAGCCTAGAAGGAGGGTCGGGGCCGAGGGTGAGGAGCGCGGTGTAGGCCTCCATGTAGACCCTGGCGCAGCGGCGGACGGCGTCGAGCCCCCGCACCGGTCCCGTTCGCGTCTCCTTAAACTCGGCTTGATTCATTTATTTTTTTTATCCGAAACAGTATTTTTCTCTCACAAATTTCTCCAGCATTCCTCCAATCCATCCAGATTACTTCGAAATTCAGACAAGCGAACCGGCCCACCCGTGACGCCGCGCTCGTCGCCGAGGCCGAGGCCGACGATGTGCTGGCGAGCTCGCTACTCCCCGCGCTAGGTGGGAACGCAGGTGGCAGTTTCAATTTCCACGGCTGCTCTCCGCCAGCTTGCAGCAGCATTACAGTACTGGTACACGAAAATCGTGGTTGAAAAACTACGATGGCGCCTGGACTGTGATACAGAAAAATATATTGAGGCTTGGTCTCCACACGGTCGGCGCTTCGTCTAGTTTCCACCATCTTCTCTCTTCTTTCCCTTCCAGGAACAAGGATAACCGAATTTAAATAATTCGGCACAAATTTCTGACTGATTTTTACATATTTGAAAAGGGAAATATATATTGAAATGAAAAATCCAAGTATGAATGCATTCCAAGAAAAAAATCAAATCTGAAAGTGGATAAGGATAATGAGCATTTTACTTTCCAACAAAATTAACACTTTTGGGAGGTAATCTTCATATCTGAATGCTCATTTTATGTACACAAACCAAACATTCTTTTCCGCAAGTGGCCTGAATCTCTGTACATGATCGCTACCGTTCAATGACTATTGGATTATGCTGTCTGTATGGAAGAAAGTTCGTTTGGCTAGGCTTGTTCGTTCCTGGATCGTGAAGAAGTACTGCTGGCTGATTTGGTGTGAAAGAAAAATACTGTTCCGGCTGGAAATTTACGATCGTTTACGAGGGAATAATCCCAGCCGAACAGGCTGTTACATTACATTATGATGTACATTTACGTCGCTACCCTTCGCAGAATGCCCCTAGTCTGATGGAACAGATCTGAATAGCTCCTCCCATTTCTCTGGGTCAGTCCCGGGTCCTTCACCCTGAATTTATAGTGTCCATATCAGTAGCATATATACATATTTCACTTATATAACCAGAAAATAAGCAAAAATGCACGTCTAAGGAGTTCCATCTTGATATTATGCAACTCTAGCTGGTGTCAGCGCACACATTTATGCCATAAGTTACAATAATGCATGCAATGACAAGATGCGAAGCATCACGTATCTATTTTAATTTGAAGGAAAGCAAAATTTAAAGTTTCAAAAGGAAGAATGCAGGTAACGATTAAAAAAACACCATGCCATAAGCCCGAGAGCTAAGCGGTTTGGTACCAGGGCTTGTGATTAAGCCACAGGCTGAACACTTTAGCTGCCTAAAAAGCTACACTCTAGGGTCAGACCCCAAGCAGTGATGCCACAAAGATATCTCCTCTCTAGCTCGTGGTATGGTGCTGCAAAAAGGCTGGATAAAAGACATTGCAGAAGGCTTCAACAGCCTGGTCCAATTGATTGCTTGGGAGTTGTGTAAGCACCAGAAGATTGTGCCTTCAATAATCCAATGCTGTATCTCCAGAGTCCGAAACCAAAAAAAAAGTGTTGCAAGACGTGCTTAATGAAAGATCACTGGTGTACAGCAGGCAGCAGGGGCAAGGGATGAAGGGAACTACAGTCGTTTCTGCTGCCAGAATAGGTTTTAGGTTGTTGGGACTTCGTCTTTCTCAGTTGGTTAGTGGCGCAAGTTGTAATCATAAGGCAGTTAGGGCCTATATGCTAACAACTTCTTTCCTCTATTAATTAAATGATACACAACTCTCTTGTGTGTTCGAGAAAATAAAAAGAGATTGTGAATTTTCAGGGATCTAATCACATTATATCTTGATTGAGCCCTGATGATAATTAGCTAATTGCCAATAACTAACTGTACCCGTTCTAGAAGAAAAAAAATGAGTACCTTCACTGAATTAATCTCATATATTTGTCCTTCAGTGGATTGAATGTCTAAAGCTTGGATACAAGCTTCTGCCACCACAAGTCTGCTAACTTCCCCCACAAGCTTGTCACCTAGTAGGATATGAGGAAGTGTTAGAAGAAGCAAAGATCTTATCAAAACAAAAGGTTCATCATAAAATGCAGGTGAACAAAAGAAATAACCTTTGCCTATGACTACTGCCCGTCGCTCTCCAGCTGTAGCTTTAAGAAGTGTGTTAAGATCATACGAAGTGTAGGGCCCATCTGTCAATCTTCCAGGCCTGCAAACAGCTTGTACCATGTCAGAATAATATATCCACGATGTGCCCGCTCAAACACTTTTCTGTAAACAAACCTGAATACCTGATAATGGTGAATGGTATCCCTGAATTGCGGACAAAGTCTTCTCCCATCTTCTTGTACTTGAGCACACCAAAGAGATTCATGATGCTGAAAAATACATAGAATGATTGCTCAAGGACCAAGGTTAAACTTATGGTAACATAAAACTCAGTGGTAAATACAAATACCAGGGTGAAAGGCAAGGATACTGCCTGACAGGAAGTTAATTGTTAAATTAGCTAATATAAGCTGTTTATAAAACTAGGATTTACACGTAAAACATGTCTTGCATATTGTTTTAAAAGGGTAACCTTTAGCATTACTATCATACTATGATGTCATGAAGTTCAACTGCAAATACCGAAATTCCTCTTCAGAATCATAAGGTATATACCTCCATGGTGTCTCATTGTATTTTGTAACACCAACGGATGACACAAGAACCAATCTCTTTATTGTCTGTGGCAAGGCACTTACAAGATTTCTGATGCCATCCCAATCTGTCACAAAAATATGTGTGTGATCAGTGAACTAAGACACTGTCTCACCCATAACTGTCATTGTTGGCTTGTACATGTGATAAACATGGATAGCTATAGTCACCGATATGCATGGACTTAAATGACAAAGCATACAGGTGTGCATGATTTGACCAGAAGAATGTACATAATGAACACATAAATGGATGTTTAGAGCTCAAACCAATAAATAACCCATTAGGCCTCTGTCGCAGCTAAATTTCAGCCTTTTATTTGGTACATTCTGGAATTTAAAGGTCCTATGCTCCATCAAGATTATCCTTGCCCAAAAAAGCGTGTGTCTGGATTATTTAAATAAGGGAATTTGAAGGGCATGTTCTTCTTTAACATTCACTGATACCTTGGGTGAAAGTTTAACTTCAACTGTAGAATATCAGGCAGTACATACCTACACGTTCTGGAGTATTATCTCCATCCCAGCGTTTAGATGGAAATGCTGTAGTTCCAGTACAACATATCACATGTGTAACTCCCTAGAAAAGAGACCCCTATATTTTGATTTATTCAATCATTGCAGAAATAGATAGCCCATAGATAGATAAACTGTATGAATTCAGAGAAACGGAAGGGACCAACCTCAAACATTTGTGGATCCAAATCATTAGGGTTTCTTGTGTCCGCTTTGTAAACCTGACATGAAAGATAAACTCAAATAAGCAGGAGTCACTACAAGTGTATTTTCTTGGAGAAAACTGGGGTGGAGGGATGGAATGCTGAATATCCAGATGTACCTGCAGTACACTCTCATCCTGCTTGCCAAATAGGGACGATGCCTTTTCTGGATCTCTTAGGAGCAACCTTGACTTGATGTTCCTGCTCAGCAACGATGCTACAACCAACTGCCCTGAAAGGATGTACTCACAACTCAGTCAATATCTTGCCAACTGATCTAGTAAGCAAAGCTAAGAAGTGCTGCTGCAGGACACAGCAACACAAGTTGGAGAAAACGGTAAGATTGCAAATTTGCAATGCAACACAAACATGTTGTCCTTCGTCCTCCAACGTTTAATAGTATCTCGCATGTTTCAAACACAGTAATTGACATTAAGTTATTGTCAAACTCAGAGACAAATGAGCTCTGCAGTTTTACTGTCTAGGAGCTGAAATTCGCCACGAAATCTTAATTCTGATAGGGAAAATGTGTCACGAACAGGCCTCCGGCTATACTTGAGTTGGGCTGCACTAGCTGTACCGCCCTGTAAGTCGGCCTCATGAGCCGCATGGGTGTTTCTACTAGGCTTGGCCCATTTCTTTCATTGCTTTGACATTAAACTCGCTGTGTGGGAGGATGGGTGGACAGCGAATAAGAAAAACCTAATTTCCGAACCCTCTTTCTCCTTCCGTTGCCTGCTCGAGGCGGCGCGCCATCGCCGTGCTTCCCAGCCGCAGCGCAGCACGCCAATCAATCTTCCCCTATCTGGTTAGGGTCATCACATTTGGTACCAGAGCCTTCCGATCCATCGCTAATACTGATTCGTAAATCCCATCACCGACGGTTGAATCCAGAGAAGCCGCGCGGTCATACACCAAATCCTCCATCTCCACCGCCAGATCCGTCCTCGCCGCCGTTCAACTCGTCCACCACCTCCTTCCCCTACCTCCACTGTTGCCGATTCCACTGCGCCAGCAACTTTTCCACCCCCAATCATTTCGCCACCACCGCTCCTGATCGATCTCCCAGTCGATCCACCACCACCTCCATCCCACCTCCCAGTCGATCCGCCACCCCCTCTATCTCAGCTACCTCACTCCCTGGCGCGCAAACCCAAACCACCAACCCTCACCTCCCGAATGGCAACCGTAGAAAGCTCGACGCACTCAGCGCGCAGATGAAGTCCAAGCTCCTGCTCATGGAGTCCTTCAATCGTTGGCGTCCTGAGGTCGACCACTCATCCACTGAGCTAACCATGGAGATCAAGACTCTCACGTCGCGCGTGGAGGCGTTGGAAGCGAATACCGCTCCGCCATCAGCCCCGAAGCGCGAGGAAGAGGGGCGGGCCATGAAACCCACAACAAGAACATCACCACAGGGGAATGATGGGGGGACTCTGGTCCTCACTCATCCCCTGGCCAATGGTCAGTCCTCCACCCCCAATTTCCCATTTCATTATCATACTGCGCCTACCAACAATGAATGTCGCTTGCCTAAGGCCTAGTTTCCCAAATTTGATGGGTCTCATCCAAAAGTCTGGAAAGAAAAAGCAGAAAAATACTTTGACATGTTCAATGTTCCAGTGCATCGCTGGGCTCAGTATGGCACCCTTCATTTCAAAGGGCATGCTGCTTTATGGTTACAAACTTATGAAGCACAACATGGGGTGGATAACTAGGTTGAACTCTGTATTGCTATTGAGTCTAAATTTGGGAAAGCAACTCTATGCTGGAATTACTGAGCATTAAGCAAACCTGTGATGTTCAGGACTATTATGATAGATTTCAAACTGTCATGCATAAAGTGCTGGTGCATAACAATCAATTAGATGATGTTTTCTTTGTTAGCAAATTTCTTCAGGGGTTGCATCCTAACATCAGAGCTGCTATTGTTTTACATAAGCCGAGAACAGTTGATGTGGCTTTGTCACTGGCTCTTATGCAGGCTGATGTGTTGGAGTCTCAACCCAAGTATTTTGGCAAGCGCCATTATCGCGACTACAGCAAGTATCAAGGCAAGCCACCTCAAGCAGCAGCACCTGGTATTCTGGGCGCCCCTCCAGCTGAAGAGGCTAAACCCAAGTGGGAAGACAAATGGACCACACTCAGAGCTCAGCGCCGTGCCCAGGGTTTATGCATGAAGTGTGGTGAGAAATGGGGCACGAATCATAAATGCCCAGAGAAAGTGTCCCTACATATCTTAGAAGAAGTCATGGAACTTTTTCCAGAAGCCATCAAATCTGAGCCAACCTCTAATGAATCCAGCGACGACGAGGTATTTTCCTTGTCTCAAGCTGCAACAGTGGGTGTGCAAGGCAGGAAAACCATCAAAATCACTGGGTTGGTCAATAGTCAAGAAATTCTTATTCTGATTGACTCGGGCAGTTCCAGCTCTTTCCTCAGTGAGAAGCCTGCTGACACCTTAAAGTGTGTTCTTACATCAGCTCCTCCTGTCTCTGTCACAGCGGCCAATGGTGAAAAGCTTCTGAGTCAGCAGCAGGTCCTCAACTTCACTTGGTGGACTCAGGGTCATACCTTTTCCACCAATGTCAGAATTCTTCCATTACCTTACTATGACATGGTGTTAGGTATGGATTGGCCGGAGAGATTTAGTCCCATGTGGATCTACTGGAAGAGAAAATTGTTGCGGTTCACTCATGCTGGGCAGAGAATTAGTCTAAAAGGAGTCAAGGACAAACTGTCTACCTGTCACAAGCTAAAGGCAAGGAAACTTAAGGGTTTGCTCAGAAAAGGGGGAGTGGCTCAAATGATTCATCTATGTCAAACCCAACCCAACCCACCCACTGAAACCATTCCAGCACCCATCCAGACTCTGGTTGACAGCCATGCCCACCTTTTCAAAGAACCTGATTCCCTTCCACCAACAAGAGCATTTGATCACCATATCCCATTGATTCCAGGTGTCAAACCTGTCAACATTAAGCCTTATAGATATTCACCTACCTAGAAAGACGAAATTGAGCGCCAAATCCAGGAAATGCTAACCAATGGAATTATCAAGCCCAGCCATAGCCTATTTGCCTCCCCAGTTCTTTTGGTGAAGAAAAAAGATGGCAGCTAGTGTTTCTGTGTGGATTACAGACAGTTGAACAACATCACTGTCAAGAACAAGTACCCCCTTCCAGTTGTTGACGAACTCTTGGATGAACTCAATGGAGCCGCCTGGTTCACAAAACTGGATATGCGCTCTGGCTATCACCAAATCAGACTACAACCAGCTGATGAAGAGAAAACATCATTTAAAACCTATAGTGGGCGATGCCTTTCGGGCTCACCAACGCTCCTGCAACATTTCAAGCTCTAATGAACACCATTTTCAAGCCTCTGCTCCGCAAGTGTGTGCTGGTATTTGTGGATGACATCTTGATCTACAGTCCAACGCTCGACGCCCACTTGGACCATTTGCAAGAGGTTTTTAATATCCTTCAGCAGCACCAGTTCTTCCATAAGAGATCCAAGTGTTCATTTGCCCAACAGAATTTGGAGTATCTGGGACACATCATCAGTGCCCAAGGAGTGGCCACAGACCCCAAGAAAATTAAAGCGGTGGCCAATTGGCCCACTCCAACAAATCTCAAGCAGCTACAGGGCTTCCCCGGGTTATCCGGTTACTACCGCAAATTCATCAAGAATTATGGCTTGATCAGTAGGCCATTAACTGATCTCCTCAAGAAGGATGTTCTCTTTCACTGGACCCCCCAACTGCAAATGAGTTTTGAGGCTCTCAAGCAGGCTTTGATCTCAGCCCCTGTCCTGGTGTTACCAGATTTCAGCAAGCCATTCACAATTGAGACAGATGCTTCCTCCACAGGTGTGGGTGTTGTGCTTTCCCAGGACAACCACCCTGTGGCTTACATTAGCAAGGCATTTGGACCCAAAACTCAAGGACTATCAACATATGAAAAAGAATGCATGGTAGTAATCTTGGCAGTTACCAAATGGAAATCTTATCTGCAACACCAAGAGTTCACTATAGCCACTGATCATAAAAGTCTGATACATTTGGGAGAACAAAAGTTACAGGAAGGGATGCAGCATAAAGCCTTTCTCAAGCTTCTTGGGCTGCAGTAC
Organism: Miscanthus lutarioriparius; assembly: GCA_904845875.1. Taxonomy (NCBI): domain Eukaryota; kingdom Viridiplantae; phylum Streptophyta; class Magnoliopsida; order Poales; family Poaceae; genus Miscanthus; species Miscanthus lutarioriparius. The sequence continues at coordinate 34,620,306 of CAJGYO010000001.1, forward strand.
AAGATATTGTACAAGAAAGGGTTAGAAAACAAGGTTGCTGATTCCTTATCTCGGCAAGCTGAACCTGGCACAGTGGCAGCCATATCTACCAATACACCCAGATGGCTGGAGATCATAGTGGAAGGTTACACAAAAGATGATCAAACCAAGCAACTGCTCACAGAACTCAGCATTACTGGGTCAAATAATAAAGGTTTCTCACTATCTGATGGTCTCATCAAGTATAAAAACAGAATTTGGCTAGGCAATCACACAGAAGCACACCGGGCAGTGTTACTGGCACTCCATTCTAGTGGTCTGGGAGGACACAGTGGTATTACTGCCACTTATCACAAGGTTCGAGCCCTGTTTGCCTGGCCCAATTTGAAGCAGTCTGTCACTAACTACATCAACGCTTGCGAGGTATGTGCCCAGGCTAAACCTGAACATTGTCGTTTGCCGGGTTTATTGCAACCATTGCCTGTTCCCCAACACGCTTGGCACACTATCAGCCTTGACTTCATCGAAGGTCTACCCAAGTCCAAGCACTTTGACACCATCTTGGTCGTTGTCGACAAACTGACCAAACATGCCCACTTCATGTCTCAGCCATCCATACACTGCCCTTTCTGTTGCTCAAACCTTCATCTCCAACGTCTACAAATTGCACAGTATGCCCTCTGTTATCATCTCAGATAGAGATCGCATCTTCACCAGGGCCTTATGGCAAGAGCTCTTCAAACTTACCGACACTACACTTAACATGAGCTCGGCCTACCATCCACAGACCGACGGTCAAACGGAACGCTTAAACCAATACCTAGAAACCTATCTTCATTGTATGGTCCACTCCTGTCCTCACAAATGGGCTCAGTGGGTTCCTTTAGCCGAGTTTTGATATAATACCACATACCACTCTGCCCATGGTCATACTCCCTTTGAGGCTTTATACGGGTACCCACCCAAGCACTTCGGCATTACACTCACAGATGCTTGTTCAACTCCTGATTTGGAGGATTGGCTCCAGTCCCGTAATATGATGTTGCAGCATATCCAGCACAACCTGGCTCGAGCTCAGGAGTGCATGAAACATCAAGCTAACAAGAATCGTCAAGAAAGAACCTTTGCTGTGGGTGATTGGGTCTATGTCAAGCTGCAACCCTACATACAACAATCTGTTGCCCGTCGTACCAACCAAAAACTGAGTTACAAGTACTTCAGACCCTATTTGGTGCTCCAAACCGTGGGTAAAGTAGCTTACAAGCTTCAGTTACCTACCAATAGTCAAATTCATCCTGTTTTGCGTGTGTCACAGTTAAAGAAGGCTCTACCTCCGAACACCACCCTGTCGACCGATGACGAGCTGCAACTTCTCTACATGCTGGAAGGGCTTCCATCGTCCCAGGTATTGGATAAGCGTCTTCATCTGGTTGGTCGCCGGGTGGTGCCGGTTGCTTTGTTGCAGCGTGAATCATGTCCAGTGCATTGGGCTACCTGGGAGCGTGCCACTGCTATACCGGCGTCGCTGATTCAGTCCTCTGGTTCTGCATCGCGAGGGCACGCTGCAGCTTAAGGAGGGGGAGATGTCACGAACAGGCCTCCGGCTATACTTCGAGTTGGGCTGCACTAGCTGTACCGGCCTGTAAGTCGGCCTGCGAGCCGCATGGGTGTTTCTACTGGGCTTGGCCCATTTCTTTCGTTGTTTTGACATTAAACTCGCTGTGTGGGAGGATGGGTGGACAGCGAATAAGAAAAACCTAATTTCCGAATCCTCTTTCTCCTTCCATTGCCTGCTCGAGGCGGCGCCATCGCCGTGCTTCCCAGCCGCGCGTGCACGCCGGCAATCTTCCCCTGTCTGGTTAGGGTCGTCACAAAATGCTAAAGAATGCTAGAACGGAGAGCAGGGATATTGGTATCTCACCAACCCCGCCGGTTCCGCCAACGACCAGAACCAGCTTGGAGGACGCCTCGGCGGCACCAGCCCCGCCGGCCTCACCGGACTCTTCCGTCCGCGCCGGCTGCTCCTGCACGGACTGCGACTCTGCCGCCGCGGCGAGCCGCCGCGTGCCACGACCAGCTGCCGCGCCGCACGCGAGCAGACGGAGGGAGACCGCGGTCGGCGGGTGAGACTGAGACCGCAGCGCCGCTCGGAGGCGCCTACCCGGCGGCGAAGGAACGAGCGGCGAGAGCACGGGGTTGAAGCAACCCACCGCCATCGCGGAGCCAAGAGCAACGAGGGGTAGAGAAGACAGGGACTGGACGGACTGCTGGAGTGCTGGGACAGGAGAGTGCGCACGCGGCGGCGGCGAGACGAAGAAGAGATATCGGAAGGGAAGGCGAGGCGGGGCGGGGCCGGGGACGCGAGGCGGCGGCCACTTGGCGGCAGCCCGGCCAGGCGTCTGACGCCCGGTGGGGCCCCGTGCGGGTGAGTGGCCCGAGACGCGCGACGGAGCCGCGCACCTTCCGCTCGGAACTAGGCACCAATACTGGAATTCCTCGGCTAGCAAAATCGATCTGGAAATGCCTCCCCAAAGTTTTGCCAGAGCATCCTAATCAAACACGAAGATTTGGCCTTTGGTGATGAATACAACCTTCTAGTGATTCTCCAATCAAGGATGATTAGAGACGAGGCCCGCTCATAACCTGTCACAGTGATCCTGTTGTTCTCTTTCACTTCAACTGTCGGCCCTTCTTGCCAGAACTTGTGGAACAGCCTCTGGTCAAATCATATCCATGGCATTTTACAAGTATCATGCAACATGCATAATAAGACAATATCCTGCTTTGCCTACACTTGCACATTGATCAGGGTCGCATGCAGGTTAAGGCCCAGTGCTTCTGAAGAATCTGAACTTCATTTTCCCCCTTCAATGGAGCAGAATAAAGACCTTGGAAGACAACGAAACCATGGGATGCTCAAAGTGTACATCTATACGCCATGATCAGCACAGAACAGGATTTTTCTTAGGTTCAGCCTTAGCAGGCGAAGATCATTACAGTGGGAAAAATGAAATGAAGTATGAAACGAGCAAAAAACCAAACACTTTCTATTTCTTCTTCCCAGCTTTTCCTTCCTTCCTTCTGACAACTTCATCCATATATCTGATACCCTTCCCCTTGTATGGCTCAGGTGGCCTCCACTTCTTTATGGTGGCAGCAAACTGACCGATCGCGCTCTTGTCATAGCCGCTCACGATGATCCTCGTGTTCTCTTCCACCTTGACCGCCAGGCCTTCAGGAATGGCCATCCGAACAGGGTGGGAGAATCCCAGGTTCATCACGAGATCGTTGCCCTCCACCGCCGCACGATACCCGACGCCCACTAACTGAAGCTTCTTGTCGAATCCTTTGGACACACCAACGATGATGTTGTCTGTCAATGTTCTGCGTTGAATATTTGTACCAGGGTATTTAGAAGAAGACATGTAGGACAGGTGAGACAGGATAAAAAAAATCCATAGTCAGATTTCTCTAACCAAGCTATAATCGGAAAACATAAAAGATTATTCAGTAAAGAATAGAGAGATCATTGATCCTTTCCTTAACCAGAGAAAATGTACATACTGTGAGTCAAATAGCAAAGGATTAGCTGAAGCGCGAAGAAAAAAACATAGGTGTGACAGATAAAGAATATGGTAATTTTTTCACACCTTTATGGTCAACCCTTGGTTGTGCATAAAGTACTAGCATGTGTGTTCTCTTAACGGAGGTGGGTGCTTTTACCAAATAGTACCACGGTAAATCATAGCGGAAGTGATACAGACACTTGATGATGTTTGTTATAGATAAGACAGATTTTACAGTTCCTGGACATCAGAAGGGTGCAATATCATAGCCTATTTCCTTGGTACCTACCAATACCGGACAGAGAATGGTAAATGCAAGAAGATAGGCATTCATTTTGCAAATCTTTGTCAGTCCTACTAGAACTGTGGCTTTATTATTTCAATGCAGATTGATTGGTGGATTTTGTAGCAGAAAGTGTTGTTTCTCAGGTCTAGAACAAAAGCAAGGCCATCATATTTATTGGTCACTGGTGAGACAAGAGGTCAGAAGAAAATAAATACAGGAGCCAGAATAATGCTATCTAGAATCTGAATCCTTGTAGTTGTAAGAGACAGTAGGATCATAGGACAGTTTATCTACTCGCATATGAAAATAGCAAGTGTGATACAGCTTATTCAAGACACTGGTACTATCACAGTGAAATAACCATGGGAATCAATACTGCTCTTAACTGTACAAAGTGATAGCACAAATATAAGAGTTTTGACAAGAGCAGAGAGCACAGAAGTTGGCATCTAACTTTTGGAATATCAGGAGAAGATATATAAAACAAGGAATAAATCTAGTGAAACAATGAACCGCATTATTGACAAGTAAATCAGTAAAAAATAATATGGGCAAACTCATATTGTAGTTTCCAATTGATGTTTACCTGAAAAGTCCATGCATCTGGTTCGCCCTCTTGGTCTCTGCAGTCTTATAAACTCTCAGCTTACCAGATTCTTCTTTCACAATCTTCACGTCACCTGGAAAGCTGAGAGATAACTCCCCTAGCGGACCCTTAGCTTTGACAAACTGCTCTTCTAATGTCAGAGTAACGTTAGATGGAACTTCGATCGGCTGCTTTCCAATTCTAGATTCCTTGCATTCCACTACTGTTCTGACAAATCCAACTCTTCCAGCAGGGAGAACACGAGGACGAATCCCATGTGTCTTTTCAAGGAAGCCAGTTCTTGAATTGCTGGTTATTTCAGAGAAAGTAAGAGCTCCAATAAAATTTGCATATTGAGCTTTAGAAGAAAAAAACAAGCCTTCCTAATAATCAATAATGCATAAATTTGCTTCAAACGCTCTATTACATCAAAATGGATCTAAAACATGAATGAGCAGCACAACATTTGCTACTAACTAGAAAGATGGACCGATGGGGTATAAAGTCTAAACTTCCAAAGACAAAACAGCAAAAGCTACCAAATATCAAAACTGGTTACTAAATGGTGCCTTCACATTTTGAACCTTGTAGCTTCGAACTCAAGGATGCTTTCATGGTCATGAGGCTATACCGTAGAACATTGCTAAGAGGAGCAGCAACAGCAACAACAACATAGCATTTCAGTCCCAAGCAAGTTGGGGTAGGCTAGAGTTGAAACCTACCAAAAGCCCCAAGTCACGGTTCAGGCACTTCAATAGCTGCTTTCCAAGCACTCCTATTCAAATATAGATCTCTAGGTATATCCCAAGCTTTCAAATCGCTTTTTATTATCTCTCCTATGTCAATTTCGGTCTTCCTCTACCTCTCCTCATATTATTAGCTTGGCTTAAGACTCCACAATGTACTGGTGCCTCTGGAGGTCTCCTTTGGACATGCCGAACTCGGTCCATTCTTGTGTGACCATAAATCCATCGCAACATACGTATTTCTGCAACACTCAGTTGTTAAACATGTCGAATCTTTGTAGGCCAACATTCTGCTCCATACAACATAGCCGGTCTAATCGTCGTTCTATAAAACTTGCCTTTTAGCTTTTATGGTATCCTCTTGTCACAGAGAATGACAGAAGCTTGTCGCCACTTGATCCACCCTGTTTTGATTCTATGGCTAACGTCCGCATCAATATCTCCATCCCTCTGTAGCATCGATCCCAGATACCGAAAGGTATCCTTCTTAGGCACTACTTTGACCTTCCAAACTCACATCTCCCTCATCCTGTGCAGCTCCACCAAAGCCGCATCTCATGTATTGGGTTTTAGTTCTGCTCAATCTAAAACATTTAGACTCAAGGATCTGCCACCATAACTCTAGTTTCCTATTTACTCCCGCCTGTCTTTCATCCACTAACACTACATCATCAGCGAACAACATACACCAAGAGATATCCCCTTGTGTGTTTCTGGTAACATCATTCATTACCAAGCCAAAGAGATACGGGCTTAAGGCTGACCCTTGATGAAGTCCAATTTTAATCGGGAAGTAATCTGTATTACCATCGTTTGTTTGAACACTAGTCACAACATTATTGTACATGTCCTTGATGAGGGTCACGTACTTTGATGGGACTTTATATTTGTCCAAAGTCTACCACATAACATTTCTTGGTATCTTGTCATAAACCTTCTCTAAGTCAATGAAAACCATGTGGATGTCCTTCTTCTGCTCTCTAAACCGCTCCATAACTTGTCTTATTAAGAAGATTGCTTCTATGGTTGACCTTCCGGACATGAAACCAAATTGGTTTGTTGATATCTGCGTCGTTCCTCGCAGGCGCTGCTCGATGACTCTCTCCAACTTAATTCTCCGATAATTAGTACAACTTTGGATATCTCCCTTGTTCTTGTAGATTGGTACACTTACTGGTATTTGTCATTAATACCATACCATGTTTTGTGAGTAAAACATATAGCAGGCAGATTATCATGCAAGTAAAACAAGGCCCTACATCCAAGCTATACCTATAGGCGAACTGAACTACCAGGCATCGTTTCTATAAGACAGAGGACTAAACGCATCCAAATTGGTACCCCATTTGACTCGTTAAGATACAGTATTGCCAACCCAAGCTAAATTTGGTGTGAACAAATGAGCCTGCGACTTCCTACGGTTACTGAAATACAGAAAAATTGATGGCTGCATTTAACGGACTTTTGATTTGACGGCGGAGCAGTACGACAGTAACCAAGAAAACGCCGGCTCTTGGAAACACGACGCAGTCCGCACTTGGTGCGCCTCAGCCCTCAGCAAAGGTTTGCAGAGAAGAAAGGTGTCCAAGACTCCAAGTGTCCAACAGAATTGACTATTGAGAGGTAGCAGAGGGGATGTGCGGGAAAAGGGGGCGTAGCGTACCAAGGGAGGTGGAGGGAAGGGGAGAGGGACGCCATGGACGGGCGCTCGCAGTCGCAGGAGGAGCTACCAGCCGCCGCGCGGTTTTCTTATCCTGACGCTCCGGAGCTTGCCCACACCGGTTCTGTTATCCGCTTGCGAAGGGGAGGTCAGGTGAGGCCCAGCCCGTCTGGGCAATGGGCTCAGGGCCTCGGTCCAGACCCCCCGCAGAGTATACTGTTCGGGCCTTTGTGGGTATATCATGGTTGCATGAAAAAGGAGGCATATATATGGCTTTCGAAAATTTCTCAAAGTTCAAAAGAAACTAAAATATGTAGATGACTAGATGTTGGCCTCGTGGCTACTTCAACGGAACTTATGAACTTCGGCCAAATTCAATTTATAATATTTACTATTTTCTTATTTTATTTGTATATCTGGTGTGCAATGATAGTTATTTCGACCATAGGACATCACAAATTGATTGAATTCTTGATAAACTGAGATAAAAAAAAAGAGTGTAAAAGGAATAGGGCCCTATTTGTTTCGCTAAAATTTGACTTGTGCTGATGCTTATACTGATTTATCATGAGAGAAAAATATTGTTCGTTCGCTGAAAAGTACAGTTGAAGTAGTGCAGCAGAGCCAAAATCAATAGCATTATTGGAGTACAAACAAGCATTGGACGAACATTTATAGAGATGAAGTAAAGACCGATCAACCATAGATAGTGATGTACTGATGTCATACAAATTTAATTGAAGCAAACAAGAGAAAGCCAATTCGTTTCTTTTCCGAAAATTATTAAAGCGAGCTTATTTAATGGACCTATAATATGCAAGGTTTTTTAGGGTTTTACCTGTGTGCTATTATAAAAGATTGCAATTACCCATAAACCATTAAAAGTTTGAGCAGTCACAGGTGTCATTGGTCGAAACTTTTCTGCCCTCTACGTCATTCCGTTCACTTTTGTCCCTAACGGTGTCAATCTGCGCTGAAAAGTTTAGAATGCCCTTATGTTTGAATGCCATGCTAAATTTCCTTGTTCCTCTAGTGCCACTGAAGGTTCTCCACACACACAGGCCAGCAGCGCATGCACGAGCTGGTTCCAGACTACGTGTCCACACCACCACCATCGGACATGTACAGGGACACTTAACCCCATATGCACCAGCGCGAAGGGGTTGGCGGCGGCCGTGTAGCCAAGGACCGACGCGGCGAGCACGGGCGTGATCCGAGGTCGTTGACCCACTCCAAGCTTTGCAAGTCTGCATCGTGCCGCACCACGCGACAAACGATGTCGCGCCTCCCTAGCGCAGCTGGCCCGGCAGCATGGGCGGTATGCCGGTATCCGCCAGAAGATGGAGATGGGCATGGTGTCGTCCTCGGCATACAGGCCATGCCGCGTGATGTCACACAGCTGAACGATGTCCAGCATGCCCACCGCAACCATGGAGAAGATGGAAACGACAAGGCCGATGCCCATCCGTGCAGCTGCGTGAACACATGGGGCCGCCCGATATAGGAGGGCACGATGGCGCGGTCCTAGACGGGGATCCAGACGATGACACTAATGGAGTAGTGATGGTGTCCACCATGGAGAGTCGCTGGTAGCTCTTGAGCTCCTCCAACAGCGTGACCAAGCACAGGCGCCATGCGCTCGCCGCCGCCGATGTCGCTGGCGAGGAGGGCAGTCAGTTGCACGCGACACGATGATGCCATGTGGGACTCCACGTAGGAACGTGCGGGAACAAATCTGCGCGCACAGGGCGGTCGCGGCGAGCTCCACGAGAGCACGCGTGGACGGCAATCAGCTCGAGCGGCGACACAAATGGTCTACGGGCTGCCGGCGCTGGGCGGGCGCACGGCGAGCTCCGTGGCGCTTGGTGGCCACGTGCGAGCTGGGCGGGAGGCGGGTGCATGGCTAGCTCCGCGACGCTTGGCGGCCACGTGCGAGCTGGGCGGGGCTGGGCGGCCATGGCGAAGCGCGGCGGCGCTACACGGCCGCGGCGAGCTCCATGGGCGGTGCATGAGCTTCCTTGAAGGGTGGGCGCACGGGATCTAGGGGAGAAGAGCACCCCGCGGCGGCGCCAGGCGCCGAAGCCATGTCGAGCAGCACCCGCGCCTGCTCAATCAACGTGCTCAGCCCGACGAACTCCCGCTTGGCATGCTCCGTGAGCATCGCGTCCTCCTGGTCTAGAGCGTCCAGCAGCTCGCGCAGTTGCCACTCAGCCCGAGCATGTACGATGTGACGGCGCCGCGGGGGCGGGCGCCGAGCGTGAGGAGCGACGCGGTGTGCGTGGTGCCGTCGACGCCCACGCCCTTGGTCGGAAGGCGGCGGTGGGCGTTGCGCCAGGGTCCACGCGGAGGTCGCGGCCACGGAGGGCCCGGCAGTGTAGGTTGCGGCAGGCGCTGAGGGTCGTCTCGTCATCGAGGTACTCCACGGATGCGAAACCCTGGGGTCTGCTGCCGCCGTCCTTGAGAGCACCTGCACCTTGCCACCTCCGTCACCGCGGCAAGCTGCAGCAGCGTGCAGTAATCCCCTTCCCTTACCTTCACTTGCACCGTCCTCGCCATGGATGCGCCGAGAGGGGTTGCGGAGGCCGGCGAGGTCGGAACGGGGCCACGTCTGCCGTAACTGGTTCTTGGTGACCAGCAGGCATGATGCGAGGAGGCGGCCCGACCAACGTGGGCGAGCTCCGGTCCAGCCATGCGCGAGCTCTGGACCATCCACTGCGGGCAGCGTGGGCGAGCTCGCCCCCGGGGCAGCGGGAGGCGGCGGACGGCGTTGACGTGCAGAGGATAGGATTGGGAGAGAGGAGGACATTTTGGACTTCTTGACTAGCCGGGCTCACGTGACATAATTGCTTAACGGAGAAAACTCAACGGAAGGTGGACGGAATGGCGCAGAGAGCAATTAAGTTTAAACCGATGGCACTTGTGACCGCTCAAACTTTATAATGACATGTAGGTAATTATAATTTTTTATAATAGCACATAGGTAAAAGCCTCAAGGTTTTTAGGAGCTGACAACAATATCATTAGCAGAAAGCTTCATCGCCGTCAGTTCGGCCCTATTCACTGGGAGGAATTTAGGTCTAGTTTAGTTCCAGAAAATTTTACCAAATTTTTCAGATTCTTCGTCACATCGAATCTTTGAACGCATGCATGAAGCATTAAATATAAATAAAAAATAAAACTAATTACACAGTTTAGACGAAATTCACGAGACGAATCTTTTAAGCCTAATTAGACTATGATTTGACACTAATTGCCAAATAACAATGAAAAGTGCTACAGTGCATTTTGTAAAAAAATTTCGTCATCTAAACAGACTCTTAGAAGAATCTGGACGAATGTGTGAGAGAGTAAACAACGGGGCCGTCACCAACAAGGCAACAACCAACTCACAAACCACCAGGACTGAAACCCAAGTACCAACAGCCTGTTCGCTTGCTCGTAAACGATCGTAAATTTCCAATTAGGAACAGTATTTTTCTCTCACACCAAACCAGCCAGCGATAAATAATCCACGATACGATACGGCCTCCCAAACATGCTGCAAACCCGCCTTCCTCTCATTCCCCAATCGCCACACCTCGTCTCCCCCTTCCTCTCGCCGGAGCTCCGCACCCTAAACAACAACCTTCACGGGCCGGAGGAGGCGGCCGGGGAGATGGACGACGTCAGCGGCGGTGCACCGGGTGCGTGCCCCAAGAACAAGAAGCCCCGGCACCTGTCCCGATCGCTGACCTACCACCACCACCACCACCACCCGTACCAGGGGCGCCACCTGCCGCCTCCTCCGCCGTCGCCGTCGCCGGCGCCCACCCCCGCCGCAGCGCCCGCAGTCGGTGGTCCTCACACGACTTCGCTCCGCGGCGTGCGCCGCACGTTCGCGGACTGCTGCGCGGTGCGCGCCGCGCTGCGGGGCTCCGCGTCGCCGTGGACGAGCGCGACGTCTCCATGGACGCCGCGCTCCGGCGGGAGCTCCAGGGGTCCTCGCCGCCCGGGGCCGCGGGTTCTCGCTCCCGCAGCTCCTGGTCGGGGGCGTGCTCGTCGGCGGCGCCGACGAGGTCCGCCGGCTGCACGAGTCCGGCGAGCTCCGCCGCATCCTCGAGGGCGCCCCCGGGCAGGACCCGGCCTTCGTCTGCGGTGCCTGCGGCGGGTTCCGGTTCGCGCCCTGCCCCGCCTGCGACGGCTCGCGCAAGGTGTTCGTGGAGGAAGAGGAGCGAGCCCGCCGCTGCATAGAGTGCAACGAGAACGGCTTGGTACGCTGCCCCAATTGCTGTTCTTGATAGCTTGTTTGGCATATACACTTTTCATGTTAAATTGTTAATAGTAGTAGTATATACAAGAACCTAAGGATTGCTTGATTAGAGGCAGTGGAGAGAGGGAAGGAGTCTTCCATGTGTTCTTGGGCTGCTGTATAGTGTGCACACAGTTGGAGACTGGGGTATTGGGTATGCCATCAGTGTTTCGAAAGGATAGCGAATGGGTTCTTGGCCCTGAAGTTGTCACATCTGGAGTACTATCGATAGTGCCTGGCAGTTAAGGTGCTATCTCATAGTACTTCATATATGCAAATGTGTATTGATAAACCTTCTTCATGTCATGGAAGAAGGCCCAAAGCCAAAGGGTTAGAGATTTAGAGGTTGTACTACATAGAGGCAAGAAAAGATGGAGCCTTCCTTGATTCTTTGGCCTGTTGTATGTTGTAAATCTTGTGATCGGGTACAAGTTTGAGATTGGATATGCTCTTAGCATTTTGGGAAGGGCAATATGGCTTCAGGCACTCACAATATGGCTTCTCGTGTATATTTGTGTTTGCATAAAAAAATGTATATTGTACATTCATAACCAGAGTGGGTTTGATCAATATAAGCAATGGAGACTGTGTGCTAGGCATGGTTTGTTTCATATCTCCCCCTATTTTGCCTTTTTTTAAAGATGTTTGCTGGGCTCCTAGGTAGTATCTATTAGACGGTAAGCATTTGTTGTGCTCTGAAACATGTGTGTGCCTTTTTTCTTGTAAACAATGTGCATATGATTTTGCACTTCTCTTACTCATAGCTTAGTTGGAACACATTATCTTCTTCACATGATAAATGAATGATGATCTTGTAGTTCAGTATCTTATGTATTCGAGAACAGATGGAGCTTATTAGCTCATATATAACCGCAGAATCTTCAAATACTACGCTTTTGTCTTGGATGGCCCTAGTGCTGTGATTCGTTTTTTTTAAGGACAAGTCAATTCCTTGCAATAATCATGTCCCAAGACTTGTCAAGTTTACTTGTACCATCCTCTTGTCAAAGTTTACTTGTAGCATCCTACATTTACAGATCAGATGATTCTACATCCTCCTACAGGCTAGTTTTATGAAGATATGCGATCCTCATCAAAGATGGACTCATCAACTAAGTCCAACTGCAGTCCCTACTCTTTTAGCAACACGGGTATACTAATAGAAGCGGTTGGAATCCATGCCCATTGTCGTACTTACTGTAGTACCACCTTTGTAAGATGTATAATTCCCACCGATAATCAGATCAAAACCGCCGAACTCTTTAAAAGTCTTCAATTACATGTGTTTTGAGCTTCCAGATTCCCGCATGCTGCCTTAGCACTCCAGTTTGTTCAGTTTTCAACCACCACCTTCTTAGAATTTTCCTATTCACCTCAGATTCCTCAACAGATATTACACATTTCAATTTCAAAGGAATGCCTACCCGATGAAGTGTTACTTGTGCACCTCCAATAGCACTATAGATGGATAGCACTCTTATTCTATCTGGACACATGCCTTTCAGGACCGATAAAAATATGACAATGTATCAGTCTGAAATACATATTTCATGGTAGCAAATCTATCAAGTTGGTTTAATTTGAACAGATTTATATTTCATGGTAGCGAATCTATCAGGTTGGTTTAATTCAAACAGATTTGTGTGGTTATGTCGGTAGCCTAGTATCCTTTCCACTTGACGAGGCTCCAAAGGGCCTAACTTGTCCCGGCCAACCCGAATAAGGTTTGAAACCCTGTATTGGTGTATAATCTGCATTTATCTTGCTTGTAAAAGCACTCCTCTTGACTCTTTAACCATGCTCCCCAATCTTTCACAGTCTGCTCAATCCCTGCAACCTCTGTAGTAACTACACTGATATGTTTTCTTGTATCGCATGAGGGCCACCACTGTCTGGTGAATGGAAGTGATTCTTCAATAGTCATTGGAGACTTTGGAACCACGACACGTCTTTTCTCCACTGGAAGATTGTGAATGTAACCTTCCTTTGGAGTTAGAGCGGAGAAGGACTGACTGTTCACAAACTCAGGCTCCACACTATATAAGAACTGTTTGAGTTGATGACATGTGTCTTTTGGGATCTCTACCACATTTCCATACAAGAAAAATGGGGTTTAGCAAGGTCACCTTGTATATTTGCACGGTGGCCTGGTGTCATTGCCTCAAGTTCTACCTTAACAGGCATATCACTTGTCCCTGCACAGTGCCCCATAGACCATGGTTTCCTAGGTTGACTACCGGAGGCCCCTGTGTCATCTATAAATATATGCTTAGCCCTTTTAACCCGTGTATTGTTGCTGTCATCGGCATAATAGCTTACAGAGCAGAGTATGAGGGCTGGTATGAAGAATAATCAGTTTCTGCCTCGCCTAGAAAGTCAGATTCATTTTTTACTTCTTTCTGCTCAATGCTATTGGCTATTCGCCTTGCCAAAACTGAGTCAGCCAGCTCCTGAACAGTTGCTCTCTGGTCAAAATTGTCAATAGCTGATGATACCTGTTCCTCGGTAAAGCCGATCTGAAGCAAGCTAAGTATTTTTTCCATCACAGCATACAGTAATTCAGTCCTCCAGAGGATACTCCTGATTTGAGCACTGACAATGAAGTCCACGAGCTGTTCTAATGGTGCTTCAACACCTAGTTACTAGTTAGGCTAATTTTAGCCTAAATTAATTGTGCTTGACTAGCTAGTTGGTTAACAACTAGTTAAAAATTTAGTTAAAAAATTGGCTCTCCTATTTAAGTGCACTAAAGCTAATTTGAGCTAAAATTAGCTCATGGTATCAAAATATGTCCATAGAGAGGCAGTAAACACGTCCAATGCTTGTTCGAAGCTGGAAAGCGAAGCCCTATTTAATCTGCTAAGAAAAATGAGAATGGCATCTAAATACTTAGATCCTGTCTGGATCTTATTCTACCTCATTCTCATAATAAAATTAAAGGGGTGTTAGAATCGTATTCTCATCGGAATATTGCAATCTCCAAATAGATCTCATTCTAGAATCACACGTACCTCTCTCCATTTCATGCTCCGTCGCCCGCGCCCCTCTGTCTCTCCGCCACACCTCTGCCCACGTATCATTTGTCTGGCTAGTCAACGGTGGCGTACTGGCGTGGACCACAAACTCCGAGCGAATGCGGATCCGCGGCGGCGACAAAGGAAAGCAGCGAGAGGGAGGCCACATCAACCAGAGCACCACGATGATGAGTGCTGCGACACCGCCGTCAAACTCCACAAGGATTCTTTGTAGCATTTTCACCATAATAAACTCTCATGCATAAACCAGTTCAATCTTATGAGTTGCCATTAGATTCTCCTATACCACAGAATGGCGACTCCTACACAGTTCAAATAAAATAGAGCAAATCTCTACGAACTCTGCATCGGTAGCAACTACCAACCTCTACATGATCTACATCCACCAGCACCTACCTTGCAAGAGCCAAGAGGCAATAGCAAGCTAGAAGAAGCTGAAAAAGGAATGAATCACAGAGTTCTCGATTCCTACGCATGCCAAAAAGCTCTTTGCAGTGTGATTCATGAGTTCACGGCAGCAGCGGAGCGGAAGAGATGTATTAGCTGACCACCATCTTATTGTTCCTTCCAGATTCTCCCAGTGACACGCAGCTTGAGCTCCTTCCTGTCACCGCCCGAGAAGAACAGGGCCATGTTCCTCTGGATGATGAGCCCGTCGTAGCTATCCCGGACCTTCCGGTGACTGTCTCTGATGCTCCGGGGCACCCCCTGCCAGATCATCTTGCGCCCGGTGCCCCCTACCTCCAGGCTGTAGCTGTAGTTCTTTGCTTCTGTGTCATCTCCCATGAACCTCAGGAAGGTGATGTAGACACGTGACATGCCCAACTGAAAGGCTTCAAAGTGTAAGCAGAAGTACTGGCCAAAGCAGCTGAAAACCTGCACGAGATAATTATAGCAGATCATGAAGTGATTTTGTAATAGCAGTGTTTCTTTATTGCACTTAAAACAGTGAGAAAAGGTAGCAAATCTAGAAGCAATCTGAAATGTAATGCACTCGCGCCTTATAACAGCATGACTTTTTCATTGAAAAGGGATGAAGATGGATACATATATGCAGTATGTTTGTATAAGAAAAAAAAAATTCAGTTGTATAAGCGGAAGGGCGGACCTGGTGCAAGCGGTAGAGTCTTACCGCCTGTGACCGGAAGGTCCTGGGTGGTCTCCTCGCATTACACAGGCAAGGGTAAGGCTTGCCACTGACACCCCTCCCTAGACCCCGCACAGAGCGGGAGCTCTCTGCACTGAGTACGCCCTCAGTTGAATAAGCGAGAATCCCCCTGAGATGAATTGGATAGCGAGGGTGTATGTCACCCAGTCAACCAGGGTTCTATTCTCACCTTCTACCTATTAAAAATGAGGGTGGACATCTCTCCCTCTAGTCGTGTTTTAAGTGTGTATCATGATCAGCACCTAATTCGGTCCCATGGTCAGCATCTTCATTGTATATGTGTGGCAAAAAGGTGGAAGTCTATAAACACACATTATGTCAATATTTGACAAATATGCAAAAGTTTCTGAGACATACAAAAATGAACTTCTATCTTTGCAGAAGCAAACTGTAAAAAACAACTAAAATGTTAGGGTGGACGTATCTCCCTCTAATTGAGTTTTTAAGTGTGTATTATGATCAGCACCTATATTTTTTTTATTTTTGGACCAACAAGAGTGTACCATGGTCAGCATCTTCATTGTATATATGCTACAAATAGATGGAAGTCGATAAACACACACTACATCAATATTTGACAAGTATACAAAAGTTTCTAAGACATGGACTTCTATCATTGCAGAAACAAACCACAGTAAAAAAAAACCACAAATTTTTAAGCAACGTATTGATGATAGTGTGAAGTACCGTAAGCATCCAGGTAGCATTCTCAACTTCATGAGGGTTTGGCTTTACATAGCGATGGTTGAAGGTACAGCCATTGTGCATGTCAACTTTGTGGTCATCTTTCAAGTGATTTACCAAATATGGAATGTCACCGGCAACTGTGCATTCAGATCCAGCATATGGACAACTATAAGGCCTATATTGGCACTGTGACTCATGCTTCAGCTTGCTGTAGTAAGGATAAATGCCTGAGCACCCAAAGCTCTGGTACTTGCATGGAACTTCAAGAGATGCAGCCACCTTCTCGAGAGCAAGGCACCTTATGTTACCAAGTTCATGCCTACAGGTTGGGCAACGATTATGAACCCTTGGTTTGCACCCGGAACACAAGGTATGACCATTAGAGCACTGCATAGACAAAAGATGGCATTACTATCATATGAAATAAGATTTTCATAGTTGAATATAAAAGATATAAAAGCAGAACATGTTACTATTTTGCACCATGCTAACCAAAAAGAAAAAAAAAAGACTAGAAGTTAGGGTTTCTAAACACTGTAGATTAAAGTTCAGGTTTCTAAATGCTATAGATTAAAGGTCAGACTAAAATTGTGATAGCAGTTCATGATACTGAAAGGAACTCTTAAACCAGTAACTCATAATTTTCATCCAAGTGACTACATTTGAACAGGTTAATTTATTAATTAATACGAGAATAGATATAAACATGTGATGGATAAGTATGAATGTGCACCTGATGAATAGGAGGATACATGGCACTCAAGCAGACTGGACATTCCAGAAGTTCACGCACACTGCTAGACACCACCACATTCGGTTTGGGTGGGTGCTGAGTATGGTCACCAGGGAGTTCAGCAACATCCAGTACCTCAGTCTTTGGGGGATCAATAACCTCCGAACAGGAATCATCAATATAAGCAGTTGTGGCCATCATCGGGGTCTTGGAATTATATGGTCCTGCTATGAAAAAAGGACGAATATTTTCATTTCTACTATGTGATTTAAAGAGGACGGGAGTGATATACTGTACTCAGTAAAGGGCTAAAGGCAGTAGTATGTGCATCCTACTACTGAATACTGATAGTGTTAACACGAATCATTTCCTTACCATCTCTCGAGTATAAGCACAATTTTACAGTTCCAGCACAGTCTAGCGATATGATTGGATACTGTTACAAGATTTTGAAATAGATGGAGCACATGGTCACTAGGGCCTCAGGTGATGCTTTCAAGTGTTTGACCAGACAGGTCATCCTACTTACGCAACAAATATCTCTCAAGTCTCAATGCCTTGTTCAAAGTTTTCAGGTAGTTATCTCATGGACTCGTTCAAAGTTTTCAGGCAGGCTTATATCAAGCTTTCATTAGCATGTCTTTCACAAGGAGAAAAATCTGTACACATTGATAGCGAGGATGTGTTGTCTGCGCTGAACTTTTCATTCGTTTCTGCAATTGTAGTTTCCGTGCCTTTAGCGAATTAAACAAAAATGCCAATAACCCTACATGGCTTAAACAAGCAAAGCTAACGTGATTTACCCAAAGAAAGAAGCGCATCAACGCGTCACGAAATCGCATCAGATCGAGAAACTAACCCAAAAAACCCTGCTGAAACCCTGGCAACCGACCAGAAAGCACGCACTTAAACCCCCTGCGCTAGCGCTACCATCGGGTCGCCCGCATTTGAATCGATCGAGCAGAATCGCTTCGGCAACTCCTAGAACCTCTCCCCATCCTCCCTCCCGAAAAACCCAATCTTTCCCTCGGAAAAGGAAAAGAAACCGTGAAAAACTCCCCACGGAAAATGAAGCGGCAAAGACTTGGAGCAGGGCTTTACCTCGGCGGAGCGGATCAGGGGGTCGAAATGGGCAGGCTCCGCCGCCCTGATCTTGCCCGGTGCGGGCTGCGGCGCCGACGGCTGGCGTCTGGCGAGCAGGCGGCGAGGTGAGGAGGAGCCGAGGAGGCCGAGCCGCCGAGGCGAGAGATTTAGTGAATGAATGCCTCTCCCTGCCCTGGGAATGACTGACCCCGGCTGTCCCCCTCTGCGGCCTGGTGGTGTTTTTGTTTTCTTGCTCTGGTTGGGCCCTCATTTTTTTAGAATTTGTCGCTATTTAAAAAGAAGATTCTCCGTTATATTAAATTTGCGGTACATATATGGAGTACTAAATATTGACAAAATCAAAAACTAATTGCACAATTTGGTTGTACTTTGCGAGACGAACGTTTTGAGCCTAATTAGTCAACGATTGAACAATTATTACCAAATACAAACAAAACGCTATAGTGTCGCTATAGCATCACTGAATTCCGGCGGCGCTAAATCGGTGGCCAACTAGGCCCCGTTTAGATGCGAAAATTTTTAGCTTTTAGCTACTGTAGCACTTCGTTTGTATTTAATAAAAATTGTCCAATTATGAACTATTTATGTTTAAAAGATTTGTCTCATCAATTACGGACAAATTATACAATTAGTTATTCTTTTTACTTATATTTAATTTAATATCCTATACATATGCTGTAAGATTTGATGTGACAAAAAGTCTTAAAAAATTTTAGATTTTAGGTATAGCCTAAACATGGCCTTGTTTTGTCTCGTGAAAGTCGTGAAGCTTTTTCGTTCCCTGCGCCGTTTGTTTGGATCCTCCGGGCCTCGGGACTCGCCCTTCCATCATTCACTCACATTTAAATATTTGTAGGTATACGGAGTAGGGAGTACACGTTGGAGTCTAAGGGGTGCCGGGTTCTTCGGTCGCTCCTAAAGTTTATGTTACATTGAATATTTAGATACTAATAAAGAGTATTAAATATAGATTAATTATAAAATCAATTACATAGATAAAGATTAATTTACGAGATGATTTTTTAAACCTAATTAATCTATCATTAGCATATATTTACTGTAGCACCATATTGTTCAATTAGTCTCGCAAATTAGTCGTAAGTTGTGTAATTAGTTTCGTAATTAGTCTATATTTAATACTTCATATATGTATCTAAACATTCAATGTGATAAGAATTTTAGAAGCGCCGGTAGAAACAAACACCCCCTAATATTTGTATAGGTATACGGAGTACACGTAGGAGTATAAAACAAATGCCATAAACAAAAGAAGGAAAGTAATTCTTTCCTAAATTATAATATCGTTGAACACTTTTTTTTCTTATTAAATCTATCTACTTACACTAAAACACTCTAAAGTAATCATCTACATAGTGATAAAAAGACATATATTCTCCGGTCACGAAGACTTAAAAAAACTGTAACAAATACATACACTACCCGGACGCGCACCACACACCAACCAGGTTCCCTCACGCCTCGCGTCCGGCCAGGACTCTTCTTTATTACCCAAACCATAATTACTTTTAATTACCCAACGCATAGGATCGAGGACTCTTCACCGTCTGTCCGGTTTAGAAAAGCAACGGAAGGAGTATCATCATGCATGGCAGGCCAGAGTCAATAAACGTGCATCCATGGCTAACGTGATTTTCAAATTAAGCAATTATAATGATATACAATATAATTTATGGAAAAGAAAAAATAAAAGTAAAATTAAAAAATGACAAACTCCTTACGTAACAAAATAGATCAACTTCCTGAAAAATAAAAAAAAATGGCTTAAGTAATGATAATCAGGGCAAGTATTTTCCTTCTGAATTTTGTATGTCCATAGCAGATTGTATTTCCCTTCTCATCACAGACAAATAGTGTGTCAGACTAAAAGTTCACCTTAGGATCCCGTAGTCGTAGGTAGAAAATAATTTCCTCAAGTTCACTTTAGATAGTTTTGATGAACAAAGTTGTTACACTATGAACTAGATTGTATTGATTTTACATGATCACGTCAAAACTTGAATTACGTTCTAATTGAACATGAATCATAATTCATAAGGACAGATCTAGCTACAAATGTAATGTTGTGAATATCTCACTCAAAGTATTTTTTGGTAATATTATAACACACAATCAAATTTAAACTATCGTGGTAATTTTTAGTCCCGTGGGCATGATTCTAGTAAAATAAAAAAATATAGTGAGATTTTCGTAGGTATACTTCATCCATCTCTTACTTATTTTAAACAACACCATTCTAGTTTAACATTGGTCCTAAGATATAAGGATTTTAGTTGTTTTAAGCAAAATCATTCTAAATTTAACTAAGTTTATAAAAACCAATATTTAGAATATTAAATAAATATCATTAGAAATATACTTTTTATAATTTACCTTTTTATATGGTAACCATTGATAATGTTTTCTACAAATTTGGTTATTAAATTTATATTTAGAACAGTTAAAAGTTTACTATATTTCACGGAGGATGTAGCTCATGTGCACAAGAAAAAGAACAATACAATAATGTCGAATCAATCAATCAATTTGACCCCTTTGAAGAGTAGTAGCCGGGGCCTTGTTTAGATTACAAATTTTTACAATCTGGATACTGTAGCACGTTTCGTTTGTATTTGACAAACTTTGTCTGATCATGGACTAAATAGGCTTAAAAGATTCGTCTCGTGATTTACAACCAAACTGTGTAATTAGTTTTTTTTACTTACATTTAATGCTCTATACATATGTTCAAAAATTAATGTGATGAAGAGAGAGTGAAAAAACTTGGAATTTTGAGAATCTAAACAAGGCCCGGGAGCAGGGCTTTGACTAGTTTTGTATCGTGATCCGCGTTATTTCTTAGCTCCTCTTGTCCTTCTCGTCAATCAACGGGCTAAAACGCGTCGCCGATGCCAAGACGATTGCCCCCGATTACGTGAGGCAGGACTCTTTTTCTTGCGCACTCAAGTAATCATATCACAAAAAAAGGTATGAAAACGATGCTAAGAAACTGCTTGATCAGGTAGGACTAATTACTGAATCTAAAAAAAAAGTAGGACTAATTACTAGTTAAAGATTAAAAATTAGTTCAAATTAGCTGATATTGGTTAGATAGATAGCTAACAAGTTAAAAGTTTAGTAAAAAATAGTCTACATATTAGTCTTCTGCTTGGATGGGTTAAGACTAAGAATTAGCTAGCGATAATTAGAATTTGTTTGGCATGGGAGCTCTAGCTCCACCATTGTTGTTGAGTACTGTAGCGATATTGTAGCATGGAACCGGCGGAGCTAGGAATCATGACTTCATCGGCTCCTCTTTATAGTTCATTTTTTGTTTCTTTGTTTCAGAAATCAAAACGGTTCCCTTGCTATAGTGATAAAAAAATAGCACTATAGTATTTGGGAGGAGCCGGAGCCCAATAAGCCATACCAAACAAAGTCAGGTCCCGTTCGGCTTGCTGAAATTGGCTGAAAACTACTATTCTTGTTGAATTGTTGTGAGAGAAAAACACTATTCCTGCTGAAAAAACAAGTCGAACAAACCGGTTTTTGGGTAAGCCGAACGTGACCTTAGCCTTATGCATCCAAAGATGCCATTAATAAGATTTGTTTAGGACAATTTGTTCTCAAAACTTTGTCTTTTAGAGAAACTTATGTACGTATGGACGTTTTTTTCCTCTCTGCAAAGTGGACTATAAGCCAGTGAAGTTAGAAAAAAATATAGTTCTTGACTTCACTCAGAACACTGTAGTAGAATGCCAGAACTGATAGAAATCCTGCCAAATAGAGACTAAGATTTAAAACATATTCTTTTAAAAAAAATAAAAGTTGGCAACTAAACAACACCCATTAAAGTTTTCAAATGTTGTTAGGGACCAGAACAACCAAGAGGGTGAATGGGAGCTCCATATTTTTTTCTCGCCGAGTTGATGAGTATGTTAATTGTATCCTAAAATCTAACCGAGCCTCTCTTATAGCTCTCGCCAAGATCACATAGTAACATTGGACCTACTGACTTTAGTAACGAGACTAAAAATGTGTGAAGCCAACCAAGCAAAAAGAATGACACAAATTACAAGCTTCAATGAAAACTGAGTCACCTAGATTGCAAAAATCAGGTTACCCAGAAATTTCAGGTCACCCTGATTCTCAGAACTGGGTCACCTGTTTTTGCAAGTTTCAGCTTGAAACTTTTGTGGAAAAGGTCAAACCCAAGCAATAACTAAAAATCCGTGAAATTTGAAAAAGGGCTTGCCTAGCCAACAGGAAGGTGTTCTTGAGAATTTTTGTCAAAAATGATTTGGCCTTCTTCATAAATTTTGAATTTCTCTTAAGTTGGGTTTTGACAATAAATTTCAAATAGATGGTTTTAAATTGCTCCAAGAAAATCAATGAAACCAAAGCCTAAATATATTCTAAAAAAGTCATTAATTGAGCACAATAGTCAATAGGAACCACCAATCTCAAAGAAACGACCAAGATAGGCACTTGGGACGAAGAAAAAGGGATTTTGGGAAGCAATTATAGAGAATTAGGTCTAGCCCATCATGTACCTTGTTCATAGCCCCCAAAATTACACCGAGAATGCTAAAAAACTCAGATCTAGTACAACTCCAGGAAACGCTAAGAGAGGTTGAGAAAAATTAGAAGAAAAAAACAATTTCAAAGGGAGAAGGCAAGAGAGATGAATTCTACACGGATTTTTTTTATAGATTAAGGAACCCTGAATTCACCTATACACCATATTAGCATACCTCCCAAAATCCTCCCATGTGAAGGAAAAGAAAAGATGTGCTTATCTCTAGCCTATCTCTTGCTGAGCATCTAATGCCTTGGCTAACCCTAGCAAATGAAAGAGGTGGAAGGAACAATTATCTTGGAACAACCATTTATCTTATTTATAGGATTTATACACATTTCAAAAATGCTCATACAGTTAGACATGTTAACGCATCTAGGCTACATTATGGATTTTTTGTGATTGATAAAGCACAAGTATGGCGACTAACATGTGTTTTGTAAAGGTTAGCGATGAAGTTAATCATGATTAGAATATCCACAAGTATTTTGTGCCTAACTTTTTGTGCTTTATTAAGCATGGTGCAAAGGATAATCGACAATACTAATAGAGGTATATGCATCGTAGGCCCTTGAACTTGTCTCGGGGTGCCACTTAGGTCCACAAACTCTCAAATCGTACTTCTGGCACCCTAATGTTATTTAAGTATGCCACTTAGGTCCATAACTCATCGGATCAAGGTTTTGGCCGACGTGGTGTGGACAGAGCGCACGTGAGCCGCGCGTGAGCCTGGTTTGGGGCGTGCAAATAAGCAGAGAGTCCCCCCAGTTCTTTTCATATCCTCCATTTCCCCTCCTCTTACTCTTCCCTTCTTTGTCTGTCTCTCTGCCCGAACTCCAAGCCGCCGCCGCCTTGTCGATCTACTCCATGGCACCACCAGGGAGCACGTCGTGCTCCAATGGGCGTGCGGGCGGCCTTCCCCTCATCCTGTGCACCGAATGCGGCGGTTGAATGGTGGTGAGGCGCGTTTCCACGCAGCCATGGAGTGCAGGGAAGGTATTCTACTGTTGCCCAGACCATAAGGTGAGTTAGGGTTTGATGATTCAAATCTTTGGCACTTGGATTGCTGTGTCCTTATTGCAATTGAGTTGGATTTGGTTATTTTGGTAGAGGGATGGCAGCGGATGTCCATTTTTCTACTAGGAAGCAGACTATATCAAGCACATCTTAAAGATGTTGAAGGAAGGCGGCAATGGCACATGTGAAGCCCAGTCCGAAGGAGAATCAAACCTACGTCCCTACGCTGGCCTGATGGACAATGCAGTGGCCAACAAAGCTCAAGAAAATCAAGGGAAGGACCAGGACGTAGTTTGTTTGCTGAATGTGATATGTGTTCTCTGTGTGTGCATAGTGTTGGCACTTGTGTTAGTTGTGGTTCTTCAGTTGTGCAAATAAACTCAGTCACAACTGTGTAAGAGTACTCATTGTGTAATGTGAACATCAGAAGCAATGGAAACCATCCTTTTTATCTTAATTTTCCATCTATTTCATAGTTCACCTGATAGCAGTAATAGCATCCATGTGCACATACACTATTTTGGTCAGTGATTCATGTGATGATCTAAATAAAAGACTATTGCCACTATCTCAAACATTGTTCTGGGGCCATGATAAGCTTTACAAAATATTGTACAGCACAATCTAAAGCCTTATGCTGGTGCTGAACAAAAGCACAGAAGGACTACACAAAAGCACAAAAGGACTTGTCATCTTCTACTGCTTGTCTATAGACTTTGGAGATGAGGTGTTCTTCTTCTTAGGGTCTCCTCCCTTCTTCTGCTAACTTTTGGACTTGTCACCCTGCTTGGCACTTCTCTTAGATGTTGTTGACCTCCCCAGCTTTGATGTAGTTGTAGGTGGCAGTGGTCTTGTGGTTGGCAGGTTTGTTCCAATGAATGTAGAGGCTAGCATGGGTTCCTGTTGCCTCCCCATGCTGCTGGTTTGTGAAGACTGAGAAAACAAGTGTTTGTTAAAGAGGCCTCTTTGTTAAATGTGACAATAGTAGTTGTTAAAGCATAGTGTCGTACCTCTTCTTCTAGCTGTGAAAGCATAGTGTTTGTTAATTGTAACAGTAGTGGTGTGTTGGTTTCTGGAAAATGAATGGCAACCTGCAAGCATAGACAGTTAGCTATGCAAGCATAGTGTAAAATTGGTGTATTGTGAGTAAAATATTTGGTTAGTCCATACTACCTGTGTAATCACTGGTTCTTCATCTAAGTTGTCATCCATTTGCTGCGTAGGGTCCTTGTTGGGAACCTAATGCTGAGGTACCCAATGAGGTGGAATTAATAAACCAACGAACGTTGACACTTCCGGTCAGACAAGAACACTACTATGCTTCTTGCCCGAACAACGGAAGATTGGTTCTGCCTCACCCGACCCTCGAGGGCTAGACTCTGCCTCGTCCGACGGTTGAGGGCTGGCTTCGCCTTGCCCGATCCTCGAGGGCTAGACTCCGCCTCGCCCGATGGCTGAGGGCTAGCTTTGCCTCGCCCGATAGCTGAGGGCTGGCTCCACCTCGCTCGACCCCCGAGGGCTAGATTCTCGCCTCGCCCGACGGCTGAGGGCTGGCTCCGCCTCGCCCGACCCCCGAGGGCTAGACTCCGCCTCGCCCAATGGCTCAGGGCAGGCCTTGCCTCGCCCGACGGCTCAGGGAAGGCCCCGCCTCACCCGACGCCTGAGGGCTGGCTCCGCCTCGCCCGACGACTACACCCTGTTCCTTCATAAAGACAAGCACAGGGTACGATAAGACATTCGAGTCAACCGCAGTACCGAGGGTCATGCCCTACATGCCTGCAGGAAGGTGCTATTAGGATACGATGGGACGGGCGCTTTAGACCCTTTTTGACCTAACAGAGCCCGAACAGTGTTGTAGGCGCCGACTTTTGTCCCACAGTGTTGTAGGCGCCGCCATCAGCCCTCGGACGCGGACACTAACATGAGCATACGACAACCACTATGATCCAAGATAGAGCTCACATCATCTACAGTGAGGGACGTATGATCACTTCCCCGTCTACTTCCTGAAGGGTCACAACTCGGCTCTCTGGCACGCCACACCGTCCGCCGGTGTAGGATAGGACGCACCCACTTGCTGAAAGAGGCCAGGGCACGGCCCTATAAGGATCAACGAACACGCCATTCCTGACATGGTCTACCATGTTGGCAGGACATGCACAGGGGAAAAGGAAGACCTGGCTCCCTCAAAGGACCTTCTCTGCCTTTGGTTTTTTCCACTTTCTCCCGTCTGTAACCCCTGCTCCCCCTTGGTCTATAAAAGGGAGGGCAGGGCACCCCACTAAGGGGACCGATCATTTTTTGACTGACAAGACATAGACAAGCAGCAACCGAGCTCTTGGTGTCTTTTCGACCTTTCCATCAGAGACTTGGGACCCATTCCTCTCTCGACCGTTTGTACCCCCTACTACGAACCTTTTTCGGTACTAATAACATGAGCAGCAGCAGACTGGACGTTGGGATGTTCTGCCTGAACCAGTATAAACCTTGTGTCCTTTAGTACACCATCCGAGCCTAACGCGCAACAATTATAAATTTACTAGCCGGTGTTTGTTCGAAACACCGATAGTTGGCGCGCCAGGTAGGGACGTTTGCGCGTTCCAAATCAGGCCTCGGATGGCTAACCATGCGATCAGCTAGGTCCTAGGCGCACACGTGCGTTTTGGTGACCTAGACTTCATCGTCATGGTGGGAGGAGAGTTGGCGTTGGCCCACGTCGCCATCCAATCTCTTCCCTCCATCGACTCCAACTACGGGAGGCTTGAGCGCCAGCCCGGTGTCTCCCTTGGACCCTGGCACTCCAGGGAGGACCCATGCCACCTCACCCCCTCTCCGGAACACTCCACACGGAGCGCCCCGATGGCGCTTCCATTCGGTCTCCGCAACGCCGCGATGACCGTTAGCCACCTTGTGGCACAACGCACGATCCCATCCCTCGCGAACAACGAGTTCATAGGGATGATCAAAAGCATCATGGAATCCCTCCATGGCCTCCTCACAAAGGAGCCAGGGTCAGACTCTAGCTCTGACTCCAGCAGGGGGAGCCATCACCCCTCTAGGAATGTTTCATGGCGGAAACCCCCGAGGGACACGTCGAAAGCGTCTCCGCGGAGGAGACTACCCCGCTAGGCAACCTCAGCGGTGGAACCAAAGGGGGGGATAGCGGCCTCACCTCACGTAGGGGTGGAGCAGCTGAGAGCCCAAAAGTGAGAGATAAACGAAGCCTGACAATAGCTTGTTCGGGAATACGCGGAGGTCGATCAGGAGATTAAACGTCGTGGAAACGATGGGCGCGCACGTGCCATGGGCCATGACGTTAACCGAAGGATCATCATCGACGATGAAACCCTTCCTCACTTCGCTCGGGCAAGCCAAAAAATCATCGTCGCAATGGCCTTACTCCATGGCCTTTCAGAGGCCGCAACGCTCGAGGATCGACGGGCCCACCGCGAAATTCGCACGTTGCTTGAGCGTGCGGCGGCGCAGCAGGTGGAGAGCTCATTGTCTCAGCAACGCGAGCTCGACACCAGCCAGCGCATGCCCTCGGTGCGTCCTGCCAGGGATGCATCAGTCCACCAAGCACCGCAAGACGCTAAGCAGCGCACTATGGCCCAGATACATCAGCGTCTCAGCCGTAACCGCGATGCACGCAGCACCCTCGATGCCCGTAGATGTACCTACAGTGACCTAAGGGAAGGAGCCCACCACGGCTATCATCCTTGTCGTGGTGGACGCTA
This sequence comes from Miscanthus lutarioriparius, assembly GCA_904845875.1. Taxonomy (NCBI): domain Eukaryota; kingdom Viridiplantae; phylum Streptophyta; class Magnoliopsida; order Poales; family Poaceae; genus Miscanthus; species Miscanthus lutarioriparius. The sequence continues at coordinate 34,647,474 of CAJGYO010000001.1, forward strand.
CGACAGCGGCGAGGACCGAAGCCCAAGCCTCGGCCTGCCAGGCCCTTAGGCCTTCGGCCGGCACATCCTCAATGCTGCATTCCCGCCAAGGTATTGACCACCTACCAATATCCCTAAGTACTCTGGGGAGACAAACCCCAGACTTTGGCTTGAAGACTATCGGCTTGCCTGTCAAGCCGGTGGTGTGGATAATGACAACTTCATTATCCGCAACCTCCCACTATTCTTGGCCGATTCGGCGCGAGCATGGTTGGAGCACCTACCGCCCAACGCAATCTAGAGTTGGACGGATTTGAAGGAGATCTTTGTGGAAAACTTCTAGGACACATACAAGCGCACTATGAACCCATGGGACCTCAAGAATTGCCGCCAAAAGGTCGGTGAGACCCTCCGTGGGTACATCCGACGCTTCTCCCGATAGTGCAACAAGCTCCCTAACATCGCCGACGCCGACGTGATCGGAGCCTTCCTATCCGGGACGACCTACGAGTCCTTGGTTCATAAGCTGGGACGCAAGGGCCCATGAACTACCAAGGAACTCCTGGACATCGCCACCAGCCACGCCTTAGGAGAAGAGGCGGTCGGAGCGATCTTCGATCACCTCGATGGCAAGGCAAGGCGAGATGAGGGTGCCGGCGAAGGCACCTCTAATCGTTCTACCAAAACGAAGAACAAGAAGCAACGGCACGAGGACTCGCTCGTGGCCGCTGCTAACCGCAAGGGTGGTCGAAAGCCCGCGGAGGGCACTCTGAACCACTTCGAAAAATTACTCGAGGGGCCATGCCCGAACCACGCCTTTCCCGTAAAGCATATGCTCAAGGACTGCAGCCTCATGTGGAAGTTCTTGTCCAGAAGCTTTGACAAAGGGGGTAGGGGAAGGACCCTCCCCCCACTATGGACGACACCGAGGAGAAGGACGATGGCTTTCCAACACCGGATGGCTGCCTTATGATCTTCGGAGGATCGGCGGCCTACGGCTCCAAACGTTGTCAGAAGGTCGTGCGCCACGAAGTCTACACAGCCCAACTGGCCACACATCCCTTCCTTTGGTAGTCGAAGTCCGCCATAACCTTTCACCGGACGAACCATCCGGATACCATCCTGCACCCGAGGAGATATCCGCTCGTAGTCGACTCGATCATCGGCCCAAAGCGACTCACCAAAGTACTAATGGATGAAGGCAGCAGCCTCAACATCATGTACACCAAGACGCTCGACGAGATGGGCGTCGACCGGACGAACCTCCGCCCAACCCGAGCGCCTTTCCATGGCATCATACCGGGGAAACAGGCCATGCCACTAGGGCAGATCGATCTGCTCGTCACCTTCGATGATTAGTTCAATTACAGGACTGAGACCCTCACCTTCGAGGTGGTTGGGTTCCCCGGAACTTTCCACACCATCCTGGAACGACCATGCTACGTGAAGTTCATGGTCGTCCCCAACTATACATACCTCAAGCTGAAGATGCTGGGTCCCCATGGGGTCATCACCGTCGGCACCTCCTTCCAGCGGGCCTATGAGTGCGAGGTCAAGTGCTGCGGCCACGCCACAGCAAATGTCGCCTCCGAGGAACTCACGACCCTCAAGGAGGAGGTCTCTGAGGAAGCGCCCGACGCAAAGAAATCAACTGGGTCATTCGAATCGGCAAAGGGCTTCAAGGAAGTCCTCATATATCCCAGTGGCTCCGAGGGTAAAACGGTACGCGTTGGTACCACACTTTCCTCCAAATAGGAAAGCGCGCTCGTCAACTTCCTCCGCGGCAACAAAGACATCTTTGCATGGAAACCCTTGGACATGCCAGGCATTCCGAGGGAGGTCGCTGAGCATACCTTGAAGATCCATCCAGGCTCTAGGCCGGTGACGCAACGCTTGCGTCGCTTCGACGAGGAGAAGCACAGGGCCATCGGTGAAGAGATAACAAAACTATCAGCGGCCGGATTCATCAGGGAAGTACACCACCTAGAGTGGTTAGCTAGTCCCATTCTTGTGCGAAAGAAGAGTAAGAAATGGAGGATGTGCGTAGACTATACGGGTCTCAACAAAGCGTGTCCAAAGGATCTGTTTCCTTTGCCGCGCATAGACCAAATAGTCGACTCTACCTCGGGGTGCGAAACCCTCTACTTCCTTGATGCCTATTCCGACTACCATCAAATAGCGATGAAAGAGTCTGACCAGCTCGCGACGTCTTTCATCACCCCCTTCGGATCGTTCTGCTATGTCTCAATGCCGTTCGGACTGAAGAACGCTAGGGCTACATACCAACGATGTATGCTCAGATGCTTCGGGGACCTTATCGGATGGACCGTTGAGGCCTACGTCGACAACATCATAGTTATGTCCAAACGGGCTGACCACCTCGTTGCCGATCTTTAGCAGACCTTTACAAAACTCCGAGCGAATGGCATCAAACTCAACCTCGATTTTCAGGGTCCCGAGGGGCATGTTGCTCGGCTTCATCGTCTCTGAGCATGGCATCGATGCCAACCCAGAGAAAATCTCAGCCATCATAAGGATGGGCCTAATTCAGAACATAAAGGGGGTTCAGCGAATCACAGGGTGCCTCGCCGCCCTTAGCCGATTCATCTCACACCTCGACGAACGAGGTCTCCCCCTTTATCAACTTCTAAAGAAAGTAGGCCGCTTCGAATGGACGTCCGAGGCCCAGGAGGCACTTGACATGGTCAAACTACTTCTAACAAGGCCCCCAATCCTAGTCCCTCCAAGCAACATAGAATCCCTCTTGCTATACATAGCGGCCACCACGCAAGTGGTTAGTGCCGCCCTAGTAGTAGAGCGGGAGGAAGAAGGGCACGCCCTCAAGGTGCAGTGCCCTGTGTACTTCATCAGCGAGGTACTATCCGACTCCAAGACCCGCTACTCTAAAATCCAGAAGCTCCTGTACATCATCCTCATCACCAAGAGGAAGCTACGTCACTACTTCAAGTCACACCCCGTGACGGTCGTGATGTCGTACCCCCTCGGTGAGGTCGTCCAGAGCTAGGACGCCATGGGAAGAACCACGAGGTGGGCACTCGAGTTAATGGATCAAGGCATCACGTATGCCTCCCAAATGGCGATCAAGTCCCAGGTACTAGCTGACTTCATCGCGGAATGGACCGAAGTCCAAACACCACCGACGGTCGTCGATCAAGAGTACTGGACAATGTACTTCGATGGATCGCTGATGAAGAAGGGCGCTAGTGTGGGGCTGGTCTTCGTATCACCCCTCGAGGTCCACATGAGGTACATGGTTCGTCTCCATTTTCCCTCATCAAATAATGTGGCCGAGTATGAAGCATTAATCAACGGCCTACGCATCGCCATCAAGTTGGGCATCCAACGCCTCGACATTTGGGGCGACTCTCAGCTGGTCGTCAACCAAGTCATGAAGGAGTCAAGCTGCCATGACACCAAGATGGCTACGTACTGCCAAGAGGTCCGACGGCTGGAGGACAAATTCAATGGCCTCGAACTCAATCACATCCCAAGGCGCCTCAACGAGGCAGCCGACGCGCTTGCAAAAGCGGCGTCCGGTCGAGAGCCGGTGCCAACGGGCATTTTCGCCAATGACCAACACAAACCCTCAGTGCGCTATGAAGGGTCAGAGCGGGCCAACGAGGGCACGTCTGATCCAGCCCCGAGGGCTGACCAACTGACGGCTCCGTCCGGCCCTGAGGTCATGGAGCTTGAAGAGGATCCAACAACAGAGTCTGACCCTCTGGACGATTGGAGAACACTCTAGCTCGACTACCTCCTCCATGACGCGTTGCCGATAGACAAGACAGAAGCTTGACGGCTCGCACGTCGTGCCAAGTCCTTCGTTCTTGTAGAGGGCAAACTCTATAGACGAAGCCACACCGGGATCCTGCAGCTCTGTATCCCCGTCGAACAGGGGAAGCTTTTGCTGGGCGATATCCACGATGGGGTCTACGGTCACCACGCTGCGCCTAGAACCTTGGTAGGGAACGCATTCTGATAGGGCTTCTACTGGCCCACTGCAGTAGCCGACGCCGGGCAAATCGTACGCACCTGCGAAGGGTGCCAATACTACGCTCGGCAAACTAACCACCCGGCCCAGGCACTCCAAATAATCCCCATCACATGGCCCTTTGTGGTCTAGGGGCTCGATCTGGTTGGACCTCTCAAGAAGGCACCCGGGGGCTACACCCACTTGCTTGTCACCGTAGACAAGTTCACAAAATGGATCGAAGCTCAGCCGATCTCCGTGATCAAGTCCGAGCAAGCTATGTTGTTCTTCCTCGACATCATCCATTGTTTTGGAGTACCGAACTCCATCATCACCGACAATGGCACATAGTTCACCGGCAAGAAATTTATTCGATTATGCGGTGAACAACACATCCGAGTCGATTGGGCCACCGTTGCGCACCCCTGAACGAACGGGCAGGTCAAGCGCGCAAACGGCATGCTCCTACAGGGCCTCAAGCCTAGAATCTTCAACCGGTTGAACAAGTTTGGCGCACGCTGGGTCACGGAGCTCCCTACGGTGCTCTGGAGCCTGAGGACAACTCCTAGCCAGGCCACCGGCTACACACCTTTCTTCATGGTCTATGGTTCCGAGGCCGTCCTCCCGACGGACCTCGACTACGGAGCACCAAAAATCAGAGCATACGACGAACTAGGAGTCGAGGCATCCATGAAGACACCATGGACCAGCTAGATGAAGCCCACGACATCACCCTCCTTCGTTCGGCCAAGTACCAGCAGGCGTTGCGATGATACCATAGCCGACGGGTGTGGGACCGAGCCTTCAACGTTGGGGACCTGGTTCTCTGCCTCGTGCAGAGCAACAAGGACCGCCAAAAGCTCTTCCCACCCTGGTTGGGACCGTACGTCATCACGAAAGTACTCTAGCCAGGCACCTACAAGTTGAAAACCATCGACGGCGAGGTCTTCATCAACGCCTAGAACATTGAGCAGCTACGTCATTTTTACCCTTAAATAAACACATACTTTTTCTTATCAGTTTTTGTCTTCAGAAATCACCAATCTTTAGTGACATCCGACCCCTGCAAATTATGAGGGGTCGGACCTCACTCGGGGGTTGATATAAGTACGTTTATCTTGCAAACACTCTCTATGTTATCTTTGCAAACATTCTCTGAGTTTTCCCTCTTTTCTCATGGCAAGTCCTAAGGGCTAGGATTTCGGGAACAAAATCTAAGTATAAGGCTGGGAAGGATCAAGGAAACCCATCCTTGCTCAAATGGCTATGGCACAAAAAACTTTTTTTCTTTCACACAAAAGTACAGATACTTGTCCACATATTACGAGATAAATGTTTATCGAAAGTTGAAAACTTGTTCATTTTTTGCAAAAAAGTGATGTTTATCAAACTTCATTCAACTAACTACTTCCTCGAGAGGGAGAACTATGCCTTTCAAATGCTCGCCCCTTAACCGCCCGTGTTCAGCGTAATAGAGTCACCGCTTTCTCGATCTCATCATCATCCAGCTCGCCAACGGAGTTGTTGTAGCCAGCGTGATCCGAAGCCGAGGCTCATTACCTCCAAGTTAACTTCCCCATCATAGTGAGAGCGGGCACAAAGAAAGGCTTGGGTGATCCCGACGTGAAAGGCGCCCACCATCTATGTTGGATGACGGCCCACCGTGCGTGATATCCACGACAAATGACGGCCGCAAGTGAGCTGGTTTTTCCCTCTCCCCCTCCCTATTTAAGGAAGAGCGCGCGCAAGCCACCCCAAAAACTCTCTTCCTTACCTTGTCATCGAAGACCACCCGCCTAGGCTGACGCATGCGCGCATAAAAGATCGCTTAGATCGTGCTCATCACTCTCGGCCTAAAGGGTCCCCTGCACTACCTCAAAGCTCCGTGCCTAACTTTGGCTCCCGGCAGAGATGCTCTTGGTGTCCAAATTTTGGGTCACCAATCCTCATTGCCCAAGATCCGCCCAAAGACCGGAGGAGTTGACCACCTGGCGCGCCTCGTCACGCCTCGGATGGCCTGGTCGCGCTCCTCGCAGACCATGCCATGCTCCGAGCGGAGTCTCTCTGCGGTTTGGAGCAGCTCATCTCGCTCCCTGCATAGTCGGGCAATCACCTCGGCATCCTGATCCGTGCTCCGCTGTAGTGCCGTAGACCTGTCCTCGGCTTTTAGCTTGAGATTCTGCTCCATCTCCAGCTCATCCAGGAGTTCGACGGCCCGCTGGCTGGCCTCATCATCATTCTGGAGCAACTCGTTCCTCTCCTTTCGGATCTGGGCGGCCGCCTCCTTGTCCCACTGCACCCTCGCTGACAGATCCTAGAACATCCTGTGGATCTCCTCCGCATCCCGACGCGCCTTGGCTTCCCGCTGTTGGGCGGCAGCAAGTTGGATGCTCACATCTCCGCGCAGCCGGGCCTCCTCGAGTGAGGCAGTCCCATTCCACCTTCTGCTCACGGAGGAACCGAGACTTCTCCCGGCTACTAGTAATAAGGGACTAAAAAGAAGACCAATGTCAAAAATACAAAATACATGAAGAAAGAAGAAAGCGAGTGGGAAGATCAGGCTGATACCCGGCCATCGGGAATGATGGCATCACGCAAGATGACCCTAGCCTGATCTAGGACATCCATCATCGCCGAAATCCCTTTGTTGAGGCTCTCCCACTCTGTGCTCTCGGTAGCATCATCGAGCGAGAAGAGAGTCGACATTGGGTCTCGAGGATCCATCCACTGGAGCGGTGGCTCACCCCATGTGGGTGAGCGGCTGCCCCCCGACATCAGGGTCGAGAGCGACCTCCCGCGGGTCCTCTCCACCACCGCCATAGTGCTCGAGGACCCTCTGGCCGTGTCCCCCCGTCGGGCCAGCCTCGGGCACCGTCGCCTGGGTCACCGGAGGCGCAGATTGTGCCGCGCCCTCGGACACCACCGTGGCCGCGTTCGGTTGCTCCTGGCTTGGAGTGGTCATAGTCACCTCCACTTACAACGTTGGTCCCTCGACCTGCGGTGCCGCGCCTACCACAGAGTGTGACACAAGCACGGGCGACAGCCCCGTCCACTCCAATGTAGGCGGCGGAGTCACCTCCGTCATCATCTGCTCTGCGACCCCCGAGGGCACTTCTTCAGCCCCGGCGCCTACTTGACCCGCCGAGGGCACGGGTGCCACCACGGGCGATGCCTGACCAGCCGACGAGGCCGCAACATCGGCTCCGCTCCTGCCCAAAATAGGAGCGACGTCAGGCGACGGCACCCGTGCCGCCTGAAGAGCGACGCTCTTCTTTGGCGCAAGCACCAAAGAACGGCCCCGTTGCAAGAGTCTGCAAGAGGTAAAAGGCATAAGGTCACACCGAAAAATAGAAAAACAGGAAAACAGAGGAATTGGTGACTTACTCCGGCATTGTTGGGCGATAAGGACGTTTTACGGACAAACCCCCAGTTTCCTGCCCCAACTCGTCTGGGCGGGACCGTTTCGAGCCTGCCCCCTGCTCCTGAGCAGGGGGGCTCGCCTCCTTTGTCTCCGAGGGCGTGGTGGCGGAGCCACCCCTCTCTGTCGATACCTTGGGCATGGCGGCAGATCTGCCCGCCCTCATCGGCTCATGGGGCATGGCAGCGGAGCTGCCCCCCTCCATCAGCGCCTCGGGTGCAGCGGCAGATCCGCCTGCCCCCATCCACCGATCCTCCACCGGCACCCCGGGTGTGCCGGTGGATCCATCGGCTCCCACCGTCCCCGAGGATGGGCTGATGGTTTGGCCCACCTCCGTCGACGTCACGGACTCACTTCCCCCCATGTGGAATGGGAAGGGTCCCTGCGTGGACAATTGGGTGTCTGTCAGTGAATCCTCGCCCTCTAGGACATCCCAATCCACGTCGGCAACTACCTCGTCAAACTCCTCCTCCTCCTCCTCGTCACTGCCTGTCTCCTCTCCTCGATCCCGTGCTTGCTGCTTCCATAGCATCTTCTTCTTCTTGAGCTCCCTCGTCCTCCTATCCCACTCGGCCGTGGTGCAATTCGCTGTCGCCAGGATCTGGTCCTTCGGCAGCGGAGCCAGGCTATCCCCGAGGACAAGTCTCTTCGGCTGGTCCCGCTATCCCGAGGTCAGCTTCAAGGGGTTAGAAATTCAAGTGAAGAGGAGGCACGGGAAAAGGGAACTTACGAAATCGATGAACCCCGGTTTCGGCCGCATTAGGGGATGCCCCGGCACCGGATACACGAAATCAAGAACAACGTCGGCGCTGTCCTTCAAAGGCTCCATCACCTCATTGATCCACTACGCCACTTCAGTGGGGGGAGCCCTTTAGGCGACGCCCCGGGCACCATCAGGTATAGGGGGAGCACGCGTCTCATCAGCGGCGCCACCCTCTGCATTTGGTAGGCGCCGATGATCCTCGATCCCTTCATGCCCCTCTCCTTTAGAATTTGGAGGGCTGTGAGATGGTCCTTGATCCTCTTCTTATCTTTGTCCGGGACACCCCACTTCTATGACCCCGGGACCTCTTCGATGATGTACCCGGAGAACACCGGCAAGGGGGCGGCCATGTCGTCCTTGACATAAAACCACTACGAATACCACCCCTTGTTGGAGGTCGACAAATGCATCAACGGGTAGTCGTTCACCCGGTTGTTGCGCAGATGAATGCTGGCACATCCCATCGGCATGCTCAGCTCTTGCTTCTCAACCCGCTTCTTTGACAGGTTGACGGTGAAGAAATACCGCCACAGATCGAAGTGGGGACTAATCCCCACGAACCCCTCACATAGGGTGATGAAAGCCGCAATGTGCTGGACCCCATTGGGAGTAAGGTGCTACAACTCCACCTGGTAGTAATCCAACAACCCCCGAAGGAACTTATGAGCAGGTACGGCGAATCCCCGCTCGTGGAAGTGAGCAAAGGACACGACATATCCTTCGGGCGACGACGACTCGTCCTCATCACCGAGCAGCCGCCACTCCTCGACGGCGGTCAACGAGCAAAGGAGGCCATGATGGACGAGGCCCTCTAGGCACTGAGGGGTGATGTTGGATCCACACCACGGCTCCATTGAAATGATAGGGAGGGGGGTGGACGCGAGCTTGACGGCGGCTGCGATGCGGATGCGAGCTTGACGGTGGCTGCGACATGGGTGCGGGAGGCTCAGGTGATTGGCGGCAGAGATTGTCGATGCGAAGGCAAGGAGGCAAAGTACGAAACCCTAGGGGCGAACCCTCGGTTTTATAGGGGCGACGGATGCAAGAAGAGCAACCGCCCGCTTAGGACTCCGAGCCTACCATGATACACCACCGCATCACGTCACGGGATACGCGCCCGCAATCCCTATCCTTTCCCACCAAAGTCACGTCGAACGGTTTGCCTTCCCAAACAGACTAGGACTCTTTTCCCACAGAGGGGATACGGGTCAAAAAGCTTTATTCTCTGGCCCACCTAAGCCCAGGAGTCCAAGGGCTAGCCCAATAGTCTCGACGGTCGTCCCAACGAGAGATGGGCCCACAAGCGACCAGGGCTTAGGCACACAAGCCTCAAGGGAGCCTTGATGCGCGACCAAGTCCCAACCGGGCAAACCCTGGATGAATCCCCGTGAACAGGATACCAGGGATTCCTTCAAACTGTCCAGTTGACAAAAACCAAATCTCACAGCCATACCCGCGAAGGGTTTGAAATTACCCCCGGGCGATTCTATCCGAATCACCCGGGGCTCGGGGCTCGGGGGCTACACCCGACGGGTGCGCACACGCGCACCCTCTAGCGAATCAAAATACTCCCGGGCGATTCTGCCCGAATCACCCGGGGCTCGGGGGCTACACTCGTTGGGTGCGCTCGTGCGCACCCTCTGGCAAATCAAAATCCCCCCCGGGTGATCCTGTTCGAATCACCCGAGGGCTCGGGGGCTACTGTCAGGAACCTAATACCGAGGTACCCAATGAGGTGGAATTAATAAACCATCGAACGTTGATGCTTCCGGTCAGACAAGAACACTACTACGCTTCTTGCCTGAACAATGGAAGATTGGTTTCGCCTCACCCGACCCCCAAGGGCTAGACTCCGCCTCGTCCGAGGACTGAGGGCTGGCTCCACCTCACTCGACCCTCAAGGGCTAGGCTCCGCCTCGCCCGACAGCTGAGGGCTGGCTCCACCTCGCTCGACCCCCGAGGGCTAGGCTCGGCCTCGCCCGACGGCTGAGGGCTAGCTCCGCCTCGCTCGACCCCCGAGGGCTAGGCTCGGCCTCGCCCGATGGCTGAGGGCTAGCTTCACCTCGCTCGACCCCCGAGGGCTAGCCTCCGCCTCACCCTAACGGTTGAGGGCTGGCTCCGCCTCGCTCGACCCCCGAGGGCTAGGCTCCGCCTCGCCCGATGGCTCAGGGCTAGCTCCTCCTCGCCCAACCCCCAAGGGCTAGGCTCCGCCTCGCCCGACGGCTCAGGGCATGCCCCGCCTCGCCCGACGCCTGAGGGCTGGCTCCGCCTCGCCCGACGACTACACCCTATTCCTTCATAAAGACGAGCACATGGTATGACAAGACATTCGAGTCAACCATAGTACCGAGGGCCATGCCCTGCATGCCTACAGGAAGGTGATACGACGGGACGGGCGCTTTAGGCCCTTTCTGACCCGATAAAGCCCGAACAGTGTTGTAGGCGCCGACTTTTGTCCCACAGTGTTGTAGGCGCCGCCATCAGCCCTCGACGTGGACACTGACACGAGCATACGACAACCACTATGATCCAAGATAGAGCTCACATCATCTAAAGTGACGGACGTATGGTCACTTCCCCGTCTACTCCCCGAAGGGTCACAGCTCGGCTCTCTGGCACGCCGCACCGTCCGTCGGTGTAGGATGGGACGCACCCACTTGTTGAAAGAGGCCAGGGCATGGCCCTATAAGGATCAATGAACACATCATTCCTGACACGGTCTGCCATGTTGGCAGGACAGGCATAGGGGAAAAGGAAGACCCGGCTCCCTCGAAGGACCTTCTCTGCCTTTAGTTTTTTTCTCTTTCTTCCCATCTATAACCCCTACTCCCCCTTGGTCTATAAAAGGGAGGGCATGGCACCCCACTAAGGGGACTGATCGTTTTTGACAGACAAGACACAGCAAAGCAGCAACTGAGCTCTTGGCGTCCTTTTGACCTTTCCATCAGAGACTTGGGACCCATCCCTCTCTCGACCGTTTGTACTCCCTACTACGAATCTTTTTAGTACTAATAACACGAGCAATAGCAGACTAGACGTAGGGACGTTCTGCCTAAACTAGTATAAACCTTGTGTCCTTTAGTACACCATCTGAGCCTAACGCGCAACAATTATAAATTTACTAGCCGGTGTTTGTTCGAAACAACGACAATCCTCTTTTTGTGGTTCTTCCATAGTTTTCCTCACATGCTACAGTTTGGGCCTTATTCCTGACTTCCTTAACTGATAGCCTGCTCTGTTGTGGCCTTGATCCCCACAGTTGCTACAAGTCATTTGCATTCCATGCTTTGACATTTTTGTTCCACTAGTTCCTTCTAATTCCACTGGTTGTTTCCTTCTATTCTTATTAGGTCTGCTCGCCTTCTTTTTGTACAGAGGAGGAAGCACAACAGGAAGTCCTTGAACCTTCTCCCAAATGGACTTGTCAGCACATGGATAGATCTTGGGACCATATGCAATCAGAAATCTTGCTGAAGTATAGTAGTCATGGACCATTGTTTTCAGTGGGTATCCTTTCATGCCTTAGGCAAGAAATGGCATGTGAACAAGGTATACCAATGAGATCCCACCTTCTACAGTCACATTGTTTCAGCCCAATGTTAACTACTAACTGATACCCCTATCCTACACCTAAAATATACCATGTCCAGAAGGTGCTGCAAAACAAGTGTTGGCAAACTCTGAATTCTTCTGAACTTTCTTCCTAATCTTCGGGCAGATTGGTCCCTACCACACTTGTCCAACCTCTTTCTCCTTGCTGTAGTACCTACTCATTAGTTGGCCCTTGATGTGCTCCAACATACTGAGAATTGGCATTTCTCTAGCATCCAAGATATAGTTGTTGAAAACCTCATAGCTATTGTTCAAAAGTTGTCACACTTACTGTAAGTGCTAAATAATGCCCTCACCCAAGTGTTTGGAGCCATCCTTTCTAGCCACTCATATGCCTTCTGGTTTAGTGCCCTCATTTTTTTCCATGTTTCTATTCCATTGATCCACAGTGGTGGACCTAGCACATTTTCAAAGTTATATCTTTAGGTTCTCACCTTTGAAGTGCTGCTGGAAGTTGTTGTACAAATGTCTAACATAGAATCTATGCTCAGCTTCAGGGAATACTTTGCTGCATGCTGGAATGAGGCCCTACACACAGTGAAAAATTGAATTAGGTCTAGAACATCAGGTAAATAATAATAAGATTTACTGTAACAACAATGAATCATCAAGTTCTCACCTTTTGTTTGTCTGTCATAAGTGTCCATGGATATGTGTTTTCAATGCCAAGGTCTGCCTTCAAAGTTTTTAAGAACCATTTCCAAGTTGCTAGTGACTCAACTTCAACAATTGCTAGAGCTATTGGATAAATACAATCATTAGGATCAATACCTATAGTTGTCAGCATTATCCCCCCATTTTGGTTTTCAAGTGACATCCATCCAAACATATTAAAGGTCTGCAACCCTCAAGGAAGCCCCTCTTGCAAGCATCAAGTGACATATAAAGTGAGGTAAAAAGATTACCATTAAGGTTCAGATACAATGTGCTGCCTGGATTGGTCCTTCTTAGCTCTTGAGCATAGTCCCACAGCAGCTTATATTACTCTGCTTCATCACCCATTACCCTTTTCATTGCTATTGTTCTAGCTCTCGCAAGCTTTGTCCTAGCTGGTGTCAGATTCCACTCTTTTTGCACTATTCTAGCAAAATTCCCTAGTGTCATCTTCTTATCAGCTCTAAAAGATTCCAAGTACTTATCAGTAAGCCAATTAAATGTGCACCTCTTTAATACCTATTTCTTGTGGCAGTTGTGCTCACCACAAAAAGTCTTTATCATCATTCTATGAGCCCTCCTATCATCTGAAGCATACAAATTCTAAGGACATCCTTTCTCACATATGGCTCGCAACCTCTTCTTCTCATTCCTTGGCATCTTAATATCCACCATGTGCTTCATACTATATTCTGTAATAGCCTTCCTTAGCAACTCTACAGACTCAAAGATCATTCCTACTTTGAACACATGATTGACCAAGTCTTCATGCTTGAATGACTTGAAATTGAATGTGACATTGTTTTCATCATCAGAGTTTGGAACCATTAATCCTTCATCATCAGTTGAGAAATCCTCATCACCTCTGTCCACCACAACTTGAGCTCTCTTTCCCTTGGGTACCTTCTTTCTCTTGGCAATTCCTTGATCAACCACTTGGTCATCAACATTATCCATGAATAGATCATCATCTTCATTAGCCAGATCATAATCACTATCTTCAAAATCCGAGTCATCTTCACTAGAACTATACTGCACATCATCTTCATAAGTTGCATCCACGTCATCAGGAATATTGTTCATGTTCCTGTTCTGCACTCCCACTCTACAAGGGCTCATAACCTTGGGCAGTGAACTTATTGGGTTTGCCAAAATGTCATCCCAATCAAGCCAGCTAGAGAGTCATCATGATCAGCATACAAAACAAATGTCCTCGGTCTACCTACTAGAGAGGCCATCATCAAGGTATCTGAGTCACTAAAAATCAACCTAATGCCATCTGAAATGTCTTTCCCCGGTAAAAGCTAGTACATCTTCAAATTTAGGTTCTTCGGGTAGTGAAGCATGAACAACAACTCATTAAACCACACTGGAGACCAAGTGCCTGCCTCACAATGATCAAAGCAGTGAACTTGCCCATCAAGATAGGCCCGATTAACTCCTGTTCCAGTAAAAAAACCTCCATGATGCATCTCAACCATGAACTCACCACTATCAGCTCCTAAAATTGGAAAGATTGCTAACACATTAGGTCAATCCCAAACCCTAGACGAACCAAAATCATAAAAGATGGTAAACATTTGCCATTCCGACTCACAACACCATCTAACTACATTCAATGCGAAGACTAAGATTACAACGAAATGAGCTCAAGGGGATTCACTCACCATACACAGTTTCCCTCGCCCTTTCGGCCGCAACACCGCCACCATCGTGTAGATTCACCGCGACCACCGCGGGAATCCGCACACCACCGGGCTCCGGCATCACTCTTTCGCCGTGTTGGCCTCCTAACTCGCCGGCGATTGCCTCCACTACCGGCCACCCCACGCGCTCCCCGTGAGTTCGTGTGACCGTGACGGCGGACTCAGAGAGGTGAAGGAAGGGGAAATGGAGGATATGAAAAGAACTAGGGGGCCTCTCTGCTTATTTGCACGCCCCAAACCAGGCTCACGCGCGGCTCACGTGCGCTCTGTCCATGCCACGTCGCCCAAAACCTTGATCCGATGAGTTATGGACCTAAGTGGCATGCTTAAACAATATTAGAGTGCCAGAAGTACGATTTGAGAGTTTTGTGGATCTAAATGGCACCTCGAGATAAGTTCGAGGACCTACGATGCATATACCTCGTACAAATAATACTCTAGACTAAATGCAGGATGCGGGCATAGAGATATTCACTTAGTGTGTAAATAGTTCTTTCCTTTTTCTTTGATTGTACTATTAAGAGGAGTCCAAAATGTTCAACTTAAAGTCAAAGTAAGGGTATGGTTCTACACAAAATGGTTAGCTCTCAGTCAGAGTTCAGGATGATAAGTGACCTCACTAAAATAGTTTCGAGCTAAGATCTCTTAGAAGTTGAATTGAACGAGATATCACTTGAAATAGATTAAGAAGCAATGACGGAGTATGCATCGGGCAATAAGTGCCCTGTTCGCTTGACTTATAAGCCGTAATTTTTCAGTTAATGAATATTATTTTTCTCTCACAACAAATCAGCCTAATCGTACTTTCAGTCATGACTTATCAGCCCGGACAAAGACCGATCTTGTGGATTGACAGACGGACACTCCTTGCCGGTAGAGAAAACAATGACATTGGACCGATAGCTATTTTTTTTCTTTTCTTTTTACTAGAGTGGAGTTAGTAGGTCCATACCAAATACCGAGAGCTTGCATGTTTTGAACAAAAATTGAATTACTGGACAATAGGACTACGAAATATTTGCAACAGTTTTTTTAGATGAATAAACAAGCTTGTTCAGCAAGAAGATGACCAGCCAACCGATTGACTCATCAGGAACCAAAATGTCAAGCTTAAACCCAAGGAAAAAAATTTCAAACCCGAAACCCTCTAGTGCCGCCCACACAAATTCCCGACCCCAATGACGACATCGCCGCCGCATAACCCTAGCTCCGGCGATCCCTCGGATGCGTCGAGCCTCGCCGCCGCGGCGCTCGAGGCGCCCGCGCGCGTATGGAGATCCCTCGTCGCGCGCCTCCCTCCCCTCCCGGACTCCTCCAGCTTCCTTGCTGCCGTCTCCGACCTCCAGCGCCGCTACATCGGCATCCGCCGGCCCCGCCGCCGCAGGCGCTCCGCACTACCTCTCCCGCTCCGCCCCGCGGCCGCGCACTCCGCTCGGTGAGATTCCCTGCTATTATTGGCTTGCGCTTGACCGTCATATGCTGGTTCTTAGAGTACAGCAGCTACCTGCGTGCTTGGGATTCGAACTTTGCGTTGTTAGCTAATCTAGGAGTATCACCGTAGTGATCAGTTAGGAAGTGTCATTGCGAGCTTTTGCATGAACAATGTCACTCGTGTGCTTGTTTGGGATTTTGTTTTGCGTGTGTCCTTATGTTAGATCGTGGAACTTGTGCCAGCTTGGGGGCAATTATAAGATGTGGGATTCGTGGAACTTGGTAGATTGTTTACATACAGCTCAGTAAAAGCAACAAAGGGCAACCCATCATTTTCCTTAAGCTAATGTTTTGTTGACCTATTTATGTGGCTAATGTTATGGACCTGTAATATTTTGTGAATGCCATTGATAACTGTGAGGCTGTATTATTTGAAGTTCTTGCGGACTGTTTATTCATTGCAGGATTGCTGGTGAGATGCCCAAGGCCTTTGCCATCTTAGATGATGTTGTGCAACACACCCTGACTAATTTGCACAGTATTCACAAAAGCTTACTGTTTTGGCAGGCCAAAGCTGAGGTATAAATTTAATACATACCTTTGATGTATTTAAAGAGATGTATTCTATTCCTTGTGTTATTTACTATTTTACCTGTGGAGTATTTCTTCTCAGGGAACAAATTCTCAGAAAGTGTACTTTATGATCTTTGAGAGAGGTCCAAGAGCCTTTGTTGATGCAACGTATCAAACACTCACTAGACTCGGAAGCAATGGACGTCCAGTCCAATACATTTTGCATTCTGCATCTGATATGGTGTCAACAAAACTTGCTGCCTTGACAAGTATGCAACACTGCTTGGCCGCTTTTCTTGCAGAGGTTTGTTTACTTCAGTTTATCAACTGTAATTATTATACCATAGTAATAATCCTATAATAATTGTAATTCTCTCACGGCTTATGTCTAGGAGAGTAAACTTTATCTTTAGTATTTTCAATGTTAACTTTTTGGCTACTTTCAAACATAACTGTTGTACTATGGTCAAAAATCAAACTCACAGTTTTCATCATGGACAATAATGCTTTGTGTTACAGGCATATAATACATACATTATTTAATCTCTAGCTTGTCTCCTCTGTAGATTCATTCTGAAGTTGATAAATGCAGAGAAGGATTAACTGAAAACTCAGATAAATCTCTGCATACATTGTTCATTGTTTTAAATACGACATTCTCCAAGTTGGAGGTATCACTTAGAAATGCTGGTGAGGTATGCAATGTTATGTTTCATATATTCTGATCTTTTTAGATGGACTTCTTTGTTGTTTTTAACCAAATGCTTTCAGGGGCAAGATGAACTATTTACACATGATGGAAGTTCATATGAACTGTTTGGGAAATTGCCAGAAGTCGATGTAGAGAGTTCAGAATGGACAGAGGCCTTGGCAACAGATGGTACAAGTTTAGTCTATCAAAATCTTCAGAAGTTAGATAGTTTTCTGTCCTCTCAGGTAAGCATCTCTATCTTCCTAAGACAACCACACATTTCAACCTCTTTTGTTCAAGTCTTCAAGACTAGCGATCTTTGTTGTTGAAATACGTTAAGAGTGCAATTCGTTGTATTTGATCTATAGTTATACTAACAAACTTTTGATGTCACCTGTTTAGGCCTCCTGTAAATAATGTATATGTACACAACAGCCAATGACTTCGCTGATTAGAATTAGCAGTAGGATCAAAGTAAAAGCTACTAGCAACCACATTGGACAAGTGTTGAAACATCAAAACTCAGCACATAGATAAGCTGATGATGTGTCCGGGCCGAATTTGTATAGTTGTATCTCATTATTAGAATACTAGTGCAGTACCATTTTATGAACTTTTTCTTTCTGTTCTTTTATGTCTGTTTTATTCTGTAGTACTTGCTAGAACTAGAAATAACTTTTGCTTGATCACTAAATCGGCTGCTATAGCCTATAGTTCCTTTTTTTCTGAAATGTTATAGTGCCTTATACTTATATGTATGTTCCTTACGAATCTATTTAAAGAAATGTGTTGATTAATAACTACCTGAAAATTTGCTCTACAAGTGTAGCTCTCAAGCCATAAAAGACCAAACAGATTGACCATGTACTGGTTACCCTATACATGTGGAGCAGTGGGTCTCTCTGTGTGTTCTCTGTGGCTTTTACGCCATAGCAGCTTGATGGGAAGTCCTGATATCGACAATTGGGTTCGAGATGCTAAGGAGTCTGTGGCTGGATTTTGGGATGAACATGTTGAGAAACCAGTAAGATATTTTGTAAATTCCACTTCTATTATTTATTTTTTATTTTTCAGTATGGTAGCGTAAGTCACTAAAGTAAATAACATGATTTAGTGGGAACGACCAGAAAAGGCTTTTCTGATTGTTTATACATTATCTATATGAGAGGTTATGTGAGGTATAGGAGGAAGCTTGCCAGCTTGGTCTTATTAGCCTGTTACTGGAGATATTTTAGATCAAAAAACAAATGCAGAGCATTAGACAGAGTGCTGAGAAACATGCCCGTGCGTTGCAACTTGCAACGGGACATACAACTTGTTTCACGGTCATTTGGACCGGCCCATGCCAATGATAATGAGCTTGCTATCTTTGTTGGATTTTAGTGGGCTTGTTCCAACTTCCAACCTTATTTCAGTTAAATCAAATAAATTCCAAAGCCCATAATAAATGTTAAGTGCAACAAAGGATTAATCCCGTATGAGAAATTGACTCAACTTAAATGGATGGCTATTGTGCTCACCTATTGTGACCTTAATAAAGGTGGAATGCGAGCCACATGCTCACATGTGTGCCAAGTCACGACGCGCACGGGCTCAGGTGGCCAGGCCACAATATGAGTGGTGTGACTCCAGCAAAGGTTTTGTAGCTCCAAACTGTTTACCGATGGCATATTGACTGAGTGACAGATGGACAGGGGAGAGAGTGATGGACCAAGAGGGATGGGAGTAGGAAATGGACTTATGGAGAGAGAGTGAGGGGTGGAGGAAATTTTCGTACTTTTACTATTATATAGGTATAGATACAGATATAGATTAGCTGTAGTCTTTTGTCACTATGGTATAATATGGTCTGCCAACGCATCCATGTGTTCCTTAAAGGAGACTTTGCGCATACAAACAAGCTTAATCGAAGAGTTTTTGTAAACTGTGGGCTGTTGTAGTGGTATAAATATTTTTTATATATTCAAATTTTGTGTGAATCATTGAAATTTTAGAGACCGCTGTTGCAAGTTGATCTATTTCAGCTGAGAACTCCTTACTCCTAATTGAAGTTAAAATGGAGTTCTATAGTTCTGAAGTTAGTTTTACTACTGTGCTCAAAACATGACTGTTTGTTCTGTATTTGTTGCTCATTAGATCATTTCCATTAGAGAAGAGCTTTTCGAGACATTCAAGCAAAGAGATAAAGGTGTAATGGAAAATCAAGAGGTCCAACTGACTGAAGATTCACTGCGCAGGTTATCCATCATTTCTATCTCTCTAATTTCTAGTGACTATGCTGGTTTCTTGATGCCAATGTTTGCTTTTTTACTTTAACCATCGAATAGATACAGTTCCACCCTGCTGCGAAAGCAAAAGTAACATATTCTGGGGTTACCAGCTTTTACAGCTTGAGCACTTAAACTGTTTTGACTTTAACCTGCATGGCATAGGGTGGAACATAACCGAAAGAGCCAAAAGGATAACATTTTGAGAAATGAATAGATACATCAATGTTGGTAAATTGCTATAGGAGTACTTTTGATATATAATTGAAACAGTTACATGTATGTATGTAACAGTTTCAGGCCAAGTTTACCTATCTTGGTTCATATGATGTAGGAGTACTTTTTTTTTCTTTTTGTCTGGAAACTCTTTGATATCGTGTCTCATAAAGTATATTTTTCATTGTTTAACCCTGATAGTTACATCTTACATGTTTAGGATGTTAGTTGCCTTTTGTGAGCAAACAGAGGGTCGGAAGTTGCCGGAAGATTTATCAGTGCAGGCGATGTTGGAGACTCTCACGAAGAGGTAAATCTATCTAAACTATACCAACAGTTGTTTGACGAACTTGACACCCGTCTCACTAGTTGTAGCTGATTTATGCCGGCAATATTTCATATTCTCCAGTTTTTTAATTTAAATTATGATTTCATCGTTGTCAAGAGAACATTTTCCCCTTTCACTACATCCCTTTAATGTTCTACCTCTTTTGAAGGAATATATTCTTATTTGTTCACAAAAGGAAACCTTGGTGTATGGTATGTTATTGTCGGGTATCGATATTAGGGATATCCAAAGCAAGGAAGTTAGCGCCTCCTCGGATGGCTCGAGACGTATTAAAAGGTTTCGCCCGACCCCAAGGTCGCGGGTTCCGTCTCGCCCGACCTCGAGGCCGCGGGCTCCGTCTCGCCCGACCCCTTGGGAGCGGGCTCCGTCTCGCCCGACCCCTTGGGAGCGGGCTCCGTCTCGCCCGACCCCAAGGACGCGGTTTCCGTCTCGCCCAAGGTCGCGGGCTCCGTCTCGCCTGACCTCGAAGACGTGGGTTCCGACTCGTCCGATGGGGACACATACTGCCACCAACCACTCCAGGTCTAAGCGTATGGGCCTGGGTCAAAATTCTGACGCCAGGGAAGAGACTGTCACGCCTCGATGTAACCCGTGGCCATGACGGGCCATGCCTGGGGATTCACATCAAGAACAGTGTCGGGCGTGCCGGTGCTGTTCTGCCTTATCCTCGTACGGACGCTGACAGACGCGTTAGTTCACCACGACGTCTGCCGGGATGGAATGGAACGCCATAACCGGCAGATGACGCCTGCGCATAGCGCCAGTGACGAACAGGGCCGCGACATGGAGCCATCCCTGGTGACATCTACAGGATCGGTGGGACCCGCATGAAGGAGAAGGACCCGGCAACCCCAGAAGCCTTCTCTCTCGTTCTTCTCCTTTTCCTCCTCTGTAACCCGCGCTTTCCCTTCGACTATAAAAGGGGAAGTAGGGCGCCCCATGAAAGGGGGGAGCTGGACACGGGATCTTGACACAAGAGCACGACACGAGCACACGGCTGAGCGGCAAGCGAGCTCTCAGCACCCGTTCACTCCTTCCACCAGAGACCTGGGATCCTCTCCCTCTCGCCTGTTTGTAACCTCTCATCGCAAACCAAGTGCCAGTAAATACGAAAGCAAAGAAGCCGAATCGGGCGTAGGGGACGTTCCGCCAACCAAGATAAACCCTTGTCCTCCGAGCACACCATCCGAGCCAGACGCGCGAAATACAAATTTACTCGTCGGTGGTCCGAGAACACCGACAGTTGGCGCGCCAGGTAAGTCTTTTTGCGCGTCTCGACGTCCACATCAGGCCTTGGATGGCTAGTCACGGCGTCAGCTGGGTCCCGGGCGCGCACGTGCGCTTCGGGAACCTGGACTTCATCGTTATGACGGAGGGAGAGTTGGCGCAGGTTCCCGCCGCCGTCCAGCCTCTCCACTTCGCCGGCCTCGACGCGATCGCCGAGGCGCTTGAGGAACTGCAGCTGCACGCACCGGAGGCCCGCGCCCCCGGGAGCGACCAGCTCGTCGGCTTCGATTACGAGAGGCTAGAGCGCTAGTTCGGCGCCTTCCTGGGACCCCGACCGTCCCGGGAGGACCTGTGCCGCCTCACCTTCTCGTTCGCTAACGTCATGACGCAGCTTGCCGGAGGAGAGCCGCTCTCCCCGGAAAACTTCATCCGGAGCATCTCGACAGCGCTCCCGTTCGGTCTGCGCAACGCCGCAGGGACTGTTGGCCACCTTGTGGCGCAGCGCACGCTCCCATCCCCTACGGACGACGAGTTCATGGGGACGACCGAATACTTCGCGGAATCTTTCCACGACCTTCTCGCGTGAGAATCGGAGTCGCCCTCTGACTCTGACTGTAGCAGGGGGAGCCATCACCCCTCGCGAGAATGTTTCATGGCAGGTACCCCCGAGGGATACATCGAAAGCATCCACGAGGGAGGGGCTACCCCAACGGACGACCTCGACGACGAGGTCAAGGTGGATGCTGGGGCCCCACTCACCTGCGGGTAGAGCAGCTGAGGGCGTGGCACCAAGAGCTCGAAGAAGCACGACTCCAGCTCGAGCAGGAACGCGCGGAGCTCGAGCGAGAGATCGAGCGCCACGGAGACGGTGGGCGTGCGCGCGCCGTGGCCCGCGACTTGAACCGGACGATCATCGAGGACGACGAAGCCCTCACACACTTCACCCGGGCAAGCCAGAACATCGCTACCGTGGCGGCCTTGCTCTAGGGGCTTCTGGAGCCCGCGACACCCGAGGATCTTCGGGCCCATCGCGAGATTCGTACGCTACTCGAGCGTACGGCGGCGCAGCAGGCCGAGAGCTCGCTGTCCCGACGATGCGAGCTCGACGTCAGCCAGCGCGCGCCCTCAGAGCGACCCGACAAGGATGTGTCAGTTCACCAGGCGCAGCGAGGCGGCAGGACGCACGCCATGGCCCCGGTGCATGAGCGTCTTGGCCTCTACCGTGACGCGCGCAACACCCTCGATGCCTGCAGGCGTGCCCGCGGCGATGAGAGGGAGGAGGCTAGCCGTGGCTACCACCCTCGTCGTGGCGGACGCTACGATAGCGGCGAGGACCGAAGCCCGAGCCCCGACTTGCCGGGACCTTAGGCCTTTGGCCGGCACATCCTCAACGCCGTCTTCCCACCGCGGTACTGACCACCGACCAACATCCCGAAATACTCCGGGGAAACAAACCCCGTACTGTGGCTCGAGGATTATCGGCTTGCTTGCCAAGGTAGTGGAGCGGATAGTGACAATTTCATTATCTGCAACCTTCTATTGTTCCTGGCCGATTCGGCGCGAACGTGGTTGGAACACCTTCCGCCCAATCGAATCCAAAGTTGGGCGGACCTAAAAGAGATCTTCGTGAGAAACTTCTAGGGCACATACACGCGTCCTGAGAACCCATGGGATCTCAAAAACTGTCGACAGAAGTCCGGGGAAACTCTTCGTGGGTACATCCGGTGCTTCTCCCGGCAGTGCAACGAGCTGCCCGACGTCGCCGACGCCGACATCATAGGAGCTTTCCTGTCCGGAACCACCTACGAGCCCCTGGTTCACAAGCTGGGACGTAAGGGCCCGCGAACCACCAAGGAGCTCCTCGACATCGCTCCAGCCTCGCCTCGGGCGAGGAGGCGGTTGGGGCGATTTTCGATCGCCCCAAAGGCAAGGCAAAGCGGGACGAGGACGCCGACGAAGGCGCCTCCAACCGCCCCAACAAGAAGAACAAGCAGCGACGCGAGGGCTCACTCGTGGCCACTGCCGACCGCAAGGGGGGTCGGAAGCCCGCCGAGGGTCAGGGCATATGACGAACGGGGAGTCGAGGCGTCCCTCGAGGATGCCATGGACCAGCTAGATGAAGCGCGCGAAGTTGCCCTCCTCCGCTCGGCCAAGTACCAGCAAGCGTTGCGCCGTACCACAGCCGTGGAGTGCGGGGTCGGGCCTTCAACGTTGGGGACCTGGTGCTCCGCCTCGTCCATAGCAACAAGAACCACCACAAGCTCTCTCCGCCGTGGGAGGGACCGTACGTCGTCGCGGAGGTGCTCCGACCAGGCACCTATAAGCTCAAGACCATCGACGGCGAAGTCTTCGTCAACGCCTGGAACATCGAACAACTACGTCGCTTTTACCCTTAATCTACGCACGCTTTCTCTTATCGGTTTCGCTATCGACTCCTCGATCTTTAGTGACACCCGAGCCCAGCAACGGCAAGGGGTCGGGCCTCACTCGGGGGCTGATAAGAGCATATCTATTCGGTAGACATTCTCTATGCCCGACCCTTTCTCACGTTAAGATCTAGAAGCAAGGGTTGCGGAAACGAACGCTGAGTAAAATTGGTCGGACCGCAAGAAACCTACGCCCCAGCAGCTACGGCGTTTTTGCTTTCCAGCGTGATCAGAGTTTTTTTGTCCGCACCCCGAGCTTTTTAGCCTTAACTACGGAAAGAGTCGGAACACATTAAAGAGTATATCTATCCGGTAGACATTCTCTATGCCCGATCCTTTCTCACGTTAAGATCTAGAAGCAAGGGTTGCAGAAACGAACGCTGAGTAAAACTGGTCGGACTGCGAGAAACCTACGCCCCAGCGGCTACGGCGTTTTTGCTCACCAGCATGATCAGAGTTTTTTCACCCGCACCTCGAGCTTTACAGCCTTAACGACGGAAAGGGTCGGAACGCATTAACCTTTCTATATGCTCCGCCTCGTCCAGAGCAACAAGAACCGCTACAAGCTCTCTCCGCCGTGGGAGGGACCGTACGTCGTCACGGAGGTGCTCCGACCAGGCACCTATAAGCTCATGACCATCGACGACGAAGTCTTTGTCAACACCTGGAACATCGAACAGCTACGTCGTTTTTACCCTTAATCTACGCACGCTTTCTCGTATCGGTTTCGCTATCGACTCCTCGATCTTTAGTGACACCCTACCCCAGCAACGACAAGGGGTCGGGCCTCACTCGGGGGCTGATAAGAGCATATCTATCCGGTAGACATTCTCTATGCCCGATCCTTTCTCTCATTAAGATCTAGAAGCAAGGGTTGCGGAAACAAACGCTGAGTAAAACTGGTCGGACCGCAAAAAACCTACGCCCTAGCGGCTACGGCGTTTTTCTCACCAGCGTGATCAGAGTTTTTTGCCCGCACACCCCGAGCTTTTTAGTCTTAACTACGGAAAGAGTCGGAACGCATTAAAGAGTATATCTACCCGGCAAACATTCTCTGTGCCCGACCCTCTCACGTTAAGATCTAGAAGCAAGGGTTGCGGAAATGAACGCTGAGTAAAACTGGCCGGACTGCAAGAAACCTACGCCCCAGCGGCTACGGCGTTTTTGCTCACCAGCGTGATCCAAGTTTTTTCACCCGCACCCCGAACTTTACAACCTTAACGACAGAAAGGATCGGAACACATTAACCTTTTTATACAAAAATGGGAGAAGAGCTAAAAAATCTGTTTGGCCATAACGAATTTAAGAGCTTGTCCACTTATTACAAGTTCGCCGCCTGGCTTATCTACCTAACTAATTTCTTGGGGGATGATCTCCTCTATCTCGGCAGGTAAGTCCTGTGCCAGAGGGGCCACCTCGATGTCGTCCAGCTCGGCGTCGGTGTAGACAAAGCGAGAACGTTACATAGTAAGGAGGGATACTGAGTGGAACGCCAGACGGCCCATTCGAGCCCAGGGAGTTCAAGGCTGGCCTCCGACGGGTTCACAAATGCTCCGGGCGCCCTTAGAGTGAGGGGTGGAAAGGATGGGCCCACTAGCGGCCAAGCACTCGCGCAAGATAAGCGCCAAGGGCATCCCGCCCACGCTCGAAGTCTTCGCTTGGTTCCCGATCCATGGTTTTTCCTCGAAGAAAGGCAACGAGCCCTTGGGACCGGTCGAATGGACCCGAGAACTATATGGATTGGCCATTGAGAATCTGGAGTCGGTCACCAGCTGACCCATGCCGGACGCCCGCGAACGGGAAGATGGGGCCCACTCAGACTAGCCCGTTAACAGCTCACCGAGCACCATGTTTCGTCCATCGAAGAAAAACGTGGCACGGCTCAACCCCTCCGTTTTATCAAAAAAAATGCTTGAGGGATGACGATCACAAAGACGAAGCCGACCCTCGATCAACCCACACGCTGCTCTCGAGGAAGTTGGACTCGCAGGAGAATCGTCTCGAGGAAGTTGGACTCGATCGATCGGATCCTAGGGGACCGAATGCGAAAAATCTTCCGAGCCTCCCCGAATCCTACGGTTACATGCGCCCAAGAAGACCGATCGACGTCCTATCGGGACACGCGAATCCTAGGGGACCCTCGTGAATTAAAAGCTCCAAAAATCTTCTACTTCCTCTCGAGGGCTACCGCTGGTTATCGATATTAGGGATATCCAAAGGAAGGAAGTTAGCGCCACGCCGATTTCCCGAATGCCTCGAGAGAAGACTCGATCCGACCCCATGGTCGCGAGGCTCGGAATCGCCGCGTTTCCCTCATCGGTCGCGGGCTCACCTCAAGGACGCTGGTTTCGCCTCGTCCGGGAAAAAAACCAATCCAGTCCAAGCGCCAAAACTCGGCCCTCGATGTAACCTCCATACGTCCTCAAAAAAAGCCTCCAAAGGAGTATCTCTACTCGACAGACGCGCGTTAGTCCACCACGACGTCCGTCGGGATGGAGTGAACGCCATGACCGGCGGAGATCGAGGGCTAAGAATGTTGGCCGCGACATGGAGCCGTCCCTGTTGACATCTATATTAGGACCCGCATAAGGAAAGAAGGACCCGACAACCCGGAAGAAGAGGAAGCCTTCTTCTCTCTCTCTCGTTCTCTCCTTTTCCTCCTCTCAGAACCCGCGCTTGCCTTCGACTATAAAAGGGAAGTATTGAAAGGTCTCTTGACACAAGGGCACGACCCACATGGTCGCGTGAGCTCTCGCCTCACTCCTTCCACCGAGACCCAGGATCCTCTCACTCTCTTGTCTGTTTGTAACCTCTACTACAAACCAAGTGCCGCGGGGGCGTAGGGACGTTCCGTCCTAAACCCTTGTGTCCTCCGACCTCATCCGGGCCAGACAGCACAAATTTACTCGTCGGTGGTCCGAAAACACCGAATGTTATATGCATAATTAGATATTTAGTTACTCTATGTACCTATGTTGTCATCCAATGACATGTGACAACTAAAGCCAATAATCGGACAGAGACTCATGGTTGGCCCTTTCAACTTCATGGTTGACTCATTTTAAGACCATTTGGGCTGGAAACTGTTAGCCATCCATTTGAGGGATTTGACCCCAGATGTGAACATTAAATAGTAGAAAACAAGCTAATGCAATAGACTCTTATCAAACATTTAATTATACTTAAAAACCTCAGGAAACTCCCAACTTTGAGTTTATGATAACTCAATAGTAGACTAGTAGTTGCCAGATGCTTCAGTAAACTAGTAACCCTTGTCAGCATGTATGCAATTGCTTCTATGATTCAGGGAATTGTTAGTGTGAAATTTTAGTCCTAATCATGTCACTTATTATGACTAACTAGCATGATTGTATGTATGACTAATTAGTATGTCACTTGTGTACTTCAACTGTTTTGTGAACCGGCTGATATGCAAGTTTCTCTAGTGTTTGATGAATGATGATTACTAGTGCTCTAAGTTTGGTGCTCTCCTTTTGTTCAGAGGTGTGAACATACAGTTCATATTTTATTAACCAGTTCCGGGACGAAAGTATGGGACTGCATTTATTTTCACTAGTCTGTTTTGATCGTTTTCTTTGTAGCACTGAACTCATGAATTGTATTTCTATTTATATATGTGCACTGTGCAGATATGAGAAGGAGTTGATACATCCAATTCAAAACCTGTTCAGTGGAGAATTAGCCCGTGCTATGCTTATTCAGGTTCGTCCCTGGTTTTCTGTTTTCTGGGTACAATAACTGAAACAGTGTTTCACTGACCTTCAATTTTGAAATTTTCAGATTCAAAAGCTTAAACTGGATCTTGAATCGTAAGTTAAACAAATCACCATCTGAAAATTTTGATAAGCTATATAAAGATATGCTTTGTCTTGTCTATTGTTCATTGTTATTGATAATTGAAGTGGTTTTACACAGGGGACTACTGGAAATGGATCAGATTCTTAGGGCAAATGCTATAAACCTTGCCGTTCTTGCAGCTCTGCCTGCTTTTGGTCTTTCACTTCTGCTGCTTGTGTTACTGCGAACATGGATTCAGCGTGTATGTATATAAACTATCAAAAAACATTTTCATGTTCACAATTTCATTCCTCTGGTCTATCAGCAGTAATTGTAGGTCTACTGCATCATGTCATCTTTCTCTTCAGAGTTCAAACCATGGGTGTTACTTATCTTTGCGGTTTATGTTGCATGCAAATGGATATGGAAAGTAGAAAGTAGAAAGGCATTATGGTAAATTTGGCTAACTAAACATCTACGCATCCCACAGGATCATGGTGCTGAGGGAAGAGGTAATATTGCACGATGTCAACGGAGGCTGCTTCTTGTTGATGTAGAGAGAAGACTTATGGAGTTTCAGCATTACAGGGATAATGGAATGGTAATTTCAAATATATATGAAATTCGTTCACTCTAGCATTCTTTAACATATTTCTTTTCCAAGTATTGTTTATTTGTGTAAGAGATCGGCAGGGAGGGGGTCAGCGCAGGAGGAAGAGAGAGGGGAAAGAGAGATAAGCCTTGAGGCAATCCTTTCTTGATTCCAATGATTACATAGCCCCTCTACTTATAGTCCTGGGTAGACTTGTATCTTAAGTAATCTAATGAGGGAAGTCCTTATAGATATGGACTCCTCCCTATCTTAGCTAATCCTATTCCTATTGGAGATCCTCCGGATATGG
Organism: Miscanthus lutarioriparius; assembly: GCA_904845875.1. NCBI lineage: Eukaryota > Viridiplantae > Streptophyta > Magnoliopsida > Poales > Poaceae > Miscanthus > Miscanthus lutarioriparius. The sequence continues at coordinate 34,675,477 of CAJGYO010000001.1, forward strand.
ATAGTGGAGCGGCGGGGATCCACCCTTGCTTGTGCGCCTCCCCCTAGGCGTCGGCGCTGCTGCTGCCCCTTGCGGCGGCGGCGGCGGCGCTGCTGCTGCTGGCGTCCGGGCCAGCTAGGCCAGATGGGCCTGTAGGCCCCATTAGGCATATGACATCACTCCCCCCTTCTCCAATCAGCGCGTCCTCGTGCTGAATCATTGCCCAATCTTTGACAGGCTCTGGCGGCGGGTTGGTGTTTGCTGGTAGCTCTGCAATCTGAACAGTTAAGTGGCCCAAGGTGTCATTGAAGTGGTTGGTGCTGATGTGGTAATAGGCGAACTTGAAGTAGTAGCCACAGGAGCCGAAGTAGCCGGAGATGTAGTAGTTGTTGGTTCCTGAGCCTTCCAGAGGTTCCTGGATGCAGCGGGCTGCGTAGATGGCGGCGCCGGGAAGCGTTCCCGGGAAGTGTAGTGTTTCATCCGTGGAGGTCGTGGAAGCGAATGCACCTGTCCAGCATCAACTTGACCCCTTATGCGCCGGCATAACGCTGTAGCGATGATGGTCGGTGGTGTCGTGGTGAAGTGCTGTAGCGTGCCGAAGAGGAGGTCGCCGGTGTTGTCGTTTGCTGGAGAGATCAGTAGAGGACCGTTGGCGTGCTGCCTGCCGATGTAGGTGTCGTCGATGGAGAGGAACTGTTGGCCGTTGTTGTCAAAGAAGACGACCGTTGCCGATGGAAGTATGCGGTGTGGCCATGCCTCAAGAAGTAAAATACTCGAGGGGAAAGCTTGTGTTGTCGGTGAAGATGTCGCTGTGTGGAGGCCGATCGCCAGGAGATGCGGAGCTGAAGTTCCGAGCGACTCGAGCAGGTCCTTTAACAAAGGTGAAGTTACCGGGACATAGTATCGTTCGTTGTAGCGGACGATGCCGTGTTGGAGGGACCAAGCTGGTGCTGCCACCTGGAGTTCGATGGTGGTGGAGATGATCTGAAGTTCGCGCTCATCTGAAGTGGCGAGGTGAAGTTGAGCGAGAATCTCTGGGTCCGGCTCGATGCGGGCAGCCACCCTGGCGCCAACTAGTGGAATCGATGTCGCGGCTGTAGCGGAAAGTTGGAGTGGGGATGCGTTGTCCGATTTGGTGGTGGAGCTGTCGGTGTGACCCCTTGGCATGGTGTCGGTGGGGTTGTCGCCGGCAGAGGCGGATTGTCCCGTCTTGGTGGGTGCCGGTGTCGGGGTCTCCAGGGTGCGGGCGAGGTCGATGGCCGTCTCCATGGAGCGAGGATGGTGCCGCACAACCGCCTCTCGGAGTGCATGCTAAAGGCCGTTGACGAAGAGGCTGACTTGATGTTGTTCGCTGGAGATGCCAATGCGCAGAGCGTAGGCGATGAAGTTGTTGATGTAGTCGTTCACGTAGCTGGTATGATGAGGTGGTGTGAGGTCGCTGGTGGTGTCGCGGTCGGGGCCGAAGTTGCGGATGATGCTCTTGGTGAAGTACGCCCACTCTGTCATGGGTGTATCCTTCGTTGCGCGCATGTACCACCGGTGTGCTTCACCTGTCAGATGAAAGGCCGTGTACCAGGTTTGTGTTGCCTCCGGCAGACGGTATAGGTTGGAGATTTGCTGCATGCGCGAAAGCCATGGCCTCGGATCCGTCAAGCCGTCGTATGTAGGTGTCGTGAGCTGGGTCTTGATGGGGACATATCGTTGTGGTGGTTCCGTCGTTGTTGGTGTCGTCGTAGGCAGCGGTGATCGGGGGGCATTGTCCCTCCGTGCCGGTGGCCAGGTGGGCGGCTGCTGCTGTGATGGCACCTTGAGGCGCTGTGCGACCGCTGGGCTAGCTGGGAGTCTGCTGGCTGCGTGCACAGGTGGTGGTTGATGCTGAACTGTTGGTGGTGTCGCCACCGGTGGCGTACGCGGTGGTGGCTCCTGCTGGTTGATGTCCAACCGTTGGTGGACAGCCGCACGGATGACTGGGGTTCCCTCCCGTGGGGGAAACAGTGGCGCCATTGGTGGCTGTGGTGATGGAGGTGGAGCCGAAAGCAGGCTGTCTCACACAGCCAGGATGATCTCCGGAGTGTTGGAGGACTAGGGTGCGTCCATCTTGCGTTGGAGATACGACTTGCCGGCGGCGATCATGACGCGCTTGGTTTCTGCGCCGAGGTCGTCGATGGCGGCTTCCTGATCCAATCTGGCCTGAACGCCGGTGATGGCGGTGTCGCCATGGGTGTGTGCGCGCTCGATAGCGTGCAGACGATTGTCGAGGTTGACGAGTTGATGGTGCATCTCCCCGAAGTTCTTGTGAAGGTTGGCGGTGAGGTTCTCGATCAGCTGCTGCATGGTGGGGGTGGTGGAGTCCATGGATCGCCTGGTGTCCGGATACCAGGGTAAGAGCCCGGCAGGGAGGGGGGCTCCTAGGCGGCGGCGGCTAGGGTTGAGGGAGGTGAGGGCGACAGACAGGGAGAGAGGAGAGGGAGAGGGAGGGGGTCGGCGCAGGAGGAAGAGAGAGGGGAAGGAGAGATAAGCCTTGAGGCAATATTTTCTTGATTCTAATGATTACATAGTCCCTCTACTTATAGTCCTGGGTAGACTTGTATCTTAAGTAATCTAACGAGGGAAGTCCTTATAGATATGGACTCATCCCTATCTTAGCTAATCCTATTCCTATTGGAGATCCTCCGGATATGGATAGTGGAGCGGCGGGGATCCGCCCTTGCTTGTGCACCTCCCCCTAGGCGTCGGCGCTGCTGCTGCCCCTTGCGGCGGCGGCGGCGCTGCTGCTGCTGGCGTCCGGACCATCTGGGCCTGTAGGCCCCATTAGGCGTATGACAATTTGGCTTTCTAATTGTGATAACTTTTACTATGCTTCTAGCACTTGAGTCTTGTATATGAGCTTGTTCTCTCACCATATACAAAACTACCAAAATTGCCTTTTTCCCCTAACGAGTATCTCAAAGATTTGTAGATAAAATGTTTATTACTAATCTAATAGGCACCGTGCAATAAATTTGAAGCTGCTAAAGTCTTGGATTATATGATATGATCATGCAACAACTCCTTGAGTTTGCTACCTTATAGGAGGAAGAGGCACGGTGCAAGTTTGGATTAGTACTTTACACGCTTGATAGACTGTGCAAAGCTGTTGAGTCTCACGCAAAAGAAACAGACGAATGGTTAAGGTCAGTCTCTCTGCGCAAAGTCCTTCACCTCTCATCTTGGTTATTCTGGATCTGACGTGTAGGAAACTGTTTGCAATGCAGCTTGAGAGAAGATATTTTTGATCTGGCAAAGCTCGACATGGGAACGCCAGACAAGATGATTGTCGTGTCACGCTTGAAGTGGATGTATAACTGCTTGCTTCCATTCTCATCGAGCCGTTTGCCACGTCTCTAGAGCAGTGAGCAACTGAACGTCGTGTGCTGCATTTTGGATACTCCAGTTCTGCGGTACCTTGTAAAGATTTTGACACGGATACCTGGAGCTCTGGAAGGTTTGTTGGCCCTCTATTGTCGGAAGGATGGTTCTTTCAGGCGCACATGATGTTTTGTACTCCCCTCCAAGATTTGCACACAAGATTTGTAAATTTTACTAGAGCTGGATAAAGTACATCGTGAAGGGGGAAAGAATTGAGTAGATACGTGTCCACCGAGTCCTCCGTGCATACAGCCAGGGGTAGGGCATAGAAAGAGGACGCCAGTTTCTCAACTTGACAATTTTTGCCTTGCTTGGCCCGCTTGTTGATTTGGATTGGCCGGTATACCAAATTGTTTGCGTGGTTGGGCTACATGTGAGCGAGCATTGTACCTTCGGCCTTTGTTCCTGCCTGCCACTTGAAATGGTTGTTCCATATCCCATAGTAGTTCATAACATGGTAACAGGATGCTGTTCTTTTTATCTATTCGCAGAAATAAAGGAGATGGGCACTAGTACAATCTTATTGAACTGTTTCATTTGAAAGAACATGTGTTATTATTCATGTGTGGCACTAGCGGCCACACAACACCCTGGGCCCCTTTCACTTGCCGATGATGGCGAGCAGCGCGTCCTTATAGTGGCCATGGGTGTTCTTGGCCACGGCGTCGGCGAGCTTGGCCCCGTACTGCCTGGCGTAGGCGTCCTTGATATCCTCCATGTCCGTGTCAGCGCGGGACACCAGGACGCGGGTGAGCGCCGCCTTGGCCTGCCTGTCCGCGTCGTCGCTGAACGCCCTGCTGATCACCTCGCTGAAGTACTTGGGCGGCGAGTCCAGGCACTTGACGGCCTCTCGCAGGCACGGCTCGGCGGCCAGGTCCTGATCGGTCGCAGGCGCAAACAACAGAGGAATCAGCGTCAGAGTGTTAAAAGAGTTTGGATTTATGGTGAACTCTCCTACTGGTATTCTTGACGACCTCTTCAAGTGGCTTGCCGTGCAGCTCCATGTAGATCCTGAAGGTGGCCCTGAGCTGGGGCTTGCTCCTGGTAGCCAGCACCCGCACCACCTGCTCGTTCTGCACTAGCTTGGTCGCTGCCGCCGGCGCGGACCTGACGGCGGCGGCCAGCGCCTTGGCCTCCTCAGTGGCGAGGTCCTCGCTCACGCACGCGCCCTCGTACCGGTACGCGCTCACCAGCCCCACCAGCAGCTGCAGGCAGGCAGGAAATACGTGTTAGTGCGTCAGTTACAGAGCTGCTGCTGCCAGTGCCAGGTGGCAGCAGCCCAGAACGAGAAAGAAGACGGAGAAGGAAGGAAACAGCGCGCACACTGGCGTTGGCGTCCCTGACGCGGTAGGCGACGTCCTCCTCGAGCGAGCGGTGGTAGAGCGCCTGGTACGCGCGGCGCGCGCCGAGCAGGTCGTCGGCGGCGCGCGTGCAGGCGACCTCGACGAGGACCTGCGGCGGGTGCGCCTTGTGCAGGACGTGGTGCGCCCAGCGCGCGTCGCGCTCCCACGGGTGCATCGCCCACAGCACCGCGGCGTCCTTGAACCGCGCGAACTCCGCCTGGAGGTGCAGCAGGTACTCGTCCTCGCACCGCTCGATCCCGGCGACCGCGCCGGCGCTCGCCGAGAAGAAGCCCAGGAAGCCGCGCCGGAACTGCGCCCGCTTCTCCGGCTGCCGCCGCCACCGCCCCAGCGCGGACACCAGCGCCGTCTCGTCCACGCCCAGCCCGCCCAGACCTTCATTTTTTTCAACATCGTGCCAAAATTCATTCGCGCATGGTCAACGTATACACAAGTGTATATAATAATGTACCGTACCCGCGAAGGCCCTGGTGAGGTCTTGGTGCTCGTCGGCCATGGCAGCAGGCGGCGCCTCCTTCTCCTTGTTCTGCGGGTCCCTTTCCTTCCTGGGCGCCTGCTGCTGCCTGAGACGCGGCTGCGGCGACGCCGGCGGTGACGTCGCGGCGCTGCTGTTGCTGCCGGTTTGTGTGAGGAACTGCTGCATCGGGTTCGATGTGGGGCCTTTATCTATCTATATAAAGCTCTCCGCGTCACGACTAGTCCAGGTATACACGGGTCAAATGCTTGCTTGTTTATATAGATGGATGCTACAGAATCAATTCAGATACGAAACAGCTTGAAAAAATTAATGCAGTTTTATGACGTTAATTCATGGTGGCCAGCTTTGGCACGACCAGAGGGAGCGTTTCGTGCTGGTTGGGAGCCCTACTAGCAGATCGTTGTGGTTGTGGATTGAATGGTGCCCAGCCCAGGTGTCATCAATCTTGAAACGCGCCTCTGGTTCATTAGGAGTAATAATTACTACTAATTAAGCAGGGATTAATGGGACAAGAGGAGTAGTCGAGACTCACATTGCGCGGCTCCATTTACCTGACGACCGCGTCAGGGACACTCGTTTCATTTGCACGTTTCCTCCGCATCGATCGCCCGGTGACCCGATAGTCCGGTACCGGTAGCAAGCAAGCGGAGAGATGGCGCCCGTCGCCGTCGTCCCGAGCCCCGATCGCCGACGCCGAAAGCCTCCGGGAGGCCGTGCAAGGTAAGGGCCACCCGTCTAGGCGCACATTTAACATTGTCGGTTCCTCCCTGCCTTAGGCTGGGGCACGGACGAGAAGGCGCTGATCGACGTCCTGGGGCGGCGGACCGCGGCGCAGCGCGCGGAGATACGCCGTGGTGCTGTGGACCATGGACCCGGCGGAGCGGGACGCGCGGCTGGCGAACCGGGCCTCGGCGACCGGAGGGTTGGGGTGGGCGACCACCACGCCTGCTGGGCGCTGGCCGAGGTCGCATGCGCCTCCGCGCCGGACCACCTCATCGCCGTCCGCCGCGCGTAACGGTCCCTCTTCGGCTGCTCCCTTGAGGAGGACGTCGCCGCCTGCCCCGCGCTCCAGGATCCGCTCAGGAAGGTAACAAGTCGAGCGAGATAGCCTCAGCTGGCAGTGCCAGCCATAGCGCGTGCGTGCGCATCCCATCCCTTTAACAAACTTCCTTCAGCTGCTGGTGAGCCTGGTGAGGTCGTACCGCTGCGGAACGGAGCGCGTCGACGAGGACGTCGCGAGGATGGAGGCGGTACAGCTCGCGGAAGCCATCAAGAAGAGAAGGCAGCCGCACGGCGACGAGGTGGCACGAATCGTCAGCACGAGGAGCAAGCACCAGCTGCGGGCCACGTTCCAGCGGTACAAGCAAGACCACGGCACCGACGTCGATGAGGTACCGTACCGGCCATAGCCAATTCTCGTCGAGTACCATTGCCATCAGACGAGAAAGAACAGCGGCATGCTTAACAGGGGACTCCTTGTTGCCCTGCTCTGACAGGACATCACCAAGCATAGCAGCAGTCAGTTTGCCAAGATCCTCAGGAGCGCCGTCTGGTGCTTAACGTCGCCGGAGAAGCACTTTGCAGAGGTAAACTTGGGATGGAAAGATTGTCAACCTTGTTGATGGGCTTTGAATTGCCAGTGTTCAACCTGTACTGGATCTTATATATGTATATGTACTTTGTTCGTCAGGGCCATCTTAGGATTTGGAACGGATGAGGACACACTTACCAGGGCGATCATCTCAGGGTCCGAGATCGGCATGAACAAGATCAAAGAGGAATACAAGGTCAGGTTCAAGACCACGGTCACCAGCAACATTGTTGGTGACACTTCGGGTATTACAAGGACTTCCTGCTGACCTTGATAGGGAGTGAATATTAAAATTAAAACAACCTGCTTTTGTTGGGGAAGATGTGTAGAATGTCTATCCGCAACCACCCAAAAAAAAAACTTTCATCAGAGAACATGTACAAAGACCGAAAATACTCTGATGCATTCATGCATATGCATCCATTCTTTACAAGATTTTAAAAGATCCATATCACGTTCAGATAAGCCAAACCATTCTCTCCTTTTTGTGTTTATTTGATAGTTCTGAAAAGCTCCTTTTCCGCTTAAAAAGTCATTAAGCAGAACGCTTTGAGGCCACACAAAAAAATCACAGAAAGTAAAGTGCAGCAATTTCATATTGGCGATGAGGAATGAACTCATCTAGGAGACTAGGACCCGGGATCAGAGTATTATTATGCACTTTGTTATTCTACTATACTCACAGCATCTTCTGCAGCAACACAAAGTACAACAATCAAAATGTTCCTGAGCCTCATCCTCTACTGTTAAGAATACATTTATCTCTCGTTTGGACGCAATACAAGGTTGGTCTCACGCGCAAAGTACAGGAAAAAAAAGACAAGTGAGCACCCCTTCACACTGAGCACAAAAGTGATGATCATCTGTCACCAAGCTTTTGCCCGTCTTGATTTCTTATTCACTTCAAGAGAGAAGATATCCTCATCTCCTCCTGGATGACGAAGAAGCCGCAGCAATTATACCACCAGCAACAAGACCCACAACTCCAAAGGCGCCTGTGATGATAGCCATGCCAATCATACCATCTGAATTTAACCATCAAATAAGCCGTTAGCCCAAGTTAGACAAACCATAAACAGTGCATTGGAATGACTAGAGGTTTGCTCTATTGTTCTTTTCTAATATTTGAAACATGGATACATGGTAGATAACTTTATTAAGACATGATGTCTTGATCCCTACTGCTTTTCAGGGTCCATGGCTGACAGCAGTGGTTGGGGAGGTGAGGTCTCAGATTTGGGGATATATATGAAACTTATCTCTTGATCAATACAATTGATATTTACATTAGGACATGGAGAATTACTGGACACCAGCCCTGTTTGTTTCCGCTTATAACAGATTCTCGGTGAAAAAAAAAACGAGAATCCCACCAAATGCCTTGATTATCTCAGCTTCTGCTCACCACCGATTCAGAACTTTGAACTAGCAAAATCGAGAATCGAAAAACATCCCTGCATTACGGCGATTGCAAACAGACAGGGCCATCATGTTGGCATTATAGTAGCACATGATAAGCTATTGGCCATTCATTTTCCTAACTTGGTAGTGGACATTATAGTAGGAGATGCAAAATCCATGGGCATCCATTTTATCATTTTCCTACACTGAAAATGGAAAGCATAAATATTATACCAACCTCTTCTGGTTTTTTCTTCTACGAGCCTTTGCAAAGTCATGGCTTGTCTCCAGTCATGTTGGACCTGAAGAAAACATGAAATTTCTTGTTCAACATGCAGGCATCAAATTCAGGGGCGCCTTGGTTAACAATTCAGGACTAAGGCCACAGACAAACAAATCTGGAAGGTCTCAAAGGAATAACAACAGATAACACATTTCATGATCAAACCTCTAAGCATCTTTCCAAAAGCTGTCGGCTTCTTGTATAATCCCCAGTTCTGTAACGCCCAACAGCTAACAAGTAGAGCTTCTCCCTTGCTTGCTCTGGGCTGCTAGACCTGTCCAATGAAGCTGGCAACAGATAACATCATGAGCTTCCATAGGGACAACGACAAAGAAATTAACTATGCTGAGATCTAGTTCCTCTAAATTTTAGAGGTTCAAATCTCAGCAATGTAACCCCATAATGAAAGTCTCAACTGGTTCTTTTCAGAGAAGTGGGCGTAGGAAGTCAAACAATAATAATTGAACAGAAGTCCATGTGGTAAGACGCTTCTTATGGCATGTGGGCATTTCCTTGTACATCAACACGTTTTTCAACAAGTTAATGGTAATGGCAAGTTCTAATTTTCTAAGCAGACTAGTTAAAAGATGAGGTCCAACTCAATCACAAATCAAAACATGAGGTCCAACTCAATCACACTTTTTTCATGGAAATAATCAGGAAATGGGCAAATATTCAGTAAATTTCTCGAGTCATATTTTCTGTTTTTTGAAGGAACAGAAGAGGAACTCCTACAATGTTTATCAAGCCAATTTTTTTTTTTATAAAAGAAGACTCCAAGTACTAATGCTGCTGGAGATTAACAGGATATGGATATCACCTTCAAGCATTCCGATGCCCCGGTTGACATCTTCAGGCTGTCTCGAGTGAACAAGCGCCCAGGAGAGCCTCATTAGGCTCTCATTCTTCTGTTCTTCATTTTTAGCCTCAGCAACCTCGCTCTCGAAACCCTGATAAAAATAATTGATCATAAGAACGCGTTGCAACGATTACGATTAGGCCCCGCGTGATCAAACACGGCTTGACCAGATAACAGGATGCTCTGATCGGATAATTGGTTGGTTTGTTTTGCTTAATGACCGCAGTAGCACCACGGTGGAATGGAGGGTGATTCATCGATCGTTGATTCAACCGACCATAGGGTTAGTGAATCCCCCGTGACTGCAAGGAACCTGTGTCACAATTCCCCGCGCAGCAACGACTCAGTGAACCCCGTGCCGACTCGTGGGCCCCTCGCGCGCATTCCCCTCCAAAATTTGCCGCCGCCACCGGAGCGGCAAGAAGGCGGGAGAAGGAAAGGGTCGGATTGGCGGCACTCGTCACTCGTCAGCAGGCCTCTCCCTGGGAGGCAGACGCCAGCCGAGCCCCCAGTTTTCTCGGCGAGAAGAGAAGGGGGAAGGAGGGGCTTACGGCGATGATGTCGCGGTCGCACCAGGGGAGGATGTCGCTGCCGCGGAAGATGGAGCCCACCGAGTCGATTAATTTGCCGACGTGCGAGTCCATCCCGCGTCTCTCTCTCTCTCTCTCCTCCTTTTTTTTTTGGGTGGGGGTGTGGGGGGGGACACAGGGAATTGTCTCGGAATTGGGGGGGTGGTTTGATCCGTGGGAGGGCGGTGTGTGTTTTTATACGGGGTTTTCGGCGTGCCACTGGAGGAATGGATGGATTGGATTGGACTGGATTGGAGTTGGACCCAGAGGGTAGCCTTGGGTGCTAAGCAAAGAAAGGAAGCCGTTAGCGACCTGACGCACCGAGTCAGTGGTGCTGCCGTGCTGCCACCAGGCCCGGTCGTGTCAATTTATAGGCTTGAGCGAATCTAGAGAGATGGGCTCTTCTAAATGTATGTTTTATTTTTTGCAACATGAGGACACTAGAAATTTAGAAATTAGTAAATACCGTTGTACTGGATTCAGTTCAACATTAAAATAAACCATGTGTTCGTGAATTACCAAGTTTTTTTTTCGAGAGTTGCCACGGTGAGAGTATAATGAATAATAAGCCACGAAGGCGCAGCGGAGGCAAATTGTTGACGGCGACGTACGTGGTGCGACCGCGACGTCGGATGTGAAGGCGCAGCGATGGAGCCACCAAGGAGAGCAGTCACGGCGGAAGGGAAATCGACGGACACTTCATCATGCGTACAGCGCTCCTGGTATTTCCTATATGGGGCCATATACATATTTCCTATTAGACAAGAGTATACCAGCTATAGCTTATACGTATGCAGACCTGGGATTGGGCCCCTTGGCCTCGAGGGCCCTGTGCCCATCGCACAGCTCGAACCGTATTTCCTATATGGGGCCATATACATATTTTCTATTAGACAAGAGTATACCAGCTATAGCTTATACCCCCCCCTTGGCCTCGAGGGCCTGCTGCCATCGCACTTCAACTGTATTTCCTATATGGGGCCATATACATATTTCCTATTAGACAAGAGTATACCAGCTATAGCTTATACGTATGCAGACCTGGGATTGGGCCCCTTGGCCTCGAGGGCCTGTACATCTACATCACTGGGGAAAATGTACAGGAGAGAGACCCAATCTTAACACGCCATGATCAACACCATTCGCCGACAAAGAGGGGGAAATGTACTCCAAAGACCCAATCAGATCTCCAAAGAGAAAGTGAACTCCAGACTAAGGCCCCGTTCGCTTGAATGGTTCCATGCCAGACTTATCAGCTATGGTATAGTGTTTTTTTTCACAATAAACCAGCACCGATTAGATTTATCACCTAGAAACCAACCAACGAACGTGCTGTAATAAGACAGCCCCCAACGCTCCCTCGAGCGACCCGTCTCCACTTATTGCCCATCTCACACGAAATGATAGCCTCACAGTCCATCGGAGTATCCTACAGAAGCGCCTATAACTTTATATGACAAAATATTAAAGCAACTAGTAGAGCGAGCATTTGGGTCCAGGCTATAACAACAATAACAACAATAAAGCCTTTAAATCCCAAACAAATTGGGGTAGGCTAGAGTTGAAACCCAGCAGAAGCAATCAAGGTTTCGGCACGTAAATAGCTGTTTTCCAAACACTCCTATCTAAGGCTAAGTCTTTGGGTATATTCCATCATTTCAAGTCTTCCTTTATTGCCTCTATCCAAGTCAACTTCGGTCTTCATCTATCTCTCTTCACGTTAATATCCTGGCTTATGATTCCACTACGCACCGGTGCCTCTGGAAGTCTTCGTTGGACATGTCCAAACTATCTCAACCGGTGTTGAAAAAGTTTTTCTTCAATTGGTGCTACCCCTAATCTATCACGTATATCATCGTTCCGAACTCGATCCCTCCTTGTATGACCGTAAATCCAACGCAACATACGCATTTCCGCGACACTTATCTGTTGAACATGTCGCCTTTTCGTAGGCCAACATTCTGCATCATACAACATAGCAGGTCTAATCGCCGTCCTATAAAACTTGTCTTTTAGTTTCTGTGGTACCCTTTTGTCACATAGGACACCAGATGCTTAACGCCACTTAATCCACCCTGCTTTGATTCTATGGCTAACATCTTCATCAATATCCCCGTCTCTCTGTAGCATTGATCCTAAATATCGAAATGTATCCTTCCTAGGCACTACTTGACCTTCCAAACTAATATCTTCCTCCTCCCGAGTAGTAGTACTGAAGTTACATCTCATATACTCAGTTTTAGTTCTACTAAGTCTAAAACCTTTGGACTCCAAAATCTTCCGCCATAACTCCAGTTTCTGATTCACTCATGTCCGGCTTTCATCAACTAGCACTACATCATCAGCGAAAAGCATACACCAAGGAATGTCCCCTTGTATGTCCCTTATGACATCATCCATCACTAAGGCAAACAGATAAGGGCTCAAAGCTAACCCTTGATGTAGTCCTATCCTAATCGGGTAGTCATCTGTGTCTCCATCACTTGTTCGAACACTAGTCACAACATTGTTGTACATGTCCTTAATGAGCCCGACGTACTTCGTTGAGACTTTATTTTGTCCAAAGTTCATCACATAACATTTATTGGTATTTTATCATAAGTCTTCTCTAAGTCAATAAAAATCCATATGTAGGTCCTTCTTCTTCTCCATATACCGCTCCATAACTTGTCTTATTAAGAAAATAGCAAAGTGAAGAGAGAAAAGCTGCAAGCTGCATGCATATAGGGTCCAAAATAAAATAGCTTGCATTGCGAAGCTGTTTGCCTCAACTTTTCCTCCCCTACATGGACTACTGCTTTAGTTGAGGCTAACAAATCTGTTGGCTTGCGTTGGTGGTGCCCTAAGCAGCCCACACTTGTTGCTTGTGCTTAGTCTGAAAGAAAAATCCCAAACTCCATCTTTTATCCACGCACAACTCTATTATCATGAATCATACATCCTCTAACTTTAAAAATTGAGCAAAATCCCTTCTAACTATTTCAAAACAGTTTTGTTGACGCACACACGTGAGGGTGGAGATGAAGGCGCAAGCACGGAGGCAGAGCTCGTCGAGGTGGAGGCGAGGTGGAGGATGGAGCTTGAGACGATGGACAGTGAACCAGATGCAAGGTAGAAGGTGGAGAGCAGGAGGTGAGGGGAATTGGGCACGACGACCATCAGGGGCTTGCTAGGGCCGGCTAGGAGGCATGTTTAGGTTTCAGACTACAAAACAAGTCTAAGTTGGTTTCGTCAAGTCAAATTAGGAGGAAAGCCAAGGAACAACGCACGCCCATGTTATATGGATCATGAAAACCACACCCAAGATAAATGCCAACCATAATTCATGTGGAACATGTGGCTATCAACACTTCCTTGTTTTGTCTAATATGTTATTAATCTCAGCCATAAATCAACACTATGATAGTATGATGTAGATGCTGTACTCTAACTTTTGAATTTCAAGTTTATATTCTAACCTCATGTTCGGCTTCTATTATAAAGGATTTCACGCATGAAAATGTCCACAACATTTTTAAAACCACGACGCTCGGTTTCAAACTTTTCCTGAAAAAACAAAACTATATAAAGGTGCAATATATATCATTAATAAAATATACATAGCATTTTGAGATAATGAACGACCAATTTACACATATCATCATCATCTCATGTTCGCTTGTCTAATGAGCCATACTATTTGTTGACTCAGATTCGGTGACTTGCCTCGGTGTAACGTGAGGGCATCTATCTACCCTCCGAATCCAATCCATCAGTTTTTTTAAAAAAAGTGCGTCAATCTCACAGGAGCCACGCCGCAACAGTTACCCGCAGCAGCCCGCCCACCTCCCGCGCCGCCACCGGCCCCTCGCGACGCGCGCTGTTGCCACTCCGGCCTCCTGCGCTGCACGCTGTGCCTCAGCGCTCCTGCAGCACTCTCGTGCCTCGCGCCGCTGCAGCTCCCAACTTGTGCGTCATCGCAGGCTTTCCCGTCCCGTATGCCGCCGCAGCAGTCCTGTCGCGCCTCTCTAGAAGCCGGTAGTCGGAGCAGCAAGGAGAAGATGGAGCCTGCGCCAAGGCTGATCTCAGCAGCACTACGCCGTTCAAGAGGTCCTTGCCGCCATGGAGGAGATGGACTAGGCAGGAATGCTGCCACCGTGGTTTCTGTCTTTGCAATGAATGTAATTAGCTTTTGTATAGAAATCACTTCTTGTAAACACGTCATATTCTACTGGTCTATATGATGAAATCAAGAGACTTTGTTTTGATCTTGTGAAGTACTGGAATCTAGAAATGGAAATGCAAGTGAAGGGAGTGATTGTGTGAAGGGAGTGATTGTGTTCAAGGACAACATCAATGACTTCATAATTTCCTTCCCCTCGGTTCAATGTAATAGTCATTCGTGCTTTGCAATCGGTTCTTGTTTCAGGTCTAAAACACTTTGCCACATGATCTCTTTCCACTTTTCTTCAATGACCCTCATTGGCACAAACATATCTGCATGATGTTACCTTACGATCAAATTTGCTGTAATTTGTATATCTTTTCCTAACATCAAAGCCAGAACGACCCCCATAGGCCACCCAAAACTGCTAAGCTTCATCTGAATTTTTAAATCTCAAACCAACTTGAGGTGTTCGCTTGTCAAGTTCTGCCATTGCCTTTCATATAAACCAGATTTGTCTTTCATAATGCTCAAAATTTTCTTGTCAAATTCTGTCAAAAGGAAGAACTTTACTACATAATGGATAACACATGATTGCATATTTGCATTTTTCTGATCAAGCAAAGCATCAGCTGTAAAACAAATAACACATAGATCAAACATACCAATTCTAAAGCAATAAATAAGTTAGCCTATCTGAACTCCATATGCTGAACTATCTGAACTATCTGAAATAACTGAAATACTGAACTACTCACAACCCTATAATCTCTGAAGTTTGTATATTGTAGATTCATTTTTAATATTGGAAATCACACATGCACATCCACGAACTTCCAGTGCTAGTTGGATTTCAGGTGAGATGAAAATTTGCTGAATGTGAAGTGAGCACTAAATACAAGATTGTGACATAGAAGAGGTCCGATCCTTTTTGAAGTCCTCACGGAGCTCGTCGACGGTGTCCCGGGCCGGCGGCAACGCTGCTGAACGGCGTCACTGCGTCGGTTTGTGCATCTCGGCAGCCCGGCCCCTCCGGACAACGGGCGGCGGCGCAGTACTGCTCCGGTAAGCGTAGGACTGCTTGGCCCAGGCCGGCAGCGACGCTGCTGAACAGCGTCCCAGCGTCATTGTATGCAGCTCGATGGTTCGGCCCCTCCGGACGACGGGCGGCGACGCAGGACTGCTCGAGGTCGGCGGCGGCGAGCAGTGGGCACGGGTCAGCGCAGCCCGCCGAAAACCAGCGCAGCGCGCGCGAACGAGCAGCCACTCCCGCCTAGCTTTCACGGAGGAAAACTAGAGTATCTTATGGGAGAAAACTGGCAGCCGTCGGATGGTGTTTACGTTGGGGATGGTGTTTACGTTGGATATAGGGCCGCACGTTACGCTGTGACTTTGCTGAAGGAACGTTACCCAATCTGAGTCCGCGCACCACATCTGACACCTCCACCCCAACGCCGCCGCCGCTGCTCGTCACATTTCCTGGCGCCCGTCAACCGCCAAGCCCCGCGAGTCCGCGACCCTGCGTCTGGCCCTGGGCCTCCCCACCTCTTTCCATCCATCCATCCACTGCTGCAGCCGCGGAAATGGCGGCGCCGGCGACGCTGCGCTCGGCGGCGGCGCGGGCGCGCGCGCGCGCAGCGGAGCTCGTGGGAGGGCGGTGGCCGCAGCGGCGCCTGGGGACGACGTCCGCCGCGGAGACGGAGAGCAAAAAGGACAAGGAGGAGGAGGAGGGGGCCGGGGCCGGGTGGGAGCTCTCGGCGGCGCGGGAGTACTACGACTACCGCAAGTCCATCTACGGCGACGTCACGCACCGCGCCCTCCTCGTCGACGCCGTCGGCACCCTCGTCGTCCCCGCCCAGCCCACCGCGCAGGTCAGCACCGTTGCCCGTAGGACATCATTCCCCTCACCCAGTCGGCCAGTCCCGCTTCTTTCTCTTCTACCGGCTCGCTGCGTGCCTGTGCGTTAGTAATCCTTACATCCGGGCTAGTGTCATGCTGTGATGTGGAATCTGGGTGGTCACTGGGCTGTCCTCTGGTGGCACGATAGGTTGTCTTCTCAACATTGCAGCTTGAATTGAATTGTCGGGCCTGAATTTTACACTGCCTTCATGTGGCTTCTGTGGCTTATGACACAGATTTGTCTGTAAAAGTTTGTACTCTGAATTATTGACGGTGTGCTCCCTCTGTTTAGGTGTATAAGAGCATTGGTGAGAAGTATGGAGTGAAGTACTCGGAAGATGAGATCTTGATGAGATACAGGCGGGCGTACGAGAAACCATGGGGTGGATCACGTCTCAGGTATACATTTCTGGTATATATAAACGTTGCCACGTACTGACAATTTATCAATTGTGGTCTGATACCTGTATATCTGTTTATCGATGGTAATCACTTAGATCTTGCTGTGCCATACTTTTCTGTTTCCTGTCTGCATGTTATTTTTTGGCTAGACGCAGCGAGTGTTTGGTGATCTGATGCAAGCTCATTAGCTGAGAGGTCAATTCGCTGACAATGGAGATTTCTCTTCTTCCTTTTTAATTGGTCTGACTTTGTCCAAGTTTCTGCATTGTCGACTCCATACAAATCTGCATGAAAATTGGTGTATGGCGCCATTCATGTGCGCAAAATGACATTTTACATGTGCTGACTCCTAGTACACGACATCCTTGTCACTTGTATAAATAACGTCTCTCAGTTCAGCTGTTACTTATTAGAAGCCCTAGATTTGCAAATGACGACAAATTGGGAAAAAAGGAAAGATTGAAAATAGTGGCGTGGTTAGTTGAGGTGTGCTATTGCAGTACTTTGTCATTTTTTGGTTTGCTTATTTTAGTATCAAGCTGCATATGTTTAGGCTGATTTTCACAAAAAAATGTTACTTCTTGAGGCTTCCATATATTTACGTCTCCGTGCACATATAGACATATAGTTAGGCTTGCCTTTTATGGATGCTCAAAAAAAGGTTACTTCTGCAAAATTATTTTGTTTCCCAAAGAAATTGTATAGTTGGTGGAGTAGTCAATGCTTCCATATTCGAGCAAGACTACAATGTTGTTTAATCTTATTAATGTTATGTTCTACAATTGGAGTGGAGTATGGTTTGATTTGTTTATTATTGTGCACTAAATCACTGACTTTATATATTTCTATACTTCTATGCCATATTTTCATGTTCGCATAATTCATGTATACACATGTATTTTGTTGTGTTCCCTAATAGATAGTGTGATCAGAACTTTACACTAAAGGTGCATCCATAACACCAATTTAATCTGGCTCCATGTTCTTTTCTTTTCCCCATACTTGGTACTATATACTTATGTACATAGGTTGTTTTGTTGATAAATGTGCCCTCTTCAAAATTACCAATTTAGGTCATTGCTGCACTTTGAACAAATTTGGATTGATCTTTGTTTCGATTTTGTTTGTCCAACCATGAGATTATTTAGAAAAATATTGACTTGCATATTGTTTTCTTTCCATTGTCAGCTGTTGCTTTTTTTGCTAATTTGAACTGAGAATCTTGCTTAAACAATCAAGTCAAAAGCCACTCCTATGTATATTAGGGAGTTGATTGGTTGTTTTAACAAATCACACTTGATTTGTGACAGCATGAGGTTCATTTTTCATCTTGTGCTCATTTTTTCTTTTGCGATTACTTATGGCAGTACCCTTGTATTTTTTAAACAGAAACCATCCACAGATAATGATATTTATTTACTCTTTTTGTTTATGTTATCTTCGCGAACCCATTCCCTATTATTGTTATCCATGTTGTGCTGTAGTACTTTATACTCCTGATATTTCTCTCAAGTATCTTATTTCTAGAATGCCTTGTATATATTATCATCGATCCATTTCGAGGTTAAGTTACTATACCAACATTGAACAGGTATGTGGATGATGGGAGACCCTTTTGGCAGCACATAGTCACTTCTTCAACAGGCTGTTCAGATGCACAATACTTTGAGGAACTTTATCAGTACTTTATGACAGAAAAGGTTAGATTAATTGTGTAGTCAGCAGAAGAATATTCTTTGCTGTCTCTGACTTCAGCTGGACTAATGAGAAGCTTTTTATGCTTGCTAGGCCTGGAAGTTTTGTGATCCTGATGCTGAAAATGTATTTAAAGCTTTAAGGAAAGCTGGTGTTAAAACTGCCGTTGTCTCCAATTTTGATACCCGTCTACGACCACTTCTGCAGGTCTTGAAATGTGACCACTGGTTTGATGCAGTTGCAGTCTCTGCAGAGGTTTGTTTACATGTCTTGTTATTTCTTTGACTTATGTTAAAAACAGATGGCTTCGTTGCAGAAATCTTGTACTTGCAATTCCAAGTTATCATGTTTGTATTATATACTATTACCTACTGCTACTGTGATCTAGCGTAGTGCTTCTTTTTTCTGTGAAAAAGTTTTTTTTTGTGTGTGTTTTGTATCTCATAATTCAATTGTTTCCAACCTATACTATCAGGTTGCAGCAGAGAAGCCAAATCCAATAATATTTTTGAAGGCTTGTGAGCTCTTAGGTGTGAAGCCTGAAGAATCTGTGCATGTTGGCGACGATCGTAGAAATGATATATGGGGAGCCAGAGATGCAGGCTGTGATGCCTGGCTCTGGGGCAGCGATGTTCGATCCTTCAAGGAGGTATAATTTCTATTTATTCTTGACACCTTGTTCTAGAGATCTATCTTGACAGCGTGCTAATAGATTCCAGCATCAGAGCACGGTCATGATCGGTTATTGGATTGAACTAGTGACAGTAAGGATAAGTGTGGGCACGCTGTGCTGCACTGCACTGGCCTGTGCTGTGTGGGTAGCATTGATTGTTGGTGAGGTACGGCAGGTCTGTCATGTGCCACAGGGGAAATGGTCTGTGGTCCAGCACGTCTCTCTGTGGCCAAAGAACAGTCCAGAATGGATCGACACGTCAAAATGTATCAGGCCACGTTTAGTTGGTACACCAACTCGGCGCCGCCAGATTCTGCGGTCACTGTAGCTACAGTAGCTTGTTCGTTTTTATTTGGTAATAATTGTCCAAACTTTGATTAATTAGGCTCAAAACGTTCATCTCGTAAAGTACAACCAAACTGTGTAATTAGTTTTTTGATTTCGATTTAAGATTTCAAATACGTATCTGCACACGTCAAAATGTTCTTTTTTCGTATCAGACATTTTGTGGCCTGTCTCCACCACATGAAATGGATGCTTCTTGGTGTTCTTGGGGGTGGGCATTGTAGATTTGTAGGTTTGGATAAGACCAGCTGCAGCAATGCAGCATGCCAAGAGCTTTCTGTCCCTCCTTATTACCTATTTTTGTTCTTGGCATGCCTTTGTTCTTTGGGAATGAGCGCTGACTCCATCCTGATCTCTGTTTTTCACTGGTGCGCTCTTCTTGATGCAGGTCGCGGAGCGGATCGGTGTAGAGGTGAGGAAGTGAGGATGGTGAATATACAGAGACAGGCAGTACCAAGGATCGCGGTCGTGAAGCCAGTTGCCCATCCTTGTGCTGCTAGAGTAAAATTTACCGGGCTGGTCTGTAGGCTTGTAGCTGTATGACTAACTTATTAAGGTTCCGTTGAACTCTTTACTGGAGCCATGATGTTGGTGCCTGAGATCTGCTTGCCCCCTAAATTGGGATGATGTGTTGATCTGTTCTGCGTCTCGGAATGTTAGATATCTGACTGTTTTTTTTTTTTGAGAATCAGACTGTTTCTTTTCTGAAACCATCGCTGCCGACCAGTCGGATGGAATCCGTCTGCCGACCCCCCTCCCCCACTCGCGATTACAGCCCAGGAGCGCGCTAGGCCCAGCCGAAGCCCATGCAGAGCAAGCCATCCGAGTCGTTGCTGTTCCTTCTCTTTTCTTTGCGTTCCGTTTCCTAACGTACGTGCGTCGAACATGGTTTTTTTTTAGTGCCGTCGAACATGGGTTGTGCCCTTGTGCGGTATGGTAGTTGCGTTTTTTTCTTTTTCTTTTCCTTTTCCTTTTTTCTTTTCTCTGTGTTGTTTTATTTTTCTTTTTTTTTTTTTTTTTTCTTTTATTTCCTTTGTGCGTTTTTTTTTTTCTTTCCTTCTTTGATTTCTTTTTTTCTTTCCTTTCATTCATTTATTTTCCTTTTCTTTTTCCTTTTTCGTGGACTTTTGGCATTCTTTTGAGTAGTTGCGTTTTTTTCTTTTCTTTTCTTTTCCTTTTTTCTTTTCTCTGTGTTGTTTTATTTTCCTTTTTATTTTTTTATTTTTCTTTTATTTCCTTTGTGCGTTTTTTTTTCTTTTTTCCTTTCTTTCTTTGATTTCTTTTTTCTTTCCTTTCATTCATTTATTTTCCTTTTCTTTTTTCTTTTTTGTGGACTTTTTGCATTCTTTATTCTTTGATTATTTTCATTTCCATTTTATTTTTATTTTTGTTTCCTTCCTTGCTTCTATTAGTTTTTTATTTTTCTTTCTTTTTTGGTTTTCTTATCTTATTATTTTTTAATATTTATACATTTTTAATTTCTTTTTTTATAGAATTAATAATTTTGTTTATTTTATTTTCTGCTTTCGTATTTATTATCTATTATTTTCCTTTCTTTTCTTCTATTCATAATTTTATGTTTCATTTTTTTATTTATAGATACATGCGATGTTCATGTAGTATATACGTAATGTTCTATGATATATTTTTTTATGTCCGTGAGTAGAAATATGATGTTCTACGATGTATTTTATGATGTTCAATAAGTATATATTGATGTTCTAGGATATATTTTATGATGTTCGGTAGCATTTTTCTTCTTTTTATTTGACTTTAATTAATTACTTCACTAATTTTATTATTTTATTTTCATTTCATGATATTTTGTGATGTCCATGTAGTATACTGATGATGTTCTATGCTATATTTTGGTGATGTTCGTGTAGTGTTAATATGATATTCTACGATGTATTTGTTATGTTCGGTAGTATACATTGATGTTCTCTGATATATTTTTATGATGTTCTATAGTTTTTTCTTCTTCTTTTTATTTGACTCTAATTAATTACTTTACTAATTTTATTATTTTATTTTACATTTCATGCTATATATGATGTTCACGTAGTATACATATGATGTTCTATGCTATAATTTGTGATGTTCGTGTAGTGTTAATGTGATGTTCTACGATGTATTTATGATGTTTGATAGCATTTTTAATTCTTTTTGTTTGGCTATAATTAATTACTTCACTAATTTTATTTTTATTTTTTTATTTTTAACATTTCATGATATATGTGATGTTCACATAGTATACATACGATGTTTTATGCTATTTTCCGCGATGTTTGTGTACTGTTAATGTGATGTTTAACAATTATCTTTAAATACATGTTTATTATGAGATAAAAGTTCGTTAATTTTTTTATTGAAATATATCCATGTGGGATTTTGTTTTGAAAAGTTAAGGAATACAATGGTGCAATCGGATTTTAATTAGGATACTTGGTTTAGAAGTTATAATTTTTTTTACTTCAAAAAGCATGGGATATGTGCTGATGTAAGCAATTTTGGATCTATTGCATGACTGCTGTCTGGTTGGACTGGTTGGTTGCGTGAAACGTGGGCCTAAACGGCAAAACCGGTCCAAATACAAAAGAAATAGCCCAATTTTGAAAATAGTAATCGTGGGGGTGGAAGGTCGGCAGGGGGCTGGGCGCCGACCCAGTCGTCTTATAGACACCCCGTTTCTGTTTGCTGGTATCGTTTACAGCCTTGTTGGCTCTGGGTAGGAAAGCAGCACTTGTGATGAGACAAGAAAGTTTGGCCACCGGGTATCTGGTGGCTCATTCGCAGCCAACATAGGCCACCATGCATGCACCTTGTTCGCTTGATGAAAGGATCAAGATGTTCAAGAGGAGGGTGAATTAGGCTAATTTTAAATTTCTTTACAATAATTAAGTCCCATGGTTAACCCAATTAACCCCTTGTGCCTAGAGAGTGTTTTTAGTTGTTCTACCGCACAAAAGACTTGCAACCTAAGTTCTAATCCTACTCTAACATGGCAATTCTATGAATGTAAAAACAAGAATTGAATTGCTCAATGTAAATGCTCAAAGTAATTACTCAAAGTAAATACTCAAAGTAAATGCTCAAAGTATAGGGAGGAGAGGAAACGCGGCGATGTTTTGCCGAGCTATCGGAGAGTCACCACTCCCCACTAGTCCACCCACTAGTCCACGTTGGAGCACCCGTGCAAGGGTGTAGCTCCCCCTTAATTCGCGCAAGGATCAAGTGCTCTCTATGGATTGATTCTTCGACACTCCATCACGGTGAATCACCCACAACCGCTCACAACTTGAGTTGGGTCATCCACAAGCTCTCCGGATGATCACTAAGCTCCCAATCACCACCAAGCCGTCTAGGTGATAGCGATCACCAAGAGTAACAAGCACGAACTCTCACTTGACCACAACAAACCTAGGAAGAAGGGTGGATGCACACTTTGCTACTCTTGATCTTGCTAATGAGGACTCTCTTTGGGATTCTCAAATCTCAATCAACTTACTAGGACCTTGCTCTTCTTGGCACTCTCTAAGGTGTTTCTCAGCTGTTGGAATGAGCAAAAGTACCCCAACACACGAGTGGAGGAAGTATTTATAACATGAGCTAAAAAATGAACCGTTATGTGCCTCTGCGGGGTGACCGGACGCTCCAGTCAGGTTGACCGGACGCTCCGGTCAGTATACCCTAAACTTCAGTGTTTACAGTGTAACCGAACGCTGGACAGCGTTCGATCAGCACTGACCGGACGCGTCCGGTCATGATTTTCTCTCTCTAAAACCTTACTGGAGTCGATGGACGCTGGCTCTCAACGTCCGGTCACTTGACCTCTTAGCGTCTAGTCAAACCAGACACAAACACCTTGGTCAAATAAACTGATCGGACCCTGAGCCATCGTCCGGCTCAAACCGGAGCCAGCGTCTAGTCAGTATTTGACCCTCCATTGACTTCCAACTCTCGATCATATGTGAATGCAGTTTGCTCCAAAGGATCTTAGGCATATTTAGGAGCTACCTAGTGCTAGTTTTAACAAGTGTGCACCACACCTAACTCACTAGACTCACCTAGGTCAAGCTACCCGTCCATACCCCCCTTAATAGTACGGCCAAAGGAAAAACAAAGTCCTAAACTACTCTAAGTGTCTCTCAAACTCCAATTGACACTTAGAACTAGTCATCCTTAACCTTGTCGTCCATCCTTTGAAAACCGAAACGATTTTCATCGTAGGGGCATGACCACCATGATTGCCCAATCGATCTCTATTACCATGACCTAACTTAATTGCCTCTGCAAAACACACGTTAGTCATAGTAATCTTATATTGTCATTAATCACCGAAACCCAATTAGGGGCCTAGATGCTTTCAATCTTCCCTTTTGGTGATTGATGACAATACTACCTCGAGTATGTGAAAGAGTTGAGGTTTTTAACATGCTTGGATCATATAAGCTTTTGTCAATAAAAACAAAGGTGTTAGTCAAGCTTATATGAACCAAGCCAACATGATGTACTCAAAAGATATGAAATAAACATGAGTACAAGTAATAAAGCTCATTTGCATCGGAGTAAAACACGGAAGCAAAAGCAAATGAGCATAGCACAAGTGATATGACATATAAATAATGCAAAGTAGAGAGCACACATGTCATATATCACGATCACATAGATATCACTATCACATAGATATAGTTCAATGCATAAGGGTAAACACACGGAATGCATAATAGTGCATCACATATAAAAACTCCAAATGTAATATATAAGCTAATATAATAACTAAGCTTCCCCTAAATACGTCGCTCCCCCTGAATCTATCATACTCGATCTCTCTCCCCCTTTGGCGTCAAAGACCAAAACCTAAGGGTCGATCGGGGGGCTGCAGCGAATGAGCCAGGCGCTGAGGTACGAGGAGCGAGATGGAACTGGTCACCATCATCATCTGATTTGGAGCTTTGAGCTATCTGACCCTCTAAAGTAGGAAGTGATGCTGAAGCGGTCTAGGTCGGATCAGGTACTGGAGTTGCCTGTGACTCTAAAGGTACGACTAGAGTAGGCTCTAATGATGCCACTGAGGAAGGGAGCGTCTCTGTAGTCCCGATAACTGGTGCAACAGTAGAAGGACCTAGGACATGTAGATATGGAGGACTAAACATCCCTGTCAACTCACTAAAGGAAGCACCAAGGCTCCTAAACACTGTGGTCTCTAGCACTAGCAGCGAGGGCGTCTCATCTGGTGTGAAGCCCATCTGAAGCGGTGTGAACTGTGGAGCTGGCAGTGACGTAGCAAAATACTAGGGACACCTGCTCTATAGGAGAAGCAAACTATACTAGTGGCTGTCCCTGACTCTGAAGCCCACTAGGCTGTAATGCTGGAGTCATCGAGGTAGTGGCAGTCTAACCAAGCTGGGGTGAAGGCTGTGATGGTGGAGCCCCAATAGCAGTCACAACATGCTGCATAAATCTAAGAAGCTGCTACTGCATGAGGATTTGCTGCTGATGCATGGCTCGCTTCTTTCAGCTTGTAGAGCCTCACGTCTGTGATGTATAGCTAGCTAGCTACTGCTGTTGATCTCGCCGTTCTTTGGCGCCGAACTCATCCTGCCGAGTCTAGAAGTGAGCAAATGTAGCAGCTGTCTCTTGAGCCTATCGTGCCTGGTCCTGCCTCATCCGCTCAAGTATAGCAAGGAGAGCGGGGTCGGTCTGCGGGGCAGGTGGCGCTGAACTAGAGCTGCCGACCTCATGATCATGTCGCTGAGGAGGCATCCGAGGGATGGGCTGGTAGTCATCATCAGAACTGTCACTAGGGTCACTCACGACCACTCTCTCCTGCTGCTCAAGCTGCTCCTCCTCAGTAGCTGCAATACCCCTGAAAATATCATCCTGCTGGGCTGCAGACTCTGGCACCTCAGGACGTCGACGCGGCTGACTAGGTGCTGTAGGTGTACTATGCCTGATCATCTGAGTCATGTTATAGGCAGGGAACTCTATGGTAGCACCACTATACTCAGCAAGCATCTCTGGCGGTCTCACTGTGACTTCTCTGTGGATAAGCCATGTGATCCAGTGAGCATAAGGTAGCTGCCTGTGTCCTCTAAAGCCCTTAGCTATAGTGTCCTCCATCTCTGATAGAAGAAGATCCCAAATATCAAAAACTGTCTACTGCATCAGAGAGTTGAGAAGCCACAACTGTATGCGAGTCAATCCCTCGCGATATCCCATCCTCAGTAGCAATGTCCTCCTTATAATGGCCTCAAGTACACGAGCAGTGGGAGTGAGATCACTAGGGTTAATCCTCGACCCTTCACCAAAAGGCTCCTTGAAGTAGTGGCGGACAAGATCTGTAGGGGGCACATTACCGCCATGAGGGCGTCTAGGAGGCTCTGTCTATCCATAGCACACCTCATGAAGTCTGACAGGCTTCTCCTAAAATCTGAGTATCTCCCTGGCCCTAGTACTCGTCAATCGATAATCTCTGCCTCCGAATGCAAAGTGTATGAAGTTATGGTATGGATCAATAAAGAGAGAAGCATAGAACTGACGAACCCAAGATGGAACATATAATCCTGTCTGACCAATCAAATCTGTCAGCCCCGGCAGATATGCAAGGTAGGGGCAAATGTGCTCTCCAGCTGTTGCAACAATAGAGTCAATGTGACACTCTCTAAGATCTAAAAATTGCTCCACTGTTGAGATAGGCATTGTAGAAGTCCTCCTGCAGTGGAGTGTAGAAACCCTCTGAAGCTCTCTCATCCCTCCTCGGTGGGAACCACACCTCAAAGTCCACGAACCTCAGCTGCTGCACCTGCTTGGCCGTGGCGGCCCTCAAGTCAAGATGGGTCACTAGAGGCGGACCCTGTGGTCTGGGCGGTGGACGAGAACCCCTCCGCTGTGTGACCGGCCTAGGTGTAACTAGAACATGGGTACGACCAGAGCGGCATAACTGTGACTGTGGTGCTTGCTCTGTCTGTTCTACCTGCTCTCCCTCCTGAGCCTATTCTGTCGGCTCTACTGGCTAGGGCTGCTGCTGTGGCTCCTGCTGGGACTCCCTTGAGGCTGAGGCTCCTCAATAGCAAGACGTCGTCCTGCCATCATGATAGTCCTAGGTGGACCACCATGAAGACACTCAATACGCTCAAGTCTACCCTGCACTTCTGGTGATAGATGATCTGTAAAAACAACTCCACTGCGAGTACCTCCTCTCTCAGCACGCTCTGCGACCTCAACAACTGTAGCTACTCTGGCTGTCTCTACATCAGGGTACTTGTGCTTCTTTGATGCAACCTTCTTCGTCGCCTTGCCTTTAGGATCTGCAGGCAAGCGAGGTGGACACCTCGGATCCTCATCTCCAGGACCACCACCGACATTCTTCGTGTGAGCCATCTGAAAGATCTGAGAAGAATCAACTACCGCTGACTAGAAACAACTGCCGACTGTCACTTTCGAGGCTTGGCCTCGATCCATACTCGCGAGCTTGGCCCCGAGTTAACTGACAACTGCCACACGATCTCAATGGCACTGACTCATTGCACGATGGAATAGATAGGATATACAAATAAATACAATATACCTAATAGATGCGAAACCCTGAGAGCAAGCAATTTAGGTACGAAATTGAAACGCGGGCATGCTACCTGATGAACTAGCGATCCGATGAAAAGAAAAGCGACACGCGGGGAACCACCAAATCGACTAGGGTTAGGGTGAGCAGTGAATCAAAGGCCCTGAATGCAATTGAGATCAATGCTGTGATGAATAGCTAGGTCGCAGCAAGATTGCGATATGGATTGCTAGGGCAAGATGGTAGGGCCTTACCAGCGCTGGATCGGCAGTGCTGGCGCAGTGGATGAGCTCGACGGCGTGGAAGCACGGCGGCGCTGAGATTGGAGCTCGGCGAGCTCGACTTGATATGGGCGTAGCTGTGGCACGGGGAGCTACGGTGGTGTTAGGGCACGACAGCGAGCGCGGCGGTGAAGCTCGGTGGCGCGCGGGCGGAGCAGTGGGCGCG
This sequence comes from Miscanthus lutarioriparius, assembly GCA_904845875.1. Classification (NCBI taxonomy): domain Eukaryota; kingdom Viridiplantae; phylum Streptophyta; class Magnoliopsida; order Poales; family Poaceae; genus Miscanthus; species Miscanthus lutarioriparius. Next base: position 34,702,572 of record CAJGYO010000001.1, read on the forward strand.
GCGAGCTCTAGAGCGCGGCTTGGCTGGGAGGCGTGCGGGAGAGGCGGCGGTGGAGCTGGGCAGCGCGGCGCGGGACTGTGGTGGTGGAGGCGAAATCAGCGATGTCGGCGCGGAGGAGATGCGGGTTAGGGCAAATGCGCGATGCGTAGCGGTGGATTATAAGGTGGCCCCCACGGAATCAGAAAAGGAAATGGAGAAAAGAGATCTGATGCCGCACATTTTCTACTGACCGGATGCTCTAGTGGTAGCGACCGGACGCTACCACCCAGCGTCCGGTCGATTCCAGAGAGGTCCAAATCCTCTAGAATCGCGACCGGATGCATCCGGTGGACACCGACTGGACGCAGCCAGAGTCCGGTCACCTAGCCTTGATGTCTTCATGATCGACCGGACGCTGAAGCTCCTCCTGACGGACGCTGGAAAAACACTGTTTCAGCGTCCGGTCACTCCTTCGCAGCAAATTCACCTCCTGTGAACTGACCAGACGCTGGACGTCAGAGTCTGATGCAGCGTCCGATCACTCCTTCAGCGAATCTTCAAATTTGTTCGTGCTGCCTGTTTTCAATCAAGTCCCAACTCAAATAAGATCCAAATAAACACTAATTGGGACTAATGTGAGTGACCTCTCTCAAACCCTCAAGTTTTTCAAAATATTTTGCCTTAGGCTATAATTCTTTTTAGGAAAATAGGCAATAAGAGGGCAAATTAAGATAAACGATAAAACAACATTCATGCATATGCAATACTTGTAAGAAAATCTAGTTGCTTGTCAAGTTTGATCCAAGATTAAGCTTCTTTACACGCTTTTCGGCGGTTATCTTAACCATGTTAGACAAGCCCTATATGCATTATAAAACATTAAACATGATGTATATTATAATGCAATGCAAGGGACAACACAAGCTCATCTTTTAGTGAAGTTACTAAAATCAAGCACATTGAGCTCATTCCGCAAACGACAAAACGTTGCCTCATCTAGCGGCTTAGTGAAGATATCCGCCAATTGATCCTCGGTCCTTACACCTTCTAGTGATATATCATTTTTAGCAACATGATCTCTAAGAAAGTGATGACGGATATCTATGTGCTTGGTGCGAGAGTATTGAACTGGATTATTTGCAAGTTTTACCGTACTTTCATTGTCGCACAAAAGAGACACCTTTTCTAGAACTACACCATAGTCTAGCAAAGATTGTTTCATATAAAGTATTTGTGCACAACAAGCACCCGCGGCAATGTATTCCGCTTCGGCGGTGGACAAAGCCACACTATTTTGTTTCTTGAAGGACCAAGATACAAGTGATCTACCAAGCAAATGTCACCCTCCGGATGTGTTTTTCCTATCAACTTTGCATCCGGCATAATTCGAATCGGAATAGCCAATTAATTCAAATCTAGCTCCTTTGGGATACCAAAGACCAATGCTTGGTGTGTGCTTAAGATACCTAAGGATTCTTTTTATGGCAATTAAATGAGTTTCCTTAGGATTAGCTTAAAATCTAGCACACATACACACACTAAACATGATGTCGGGCCTAGATGTGGTTAAATATAACAAGCTATCAATCATAGAACGGTAGAGAGTTTGATCAACCTTGTTACCTCCCTCATCTAGGTCGAAATGTCCATTAGTAGGCATTGGTGTCTTGATTGGCTTACATTCATTCATCTTAAATCTTTTGAGAAGATCATTTGTATATTTCTCTTGAGAGATGAAAATCCCTTCTCTCATTTGCTTGACTTGAAAACCAAGAAAGAATATAAACTCACCAATCATGGACATCTCGAACTCCTTCGACATTAATTCACCAAACTCTTTGCAAGAATCTTCATTTGATGATCCAAAGATGATATCATCAACATACACTTAACAAATGAAGATATGTCCATCAAGCTTCTTGGTGAGGTGTCGACCTTCCCAATGGTGAAGCCCTTCTCAATGAGGAAGTCCCGAAGACGCTCATACCAAGCTCTTGGGGCTTGCTTAAACTCATATAATGCCTTGGACAATCTATAAACATGATTATGATATCTAGAGTCTTCAAACCCGGGAGGTTGATCAACATAAACTAGTTCATTAATAAAGCCATTTAAAAAATACACTTTTCACATCCATTTAATGTAATTTCATTTCATGATGTGATGCATATGCAAGGAGGATACGAATGGCTTCTAGCTTTGCAACCGGTGCAAAGATCTCTCCAAAATCCAAACCTTCAACTTGAGAGAACCCCTTTGCAACTAGTCTTGCCTTGTTCCTCACAACAACACCTTGATCATCTTGCTTGTTTCGGAACACCCATTTTGATCCAATGACTCTTGCACCTTTTGGTCGCTCTTCAAGAGTCCAAACTTCATTGCGGGTGAAGTTGTTCAACTCTTCATGCATGGCATTGATCCAATCCGGATCTTGAAGAGCTTCTTCTATCTTGGTAGGTTCAAAGCAAGAGACAAAAGAGTGATGAGCAATAAATGAAGAAAGTTTTTGTGAGCGTGTCATCACTCCCTTTGATGGACTCCCTATGATGAGAGTTGTGAGCGTGTCATCACTCCCTTTGATGGACTCCCTATGATGAGATCTTGTAGTAGAGGTGTGTTTCTTCTATTGACCACTTGAGGAGGAGATTGTGGAGCATCAACATCTTGTGTTTGTACCACCATTTGCTCATGAGAGACATGAGTATCTTCATTTTCTACTCTCCCATCTTTTTCACCATCTTGTGGCACACTTGATGAAGAGGGTGGATCAATCACTTGTACATCATCTTCATCATCTTTAGGCTTGATGTCTCCAACCGGAATGTTCTTCATAGCCTCCCTCAATGGTTCATCACCTACATCATCAAGATTCTCATGTGCTCCTTGGGAGCCGTTAGATTCATCAAATTTCACATCATATGTTTCTTCAACCAAGCCAGTGGCATGATTAAATACTCTATATGCTTTGGACTTTGATGAGTAATCAACAAGAAAACCAATATCACAACGTCTTTGAAACTTCCCTAGGTGTTGCCGCTTCTTGTAGATGTAGCATTTGCAACCAAACACCTTAAAAAAGGAGACGTCCAGCTTCTTCTCATTGAGCAACTCATAATGTGTCTTGCCAAGGAACTTTTGAAGAAATATGCGGTTGGATGCATAGCATGCGGTGTTGATTGCTTCAGCCCATAGAGCTTCGAGGGTGTTGTACTCATCAAGCATTATTCTTGCAAGAGTGATCAAAGTCCGGTTCTTCCTCTCAACTACACCATCTTGTTGAGGAGTATATATTGCGGAGACCTTATGTTTGATTCCAACTTCATCACAATAAGCTTCTATGTTTATGTTGTCAAATTCTTTGCCGTTGTCACTTCTTATCTTCTTGAGCTTCACTTCAAATTTATTTTGGGATCTCTTGGTAAACTTCTTGAAGCAAGATGCAACTTTGGATTTGTCATGAATGAAGAATACCCATGTATACCTTGAATAGTCATCAACAATCACAAGACAATAAATATTTCTTCCCAAACTCTTGTATGTTGTTGGTCTAAATACGTCCATGTGAAGATGTTCTAGCACTCTTGTGGTTGACATGAAAGCTTTGATTGGATAAGTATTTGCAACTTGCTTGCCGACTTGACATGCACTACAAAGCTTGTTCTTCTCAAACTTCACATCCTTCAACCCTCTCACCAAATCATTCTTCATTAGCTTCTTGAGTGAGCTCATCCCAACATGAGTAAGTCTTTTATGCCATAGCCACCCAAGTGTTGTTTTGGTGAATAGACAAGTCTTCAAGTTTGCATCTTCGGAGGTGAAGTCCACTAGATATAGGTTGTTATATCTAAATCCTTTAAATATCACTTGATCATCATCCTTCTTAGACACAACAACTTTCTTCTCGGTAAACAAGCATTGGAAGTCAAGGTCACATAATTGACCAACGGATAGCAAGTTGAAGCTCAATGAAGCCACATACAACACATTTGAGATAGAATGATCATTTGATATTGCCACTTTGCCCAATCTTTAACCTTGCCCTTTGAATTATCCTCAAATGTGATTCTTTCTTGTCCATCTACTTCTTCATCTAGTGAGGTGAACATACGAGGATCACAGGTCATATGTTGTGTGCAACCACTATCAATAACCCAATGACTTCCACCGGTCTTATAGTTCACCTACACACAAGAGATCAAGCTTTAGGAACCCAAACTTGTTGAGGGCCCTTCACCTTCTCAACAAGTGACTTTGCAACCCAAATTTTTTAGGCCTATTCTTATTAGGGAGGTCCTAAGAACATCACTTTCATTTTTCTACTAGAATCATTTACAAGCATGTAGTGAGCATTGAAGGCAAAAGGTCTAGCATGCTTGGGCAAGGGTTGTGGTGGTGGAGTTTGGCACTCATGAGCAAAATGACCTTCTTGTCCACACTCAAAGCATCTCTTTGGCTTTGACTTTGGCTTTGATTGTTGTTGTTGAGCTTGAGCCTTCTTCTTCTCTATATGTGCCACATATCCAATGCCACTTCTATCCATTTTCATGACGGTGTTCATAAGTAGCTCACTTTGAAGATATTTGCCTCTTGTGAACTTGCTCAATCCAACCTTAAGATGCTCTTTCTCCAACTTGAGCTTCCTGTTCTCTTCCTTAAGAGCATCATTGTTCTTCTCTTCCTTGAGCTTCTTGTTTTCCTCTTTGAGCTTCTCATTCTCAAGGATCAAGTCACCATCATGATCAAGGGTTTCTAGCACAATGGTGTTGTAGCTTTTGATTTCTTCAAGATCTTTTTTGAGCTTTGCATTGCCATTCTTTAGCTTGACAAACTCATCATAATCATCGGCCTCAACCACTTGCTTGCCCTTGCCACTAGAACCTTGCTCAATGCTCTCAATAATTAAGTCATCACATGATGTAGCTATATCAATCTTAGCAACATGGTTAGTAGCATCATGTGGCTCATTGGATAGAAATTTTTAAGCAATAACAAGACTATCATGATTAATTTTAAGAGTAGTATATTCTTCTTTTAGCTTGTTATGGCTAGTGATGAGATCTTTATGCACCCACTCAAGTTTATCATGTTTATCTTTAAGCTCTTTCTTAGAAGATTTGAGCTCCTTGAGTTTGGATGATATAGCTTCATTTGCTTCTCTAAGCTAACACTAGATTTTTCGGCTATGTCACATTTGGCTAAGAGAAAATCATTCTTAATCTCAAGCTTTTCATTTTTAGCTCTAGTCTTTATAATGATCTTAGTGTATTTCTTTAGCAACTTAACAAGATCATTATAAGTAGGTGATTCATATTCTTCATCATCGCTATCATTATCACTATCATTATTATGAGCATGATCATCACCACTACTATCATCATCATGTGATACATTTCGTTCACCTTTGGCCATAAGGCATAGGTGTGTAGAGGATGACGGCGGTGGTGGCGGTGAAGATGATGAAGAATCAATAACAATAGCGGCCACCTTCTCATCGTCACTATCATCATCGGATGATCCACTAGATGAATCAATGTCCATGAGCCAATCACCGATGATATAAGCCTTTCCACTCTTCTTCTTCTTCTTCTTGTGGAAGTCATTCTTCTTGCCATCTCTCTTCTTGTATGGCTTGTTCTTTTTCTTCTCATCTTCATCTTCATTGCTTGAGTCATCTTTCTTGCCCTTGTTATTGTTCTTGAACTTATCTTTCTTGGGCTTTGTGCATTGGTGAGCTAGATGACCAAGTTTGCCACAATTGTAGCAATCCATCTCGAGATTGGCTTTCTTCTTGAGCTTGTGAAGAACTTTTTTTTCTTGCCATCAAACTTGATGCCACTCTTGTTGAGCTTCTTTAGCATCTTGGCCATTTTCTTCACCATGAGAGCAAGGCTTTCATCATCAACTTCATCATCACTTGAGCTCTTATACTCAAGCCTTACTTTGCCCTTCTCTTGGCTAGCTTTGAATGCTAAGTCTTTTTCTTTCTTCTTTATAGAGGATGAGCCATCTTGAGGTGTGATGTGCATGTACATCTTATGAGCATTGATCTTTCCCAAGATTTGTGTCGGTGTAGCGGTGGAAAGATCACCTTGATGTAGCACGGTCATAATATGCCCATATTTGTCAATGGGGAGGACACTCAAGATCTTTCTTACAACATCGGATGATTGCATTTGAGTGAGTACAAGTCCATTAACTTTCTCTACAAGAACATTCAAACGTGAATACATTTCATTAGCACATTCTTTATGAACCATTTCAAAGAGTTGAGCTTTTTCATGACAAGATGATAGCGTTCCTCACGCTCACTCTTTGTTCCCTCATGGAGCGCACAAACGTCCGACCATAGTGCATGGGCGCCTTTGTGGTTCCTCACCCGGTTGAACATATCTTTACAAAGGCCTCTAAATATGGTGTTTCTAGCCTTTGCATTCCATTTTTCGTAATTCAACTCATCGCCTTGTGGGTGTGCGACATCCTTAGGTCTTGGGAAGCCTTGAGAGGCGGCTCTAAGTATTCCAACATCTAGAGCTTCTAAGTACGCCTCCATACAAATTTTCCAATAAGGAAAATCATCCCCCTCAAAGATAGGAGGAGGTCCATCCCTGTGAGACATCTTTCACTAGGCGGTTAAGCCTAAATATGTGAGCACGAGGCTCCAATACCAATTGAAAGGATCAAGATGCCCAAGAGGGGGGGGGTGAATTGGGCTAATTCTAAATTTCTTTGCAATAATTAAGTCATATGGTTAGCCCAATTAACCCCTTGTGCCTAGAGAGTGTTTCTAGTTGTTCTACCACACAAAAGACTTGCAACCTAAGTTTCAATCCTACTTTAGCATGGCAATTCTATGAATGTAAAAATAAGAATTGAATTGCTCAATGTAAATGCTCAAAGTAATTACTCAAAGTAAATACTCAAAGTAAATGCTCAAAGTAAAGGGAGGAGAGGAAACACAGGCGATGTTTTGCCGAGGTATCGGAGAGTCGCCACTCCCCACTAGTCCTCGTTGGAGCACCCACGTAAGGGTGTAGCTCCCCCTTGATCCGCGCAAGGATAAAGTGCTCTCTACGGGTTGATTCTTCGACACTCCGTCGCGGTGAATCACGCACAACCGCTCACAACTTGAGTTGGGTCATCCACAAGCTCTCCGGATGATCACCAAGCTCTCAATCACCACCAAGCCGTCTAGGTGATGGCGATCACCAAGAGTAACAAGCACGAACTCTCATTTGACCACAACAAGCCTAGGGAGAAGGGTGGATGCACACTTTGCTACTCTTGATCTTGCTAATGAGGGCTCTCTTTAGAATTCTCAAATCTCAATCACCCCACTAGGACCTTGCTCTTTTTGGCACTCTCTAAGGTGTTTCTCAGCTGTTAGAATGAGCAAAAGTACCCCCACACATGAGTGGAGGAAGTATTTATAACATGGGCTAAAAACGAATCGTTATGTGTCTCTGCGGGGTGATCGGACGCTCCGGTCAGTATACCCGAACTCTAGTGTTTATAGTGATTGAATGACCGGACAATCCGATCAAGACTGACCGGACGCTGGTCCGATCGTGATTTTCCTCTCTCGAACCCTTCTTCGAGTCGACCGGACGTTGGCTCTCATTCTTGATTCTCTCGTCCAAACCAGACGCAAACACATTGGTCAAATAAACTTACCGGACCCTGAGCCAGCGTCCGGTCAGTATTTGACCCTCCATTCACTTTCAACTCTCGATCATATGTGAATGAAGTTTGTTCCAAAGGATCTTAGGCATATTTAGGAGCTACCTAGTGCTAGTTTTAACAAGTGTGCACCACACCTAACTCACTAGACTCACCTAGATCAAGCTATCCATCCATACCACCCTTAATAGTACGGCCAAAGGAAAAACAAAGTCCTAAACTACTCTAAGTGTCTCTCCAACTCCAATCGACACTTAGAACTAGTCATCCTTAACCTTGTCGTCCATCCTTTGAAAACCGAAATGATTTCCATCGTAGGGGCATGACCATCATGATTGCCCAATCGATCTCCATTACCATGACCTAACTTAATTGTTTCTGCAAAACACACGTTAGTCATAGTAATTTTGTATTATCATTAATCACCGAAACCCAACTAGGGGCCTAGATGCTTTCACTTGATCGTATCAGCCATGCTTATCAGCCATGATACAGTGTTTTTCTCTCACAACAAAACATCATCTGTCGGCTTATAAGCCACATAAACGATCAAAGCGAACATGCCGTATGGGGTTTGGCCAGCCCAACTACGAAATGTATTTAGATATTCCCGCCTGTCCATCCGAAGGTTTAAATCGGTTCATCTCCGAACCCGGATGTTCAATGTACTTTTCAGATTTATTCGTATCCAAATTTAGATATTTAATGTTTGATACCAAATTCGGATCAAAATTTGATACTGAATGTGAACCACACATCTGACAGACTAACATGGATATGTAGTATTTTTTTAGTATTCAGCTACTCCCCCTTTCACTTGGCTTATAAGTCGTATTTTTTAACCAACGAATATTATTTTTTTCTCACAACAAATCAACCAACAATACTTTCAACCATGACTTATTAGCCAAACGAACATGACAATTATCTGTTCATATTTCTATCTAATGAACCCGACAATATCCATATTGATTTTGAATTTATGAAAAAAATAACTATATGTATTCATATCCATATATATATATGAATATAGCTGTTTGCATTCGATCTTTTTTTTCATCCCTACTACCTTTAGTCATGACTCGATTGAAGGAAAATTATTTATAACCCAATTTACCCTCTTATGATTGACGTGGTGCCATGTAAGACAATTGATGTTGCATCACATCAAGCAAAATGTTGCCTAACCATCCATGGTATATATAAAAACAAAAATGGCTTTAAAAGTCGAGGACAAAGTCCCGAGTTTATAATGGAGCACGGGAGGGAAAAAAACCGGACTTTGTGAATATTCGAGAGGTTTTAAAAATAAGAAAATTCCCTCGTTGCCACTAAAAATTAAAACACTTTTCTGATTGCCATCAAAATTTCCAAATTTCCTTCACTGCCATGAAATAATTTTTGTGTTTCGTTCATCGCCACTTCTGTTAAAACCTATTAAGTTATAGTCGCTAACAGCTGGGCCCCACCGTTTATCCTTTGTTACGGTCGCCCCTGAGTTCCCTTCCCCGCACTGGCGACTCCGCGGTCCGCGCCGCCGCCGCTCCACCGTCCCTGCGCCGCTCGCTCCTCTTGCGGAGCGCGCGACTCTCCTCCATCGATGGCCCCTCTTCCCCGCTCCGGTCCTCTCCTCGCAGCTTTTCTCGGGTGCGCCGACGAGCGCGCCGGCCGCGGACAGCCAGCCACGAGCGTGCCAGTGCCCTTCTCAGCTCTGCTCTTCATCGCCGCTTTTGTCAGGAGCGAGCACGACGATTGCGAGGGCGCCGGCCACCTTCTTCCCGGCTAGCCTCCGCTTCCCCGCGGAGCGCCTGCTGCAATCGCTGCCGACCGCCACCCCGCTGTCCTGCCTCCTCGCGATGGCCGGGGACCGCCATGGAAGCGCGATGGGCCGGTGATGGGCGAGGGCGCGCATCGGCGGTACCGCGGACCGCGGTAAAGCGGGCGACGGCGCGACGCAGCTCAGCAACAGCACAGGAAGGCAACGCGGCTCGTCGCGATAGGTGCAGAGCACCTGCTGTGGGGGCGCCAGAGGTCGATGAGCCGCGGCGGGAGCAGCGCTCCGCGAGCCGTCCGGGCCTGCAGGAAAGGAGAAGCCGCCGCGGATGGCGTCGGGCGCGAAGTAGAGGGAGAGGCACGGCGAGGCTGCCATGTGGGAGGTATCGATGGGGAGGAAGGCAACTGGTTACAGTTGTCTGATGGCTTGCCATGGTCAGGAGACATATTTTGGCCACTTATCAGCCGATTTTGAGCAAAATAACCGCGTTTTTTTTCTCGTAGTAAATCAACCTCATCATCACCACGAGCCGTTTTTCTAGACAGCCGAATAGGACTTAAGCAACTATGGAATCATTATAAATTTCTAGGAATTCTTTCTATAGAAATGACCTTTCTTTCCCCATTCAGTGAATGTTTGACGTTTTGGACGTGACTAGGCAAACCAAAACTAGCTGGAGTAGGATTATTCTGGCAGCAGCGGAAACAATCACGTTGTTCGTGTTTTTCACACGAAGCTGTATTTTTTCAGCTAATAAATAATATTTTTCTTTTCATAATAAATTGGTCATATGCATGCTGTGTTGACCAACGAGCTAGAATAATATCGCATCATATATACAAGTACAACGTGCGTCGTTCGAGCGCACAAGTCAGACAAGGAAATACAAGAAGAAAAAGGCGCGCCGCAGCTAAGCTACCACTGCCTACGTACACGTTGTACACGTACGATTTGTACGACCAGCAGTGATAGAGGCAAAGGCAACGAACGAGCACGCATCTGTGTTGTTTTTGTCGATCCGAATCGTTGCCCAGTGACTGACTAGTTTAGGGCTGGTTTGGCAGTTTTTTTTTTTGGCTTCGTTTTTTTAGGAGGCAGAGCTGGTGTCCGGTGAAGCCGGTTTTCCAGGCTTCACTGGCTCTTTGAAAGGGAGAAAAATAATCTCTCGCTACAAAAAATATTCGCTAGAAGCTAGAGCTGTTTTAGAAGAAATCCTTCCAAACAGAAACCAGGTCTTAATCAATTTACCCTTCTGATGACGCTGTTAAGTTTATCGTTTATGACCTGCATGCTGGAGGGCTATGTTTAATTAATTTCTTGTGCCCCATTGAGCCCAAGTTTTAGACTTTTGCCGATACTAATGCTTTCGTTTAATTAGATGCTGTGTGTGCTTAATTATATTGTAATAACACCATCCCTGCTGACCGGACCGGATCGGATCAGATGACTTGCCCACCAGAAACAACTACCGCCGCCGTCGACCTTTTGGTGAATATATATGCTGTGTGTGCTTAATTATATATGTGTACTAGTATATACGTAGTTCCACTTGAGTATAATATGCATGTACACATATGTCACGGATTGTCACGTCTTGACCTTGCTTCTTCCTGCGTTTAATTAAAGTATACGCCGTATATAGAGAGCATGCATGCACCAGTGCACATGATCGACTGACGCCACAAAACAAATCACAGCGCACGTACGATGTCAGTCAAACCGAACCCGCAGAACAACGCAGAACAAGGTCATGTTGTGCGGCAGCGGTACTTTTCGACAAGCGAACATTATTTTTATTTTACAATAAATCAGTATAAATATTTAGACCAGTCGTACTAACTAATTCGGACATATACTGTACGTACATGTAAAATACAGCGCAACTATGCGGCGACCTAATTAAGCACGCCACCGGCCTTAATAATATTTATTTATATATAGATAGACCGGATCGTCTCCGCCACGTGTATACACGTGAATCAAATTAAACCACTGTGAATTATCAAAAAAAAAGAAATAAAACCACTGCGCTGACTAAGCATGGAAGGGACACTGGGCTGTTTATTTTTTTGTTCCACCCCCACGCTGCCCAAAAAAACATGTAATTTGAGTACTTTGTAGGGGACTCACGGGCACGCGATGGGCCCACATGTCAGGGAGACATTGAGCACGACAAATTTTGCATTGCCACTGGAAATACTATGGGCCGGTCTGTCTGTTTTGCTCCCGGGGCGAGGCCTTTATTTGTGTCAGACATCTAATTTTAAACGTTTGGGGCTGGAGTGCTGCCTAATGTTGATGCTGCCTAGAAGGCTTCAAATCAAACATCCCTATATACGCTCCATCGAATGGCCTTGGTAAAACAAGACTTGTGGAGCGAAAACATTCGCGTCGTCTCCTGTCGAGGCGACTCGAGGGCGCTCGCCTGCCCGGCCTAGCACCTCGCCTCCTCTCGTCGGATCGGCCGCCGCCGCCACCGTAGCACCTCACCGGTGCTACGGTGGCGCCCAGGGGAAGGAGCTCAAAAAGGCTTTCTTCCTCGTCCTTCCCTCCGCACCATCCCTCAACCCCAAATCTCTCGATCCGGGCACATTTCAACCAGATTCGTGCTCCTACGGGCTGGATCCATGCGCGGGGACACTGGATCTGTGAAGGTGGAGGGCATCCTGGTGTTGACGCCGACCGCGACTGCTGAAGGCGCAGGCTGCGGGGCCGCCGGCCGGAAGCTGTGAGGCGCGCGGAGGTGGTGCGGATCTACATCACGGGATGATGCGTGGGGCTACGCCTGTCGCTGTCTACTGCCTACGTGGATCTATCTCGGCTGCATATGTGGACGCGCGGGCCTCAACGCAAAGGACGCCGCGGCGCACGACAGCCTTGTGGGACCGCTGCCGCTTGCTGCGTAGCGCGCGGAGGACGCGAGGGTCCATCGCGTGGGCCTCCGCCTAGCGCCGTCTGCAAGGTCGTGCGGACCACAGCGTCACCGCGGTGCACGGGCTTGGGGCCGTGAGGGGCCGCTAGCCGCCAGCTTTTGGCGAGGCCGCCGACCCGTCGTTGAGCCTCCGGCGCGAGCGCAGGTCCAGGCACTGCAGCTGGTGCGTAGGCCGCCCAGTCGCGTGCTACACTGTTGCCGGTGCACATGGATCGCGGAGGCTGCAGGCATCCGCTGAGGTGGGCCTGGCCGAGGTCGCCAGCCATCCGTCCTACAGCTGTCCACGTCACCGCTGCCGTGTCCTCGGGCTACAAGGGAGGGGTTCGCGTTCATGGTTGATTGGAATCTAGGTGAAAGCCCTGCCCGACCTCTGCTCTGGGCCAGCGACGGTGTCGCAGCTTGCGTCATCTACCCCCTGAGGCGTCGTCGAAAATTCCATTAGGCTGTCCGCTCGCTCGTCGATGCGCGCCCTTTTTTTTCCAACAGTGGTGGCATCCGCGGATGTCATTCCCCTTCTTGAAGCTATCGTTACTTTGCACCTATCTCCGCTGTCCCTCTCGCTAGATTTGCCCCTTGCTATGCCTGTGTGTGCTTCATGTTCATGTTCTTCGCAGAGGTTTGTCCTACTAGAGTGCTTGATCTAGTCACAGTTGCTTCATTTCTGACGGAAGCTTTGCCGTCGTTGGTCCCCTCTCTGGCATAATTTGTTACTGAGTGTGCCCTATCACCTTGCGGATGCTTTGCCGCCAAAGTCACTCTGTAGCTACTGGTTCACCTGGTGGATACTTTGCCATCGTCGTTGTCCTGGGTCCCCTCTCTGGCAGATGCTTTGCTGCCGAGTTGGTGTGGGCCTCTCACCTTGCGGATACTTTGCCGTCAAGGTTGCTCTGATCTTCTTGGGCGGATGCTTCACCGCTGTTATTGCTGGTTCTTCGTCTTCTTTGGTGGATGCTTTGCCACCGTGACCTGGTCCACTCTGTAGGCAGCTTCTGCGTTGATGTATCTTCTTGCAGGTTATGGCTAGTAGGGTTTTTGGGTTGTGGATTCTTCCCCATCGCTGTTTTTTCTCTCTTTTTTATGTATTTGGTAATCTCTGGATTACCTAGGTTGGTTGTAACTTGTTAAACTCTGCTTTCTCTTAATGAAAAACGTGTCACGAGGACACGATCGAGAAAAATGGCCTTGGTGGCGTGGCTTCTTGCTGCGTCATCGACAGTCAGAGGATGAACCAAGGGACCATACAAATTAATTAATTAAACGAAATTAGGTTGCCCTACCGCTGAATTTAATTACAGAATAAGTCAGATAATTTCTCTTAATATATTATGTATAAAGTAGGAGTATATACGCCTACTACTTAATTTCATCTGCTACCAGGTCAAGGCGCGACATGCACGATTTTTTTTGGTGATTCTAGCGCCCGAACGTCCGGCGTGTGAGTGCGTCCGGACACCGGTCTCTTACGGAACCTCGCCCGCCCCCCGCATATATCGGAATAGAATGGAACCCGCCCCTGTCCTCCGCTCCCCACCGCACCCTGTCCCCCGCTCCCCAATGCACCACGTTCCCCCACCGCGCCCATGTCCCAAAAGAGCATAAAACACTTCAACTACAACATTGCAAAACATATGGAAAACCTATGTAGTGCAACATCGGGTTGTAAATACTGCAACATCAAAAAAATATGTAGTGCAACATTAAAAACAGGCACTGAAAATCGAAAAATATGTACTGCAACAATGAAAAATATGTACTGTAACATCGAAAAACATGTACTATATCATCGAAAAAATATATACTGCAACATCGAAAATTATGTGTTGCGAGATCAAAAATTATATACTGCAACATCTCAAGCAGTAGTACTGCAATATCACAAAAGCATCTGTTGCAACGACCCAAAAATTCCCATTGCAACATTCAAAAATCATCTATTGCAACATCAAAAAACACTCATTGCAACACGGGAGAAACAACCGAAAAAGCGTCCCAAACAGCTCCTGGCCCATCACCTTCGAGCTCGCCGGAGTGAGTAGGGAATAGGACCCCAGAGCTCGCCGGAACCCTAGCCACTGTCGCGTCCCTCAGATCCATAGGAGGAGGAGGAGGGGGAGGAGCGCTCAGATCCGAAGGAAGAGGAGGAGGAGGAGGAGGAGAGGAGGAGGAGGGCTCAGATCCAAGAGAAGAACCGACCTACCTCGTCGGAGCCGCCGCCGCCGTCCTCGTCTCCGGTGGGGGTCGCATGGAGGTCACGGAGGGGGGAGGGAGGGGCGGCAGCGACCTGGCCCGGAGAACGGCGTGCAGCGCGACAGCGAGTGGGTGCGGAGGAGCGGGGGGACAGCGGGTGAGCGGAGCGAGCGAGTGGGCGCGGCGGGTCATGGACGGGATGGGATAAGGCGCGGGGGGCGCGGGCGCTCGGTCGAGTCGTTCCCGTGTGCGGGTCCGTCCGGATGGGACGGATGCCCGCACAGTATCATTATCGTTTTTTGTGGAGGTAGCGCACCAAATAATCAGGCACGCTCGATTCTGTCGTACTTTGATACCATCGTGCATGGCTTCCGAAAAAAGTAGATTTTGTTCTAGCTAGTAGCTAGCGCGCGCATTAGGATTTGCCGCCATAGTCATCTCTTTTCGGTCGATGCTTTGCCACTCATCTCCCCTGTTGGCAGCCTTTGCGTGGTTGTTATTTCCCTTGCAGGTCCAGTCGGTTAGGTTGTGGCGGAGGTCCCTCTCCCTACTGCGCTTCTATCTTTCTGTTGTATTTTACGTCTTAACCACTACCTCTGTGGTTTTATAAGCTGCGTTATGGGTTCTCTCAAAACTACGTTGTGTAAGCCGCTATTTCAGCACACTCTTCTTTTTAATGAAATATATATGAAGTCGTGTTTAAAAAAAACTTATAATTTGAGATGGAGACATACTTGAGGAGGGTCAAAAGGACCATTTCCCTCGGTGGATGCATGATGTTTTGGACATTACAAAGCAAAGATCGAAACTACCCGGATCGAGTAGGACCACGTGCTGCTTCAATTTCACACGTTCTTGCTCCATAGAGAACGTGCGTACGCGCGCATACGACCTTGCTCCATATGCACGCGTGGCGCACGGCGAGTTTCATGTATATATACAACGTGCGCTGGAATGGAGCGCACAGGTCAGACTAGGAAAGACAAAAAGGCTTGGCAGCAGCCGCAGCTACCACTGCACTGCCTACGTACACGCCGGTACACGTACGATATGTACGACAAGCAACAACCGATCGATAGCCAAAGTGAGAGAGGCAAGGCAACCAACGAGCAGGCGTGTCGATCCGATCGCTGCCGCCCCAGCCCTATACACAGCCAAGAGTTAGTTTTAGAATATTATTGGGTACTGGCATGTTGCGTTATTTCGTTTTATTACATTTATTTTGGTTTAGGAATAAAAAAGGGCAATTTATTTAGTGGTAGATGACATGTCTATACTTGATTTACGTACGCCCACACCCACACCATGTACAACGAAACAAAACACGGTGCATGCACGTACGATCGATGTCAAATTAAACGGAAACCCCAAATTAACAACGTCGTCGTCGTCATACGTAGCTCCGATCCACAAGAGATTGACTAGCGAGCACCACGACTGGTCCTACTAACTAATTCGGATATATACAGTGCATGCATGTAAAATACGGCGCAACTAATATGCGGCCGGCGACCTAATTAAGCACGGAACCCGGTCTCTAGCTACCACGGAGCATACACGTGATGCAATCAAATGATGAAACCACTGCGCTGACTAAGCATGGAACGACCGGGTGGTGGTTTAATTTTTCTTTCCCCCACACCCCCACCCCGGCCGGGGACCCCACACCACACACACAAATAACATGTAGTGATTTACAAATACGATGGCCCCCGCACGTCAGCGAGACATGCATTGAGCGCGACAAATTTTGAACTGGCGCAGGACGAACTATATATATGGCTCGTTGCTGTATCGTGACAGTCAGACGATGAACCAAGAGACCGCCCGGACAAATTAAACGAAACTAGCTAGGTTGCCTGCCGGCCGGCCGTTAAATTTAGGTCCTATCTGGATCAAGGAGATAATAGTTAGCTGCTAATCATTATCTCCTTGATGAAAAATGTTTAAATAATAGTTTAGCTAATTGTCAGCTGAATACACAACTAATAACTATTTCACTAGCTGGACCAAACTAGCTCATAAAGGCACCGTTCGGCTTACCTTAAAACTGGTTTGTTCGACTTCTTTTTTCAGCCGGAACAATGTTTTTCGCTCACAACAATTCAGCCAGAACCGTGTTTTTCAGCCAGTTTCAGCCAAGTTTCAGCAAGCCGAACGGAGCTAAGTTGTGACCTTTTAGTTAGAAGATAACTATGAGCAGCTAATAATGGATCAACAGGCCCTTACAGAACAAGTTAGATTAATTTCCCTCGGATTGTACAGCACTATATGCTTAATTACTACTCAGAGATGATCAAGTCAGATTAATTTCTCTCGATTGGAGCACTAATTTCATCTGCTACCTGATGATCAAGGCGCAACTTTTTTTTTTTTGGTAGAGCTAGCGCACCAAATAAGTCAGACACGTTGGACTCGATTCCTTCGTACTTTGAGTTCGTTCATTCCCCCCTAATTCAGCCACTGGTTTTGGATCGACCACGATTCAAAATCCAAAGTAGTAGTAATTGGAGCAAAGAAAAAAAAACTCTATACAACACCATTGCACAACATCCCGCGTGCGACACCCTATGGCTCCGTTCACGTGTCCTTAAATTCGGCTTGATCCGTTTTTTTTTTCATCCGAAACAGTGTTTTTCTCTCACAAATTCCTTCAGAATTCCTCCAAACCATCCAAATTCCTCCAAAACTATACCAGCCGAACACCCTTACGATTGCTCCACTCGTGCCTCCAGGCCCCACGTGCGCGGTTGAATCGAGTCTGCGATTCCTTTGAAGCAGGTGAATCCAAACCAGCCATAAGTGCCCGATCACAGGGTATCGCGCATGGGGTGCTGTGCGACGGTGTTGCATAGATTTTTTTCTTTCCCTTAGTCATTATGTATGAGCAAATATATAATTGCAAGGCAATGCATGCTAGCTTCCTGTATTTCAGATCGAGATAATATGTACAGTTTAATTTCCTTCTCCTACAAACAAACACAAAATTTTGACGATTTATACACAATAAAACTAGGATCTATCTAGGTGACATTCAGTTGATTTAGCTCTCCCTGTTAACTGAATTTTTCCATACACTTACCCTATCATTTAGCTATATTTACACTCTTCTATTACTATATTTACACTAATTTCTTCGGTGTAATATATAGGACAGAGTGGTGTAATTTGAGGATAACCTAAGATCTCAAATAAATATAAGCCAAATTTAAAAAAAAAATACAAATTTTTTCTATAATTCTAGATACCGGAGAAATATATACTAAATTATTCACAAATATCGTCAAATTATTCACAAATATACAAATTTACAAATAGAAGAACGAATAGAGAGCAAAGAAGAACAAACAACCGAGAGCACATCTCGTCTTCCAAAGAATGTAAAAGGGATGAGAGGAATATATAACACCAGCACGCCCGTGTCGGCCGCTTCACCAGCCAAGGTCTTTCAGATCGAGATAAACTGTAAAGTTTAAGTAGAGGAGCGGCCTTTCCGGTGGCTCCCGAAGGAAACAAACACCAAATTTTCGACGATGGATGGACCAAAATCACTCGGTTGACAGTTAGCAATTCGGTTAAACTAAGTCTACGCGCGCAGTCGACTGGACTCGACTCAACTATCTATCCATCGAGACCTCCAAGAATCGATTCCTTCCTCCACATCCAATTGCTTCAACCATGCAAGTGCTAGCTACTGTAGGTAGCATGGAGCTGTACATGTTGGAGAAGTTCCATCTATCGGATCAGGTCCCTTTTTCAAGCAATTGACGAGCGCTCTCGGCCGGCCGGTTGCTAGGCTACTATAGCTACACCTACAGCCTGATATCGCTACCTGGTTTCTGCTTTGGCGGCGTCGAGCCTGAGAGGAGCCTGGTGGTGACGGCCACCGGCGACAGCTTGCTGGGGCTGACGACCGCCGCGAGGGCGATGCCCCTCCTGCCCTTGCGCTCCTTGATGGTGTCGAGGCGCGGCGACCACGCGCGGCCCCTGGCGGCGCCCACCAGCTGCTCGTAGTGCTTCCTCAGCTCGGGCGTGCTGCACAGCGCCCCGGCGCACGCCTCGCCGTTGTCGTCCTTGGCGGCCCTGCTTCTGGCCGTGATGGCCCTGATGAGGAACTCAGGCGTGACCTTGATGACCGTGCGCCCGTCGTCGCCCTTCACGTACTCGAACGGACTCCGGGGCCCTCCCGCGATGGACAGCGACGACGAGCTCCCTCCAGCGCCGCCACCTGCAGCCCTGTCGTAGGAGAGCGCGGCCAGCGACGCGGCGGTGACCGCGTCGTAGCCCTGCGGGAGGCGGTCCACGGGGAGCACCAGGTAGGTGCCGCCGCCCAGGAGCCTGTCCTCGATGGCCAGCACGGGCGCGGGGCGGCCCAGGTAGAAGGCGTCGGCGCGGCACACCACGGTGCCCGCCACCTCCAGCATCACCTGCCCCGCCAGCTTCCCGTGCCGGGCCGCCCGGGACTCCCCGCCCCACAGCACCAGCCGCGCCTTCCGCCGCCGCGACAGCAGCGCCCCGCAGAAGCACGGCGCCAGGAGGCAGCCATTGCCGCCCATGGTAGGTATACTACTCCTAGCTACTAGTAGGGTCTCCGGTTCACCCGGCCCACTGGCGCGCGATGGTAGGAATAGGATCGGAGGAGCTAGAAGATGACTACTACTAGCTGGCCTGGGTGTGTACAGGCACAGGCAGGCAGCACTCGTTCGGCTGCTGGGCTGGTGGCTGCATATATCGATCAGATCGGCGTGTGGACATGGCCGGGATGGGTACTGGGTAGTAGGTTTGACCGACGTGAGGGCTAGGGCAGTGCCTGGGCTGGGATGGGAGGGGTCGAGCGGCAGAAGCTAGCAGCTCGTCGGCGGTCAAAGTCGACGGCGTGCTGCGCGGCGTGCCTCTCGTTTGCTTTAACGAGACGTGCATCCTGGTGCTGCTGTTTTCGTTGCTGACTGGTCGGCCGGTTCGATCAAGGTCTTTTCTGCCTTTAATGCGATCGATCGATCCATCGGTCGACCCGAGATGTGTGTGGTTTCAAGCAGCTGGTCTGGTGCTGTCAAAGTAATAACCTTGTACTAGTATACCACTGGCTGGTAATGCTGCTTTGATTTAACTTCTTATTGGGTTACAAATGGTTATTTGGTTAGTATGTACTCCTACGTCAGTCTAGTGCTAGTACTAGTAGTAACTTGTATGGCGCGGCTACCGAATAGTTGTACATGCCGTATTGGGGTGGATTACTCAACTTACTAGTCTATATGCGTAATTAACTGTGGTTTATGTTAAGATGAGACCAGTTGACATTTCTATCCAAGTTGCCGCATATTGTGGTTCATAGCTAAGAGTAGCGCCAACCTCACCTCTTTCTATGACTTCTTGTGTGCAATTTGTTTTAAAACATAAGTCGAATGAGTTTCATCCAAAGTCAAACTTCTCTCTAACTTTATTTAAAAGCAACCACAATCCATAAGGTTCCTTTGGCCATCACATGCTTGGTTCCGATTCCTCCTCATTCGACGTACACGCCAGTGGTCAGAAGGAACAGGGAGCTCTCCTCTCTTTAGATCTTTTAGGGTTTATGGTTTCTTTCCTCTGAGATGGCAAATATCTTTAAGTTACCTTACGTCGCTCGAGTGTGGCCCTTCAGTTTACAACAATGTCTCCATCACTAGGGATTGGTTCTCCCTTGGAGTTCCTCCTCGTGCCATGGCTTCTAATTTCTAGTCATTGTAGTCTCACACAACAACATTGTGGTTAGAAATCACCTCTGACATTAGCTAGGGAAGCTTGATGTTTTCTTCTCCTACCTACAAATGGAGAGGAGCTACTAGTCATCTCTGTTAGGGGTTTAGGTTTTGGGACATTGGCTTTCATAACGGGCAACAATTATTGATGGTTTTACTAGATCTTCATAATCAATCTTATGTGGAAGGAGATGGTAGAGTTGACACTACCGTGTTGCAGTTGGCGAGAGAATTGTGTTCTATCGTGGACCTAGATGCGTTTTAGAGTAGATCTGATCATAGGCTGCACAACTTGACCCACTCGAAAAAAACCCCAACCCACCAGTGCACTTGGGTCATGATTTTGAACCCACAACAACTATCTGGTCAGGCATGGGTCACAAATTTTGACCCAAAAACTCGATCCAACGTAGAAAAAATTGACCTGATTCTTATGTTGAGCGAGTGTGGGCCAAAAAATTGCCTAATGTTAGGTTCATGTTGGCTTTCACTAGCCAAAGAAATGTCGAGTTTTTTTGGCCTGCCCTAAACCCGGTACCTGAACAAGTCTATTTCAATATGAGTTCACATATGTTGGATCTTGTAGCATATTCCAAGTTTTGGGTTGCTCGACAATTCGATTGTCTAGCTATGGCACTTTGCATTGTCTTATCCATGTGACGCAACACAAAGGGTGAGACTATCAGAACAACATGGGAATCGAGCCTAAGTTTTTGGTTATATTTTCTTTGCTTCATGTAATCAATTGATGTACCATGATCCACCATCTTCAATATAATCATCTTCCCTTCAAAAAGAACTTATTTAAGTGTTTTCACCAGTTTTATAGAAAAAATGCATGAACATTTACAACATTATATTACTTTCATTAAATCCGCCATGGAAAATGTCTTGATAGTGTATTTATTTGACAACGGTCTCAAAACTAGAGAAATTTAACTCAGGACAAAACTAAAATGGCATACATTTTTGAAACCAAGTGAATATATTTTTATTGCTTTCCTTTCTGATGGTACGTACTCCCTCCGATCGTTGTTACTCGGCGTTTCTGGCAATAGAATTTAACTAGTTGCATGCCAATTTAACTGTTTGAAATGTCATGTATTAGTAGACCGGAGGCTCTAAATGCATCATGTTTTTCTACTTCCTCAGTTTCAAATTATAAGACGTTTTGACTTTTCTAGATACATTTTAGTATGGATCTAGACACAATGTATATCTATGTGTATAGCAAAAGCTACGTATCTAAAAAGCCAAAATGTCTTGTAATTTAGAATGGATTGATTATTACTTCTTTTTTCTTCACTTTTGCCTTAGTGTTCTCATTTCCTTTTTTCTGACGATGCATGAACTCTTATCTGGAGTTCTTTGGTTGTAAATGTCGCCGGAGAGACAACAAATTAGTTCAGCAAAAATATAATATACCCAAACAAATGTACTACATGAAACCGTACCGGATCACTAATTTCTTCTCGGTCCTTCGAACGAAACCATACGGCCAAAGTTTTACCTCGTTGAATCTCATGCCAATTTTTTCAAACCCTATTTCACCTATCTGAAAGGAATTTCAACCTATATGCCGACCAGCGAGATTGAAAGAATCAAGCTGAAATAATCAGGGCTTCCATATCCATGTGCTTGTCATCAACCGATCATCTGCCGGCTCTTACCACACTATTTTCACCCCGTTCGCTTGTTGGTTTTAGCCAGGTTTATTCAACTAGCCAACAGTGTTTTTCTCTCACAACAAACCAGCACCAGCCAGCCCAAACCAACCCGAAACCAACCAGCAAACACGCCGTTTGTCAAAGTATTTTTTTTTCACTCATTGCCGATCTCATATCCATGGATTGGATATTATATATATTAAAATCGTGCATTTATGAGTCACCGATCTTGATGTGGAGTAGTATAATATAATGTTTCTCCCATTACGATATGACGACTATGCATGATGAGTGATGAATATGCATGTGACACATGCATGCATCCCTGGAACAAAAGTTATATCCACCACACACAGGGATCTCAGGGCCAGTTTTGATTTTTCCTTTTCCATTCGTCCATGTCCAGAATTACCAAAGTTTTTAAGCTCTACAAATTTGTTCAGAATGACGTTTAATTCTTTTTATCAGAATTTGAACTTGTCCCATTTGGGTTGTGTATTAGTTTGAGTTCCAGGCCCAGCTTGCATAAGTAGCTGTATATTTTTCTTTATATAAACTAAGGTAATCCCTATGATCCGCCATTAAAACAAGATATCTGCGTGACAGTGGGTGGCTCCATCTCCGTCTGCTCCCCGCCCTTCCTGATCAGATCTAGATCGCCTTCTCTTTTCGCTCTAATTTATCTCAATGCTATGGTCTTTGGCCAAATTGGAGGGGAATGGCACAAGATTGCCTAGTGGCTAAATTTTATATCTGCTCTGGCTTCGCAGCGTGGCCGACAACAGCGGTGACACGTAGGATGAGATACTCTTCGTTGACTTTGGAGCCTGTGCTGCAGCATATGTGCTGTGACGACGATGCAGTGGGACGCTCAGGTCTCACATTTGAGGATAGCATGGTAAATGCCTCATCGACGGGGGCTATGACCATGACACGAGGTAGCATGCTGTGATGGAGCCACAGTATGTTGCATTGGTCTAGGTGTTTGCCGATGGTGTGATATATATGCATGAGATGCTTCGTTGACAAGGGCAAAGGTGGCCAATGTGATGTGACAGTGGCGTGGTACGTGTTTCATGACGTCCGACGATGGCACGGTATAGAACACGCTTCGCCAACTTTAGGGGCTACATCGGCGATAGCCATTGTCCGTCGATATGATAGATCGATGATGGCAATGTATTCCTTCCTTGGATGCGTTTGTCATGGCCAATCCCTTGCGTGTTGGGTATAGACGCCCAAATGGGCAGCACAACACACAGTCCCTTCAGGGCACAACACTATTGGTATTCAGCCGACACGACACTAAAGGCTAAACATGTTGTGCCAAAGCATATGTGGAGTTTATGGGCAAAGGATGATTGTAAGGCATACTTGTATTGAGTATGTTGCTAAGTCTAAACACTTGGATCAAATAGAGCAACAAGTCATACAATTAGATCAAGATGTGTATATGCGTGGATGGTGTGATAGAGGTGGTACTCCTTTAATGATCCCTCTCTCTCTAGCACCTTTGTTTGAGAGCATGGGTACTTCTTTAGCATGAGACCTTCATCAGGGGACCTTCGCACAAGACCTTCGTCGGAGAACCGCCGCATGGAACCTTCACCAAGAGGCCTTCTCTAGCTAGCCTTCGCTTGGGAGTCTTCTTCTCTCAACCCTATTCGGGACCCTTGTCCCAACATTGATGATAGCATCTGATTATAAATAAAGTGAGGATACATGTGACTTTTGTGCTCTCTTAATTGTTTTAAAATCTTTAGAATGCAAAGGACAGAAGTAGCAGTGGAGAGTATCATGCGGGCGCGCGAGTGCATCTATCTAACAGAAAAGTTTGTCGACTAGAGCTTCTCCCTTCGTCTTGGAACTCATTAATTAGAAAATAATTGCTGCTGCTGCTAGACGTAGAATATCCATTCTTTGCCCCCGTCATGTGCTAGAGCTCTCGTTTTAGGTAAAAATGTGGTAGTACCGGCAGCCAGCCATGCATGCCAAGACATCTAGATCCAGTCTGGAGATGCATATCGCTAAAAGTTTGGATTATTTGTTTAGGTGCTTTTTAGAGTGTGTACTTGTATATGAGTTCATACTTATATGTGTTCTTTGCCAAAAGCAAGCAGGGCGCACACTATTGCTACATTGTCCTTACTTCATGCCTGGCATGCATAGGCATGTTACCATTGTGAATTTGTGAGACTTCCCGAGCTCTCTCGTAGAGCCATGCATGCGATGGATATAAACATCAAACATGCATGCATGCATGCAACAGGAAGAAGAAACCATTCCAGTTTCACATCCAAACGCATGAAACTTTGAGACCTAGCGCTCGGATGGCTCTGGCCGGCGCACACGCGCGCACGAAGGAAAACTGAGGCTAGCGACGTACGTGCGCGCCGCCAACTCTCGGGAGACGTGCATGCATGTCGTGCACGCACATGACGCCGATCATTTCTTTTTTTATGTCGTGCATGTATGTCACATTGGGTGTCACATCAGAGAGTCTTTAGATAATAAATTGCATACTAGTAGAGAAATGACTTTTGATCCACTTCGAAATTTGGCTTTAGTCCCGGTATTTTTCACGCCTAGGACTAGAGAGACCTTTAGTCCCGGTTTGTAGCTCCAACCGGGACTAAAGGTCCCTGCCCAACGGCTACTGCGGCAGGCTTTTGCTGCAGGGGACCTTTAGTCTCGATTGGAGCTACCAACCGGGACTAAAGGTTAACTTTTACTCCCGGTTGGTCCCTCCAACCGGAAGTAAAAGTCTACTCCCAGCTGGAGGATCCGTCCGGGACTAGAAATGGACCTTTAGTTCCGGTTTCTATCTCCAACCGGGACTAAAGGTCCCCTCCTATATACCCCTTCTTCCTCTTCGAGCCTGAGCCACTTCGACCTCAGTGTTCTTGCTTCATCGCCGGCCTCTCTTCTTCCTCATCGCCGGTAATCACAAGATTTTCTTCGATTCCTCCATC
Organism: Miscanthus lutarioriparius; assembly: GCA_904845875.1. Lineage (NCBI taxonomy): Eukaryota > Viridiplantae > Streptophyta > Magnoliopsida > Poales > Poaceae > Miscanthus > Miscanthus lutarioriparius. The sequence continues at coordinate 34,727,498 of CAJGYO010000001.1, forward strand.
GATTCTTTGGTTGTAAAGGTTACCAACTTTATACTCTCATGTTTCATCAGTAGCATATCTCATTTTGTGGACTAGATATATGTGGTTTTTATGGTGGATTTTGTTTTATTTGTAAGTCATTTAAGCTCAAAATCACTTTAAAGTTTGCATATTTGGATGAAGGAATGTTAAAGTAGTTATTCAAAACTAGTATTCAGCTTTCATTTCTAGCATGCATAGCACACTTCATGGTTTAGAGATATAGAGAATTTTAGAGGTTTTTTAATTTTATTTGTTTATAAAATGAGAAATTTATATTGTATTAAAAATGAGTATAGAGAGTAGATGGCAACTGCTTCCGGGTCCTTGGCCTCTCATCGGGTTCCAAAGCGACTGAGGCCGGACCTCTCTCTCATTGCATGCGGCAAGTGTGAGGAGAAGATTGTGATGGAGTACCGGATGAGGAATGAGTGTCCCAACAAGGACCGTATGTTCTACAAGTGTCCGGATCGCAATATGAGTTATTTTGTCGCATTTGATAATTATAGTTAATTTATTCAATTATTTGCTTCAAGTAAGTGTTAAATAATTAATGTCGATCATATGGACATTTGTTCAATTATTTGCTTACTAGTTAAGTTATCTCCCATATATATATATGTTTACTCTAGTTAATGTTGATCATATTTGTGTATAAAAATATATGCAGCAATCACTGGATATTGATGGTTATCAATATGGCCAATAATCGGTTGAGCATCTTAGACTCGTTAAGAAAAATTTTTTATTTTATTGACGCAAGCATTGAGGAACACCACATGAAACATTGCAAGACATGATCGATATTATCCAAGGGTAATTTGGTCTCTCTAGCAACTATATACACCTCCGATCTCGTTAATATCATATATTCAACAATTATTAAAGGCCAAATTAATTTTACTAATTTTATTGAAGACTTATGGTTGAAGGAAAAAGTTTGGAAAAACTCGAAAGTTTCATTGAGGAACACCACATGAAACATTGCAAAGCGCCAAACCGATGTAATGATATGCAGAATATACAAAGTAAGTACTAGCTACATTTATATATATATAATTTAATTAACACCATGCATGCTTTCAATTCACCGGATCTTTTTTATTAGTCGTAAAAGTGGGTTCTGAGGCAAAAATAAAGAAAAAAGAAAACCTTTAGTCAGGGAACAACTACTCCCGGCGAAACCGGGACTAAAGGAGGAGCCCTTTTTAGTCCTCAAGATTGCGTGCTCCCGGTTGACTATGTTTGTGAGTTTATCATGGCGTTATTGTAAAAAGAACTCCTTAGGCTTAGAACCTTAAAGTTATTTTTAGTTATATAAATATATTCATATATTCACAATTTCTTTTATTGCTCATATATATAAGTAATCGCGTGACCAACATACACACATATATATATTAATATTTTTCCTTTAACTTTTATTGAAGACTCTATGGTTGAAGGAAAAAGTCATATGACGTGACCAACCGATGGAAAATAATTCAAGAGACCATAGCGTCCACGATTTCTTAATGACCAAGTCTTAAACCACCTCCGAGGTCGCCACCAACAACTCACCGCCGCGGTGTTTGCCGAGTTCTACAATGACGTGAACGAAACATTGAAGCCAAACCAGATAGAGTAAATTTATTATCCCAAGGATACGATAGAATATACAATGCAAGCTTTATTTGTAATATATATACATATTATATATACATAAAATAACGTACAATATATGTATATGCATATAATATATATGTTAGTTTCATACTTTAGTTTGTACAAAATGTTCGAACATTATAAGCGTGTAGAATACGTATATTATTAGTAGCGTAGAATGCGTATTCGAAAACCAAAATGAATCATCAATTGAAAATAGAAACAAAAAATAAAGAAAAAAAAGAAAACCTTTAGTCCCGGACGAAAAACCGGGACTAAAGGAGGAGCCCTTTAGTCCCGCATTTGTGCTCCCGGTTGAGAAACCGGGACTGAAGGGGTTTCCCAACCGAGAGTACAACTCATTTTTGTACCAGTGGCAGAAGTCCTAGTAATCTGCTAGACAAATTTATTAAGTCTAATTAATCTATCATTAGGACATGTTACTGTAGCACCACATTGTCAAATCATGAACTAATTAGGCTTAAAAAATTGGTCTCGCAAATGAGTCACGATTTATGTAATTAGTTATTTTTAGTCTATATTTAATACTTTATGCATATGTCCAAACATCCGATATGATATGGAGTAAACTTTAGGGAGAGAAACTAAACAAGCATATATATATATAAATTAGTATACATGGGTTACTATAATGTTTGTATACATGGGCTATTCTGCAGCTGGCCACAGAATAACTTATTCTATAGTCATCTTGTTTTACAATAATGTTTGTACCAATTTACGATAATGACAATACACATTTACGACACATGTGTTACTATAATTCAAGATGATACTTACCATAATGTTATAATAAATCACTTATGAGAGAGTTACCATGATATCGTAAATTAGTATAGTAATTATAGTTTGAACTTTGAAGTATAAATATGTGGCGGTCGGCAGTCCCTGGGAATATTCAGCCGCGCCGAGACATAGATACCTGCATGGTACGACTATGTCCATTACCCTAAGCTAAGCTAGCTACTTTTTGGGTTGATTCTTTACGTTTAAGCTGTACAGTATGCCAGCTATATTCACTGCATGCATCCGTCCATATATGTAAAATAGCGCTAACAAGCTACATAGTACAAGATTAAAAAGAAAGCATGGCAGTAGTATGTGATGACGTGCGGCTCCTAGTTTCACGTTTGTGCAACATTCTGGCTAATACATGGTGCAATTAAAGAGTGCTTAGTCACATTTGCGGCAGAAACCGGAGTTGTTTGCAATACTCTTTAACTTTAGGGTCTTTCTGTAAAATCACCAATTCTTCCAAAACCAAACCCATGCTCATGTGTTTCTTACCTGTTTGTTGTAAGAGAGAGCTAAGGTGAGGAGATGAGAAATGAGACTTCAATCTACCAAATCCATCCATTAGACGGTGAAACTTATGGTGGATTTGTAGCCTTTCCAACCTTCACACCTCTTGTATTCTTCGTCTTCATAGTGTCTGCACAGCAGGTTGCTTGATTGTCGCCTCCCGTGGTTTTTCTTAGAAGGGGTTTCCACATAAATCATGGTGTGTGTTTTTTTTGTTTCTTTGGTAATCTTCTTACCATAGGTGTTGTCAATTTAAGGTTTTGCTTGTTGTTGGTCACACTGGCTCAAGTTAGATATGGTGTATGGTCGAGTTGGTGTATGAGACTTACATATGTTAAAATTCATTCATATATATGTCAATCATACATATAAGAGAACAATGTGTGCCTCCCCTTCTCAATAGTGTTGGGATACCTCTCAGTGCCTCCAACCCCCTAGCACACACCACCCCACAATCTGCTGTTTTGCCGCCACTAGAGTCTAGAGGGCTGCTAAAATCCCGTCCAGTAGCGATGACGGTGCTAGTGAGGCATCCCATTCCCATTTCTCAACCCCATCTCCCCACTAGATCATGGTGCTCTCATGGGTCATGGCTCCCTGTAGAGGAAGCCTCTTCGTCTTCAGGGTGGGTGGTAGCTACATCTGGTACCTCTATGTCAAGATCTGGAGCCTCCCCATTGGTGATGGATGGATCTTGTCCAAATATGGTTGTTGCCCCATCACTCATGATGAAGATGTGCACTATTGTGCAAGCTCGAGGTCGTGCATGTCACCCCTAGAACACTAGTTGTTTGATGCCACTATGCTAAGTTCAAGTCGATGACCACAAAGTAGGCCAGGCCCTTGGTGCTACCTATGCAAATGATGATGTTTGCATGGGCATGTGGGAATAGTGATAGTGTGGTTATGATGGTGGAGTCAAGGGAAAGCCTTTGTTGTCCATCGATCTAATGGGTCAATGATGACAACACCCTTCGGTTATTGTCATGGGCGGATTTGAGCCTAGGGTGTGGCAGAACTGCTCAATTTAACCTAACCCCGAGTGTACTTGTCAGCCATTTGACACTTAGTACACAAGAGACTAAGTTAAACCCGGTAGTCTGTCGAGCACATCCAACGGGAGAACTCGAAAATCCACGTTTTCATCAGAATCATAAACAAGTGAATAAAGCTTACATCATTTGTTAACCAATTCATACATCATGAGATTTCATAAAAATCAGAGTTATTACAAAACAAGTTTCATATCAGTAGCGGAAGAAGAGTTATTTTATACAAAAGTAGCGGAAGTATACAATTTTGAATATTGAAGCTGGGGTATAGGTTATGAGAGTAAGACTACTATGATCGCAGTGGAAGGATTTCCTTGCAGGAGGTATCCACACACAACGGTCAGCTCCAGCATCCACTTGTTACCTGCAATAGGGGGGAAATAAAACCCTGAGTATACAATGTACTCCACAAGACTTACCCGACTAGGTGGGAGTAGTCTCCCGACTCTCAAGGATATGCAGGGGGCTATTTGGCTAGCTGTTTAGTTGTTTTTACAGAGAAGCATTTCTAATAGTGCATTCTTACATTCAAAGTTTTAGCAGTCGCATGAAGTTCATTACTTAATCATTCTAAGTAAGCACCTGAACTACTTTCAAACATATGTGGTAAGCAACCAAAGCATATTTCATGATCCAGCAATAGCCATATCATCATCTCCAGGTTACAGTTGCATTAACTACAATGGTAGTGATACGGCAAGTGGTATCCATATCCACTACAAGAAAAGACCCCCCTATAGATCCGTTTACATTACTACGCTATTGTAAGCATATCAACATTTGTGATGATTCTGTAGTTTGATACGGTTCTTGACACGTTTTTAAAAAAAAACGTATCTATGTCTTGAGTGGCTCCTCCAATAGATACGGTTGTCAACACGTTTAAACAAAACGTATCTAAGTTCTATTCGTAGACATGATTGTTGAAACATTTAAAAAACGCATCAAGTGTTACGCGATGCACTTTTGGATATGTTTTTTTAACATGACTCACGAAATAAGAGTGGCTTATAAATTATTCAAAAAGCCAAAAGAATCAAATATAGGTGGCTTATAGATTATTGAAAAAAAATCTGAAATAAATGAATTATGAATGGCTTAGAATTATTAAAAAAATCCAAAAGAATGAAATATGGGTGGCTTACAAAATATTAAAAAAAATTGCGTAAGCTTTGAACTCAAGATCCGTGAAACAAAACTAACCACTTTACCAGATAACCACATATGTATATTTGTTCGTACACCATTTATTATATCCTTGTTAAGGTATATACGCACCAAGGAAAATAAATCTACTCAAATCAAATCCCTATCTCTGTTATGTTCCTTCTCCCGTTGCCCACGTCGGCTTGGATCTGCTGCACACGGCGGCACGGCGCTGCTCGCCGGACTGCTGCTGTGGTGCCGTTCTGTTCCAGCGACAAAAGAGCCGCAGATCACGACCTACACTCGGGCTGGGTTCTGCCACTGCAGTCCTGCTCCAAGGGTGCGACTGAATCGCAGGGGGCAGGGGCGCCGCCACTGCACCCTAGCTCGACGGCTGCGGCTGCTCGCAGGGGCTGTAGACACGCCGCTCTCCGGTCGTCCGACGCAGCAGGCACCTGCACAGTTGTCGACCTCGAAGTCCCTGACGCCCGGCCGCTGCGTCCCCAGGTCATCTGAACACCCTCCGCCTGCAGCTCCGTCAGGCACTCTGTTCCTCGGCGGCTAATTGCAGTCACAAGGTTCCATAAATCTACCATCCATGCAGTAGCAAATAATTCCTGACATATGTGCTAGTTGGTCCTGTTTAGATTGCTTACCATTCTCATGTTTAAATACAAAGTTTATTGCATAAGGCATGTCATGCATATAAGGGCATTAGGTTCAAAACTTCATTGCCAGTTGTGCTAGAATTTTTGTAAAATGCCAAAGTATAGACATGTGACTAGCGATTGTGATAAATTCATTTGAACTACGATATGACGTACTAACTAAATACTGATTTTGTTCTCTATTGCAGATCATCCTAAGGGAATGGATCGAAGTTGGATGAGTAAACCAAGACAGGACCCTACTTACAAAGATGGCGTCGACCAATTCTTGTCTTTTGCTTTCCGTGACCTTCCACCTGATAGCAAGATATCATGTCCTTGCAACAATTGTGAAAACAGAGTAACCCAAAATCGTGAAGCAGTTGAGACACACCTGAAGTGTGATGGTATACTTCAGGGTTATACAATATGGAATCACCATGGAAAGGAGTATGACCCACCATCATTTGCATTTGCTCATTTGCCAGATAACAATGAGAATCTGCCTACTCCGGGTGTCCTAAGGACTGCAACAGTTGATGGACTTGGAAGATTGGATGACATGCAAGGAATGCTACAAGCTGTATTTGCTATGCCAGCAAACTATGAATCTCTATCAAGCATGTCTGAAGCCGAACTAGGTGATGGTCAGTCTGATTGTGGAAATATGGAACATAATGTACCTGAGGATGTCAATCATGTACAAAATGATACTGCTAGAAAACAACAAGATATGTATGCAAGCTTCTTGAAGGATGCACACACAAGGTTGTACCCTAGCTGCGAAACATTTAGTAAGTTGTCATTTTTAGTCAACATATATCACCTAAAGTGCTTACATGGTTGGACACAAGAGTCTGTTACAAATCTACTTGGTGTACTATCTGATGCATTTCCACCTGAGGCAAATCTACCAAAGACATATTATGAGGTAAAAAAGATTATTTGTGGTTTAGGTCTTAACTATGTGAAAATCCATGCTTGCCCTAAAGATTGCATGCTTTTTTGAGGTGATAGAGCTAAACAAGAGTATTGTCATGTGTGTCAAAGCTCTCATTGGAAAGATGATGAGAAAAGTGGTTCTTTGGCTAACCACAAAAGGAAAAGGAAGCCAGCAAAAGTATTGCGCTATTTTCCATTGATACCAAGGATCCAAAGGTTATTTGCCACTAACAAAACTTCAAATGACATGCGATGGCATGATGAGGGCTGTACAAAGGACGGAAAACTGCGACATCCAGCTGATGGTAAAGCTTGGGAATATTTTAATGATAGAAACCACGATTTTGCAGCAGATGCTCGCAATGTACGCCTTGGTCTTCCAAGTGATGGATTTAACCCTTTTCAGAACTGTAGTGCGAAACACAGTACTTGGCCTGTGATGCTCATTCCTTATAACTTACCACCTTGGATTTGCATGAATCAAACATCTTTGATTTTGTCAATGATCATTCCTGGACCAAGTTCTCCAGGGAATGATATTGATGTATATTTGGAACCATTGATCGTTGAGCTCCTAGAGTTGTGGAAGGGAGTGCAAACAAAAGACGCTTGTACACGGAAAGAATTTCCTCTCCGAGCTGCACTATTGTGGACTTTAAATGATTTTCCTGCTTTGGCCTACTTATATGGTTGGAGCACAGGTGGTAAATATGCATGTCCTTCTTGTGGTGCATCAACAAAATCATTTTCCCTAAATAAAAGTAAGAAGATGTGCTATATGGGTCATCGTCGATGGTTGCCACATGATCACAAATATCGAAAGGAAAAGACCAAATTTGATGGTTCCAGAGAGACTGAACTTGCACCTGAAACAATGAGTGGCACTTCTGTTCTAAAACTGGTAGAAGGCAGAGAGTTTGTGTTAGGGAAGAAGGTCTGCATTGCAAAGAGTAAAGGCAAAAAGAAACAGAAAAACACCAAAAGACAAGATGGAAACCATCAGTAATGGAAGCGTAAAAGAGGAGAAAGCACGAAGAAATCGAAGGATGGTAAGAAAGAGAAGAAACCAGAAGATTGGGTGAAAAAGAGGTCAGTATTTTTCAAGCTACCATATTGGGAAATGAATAAATTACGACACAATCCAGATGTCATGCACATAGAGAAAAATGTATCTGAGAATTTAATTGCGACTTTATTGAATATGTATCCTAAAACAAAGGATGCCCTTGAATATGCATCCTAAAACAAAGGGGCGTGCGAGTGCGTCCGGACGCCGGTCTCTTACGAAACCTCGCCCCCCCCTCCCGCACACGGAACCTTGCCCGCCTCCCGCGTATAGATCGGAATAGAACGGAATCGGCCCTGTCCTCCGCTCTCCACCGCGCCCCTGTCCCCCGTTCCCCAATGCACCCCGTTCCCCCACCGCGCCCCTGTCCCAAAAGAGCATAAAACACTTCAACTGCAACATTGCAAAACATATGGAAAAACTATGTAGTGCAACATCGGGTTGTAAATACTGCAACATCAAAAAAATATGTAGTGCAACATTAAAAAACATGCACTGCAACATCGAAAAATATGTACTGCAACAATAAAAAATATGTACTGTAACATCGAAAAACATGTACTATATCATCGAAAATATGTACTGCAACATCAAAAATTATGTGCTGCAAGATAAAAAAATTATATACTGCAACATCTCAAGCAGTAGTACTGCAACATCACAAAAACATCTGTTGCAACGACCCAAAAATTCCCATTACAACATTCGAAAATCATCTATTGCAACATCCCAAAACACCCATTGCAACACGGGAGAAACAACAGAAAAAGCGTCCAAAACAGCCCCTGGCCCATCACCTTCGAGCTCGGCGGAGGGAGGAGGGAATAGGATCCCAGAGCTCGCAGGAACCCTAGCCACTGCCGCGTCCCTCAGATCCATAGGAGGAGGAGGGGGAGGAGCCCTCAGATCTAGAGGAAGAGGAGGAGGAGGAGGAGGGCTCAGATCCATAGAAGAACCGACCTACCTCGTCGGAGCCGCCGCCGCCGTCCTCGTCTCCGGTGGGGGTCGCATGGAGGTCACAGAGGGGGGAGGGAGGGGCGGCAGTGACCTGGCCCGAAGAACAGCACGCAGCGCGGCAGCGAGTGGGTGCGGAGGAGCGGGGGGAGAGAGGGCGAGTGGAGCGAGCGAGTGGGCGCGGCGGGTCACGGATGGGATGGGATGGGATAGGGCGCGGGGGGCACGGCGCTCGGTCGAGTCATTCCCGTGTGCGGGTCCGTCCGATGGGACGGATGCCCGCACAGTATCATTATCGTTTTTTTGTGGAGGTAGCTCACCAAATAATCAGGCACGTTCGATTCCGTCGTACTTTGGTACCATCGTGCATGGCTTCCGAAAAAAGTAGAGCTTGTTCTAGCTAGTAGCTAGCGCGTGCATTAGGATTTGCTGCTGTAGTCGTCTTTTTTCGGTGGATGCTTTGCCACTCATCTCCCTTGTTGACAGCCTCTGCGTTGTTGTTATTTCCCTCGTAAGTCTAGTCGGTCAGGTTGTGGCGGAGGGCCCTCTCCTTACTGCGCTTCTATCTTTCTGTTGTGTTTTACGTCTTGACCACTACCTCAATGGTTTTATAAGCTGCGCTATGGGTTCTCTCAAAACTGCGTCATGTAAGCCGCTATTTCGGCACACTCTTTTTTTTAATGAAATATATGTGAAGTCATGTTTAAAAAAAACTTATAATTTAAGATGGAGAGATACCTGAGGAGGGTCAAAAGGACCATTTCCCCCGGCGGATGCATGATGTTTTGGACATTACAAAGCAAAGATCGAAACTAGCCGGATCGAGTAGGACCACGTGCTGCTTCAATTTACTACTGACTGGCGGCGCAACGTATTTGGTTTTTTTCACACGTTCTTGCTCCATAGAGAACGTGCGTACGTGCGCATACGACCTTGCTCCATATGCACGCGTGGCGCACGGCGAGTTTCATGTATATATACAACGTGCGCTGGACTGGAGCGCACAGGTCAGACTAGGAAAGACAAAAAGGCTTGGCAGCAGCCGCAGCTACCACTGCACTGTGTTGTAACACGGCTTGGGCGGGTGACGAAGGCCTCCGACAGCATAGTGTCGCCAAGGCGTCTTCGACCGTCTTGGGGCGGAGACCTGGCGCTGACTAAAGGAACTTTTCTAGCTATGCTCGTAGGGCACTACACGAGGCTCGGCGGACTTGTCGCGAATTCCGCCCAGGCCGGGCGCTGAGACCTCCGACCTATGCTCAGGCGGACGCCACCCCGCTTCGGCTCACGGGCGCCTCCGGCGATGAGGGCGGAGGCCGCCTTACCTCTAAAATAATTAAACAAACAATCTTGTCTAAGTGTGTGCAGGTACTCAAGCGCAGGCGCCAGTGGTCCGCCAAGAGTCAGTGCGCCAAAGATGGCTCCCACGGGCGGGCGGAGACCCACGGTTGACGTCTCCGACCGGACCGGCGGAGACCCGCCAAGGCGACGGCGCGCCCCTGAAGACGGAGGCCAGCATCGGGAACCCGGGCCTTTGGGCCGAAGATCGAGGCACGGTGGGCCGGCCGCTTATGGAGGCCCGTTACTTGGAGACGGCGTGGCAGGATTGTCCCGCAAACGAGAGACCAGTGGCGGAATATTCTAGGAATGTACTGTAGCAGTTGAGGGGCATTGTAATAAATTCCGTCAGGAAGTAGTTAAGCCCTATAAATAGAGAACACTTAACCGTGCGCGAGGATGGGGAATGAATGAATGAAACTCTACTTTGCTTCCCACAAGTTCACCTATCGTGCCTTTCCCGAACCTCCGCCCGAGGGCGACTCCTGGCGGGCGGAGGCCCCATGTCTCCCTCACTCTGTCCGGAACCTCTAGTTCCAACACACTGCCTACCTACACGCCGTTTCACGTACGATATGTACGACAAGCAACAACCGATCGATAGCCAAAGTGAGAGAGGCAAGGCAACCAACGAGCAGGCGTGTCGATCCGATCGCTGCCGCCCCAGCCCTATACACAGCCAAGAGTTAGTTTTAGAACTATTGGGTACTGGCATGTTGCTTTATTTCGTTTTATTACATTTATTTTGGTTTAGGAGTAAAAAAGGGCAATTTATTTAGTGGTAGATGACATGTCTATACTTGATTTACGTACGCCCACACCCACAACATGTACAACGAAACAAAACACGGTGCATGCACGTACGATCGATGTCAAATTAAACGGAAACCCCAAATTAACAATGTCGTCGTCGTCGTCCTACGTAGCTCCGATCCACAAGAGATTGACTAGCGATCACTACGACTGGTCCTACTAACTAATTCGGTTATATACAGTGCATGCATGTAAAATACGGCGCAACTAATATGCGGCCGGCGACCTACTAATTAAGCACGGAACCCGGTCTCTAGCTACCACGGAACATACACGTGATGCAATCAAATGATGAAACCACTGCGCTGACTAAGCATGGAACGACCGGGTGGTGGTTTAATTTTTCTTTCACCCACACCCCCACCCCGGCCGGGGACCCCACAGCACACACACAAATATCATGTAGTGATTTACAAATACGATGGCCCCCGCACGTCAGCGAGACATGCATTGAGCGCGACAAATTTTGAACTGGCGCAGGACGAACTATATATATGGCTCGTTGCTGCATCGTGACAGTCAGACGATGAACCAAGAGACCGCCCGGACAAATTAAACGAAACTAGCTAGGTTGCCTGCCGAAACTAGCTAGGTTGCCTGCCGGCCGGCCGTTAAATTTATGTCCTATCTGGATCAAGGAGACAGTGCCTGTCCTAGGATTTTAAGGACCTCTGGCGATCTTGTCGCAACGGCCTCTTTTGACCATGTATAAAATCTTATAATATATAGGTACTAATTTTAGTTACAAAACGAAAGCAAATTCAATAACATAAGTTTTAATTTAACATGTCTAATAATTATCGAGGAACAATGTAGATTAAGCAATATATTTGTAGATGTATGATAATTATCAAGGAACAATGTAGATTAAAAAGTAATATATTAGTTTTCTTTTCTCACCCATGACAAATGTTTCTTAGATAACATTCTAAAATTTTAACACCTAAATTAGAAGAAAAATATGACTATATGGGTACAAAGTATCAGAAGTCTAGAATACTATACAAATAATTAATTTAGATTAAAAATAAAAAGGAAAAAATACCTAGCCACGCCTCAAGGAGGAAATGACGTTAAAAGCGCCGACATGGTAGTCCGCCAAGGAAAGTTTTCACCTGCAACATCTAGTACAGGAGGAGAAGAGGTAGGAAAGGACGCCTTCAAGAAGGGAACGACGTCTGCAGACGTCATCGTCCATGCTTTCGCCCCCACCTCAAACCACCTCCACACCATCGCCGCCAGAGGCCCAACCCTACCAGGGGGCAGGGTGCGGCGCCTAGACGCCGCCCCTAGGGACGCCAACCAGGAGAAGCGTCGGGGGAACCCGCCGGAGAGTCCGCCCCCACCGCAACGGGCAACGTCGGCCAGCAGCAGGCAGAACCGGCCAGCTCCACCATGAAAACCAGCCCGGGGAAGGGGAAAGGCAGATGGCAGGAGAAGAGGGCCGGGGTCAGAAGAAGCCCCAGTCGCCCAGCCCACAACGTCCCCGGCCCCGCAACAACCACGCCGCGCAAAACCTCCAGCAGCCTCCGCGCCGAACTTCCGCCGTCACGCCCACTCCCCAGCCCTCCGTGGATCTCGGTCAAACCACATCACTGGCACCGGGCGAGGAAGACGTAGGATGCCGCAATGGGAGCGCCAAGCACCAAGCGCCTGCAGCCCCAGCCACCGGCGCTGTTCCCAGCACCCAGGCTGGAGCCGCCGCCGCGGACGCATGGGCTCCCCGCCGGATCCGGCAAAGAACCACCGGATCCAGCCAGCAGGCCACCGGATCCTGCCCCAAGCCGCCGGATCGAGAGGGGAGGAGGCCGGCACCGGACCTTTTGGAGCCAGTCACCGACGGGTCGACGGAGGTCGCCTGCGCCGGATGGGGAGGCAGATCCGGCCGTGGGGAGGTGGATCCGCCCGCACCGGCGCCGGCAACTCCGCCCGCCAGCTCCTCCGCGACGTCGCCTAAATCCATCGCAGGAACTCCATGGGAGGGAGGGAGGGAGGGAGAGGACCTGGCCGCCACCTTCCTTGCCGTCGACCGGACCACCGGCGTCGGGCTCCGGCGGCAGCCGGGCCGAGGAGGCACGCAGAAGGACCCGCGCGGCGGCGGCGCGGGGGTGCCGCCCGAGCCGCCCTCAGGGAGAGCGACGCGGGGGCCTAAGAAGCTTTTCCAGTCACCTTTGCCAAACTGAAACGCTGCGCTGCTCTGTATTTCAGATCGAGATAATCTGTACAGTTTAATTTCCTCCTCCTACAAACAAACACAAATTTTTGACGATTTATACACAATAAAACTAAGTCTACGCGCGCAGTCGACTGGACTCGACTCAACTATCTATTCATCGAGACCTCCAAGAATTGATTCCTTCCTCCACATCCAATTGCTTCAACCATGCAAGTGCTAGCTACTGTAGGTAGCATGGAGCTGTACATGTTGGAGAAGTTCCATCTCTCGGATCAGGACCCTTTTTCAAGCAATTGATGAGCGCTCTCGGCCGGCCGGTTGCTAGGCTACTATAGCTACGTACACCTACAGCCTGATATCGCTACCTGGTTTCTGCTTTGGCGGCGTCGAGCCTGAGAGGAGCCTGGTGGTGACGGCCACCGGCGACAGCTTGCTGGGGCTGACGACCGCCGCGAGGGCGATGCCCCTCCTGCCCTTGCGCTCCTTGATGGTGTCGAGGCGCGGCGACCACGCGCGGCCCCTGGCGGCGCCCACCAGCTGCTCGTAGTGCTTCCTCAGCTCGGGCGTGCTGCACAGCGCCCCGGAGCACGCCTCGCCGTTGTCGTCCTTGTCTTCCTTGGCGGCCCTGCTGCTGGCCGTGATGGCCCCGATGAGGAACTCGGGCGTGACCTTGATGACCGTGCGCCCGTCGTCGCCCTTCACGTACTCGAACGGACTCCGGAGCCCTCCCGCGATGGACAGCGACGACGAGCTCCCTCCAGCGCCGCCACCTGCAGCCCTGTCGTAGGAGAGCGCGGCCAGCGACGCGGCGGTGACCGCGTCGTAGCCCTGCGGGAGGCGGTCCACGGGGAGCACCAGGTAGGTGCCGCCGCCCAGGAGCCTGTCCTCGATGGCCAGCACGGGCGCGGGGCGGCCCAGGTAGAAGGCGTCGGCGCGGCACACCACGGTGCCCGCCACCTCCAGCATCACCTGCCCCGCCAGCTTCCCGTGCCGGGCCGCCCGGGACTCCCCGCCCCACAGCACCAGCCGCGCCTTCCGTCGCCGCGACAGCAGCGCCCCGCAGAAGCACGGCGCCAGGAGGCAGCCATTGCCGCCCATGGTAGGTATACTACTCCTAGCTACTAGTAGGGTCTCCGGTTCACCCGGCCCACTGGCGCGTGATGGTAGGAATAGGATCGGAGGAGCTAGAAGATGACTACTACTAGCTGGCCTGGGTGTGTACAGGCACAGGCAGGCAGCACTCGTTCGGCTGCTGGGCTGGTGGCTGCATATATCGATCAGATCGGCGTGTGGACATGGCCGGGATGGGTACTGGGTAGTAGGTTTGACCGACGTGAGGGCTAGGGCAGTGCCTGGGCTGGGATGGGAGGGGTCGAGCGGCAGAAGCTAGCAGCTCGTCGGCGGTCAAAGTCGACGGCGTGCTGCGCCGCGTGCCTCTCGTTTGCTTTATTTTCGCGCGGGAAAAGGTCCAAGGAAAGCCTTTTTAACGAGACGTGCATCCTGGTGCAGCTGTTTTCGTTGCTGACTGGTGGGGCCGGTTCGATCAAGGTCTTTTCTGCCTTTAATGCGATCGATCGATCCATCGGTCGAGCCGAGATGTGTGTGGTTTCAAGCAGCTGGTCTGGTGCTGTCAAAGTAATAACCTTGTACTAGTATACCACTGGCTGGTAATGCTGCTTTGATTTAACTTTTTATTAGGTTACAAATGGTTATTTGGTTAGTATGTACTCCTACGTCAGTCTAGTGCTAGTACTAGTAGTAACTTGTATGGCGCGGCTACCGAATAGTTGTACATGCCGTATTGGGGTGGATTACTCAACTTACTAGTCTATATGCGTAATTAACTGCGGTTTATGTTAAGATGAGACCAGTTGACATTTCTATCCAAGTTGCCCCATATTGTGGTTCATAGCTAAGAGTAGCGCCAACCTCACCTCTTTCTATGACTTCTTGTGTGCAATTTGTTTTAAAACATAAGTCGAATGAGTTTCATCCAAAGTCAAACTTCTCTCTAACTTTATTTAAAAGCAACCACAATCCATAAGGTCAGTGGCGGATTCAGGATGGGATCAAGGAGGGGGCTAAGTAATGGACATGTTGATTGGTAATGAAGATTTAATGATGATTTATGCTTGATGCTACCGTAATTTAACGAGGAATTAAGGCTCACGAGGGGGGCTGCAGCCCCCCAGCCCCCTGGATCCGCCAATGCATAAGGTTCCTTTGGCCATCACATGCTTGGTTCCGATTCCTCCTCATTCGACGTACACGCCAGTGGTCAGAAGGAACAGGGAGCTCTCCTCTCTTTAGATCTTTTAGGGTTTATGGTTTCTTTCCTCTGAGATGGCAAATATCTTTAAGTTACCTTACGTCGCTCGAGTGGCCCTTCAGTATACAACAATGTCTCCATCACTAGGGATTGGTTCTCCCTTGGAGTTCCTCCTCGTGCCATGGCTTCTAATTTCTAGTCATTGTAGTCTCACACAACAACATTGTGGTTAGAAATCACCTCTGACATTAGCTAGGGAAGCTTGATGTTTTCTTCTCCTACCTACAAATGGAGAGGAGCTACTAGTCATCTCTGTTAGGGGTTTAGGTTTTGGGACATTGGCTTTCATAGCGGGCAACAATTATTGATGGTTTTACTAGATCTTCATAATCAATCTTATGTGGAAGGAGATGGTAGAGTTGACACTACCGTGTTGCAGTTGGCGAGAGAATTGTGTTCTATCGTGGACCTAGATGCGTTTTAGGTTGGGCTTTTGGCTTTGGCTTTTGGCCCCAAAAGCCAAAAGCCCAACCAAAGGGGCTGCATTTGGAAGGTGCTTTTTCAGAAGCTGCTGCTATTTCGTAGTTCATTTTTGAAAGCTGGGTTGACCCTGCTTTTGGCTTTTGGCTTTCTGCTTTTCGAAATTGGTGGAATAAAAAGCTCTTCCATAATTGTTTCAAGAGAGATAAAGATAAAAGGTATATTTTATACTTGTTTAACCAAACAGCTTTCAGCTTTTCTACAGCTCACAACCCACAACAGCTTTTCCACAGCTCACAGCCCACAGCAGCTTTTTCCCACAGCCACAGCTCAACCAAACAGGGCCTTAGAGTAGATCTGATCATAGGTTGCACAACCTGCTGACCCAATCGAAAAAAACCCAACCCACCAGTGCACTTGGGTCATGATTTTGAACCCACAACAACTATCTGGTCAGGCATGGGTCACAAATTTTGACCCAAAAACTCGATCCAACGTAGAAAAAATTGACCTGATTCTTATGTTGAGCGAGTGTGGGCCAAAAAATTGCCTAATGTTAGGTTCATGTTGGCTTTCGCTAGCCAAAGAAATGTCGAGTTTTTTTTGGCCTGCCCTAAACCCGGTACCTGAGCAAGTCTATTTCAATATGAGTTCACATATGTTGGATCTTGTAGCATATTCCAAGTTTTGGGTTGCTCGACAATTCGATTGTCTAGCTATTGCACTTTGCATTGTCATATCCATGTGACGCAACACAAAGGGTGAGACTATCAGAACAACATGGGAAGAGAGCCTAAGTTTTTCGTTATATTTTCTTTGCTTCATGTAATCAATCGATGTACCATGATCCACCATCTTCAATATAATCATCTTCCCTTCAAAAAGAACTTATTTAAGTGTTTTCACCAGTTTTATAAAAAAATGCATGAACATTTACAACATTATATTACTTTCATTAAATCCGCCATGGAAAATGTCTTGATAGTGTATTTATTTGACAGCGGTCTCAAAACTAGAGAAATTTAACTCAGGACAAAACTAAAATGACATACATTTTTGGAACCAAGTGAATATATTTTTCTTGTAGCCTTTTTTGTGCTTTCCTTTCTGATGGTACTCCCTCCGATCGTTATTACTCGGCGTTTCTGGCAATATAATATATCTAGTTGCATGCCAATTTAACTGTTCGAAATGTCATGTATTAGTGACTGGAGGCTCTAAATGCATCTATGTTTTTCTACTTCCTCAGTTTTAAATTATAAGATGTTTTGGTTTTTCTAGATACATTTTAGTATGTATCTAGACATATTGTATATCTATGTGTATAGCAAAAGCTACGTATCTAGAAAAACCAAAATGTCTTGTAATTTAGAATGGATTGATTACTTCTTTTTTCTTCACTTTTGCCTTAGTGTTCTCATTTCCTTTTTTTCTGACGATGCATGAACTCTTATCTGGAGTTCTTTGGTTGTAAATGTCGCCGGGGAGACAACAAATTAGTTCAGCAAAAATATAATATACCCAAACAAATGTACTACATGAAACCGTACCGGATCACTAATTTCTTCTCGGTCCTTCGAACGAAACCAGATGGCCAAAGTTTTACCTCGTTGAATGTCATGCCAATTTTTTTCAAACCCTATTTCACCTGTCTGAAAGGAATTTCAACCTATATGCCGACCAGCGAGATTGAATGAATCAAGCTGAAATAATCAGGGCTTCCATATCCATGTGCTTGTCATCTACCGATCATCTGCCGGCTCTTACCACACTATTTTGTCAAGTATTTTTTTTCACTCATTGCCGATCTCATATCCATGGATTGGATATTATATATATATTAAAATCGTGCATTTATGAGTCACCGATCTTGATGTGGAGTAGTATAATGTAATGTTTCTCCCATTACGATACGACGACTATGCATGATGAGTGATGAATATGCATGTGACACATGCATGCATCCCTGGAACAAAAGTTATATCCACCACACACAGGGATCTCAGGGCCAGTTTTGATTTTTCCTTTTCCATTCGTCCATGTCCAGAATTACCAAAGTTTTTAAGCTCTACAAATTTGTTCAGAATGACGTTTAATTCTTTTTATCAGATTTGAACTTTGTCCCATTGGGTTGTGTATTAGTTTGAGTTCCAGGCCCAGCTTGCATTATTAGTTGTATATTTTTCTTTATATAAACTATGGTAATCCCTATGATCCACCATTAAAACAAGATATCTGCGTGACAGTGGGCGGCTCCATCTCGGTCTGCTCCCCCGCCCTTCCTGATCAGATCTAGATTGCCTTCTCTTTTCGCTCTAATTTATCGCAATGCTATGGTATTTGGCCAAATTGGAGGGTAATGGCACAAGATTGCCTAGTGGCTAAATTTTATATCTGCCCGGCTTCGCAGTGTGGCCGACAACAGCGGTGACACGTAGGATGAGATACTCTTTGTCGACTTTGGAGCCTGTGCTGCAGCATATGTGCTGTGACGACGATGCAGTGGGACGCTCAGGTCTCACATTTGAGGATAGCATGGTATGGTATGGTAAATGCCTCATCGACGGGGGCTATGACCGTGACACGAGGTAGCATGCTGTGATGGAGCCGCAGTATGTTGCATTGGTCTAGGTGTTTGCCGATGGTGTGATATGCATGAGATGCGCTTCGTTGACAAGGGCAAAGGTGGCCATTGTGATGTGACAGTGGCGTGGTACGTGTTTCATGACGTCCGACGATGGCATGGTATAGGACACGCTTCGCCAACTTTAGGGGCTACATCGGCGATAGCCATTGTCCGTCGATATGATAGATCGATGATGGCAATGTATTCCTTCCTTGGATGCGTTTGTCATGGACAATCCCTTGCGTGTTGGGTATAGACGCCCAAATGGGCAGCACAACACACACTATTGGTATTCAGCCGACACGACACTAAAGGCTAAACATGTTGTGCCATGCCACCCAATGGACCCAACCTTAGGCACAATCACACGACACTAGGGTGCACTAGACGTGTCGTGCCAGTCCAAGCTACATATTGGCTCTCCGCCGGGGAAAGGTCAAGAACCCCTCACAATCACCACGATCGGAGCCGGAGACAATCACAAACCTCCGCTCGACGATCCTCACTACTCTAAGCTGTCTAGGTGTCGGCAACCACCAAGAGTAACAAGAGAATCCCGCAGCAAAACACGAACACCAAGTGCCTCTAGATGCAAACACTCAAGCAATGCACTTGGATTCACTCCCATGGAGATGAGTGGGAGGGCTTTGACTAAGCTCACTAGGTTGCTATGTCAATACAAATGGCCAAGAGAGTGAGCTTGAGCCGGCCATAGGGCTTAAATAGAAGCCCCCACGAAATAGAGTTGTTGGCTCCTCAGTCCATTGAAAGACGAAGCGACCGGACGCGCCGGTCATAACGACCGGACACACCCTGCCAACGTCCGGTCAACGGATGGCCACCACGTCATCCCCGCTTCAAATGTTGAGTGCCCGATCTCAACGGTTAAGTCACGATCGGACGCAGCACAGTGCCAAGACCGGACGCACTTTTGCCGAGTCCGGTCGTTTCCAGAGAGGTTCCATTCACGATCGGACGCGTTAGTTTGATCATGACCAGACGTAGGAGGGGCAGCGTCCGGTCGAGTCCAGAGCTCCCAGAGCTGCTCAACTGCGACCGGACGCGTCCGGTCGGTCACGATCGGACGCAGCAACAACGTCCGGCCCTTCTCCTCTTCTCTGCACCACCACGTCAACTGGACCGGACGCACGCACTCCGCGTCCGGTCATGAAGTGACCCAGTGTCCGATCGAAGACCGATGCCAGCGTCTTCACTACTTCCACTGACCGGATGCGCCGGTCCAGTTGAGGCCAGCGTCCGGTCCACTCTGTGAAACCCTGTCTTTTCTGTACAGGGCACCGGTCCAGTTGAGGCTAGCGTCTGGTCCACTCCACCGGTGAAGTTTTGAACCCTTGCTCCCAAGTGTTAAACACAATATGTATCACCTTTGTGCATGTGTGTTAACATATTTTCACAAATATTTTCAAGGATGTTAACACTCCACTAGATCCTAAATGTATATGTAATGAGTTAGAGCATCTAGTTGCACTTTGATGATCATATTTTGATACGAGTTTCACCCCCTCTTAATAGTACAGCTATCGAACCTAAATGTGATGACACTCGCTAAGTGTCTTGATCACCGAAACAAAATAGCTCCTACCACTTATACCTTTGCCTTGAGTTTTTGTTTTTCTCAGTCTTCTTTTTAAGTCCAAGTACTTGATCATCATCATGGCATCATCATCATCATCATGTCATGATCTTTATTTGCTCCACCACTTGAAATGTGCCACTATCTCATAATCACTTTGATAAATTAGGTTAGCACTCAGGGTTTCATTAATTCACCAAAACCAAACTAGAGCTTTCAGATGTCCATGTAGTATACTGATGATGTTCTATGCTATATTTTGGTGATGTTCATGTAGTGTTAATGTGATGTTCTATGATGTATTTGTTATGTTCGATAGTATACATTGATGTTCTCTGATTTTTTTTGATGTTCTATAGTTGTTTTTCTTCTTTTTATTTGACTCTAATTAATTACGTCATTAATTTTATTATTTTATTTTACATTTCATGCTATATGTGATGTTCACGTAGTATACATATGATGTTCTATACTATAATTTATGATGTTCGTGTAGTGTTAATGTGATGTTCTACGATGTATTTATGATGTTCGGTAGCATTTTTAATTCTTTTTGTTTGGCTATAATTAATTACTTCACTAATTTTATTTTTAACATTTCATGATATATGTGATGTTCACATAGTATACATACGATGTTTTATGCTATTTTCCGCGATGTTCGTGTAGTGTTAATGTGATGTTCAACAATTATCTTTAAATACATGTTTATTATGAGATAAATGTTCGTTAAATTTTTTATTTAAATATATCCATGTGGGATCTTGTTTCGAAGAGTTAAGGAACATGGTGGTGCAATCGGATTTTAATTAAAATACTTTGTTTAGGAGTTATAACTTTTTTTTACTTCAAAAAGCATGGGATATGTGCTGATGTAAGCAATTTTGGATATGTTCTTGATTCTATCTAATGAACCCGACAATATCCATATCATTTTGAATTTAAGAAAAAAATAACTATATGTATTCATATCCATATATATGAATATATCTGTTTGCATTTGATCCTTTTTTTCATCCCTACTGCCTTTAGTCATGACTTGATTGAAGGAAAATTATTTATAACCCAATTTACCCTCTTATGATTGACGTGGTGCCATGTAAGACAATTGATGTTGCATCACATCAAGCAAAATGTTGCCTAACCATCCATGGTATATATAAAAACAAAAATGGCTTTAAAAGTCGAGGACAAAGTCCCGAGTTTATAATGGAGTACAGGAGGAGAAAAAACCGGACTTTGTGAATATTCGAGAGGTTTTGAAAATGAGAAAATTCCCTCATTGCCACTAAAAATTATAGCACTTTTCTCGTTGCCATCAAAATTTCTAAATTTCGTTCGCTGCCATCAAATAATTTTTGTGTTTCCTTCATTGCCACTTCTGTTAAAACCTATTAAGTTATAGTTGCTAACAGCTGGGCCCCACCGTTTATCCTTTGTTACGGTCGCCCCTGAGTTCCCTTCCCCGCACTGGCGACTCCGCGGTCCGCGCCGCCGCTGCTCCACCGTCCCCGCGCCGCTCGCTCCTATCGCGGAGCGCGTGACTCTCCTCCATCGATGGCTCCTCTTCCCCGCTCCGGTCTTCTCCTCGCCGCTTTTCTCAGGTGCGCCAACGAGCGCGCCAGTTGTGGACAGCCAGCCACGAGCGTGCCAGTGGCTCCCCTTCTCAGCTCTGCTCTTCATCGCCGCTTTTGTCAGGAGCGAGCACGACGACTGCGAGGGCGCCGGCCACCTTCTTCCCGGCTATCCTGCTGCGATCGCTGCTGACCGCCACCCTGCTGTCCTGCCTCCTCGCGATGGCCGGGGGCCGCCATGGAAGCGCGATGGGCCGGTGATGGGCGAGGGCACGCATCGGCGGTACCGCGGACCGCGGTAAAGCGGGCGACGGCTCGACGCAGCTCAACAACAGCACAGGAAGGCAACGCGACTCGTCGCGATAGGTGCAGAGCACCTGCTGTGGGGCGCTTAGAGGTCGATGAGCCGCGGCGGGAGCAGCGCGCCGCGAGCCGTCCGGGCCTGCAGGAAAGGAGAAGCCGCCGCGGATGGCGTCGGGCGCGAAGTAGAGGGAGAGGCACAGCGAGGCTGCCATGTGGGAGGTATCGATGGGGAGGAAGGCAACTGGGTACAGTTGTCTGACGCCACAAAACAAATCACAGCGCACGTACGATGTCAGTCAAACCGAACCCGCGCAACAACGCGTAACAAGGTCTTATGTTCTGCGGTGCTGCTTCAGTGCTACTTTTCAACAACGAATAATATTTTTCTTTCCTAATAAATCAGCATAAACATTACAACTAAACAAACAAGACAAAGAGATTGACTATAGCACTGAGACCGGTCGTACTAACTAATTCGGACATATACTGTACGTACATGTAAAATACAGCGCAACTATGCGGCGACCTAATTAACCACGCCACCGGCCTTAATAATATTTATTTATATATAGATAGACTGGATCGTCTCGGCCACGTGTATACACGTGCATCAAATTAAACCACTACAAGTTATCTTCTACAACTAAAAAGAACAAAGCGTAGACACTTTTTGGTGCGACATTTTGACGTGGGCCCATAGTCCTGCCTGGTGCGTTCCCGCAGTCCTCGCTCCTACACCCATCCCTTTAGACAAAATTCTTCCTTCCCGTGATTCATCCGCCCACCTCCCCATCGGCGCCAAAAGGAAACCGCTCCTGTGATTCAGCCTCGATCTCATGATTCCTCCGCCCGCCTCCCCATCGTCACCCACCTGCAGCTGGCCGTGCCGTCGCCGCACCCGCCTGCAGCTTGCCCAGACGCAGCCCGCGCCTGCCCGGAGCTGGTCGTGACGCCGGCCGCGCCCACCCTCTGGTTGCCGCGCCGACGGTGCCTGCGCCCACCCGCAGGTGCCCGCGACAGCCCTACGGACCGCCCGCCGCCACTGCAGTGTCTTCCTCTACCCGCCCTCGATTCGCCTGGCAAGGCCACCTCCGTCGTCAGCGTCAGCATCGACACCGGGTCGGCACGCTTCGCGTTGGCTTCAGCTCGCTCCGTCACCGCCGCATTTTTGTCTACCTGCCCTCGATTCGCCTGCTTCTTCTCAGGCTCGGACGTCATGGCAACCTCGCCCGCGTCTCCTGCTCCCCTGCTTCGTATCGGCTCCAATCGTGCCCTGAAGGAGCAATTGGGGCCTGGTTCGTGCGTTCTTGGGAGCATCGAAGTTTTTAGGTACGTTCTTGAGTGATTCCTGTTTGGTTGTGATTTGGCGTTTGGGAGATCGAACCTGCCGTTCTTGGGGATCTTGGGGGAGGATTTAGGGTACTGGAGTCTGAAGCTAAGAAATTGTATGCCATCCTAAAGTAGGGGTGGAATCGTTCAGCAGATGTTGGGGCCAAATTCTCTTTCTAGGTTGCTTAGAGTGGCAACGATCTTGCAGAGACTTTTGTAGGTGCTTGTTCTTGCGCTTTTTTAATCGATTTCTGTTCAATTTCATGTCATGCTTTCATTTAACCGTCAAATGTCAGGGCCACTCTATGTTTTTTTGAGATAGTATAAACCAATGTAGTACCCTCAGGGCCACTCAAATTATATGTTTTTGTGAGATAGTACAAACCAATGTAGGGCCACCAGCGAAGCCTCGGGCCTCAGCCGAACCCGCTCAGCCTCAGGCCTCTGCTCGCTCGGCGGGAGCTCTAGGAACGGCCGGCCGAGGAGCTACCGCATCCCGTCAAGCAACAACATCCAGCTCGCCCTCGCGCTTTGCAACTACTCCGAGGACTACATCGCGGCGGACCCCAGCTTCTTCAACGCCTCCTACACCCTCGCTTGCTGCTGCCACCAGGTGTGCCAACCTCTTCCTGCTATGCGAAACCGAAAATCCAACCCTAACTTAAGCTGATTGGTTGTTTGTATTCGGATCTGATCTAATTACATTTGTGTACATGTATTATGCCTGCTAACTTCGACCCCTTTCAAAGATTATTATGCGTACATGTGCACACCCATGTCCTTTAGTGGATCTGCGCCTGTAGTTCTGTGTGCTTTGCACTGAATGTCCCTAGCCCTTATGTTCTTCATCCTCCCCACCTTCGTGGCATTTGGATTTGGATAGGCTGTGCAAGGGATCAAGATATGTGATGATGAGACAGTAAGAGTTATGTTTTGTTATCAGTCATTTGAATTCTCTACGCGGTGATATTCAAAAAAAAAATTCTCTACCACTACTGTTAGCCCTCTGGATCCAAATAGCCCCTTATTGCTCTTCATTGCTAACCTGCTTCACTTGCCTTGACTGATGATATAAATAAACAAATGTCTCTCTAAAGTACAAATGCTACAGTAATAAAAAAATCACAGCCTGGCAAATAAAGAAGTTATTAGAACAGTTCAAATATTCAGTTTTCTAACTGTGGGGGTCATCTCCAGAAAATAGAAAAGCAGAGAAAGAGATAGTACCGATGCAACTGCAAACTAAATTGGAACACAGATCTTTCAAACTAAATTGGTGGATCAGCTAATAAGTAGACTAACTATTAAATGCAATGCTTTTTCTTGCTACTAACTACTAATTAGGTAGCTTACCTAGATCTCTTGAGCCTTCGTGATGCAGAGTAGATTCACAGCAGTACCAAATTGTCATTTGGAGTGCCTAAAAACCCTTCATGGCTTCATGTAAGCAGTACCAAATTGTCATTTGGAGTGCCTGGCGTATCACGAAGCCTTCAGCTTTTCTTAAGTAAGCAAATTTACTTTCAGTCTTTTCAGCATACTGTATTGGAATTACAGAAACAACTATGAGCCTGAACTGAAACTTCTTGCCAGTAACCTATATTGCAGGAACAAGAACAACCCCTTTTTTTTTCCTTCGATCACATATTCCAAACATCAGACAGTATGGGCAGTGTATTTAGTTCACTACCATTGTTAGATAAATCAAAATGCCTAATAAAAGTATATTTTCAGTGGCCATTTTCAGTGAATAGATTTATCCCTGCACTTTTGTATTTACATCTGTGCATTGCAGAGAGATTATTTGCTTAGTAAGGAGGAGGCTATACAAAACTACTAGCTGTGTTATAGCATCGGCAATGCAAGGATAATATTTGGTTGCACTTTCAGACTAACTGCACTATACTCTGTAATGAAAAATTCAACCCCTATGTGTACATGTGCACACCCATGTCCTTTACTGAATCTACACCTGCGGTTCTGTGTGCTTTGCTCTGAATGTTCCTAGCCCTTCTGTTCTTCATCCTCCCCACCTTGGTGGCATTTTGGATAGGCAGTGCAGATGGAATCAGGATATGTGATGATGAGACAATTAGATTTATGTTTTGTTAGCACTACCACAGTACTGAAAATTGTAACCTGTAGACACTGTTTACTTCATTACTTCCTTTAGGCTTAATATTCTAATCCTTAACTGATTAACAAACCTGATAAGTAGACTTTCTTAGGTATTTAATTTTTAAGGAATTCTCAGGAACACATGGTCCCATTTGATGATTTTGGCACCCCTACTGGTTGTTAGAAATTTGTGGAAGTCTGCATAATCTAAATCGTCGCTTAGCTTTTAGAGCTGCAACTTGGTTCCATATATTTTGATAATGATCTTTGGGCTGCTACCTTACTGAAGTGATCATGAACAAGATGATAATTTCGAACCAAAACTTATTATTATATAAATTGTTATATCCACCATTGAAAATTATTGAATTTAGTCACACCTATTTGTTTGTTACCTAAACTTGCCTCAGTGTTATATACATTGTTGAACATACATTATATTAGTTTACATACACTGTTCAGATTTAGCATCCAATACTCTTCAGCAGTGAGTACTCTATGTGTGCCTATCCGTATATCCCATGCTTTAATACTGCTTTTGCAATAATGAACCTGCCCCTATGATAGCACAATATAATTTTCCCGTGCAATACTGCTTTTGCAATAATGAATAATTAGCCTATTTTTAGTTAATGTGTATTCCAATTGCGTTTTTAGAAAAGAACATTGTTGTTAATCTGTGACCAACTCATTGTTGTTGAAAGTCAGTTTGAGGCCATATGCTGATAATGAGGCAATGGATTGTAAGATGGAGTAGTAATGGTGTTTATTTTTTTTTCTTCATCTTTTGAAGCGATTCTCCACTAACTAGATGGCATGGATGACAAGTGTCTCCTGTATCGGATTCCAGCCGTGATAATAGAAGTTAATCAGATTGAGTGCATATATTTATGAATGATGATATTATGTTCATTTTTTAGGTCAATAGGTCCTACTGCTCTGCTGCAAATCTGCTCTTCAGGTGTTCTCTCTTCCAGTGGATTAGATTCTCAAGTGACTCAGGGAGTTTTGGTAAATTTAGATTTGCAAGATCCTTCATTTTGACCCTCCACTCTTGCTTGACTACACTGTCTATCCCTTCTCCTATATACAACACCGAGTTCTGAAATCTGAATTGCATTAAAATTTTGCTTGCCTCTTGTAACTACTTGTGTTGTAGAAAGGGTGAGTAGCTTTGTTGCAATTTCAAGATATGTGACTTCTTTAAGTATGATGGTCTCATTATAGTATGCTAGAATTATAGTCTATTCATTACAAGTCTTTGGTATTGAATTAAATAATTGCCTACATCTCATTGAGTTACTAATTGCAGATACTAATTTTCTTTACACGGGCATCTTGATATTCAGCTCATCGGACATTGCAAGTTCAGGTATTGCTTCCTATCTTTGCTTGTATGCATCACTTTAAGTTAATTGAATAGCCTGAAATAAAATTATAAACACATGATACTATTGCTTGCTGAGCAAAAAATCTTCATGCATTGCTGAAGGTACGTCCATGAATCTCCAAGTGGAGATCGCCGCTGTCCTCACCATCACAGTTAATTTTTTATTTAGTCAACCATAGGTGCTGCTAGCTGAGCGATCAGCAACGACATGTATAGTGATGTACGGACTTTAAAATGTGTTGATTTACTATGTTGATTTTTATCAGTTTTTATATCTTGCCAATTTGGGGAAATTAAACTCCTTTTTTTTTTATAGAATAACATTGAACTCCTTGCGGTTCAGACTGACTAATGTCTGCTTTACACCGAGGCAAAGCTGCCCGGTGTGAAATGATATATAGCTATATAAAAATACATCATAGTTAGGGTTTGATTAAATCAGCTAAATAATTATCGCTATTTTTGTTTGGTTATTGAATTGAACGGAACAAATCTAAATGATTTCATTATTAGTGCTTAGAAAACTAAACTGAGAGTATATAATACTTTTTTTAAAACAAAGTAGAACAAAGACAATACAATTTTATATAGCTATATATCATTTCAGTTCTGAATTAATGACATCCATGTTTCGTATACCTTAATTATTTTAAAAAAATTAATATATACGTCTTTTAAGTCTCGATGGATAGTTCAGATGCAAAGGTTTGGAAGGAAAATGGAGACCTCTTAGAAGATATTGTACAAACAGAAAATCCCAGTGAGCCTATGGATGATTCTAGATGGTTGCAAGAAAGCATGAGTACAGAAGTTACCCACGAAGCTCTACCAGTTGACCAGGGCTTTAGCACGACCCATGATGAAAAGGCCCTATCAACTTTTGGGGTAGATCCAATGGGAGAAAAAAGACTTTCGGAAATCATAATCGTACAAAATAAACCCAAAAAATCTATGTCTTCACCAGTTGCCCTAGAAGGTATTGATATTTTCTCTTTGATGGATTAACCTAGAAAAATTGCTAACTATTGTTGTATACTTTAATTTAATTCTCTTTTTTAGATTATGTTTGTACCGATACTGATAGAGCCATAATTGAATCTGTCAAAAAAAATTCCATCTTCACCTGGGAATGAGGAGCTTGTGCTCATAGATGATGTTCTGGTGTCAAGAAACCACATGGAATATCTTTTTCAGCCATATGAATACTTGTCTGACGAGGTAACAGATGTAAGTCATAATACTCAATCAAACATTGTCAACTTCAATGCTCTTTCTCTCTAATGGCAAAATGTATGCAGGTCATAGATGCTTATATTAAACTGCTAAAGGCCCAGGAGGGTTTGAAAAAGAGGCCAGGAGGTACAGTCTATCTTGAAACTGCGTGCTTAGTTGCAATCATGAAACAGGATGGAGAAAAGGATAAGACCATTGAAGCCAATTACCCTAACCGTGGCACTTCACAACGTCCTGGTTTAGTTCAAAGGGTGCTAGCTTACTTGAAGCATGATATGGTAGCAATTTTTTTAAACGATCTATTGGTCTTTCATTATCAAATTTTTATGCCTGACAAAATGTTTATTGTTTGATTTGATAGGTGTTCCTTCCAATAAATGTTACAAATACACATTGGTACCTTGCTGTTATAAACGCCGATAAACATGAGGTCCAGGTGCTAGACTCTTTGGGCGAGATGTTCGGACGTGTTGACCTCAATAAAATTGTGAGTATTTCCTAACACAGCTATTTGTACACATTTTATATTTTAGAAATGCTGATTGATTCGTTCTTCTATGAATAAATAGCGAGGTGGATTGCGAAAACAGATAGATTTC
Organism: Miscanthus lutarioriparius; assembly: GCA_904845875.1. Taxonomy (NCBI): domain Eukaryota; kingdom Viridiplantae; phylum Streptophyta; class Magnoliopsida; order Poales; family Poaceae; genus Miscanthus; species Miscanthus lutarioriparius. The sequence continues at coordinate 34,756,132 of CAJGYO010000001.1, forward strand.
ATATTGGAGGAGATAGGCCCGAAAGAGCACAAATGGCTAGATGTTGAGGTTGGTACCTAGCCGGTTAGGGAGATTTTCCACGACAAATTATTACAAACAGATGGGTACATCAGAAGTAATGGCATGTCATATAAGTTGAATTTTATGTGTCTTTGCCTTTTTGATCTAATGTGAGCCTGAACCTCTATTAATGTTGTATGTAGTTTTTCATGTGGTTTATTCTTAATAAACTTTATGGAGTATTGGACTGGGAACGATTTGTCAGACGAGTTCAATCAGGTAAACTATGCGTCTTACCATAAGTTATGAGTGTGCACTAGCTGTGGGTTTTTAATTAATAATTAATTAGGTTCATACTATCGTGCAGGATGATATGAAAGAATTTAGATTGAAGCTTGCAGCGATCTTGCTATCGTCAAAGTTAAAACAAACGAAAGGGTGCTCCATATCTTGATCGGGATGAAAATATTGGAAGCCCAAGCGAGTGTGCCATAATAGAGAATCCAAAGATGGCTGATCAAGTGTCCACAAAAAAGAGAAAACATTATGAGGAGGCCAAATGCTTAGTGATTCAAACGGGCACACCTCAATACATACAAACTCAGAAGAAATCCCCACAAGTCCATGCCAACCAAGACCCTGATGAGTTTTGGGCATTTGAGGCCATGAAAGACATGCCAATGAACAAGAAAGTGATGATTGAGTTACTGTGTGACTACGTCATGGCAATTCAAGATGAGGCGACGTTGAAGTAAGCTACATGCTTATTTTATTTACTTTATTTACTAATAATAGTGTGCTATCTTATATGACGAAAACCATCATCTGTGTCTAATGCTTTGCAGGAAGCCTTGGGTTAAAGGTTTTCATCCCTCCATGATTGCCCTAAGTGTCAAGGACCTACAAGAGTTGTTAATGAACAATCGAGACATCTCTGAGAACTATTTCAACTTAGGTGTCTGTTTTCAGGCAGCTCGAGAGTACAATACAATGAAAAAAATACAATAGTATTATGAAGCATCACATGGACCTACGATTCTGCGTAAGCATATTTTTAAAATTCTTATCGTGCTATATTATATTATCTTATTTGTTGTTCTCCTAATTGTATAAAGTAGGCCAAGTTATACTAATTCTGACTCTCGATATCCTTCTCTTCCAGAAAATATGTGCTTTAACAAAAATGCCAGAATACCATAAAAAATACACTAAAAAAAGAAATGGCTGCTGCAATTGGTGTATGTGAGGATATGAAATACAGCTTAGCACAATGCAGATATGTAAGTCACTTGCTCCTGCTTTTATTACTTGTTTCCTATATACTATTCTAAACGTACCATGTTTGCAGTTTCTTTTGCCATGGCTGCACGTTCGAAAGTATATGCTTTATATTTTCGATCAGAAGGAGAAGATGCTTAGCATAATTGATCCTAGACCTATTGAAGACTGGTGTAAAGACACACCAGCGCTGATGTATGCCAGATACACTCTTGGATTTATCTTACAGTACACGGACACAATGAATGTACATATTTCTAGATGGAATGAGGATGTCTTCAAATAGAAATTCAGACGGAAAGGAAACATTGTAGAGGACATAGATGAATAACTAACGCAGAGTCACTATGGCTTACAATAATAATACCTACAATTTAACTATTTCTATATATCGTTGATCGTGAATCTTACCACATACACTTAAGTGGATATCTTATTGTACATTATATGTCTACGTGAAATAGATTAAAAGCCACACATATTTATAGGGTGTGTTTTAAGTTTTTATGGAAGATTTTTCAAGAGACGCAGTATTACTCATACGACAGGCACTAATATTGACATATATACTCGAGCCTGTGTACAGGATGGTATTGAGATGCGGCGGAACTTATTCGTGGATTTATTGGCGCACGAAAGAAATAGATATCAGAGATTTCTTTGTGCCGATATAAAATATTATCTTAGACGCATCACGGAAAGGTCTATAAAGTAGAGTTTGTAAGCCTGTGACGACGCGCTCTCCGTGACTGTTAATTTCACAAACTTCGCTTTTTGGATTAACTATAACTTTAACGTTGATATTTAATTTTTACAGTATTGTTATCTTATCGTACGATCCGTGTGTTTTTAGTATAAAATATTAGTCATCCCGTTGCAACACACGGGCACGCAACCTAGTAAAAAAACACTGCGCTGACTAAGCATGGAAGGGACACTGGGCTGTTTATTTTTTTCTTCCACCCCACGCTGCCCAAAAAAACATGTAATTTGAGTACTGTTTGTAGGGGACTCACGGGGCACGTGATGGGCCCACATGTCAGGGAGACATTGAGCACGACAAATTTTGCATTGCCACTGGAAATACTATGGGCCGGTCTGTCTGTTTTGCTCCCGGGGCGAGGCCTTTATTTATGTCAGACATCTGATTTTAAACGTTTGGGGCTGGAGTGCTGCCTAATGTTGATGCTGCCTAGAAGGTTTCAAATCAAACATCCCTATATACGCTCCATCGAATGGCCTTGGTAAAACAAGACTTGTGGAGCAAAAACAGTGGCGTCGTTTCCCGCTGAGGTGACTCAAGGGCGCTCCGCCGCCCGGCCTAGCGCCACCTCTCGCCGGCTCGGCCGCCGCCGCCACCGCAGCACCTCGCCTCCTTGTCGGTGGCGGCGGCGGCCAGGGGAAGGAGCTCAAAAGTCTTTCTTCCTCGTCCATCCCTCCGTTCTCTCTCCTCTGCACCCCCTCAACCCCAAATCTCTGGATCCGGGCACATTTCAACCAGATCCGTGCTCCTACGGGCTGGATGCGCGGGGACACCAGAACTGTGAAGGTGGAGGGCGTCCTGGTGTTGACGCCGGCCGCGGCTGCTGAAGACACAGGCTACGAGGCGCGCGGAGGTGGTGTGGATCTACTTCACGGGATGGTGCCTGGGGCTGCGCCTGTCGCTGTCTGCTGCGTACGCGGATCTAGCTCGGCTGCGTATGCGGACGCGCGGGCCTCGGCGCAAAGGACGCGCGGGCCCAGCCTCTGCTCTAGTCCGGCGATGGTGTCGCAGCTTGCGTCATCTACCCCGTGTGGCGTCGTCGAAAATTCCATTAGGCTGTCTGCTCGCTCGTCGACTGCGCCCTTTTTCCAATGGTGGTGGCATCCGCGGATGTCATTCCCCTTCTTGAAGCTATCGTTACTTTGCACCTATCTCTGTTGTCCCTCTCGCTGGATCTGCCCCTTGCTATGCCTGTGTGTGCTTCATGTTCATGTTCTTCGCAGAGGTTTGTCCTACTAGAGTGCTTGGCCTAGTCATAGTCGCTTTATTTCTGGCGGATGCTTTGTCGTCGTTGGTCGTTGGTCGTTGGTCCCCTCTCTGGCAGAATTTGTTACTGAATGTGCCCTATCACCTTGTGGATGCTTTGCCGCCAAAGTCACTCTGTAGCTGCTGGTTCACCTGGCGGATACTTTGCCGCCGTCGCTGTCCTGGGTCCCCTCTCTGGCAGATGCTTTGCTACCGAGTTGGTGTGGGCCTCTCACCTTGCGGATGCTTTGCCGTCAAGGTTGCCCTGATCTACTTGGACGGATGCTTCGCCGCTGTTGTTGCTGGTTCTTCGTCTTCTTTGGTGGATGCTTTGCCACCGTGACCTGGTCCACTCTGTAGGCAGCTTTTGCGCTGATGTATCTTCTTGCAGGTTATGGCTAGTAGGGTTTTGGGGTTGTGGATTCTTCCCCTTCGCTGCTTTTTCTCTCTTTTTTATGTATTCGGTAATCTCTAGATTATCTAGTTTGGTTGTAACTTGTTAAACTCTGCTTCCTCTTAATGAAAACGTGTCACAAGGACACGATCGAGAAAAATGGCCTTGGTGGCGTGGCTTCTTGCTGCGTCATCGACAGTCAGAGGATGAACCAAGGGACCGGACAAATTAATTAATTAAACGGAATTAGGTTGCCTGGCCGCTGAATTTAATTACAGAATAAGTCAGATAATTTCACTTAATATATTACGTATAAAGTAGGAGTATATACACTTACTACTTAATTTCATCCGCTACCAGGTCAAGGCACGACATGCACGATTTTTTTTGGTCATTCTAGCGTCCGAACGGCCGGCGTGCGAGTGCGTCCGGAGGTCGGTCTCTTACGAAACCTCGCCCCCCCCCACATGGAACCTTCCCGCCCCCCGCGTATAGATCGGAATAGAACGGATTTCGCCCCTGTCCTTCGCTCCCCACCGCGCCCCTATCCCCCGTTCCCCAATGCACCCCATTCCCCCACCGCACCCCTGTCCCAAAAGAGAATAAAACACTTCAACTGCAACATTGCAAAACATATGGAAAAACTATGTAGTGCAACATCGGGATGTAAATACCGCAACATCGAAAAAATGTGTAGTGCAACATTAAAAAACAGGCACTGCAACATCAAAAAATATGTACTGCAACAACGAAAAATATGTACTGTAACAACGAAAAACATGTACTATATCATCAAAAAATATGTACTGCAACATCGAAAATTACGTGCTGCAACATCGAAAATTATGTACTGCAACATCTCAAGTAGTAGTACTGCAACATCACAAAAACATCTGTTGCAACGACCTAAAAATTCCCATTGCAATATTCGAAAATCATCTATTGCAACATCCCAAAACACCCATTGCAACACGGGAGAAACAACAGAAAAAGCGTCCAAAGCAGCCCCAGGCCCATCACCTTCGAGCTCGGCGGAGAGAGGAGGGAATAGGACCCCAGAGCTCACCGGAACCCTAGCCACTACTGACCCTCAGATCCATAGGAGGAGGAGGGGGAGGAGCGCTCAGATCCAGAGGAAGAGGAGGAGGAGGGCTCGGATCTAGGGAAGAACCGACCTACCTCGTCGGAGCCGGCGCCGCCGTCCTCGTCTCCGGTGGGGGTCGCATGGAGGTCACGGAGGAGGGGAGGGAGGGGCGATAGCGACTTGGCCCGAAGAAAGGTGCGCAGCGCGGCAGCGAGTGGGTGCGGAGGAGCTGGGGAGAGCGGGCGAGCGGAGCGAGCGAGTGGGAGCGGCGGGTCACGGACGGGATGGGATATGGCGCGGGGGGCACGGGCGCTCGATCGATTCGTTCCCGTGTGCAGGTCCGTCCGGATGGGACGGATGCCCGCACAGTATCATTATCGTTTTTTTGTGGAGGTAGCGCACCAAATAATCAGGCATGTTCGATTCCATCGTACTTTGGTACCATCTTGCATGGCTTCTGGAAAAAGTAGAGCTTGTCCTAGCTAGTAGCTAGCAGGCGCATTAGGATTTGCCGCCGTAGTCGTCTCTTTTCGGTGGATGCTTTTGCCACTCATCTCCCCTGTTGGCAGCCTCTGCGTTGTTGTTATTTCCCTTGCAGGTCTAGTCGGTCAGGTTGTGGCGGAGGGCCCTCTCCCTACTGCGCTTCTATCTTTCTGTTGCGTTTTACGTCTTAACCACTACCTCTATGGTTTTATAAGCTGTGCTATGGGTTCTCTCAAAACTGTGTCGTGTAAGCCGCTCTTTCGACACATTCTTTTTTTAATAAAATATACGTGAAGTCGTCTTTAAAAAAACTTATAATTTGATATGGAGAGATACTTGAGGAGGGTCAAAAGGACCATTTTCCTCGGTGGATGCATGATGTTTTGGACATTACAAAGCAAAGATCGAAACTAGCCGGATCGAGTAGGACCACGTGCTGCTTCAATTTACTACTGACTGGCGGCGCAACGTATTTGGTATTTTTTCACACGTTCTTGCTCCATAGAGAACGTGCGTACGTGCGCATACGACCTTGCTCCATATGCACGCGTGGCGAACGGCGAGTTTCATGTATTTATACAACGTGCGCTGGACTGGAGCGCACAGGTCAGACTAGGAAAGACAAAAAGGCTTGGCAGCAGCCGCAGCTACCACTGCACTGCCACGTACACGCCGGTACACGTACGATATGTACGACAAGCAACAACCGATCGATAGCCAAAGTGAGAGAGGCAAGGCAACCAACGAGCAGGCGTGTCGATCCGATCGTTGCCGCCCCAGCCCTATACACAGCCAAGAGTTAGTTTTAGAACTATTGGGTACTGGCATGTTGCTTTATTTCGTTTTATTACATTTATTTTGGTTTAGGAGTAAAAAAGGGCAATTTATTTAGTGGTAGATGGCATGTCTATACTTGATTTACGTACGCCCACACCCACAACATGTACAACGAAACAAAACACGGTGCATGCACGTACGATCGATGTCAAATTAAACGGAAACCCCAAATTAACAATGTCGTCGTCGTCGTCATACGTAGCTCCGATCCACAAGAGATTGACTAGCGAGCACTACGACTGGTCGTACTAACTAATTCTGATATATACAGTGCATGCATGTAAAATACGGCGCAACTAATATGCGGCCGGCGACCTAATTAAGCACGGAACCCGGTCTCTAGCTACCACGAAACATACACGTGATGCAATCAAATGATCAAACCACTGCGCTGACTAAGGCCCTGTTCGCTTCGTTGAAAAAACAAGCCGAAACACTGTTCCGGCTGATTTGTTGTGAGAGAAAACACTGTTTCAGCTGAAAAAACAAGCTGAAAATGACGGATTATAAGAGAAGCGAACAGGACCTAAGCATGGAACGAACGGGTGGTTGTTTAATTTTTCTTTCCCCCACACCCCCACCCGGCCGGGGACCCCACACCACACACACAAATAACATGTAGTAATTTACAAATACGATGGCCCCCGCAAGTCAGCGAGACATGCATTGAAAGTGACAATTTTTGAACTGGCGCAGGACGAACCACTACGCCAGATTTGCACATCACTGCCGGATTTATGAGAACCGGCAGTGATGTGCCTTCTATGTCGGTTATGAGCTTGAAAATAAAAAAATGATTGGGGCTGGGCTAAAACCGGCAGTGAAGGACCACATCACTGCCGGTTTATGGCTTGAACCGGCAGTGTTTTGGCGGCCACTCATCACTGCCGGTTTAAGTCAAGAGCCGACAATGATTGGGCTCTATCACTGTCGGTTCTAGCCAAGAACCGACGGTGATAAGCCTACAACACAAAAGGTTGTAGCCGTCCTCTCCTTCCTCCTCTCTTCCATCCCGAGATCAGAGGCACGTGTTTGAGCCATTCGCTCCATTGTTGCGGCTGCTCTTCACCATGAAGCTAACGCTTGGATTTTGAAGAAAGGCTTGATCTTTTTCTTTAAGGTTAGTAACAAACATCCACTCCATTAATTTTGTTGCTTAATTAGCTTCGTTTTGATGGCTACATTGCTTGATTCTCATTCTAGTTTTTTCTCTATTCTAGAGAACACTTTTCCAATTGGACTTTTGTGCAAGACTCAAATTGTGGTGAATTCATCGTCCAAATGGTTGGTGTCTATGAACATATTTAAATTCCTAGCTAATTATTCCATGGTGGTCAAGATCATCATTGTTAGTATATGATGCTATAATTAGTTCTTAGAAGTAGAGTAGAGTAGAATAGATGTTCTTCATTATTCTGCAATAATTGTTTTTACTACGATTTTCAATTTACAGGGCCGGGGCTACCAATTTCAAATTTTCAATAATTAGTGTACAATAACGTTTTCTAAAAATGGTACTTTCGAGCTACAATTATTGTTCATGAAACTCGATTTCTTATTAATTCTTTGTAATTACTTTCTTAGTATTTTTTATGCAGAGATGGATGCATCTGTCCTGAACGGACAAGCGGTACATGCATAGCATCAGCCAGTTTATCACCGATGCCAAAGCCCATGCTAAGAATGAGAACCCTGTCTTCTGTCCATGCAAAGATTGCAAGAATCAAATGAACTTTCGTCAAATTGAGTCTATACGACCGCACTTGATTACCAGGGGGTTCATGCCAAACTATACGATATGGACTATGCATGGTGAGGTTGGTGTGAATGTTCTGCAGGAAAATGATGATGATGTGGACATGCCTGACGTAGCCATCCACGATGTTGACGAGGAACCCGGTGTCAATACGGAACCTATGGCCACAGTTAATAATGTGTTTAGTAACACGCTAACTGACGACACCGAGCATAACGATGGCATTTCTCAGCTGCTACGTAATGTAGAGACCGGATGTCTTAGTGAAGGATAGCTGAGAGAGCTAGAAAAATGAGACAAGATGACAAAACACCATTATATAGGAATTGTCCAATGAGCAAACTAGAAGCCGACATCATGCTGTTAGAGTTTAAATCGACAAACGGATTGAGTGATAAAGGCTTCGATCAGTTGTTTGGTATAATAAGGAAAATGCTCCCAGAAAAAAATGAGTTGCCAGAAAAGACATACTTGGCCAAGCAAATGATCTGCCCCATCGGCCTCAAGGTTAAAAAAATCCACGCGTGTTCCAATGATTGCATATTGTATCGTGAAGAAAAAAACAAAGACTTGGATAAGTGCCCCAAGTGTGAAGCTCCACAGTACAAGGAAGGGCCGTCAGATGAGGGTACCAAGACCAGAGGAGGTCCCGTAAAGGTCGTTTGATATTTTCCTATAGCTCCCCAGGTGCATAGGTTGTTTGCATGTGCAAAGTCAGCCAAGCTGTTGCGCTGGCATGGCAAAGAGCGTAAGAAAGATACAATGATGAGGCACCCCACATATGGGCATGACTAGAGGACTATCAATACTATGTTCTATAAGAACATCGGTGGAGAGGTAAGGCACCTTTGGTTTAGTTTGAGCACAGATGGGATAAATCCTTTCGATCAGGTTAGAAGCAATCATAGCACCTAGCTAGTGACGCTCTGTATATACAACCTTCCACCTTGGGTCTGTATGAAGCGGTCGTATATCCAGATGCCACTACTGATCCAAGGGCCAAGACAACCTTAGAATGACATCGATGTGTTTCTAAAACCAGTGATCGATGAACTAGTGGAGATGTTTGAAAAGGATGTGCCGGATGTTTGGGATGAGTACAAAAAGGAACATGTCACGATCAAGGGAGTACTTATCGCTACAATCACCGACCTGCCAGGTTGAGGTTTGTTGTCCGGAGAGAAGACAAAAGGCTATACTGGATGTGTCGAGTGCTTGGACGACACCGATGCGGTAAATCTGCCAAATAACTCAAAGATAGTTTATATGGGACACCGTAGGTTCCTACCTAAGGATCACCCTTACCGTAGGAACAGAAAAGATTTCAACGGTACTATTGAGAAACGCTTAGCTCCAAAATATCGAGACGGGCCTGTAATACTTCGAGAACTCAACAAACTGGAGGTTGTCCTTGTGAAGAGGGACAATGCAGTAGCAGCGCCTGATGGGAGCGTTTGGAAGAAAAAATCAGTTTTCTGGAAACTACCTTACTAGCCATTTCTTAGTGTACGTCACTGTCTTGATCCCATGCACATCACTAAAAACGTGTGCGCTAACACTCTTAACACCTTGATGGACACCGGGGGGACATCGAAGGATCCACTAGCCACATGTCTGGACATGCAACACTTGGGAATCAGGAAGGAGCTGCATCCCGTGGAGCTAGAGAATGGCCAGTTCGAACTTCCGGTTGCGTCATGGACATTGAAGAAGGAAGAAAAGTGTGCGCTTATTTCTTTCTTCAATGAACTCAAAGTCCCAACGGGCTACTGTGTGAACCCGAAGATGCTAGTGAACATGAGAGACCTCAAGTTCAACTATGGCCCTAAGAAGGCCCATGGCTATCATGTCATTATGACTCAGCTGCTCCCTGTTGCTCTACGTGGTATCCTCCCCCAAAGGTCTGTGCCCCAATCATAAAGCTTTGCTCGATCTTAAAAAAGGTAATTGATGTGTCCACTCTAGAGCAGTTGTAGTAGGACATAGCCGAAACTCTCGTTAGGCTTGAGATGCATTTCCTGCTGACTTACTTTGATATCTCATTGCATCTGCTCATTCATTTTGTTGACCAAATTAGAGACCTTGGCCCAATGTACCTGCATCAGATGTTCCCTTTTGAAAGATTGATGAAAGTTTTTAGGAGGTATGTTAGGAACAGATTCAGGCCAAAAGGGGGAATGGTTGAAGGATGGTCAACGGAGGAGGCTATTGAGTTCTGCACATATTATCTGGACATCAAAAGGGTCAGAGTTCCAGAATCTCGTCATGAGGGAAGACTACGTGGCAAAGGAACGATCGAGGAGAAATCTGTTACAGTAGACGACCCTGTTTTTTTAGACAGGCATAGTTCGCTGTTCTCCAGCAAGCCGAGGGTGTGATGCCATACATTGACGAGCACAGGCAATCGCTGTAAACTCTGTATCCGAGCAGGTCACAGGCTTGGCTGGATAAAAAACATAAGGAGGAATTTGTCTACTGGTTGCGATGTCGCTTGCTTGGAATAAAGTTGGGTAATCAACTGGATGCCTCAGCCAAGGGACCTTCGAGTACATATCTTAAGTACCATGGGTATGAGATCAATGGATTCATATTTTACACAAAAAAGCAAGATGGAAAGAGCACATACCAAAATTACGGTGTTCGTTTTGATGCTCACGACAAAAATGATAATGTGCAGACGACATACTATGGTTTCATAGAGGAGATATGGGAGCTAGCCTATGGTTTATTGAAGACAGCTCTTTTTCGCTGCCAGTGGGTCTGGCTCGAGGAAATCAACAGTGACAGCGAATGGTTCACTACCATTGATCTCACTAAGACCACATAGAGAGATGACCCCTTCATCCTTGCAAGAGATGTTATGCAAGTCTTCCATGCAAGGGACAACAAGACAAAAGGAAGCCTAAAAGTAGTCCTGAAAGGGAAAAGTGAAGATTGTAGGTGTCGATGGAGTGATGAATGAAGAAGACTATAGGGGCTATCAGGAAATACCTCCATTCGGGGCAAACGTACCCCTAACTATCCTTCAAGAGGGTGACGAATCTGCTTACGTATAGCTTGGTCACAATGAGGCCCTCATTGTTGATGTACCTAAAGATAGTTAGATTATTATTAACTATGTAATCATTATGCAGACGTTGTATCAGTAATTCGCACTGAATATCTAATTTATATTTTGTGCGCATCTCTATAATTTAATTATTGACTATGTAATCAAATATTGAGATGATGTTCACAAACACTATTATTTGATAATTATAGACCATTAATTAATTATCATATAATTAAATAATCAAGACACAAATTTTTGTGTTATTTAAGAATATAAACTGACTGCATTATTTCTATTAATAAAGAAAGAAAGAAAAGCAAACTAACCGAACTCCCTATTCTACCTCAGCGGTTAAGGCCATGCACTCTGTACTCTGAGACCCGCGCTCGAATCCTAGGTGGGCCAAACTTTTTTTATTTTGCATTTATTATTTAGTAATGCATTACGACGGGATAAAAGAAAAATAACAACTAATTCTAACGTAATCCCTATTCTAGCGTTGTGGTTAAGGCTCCAAACTAAGAACCACGAGACCTGGGTTTGAATCCTAGGCTCGGGATTTTTTTATATTTTTTATAAAAATATTGCAAGACTGTGATTTAGGTTCTATCACAGTCGGTTGCTCAAACCGACACAAAAGGCCCCATTCACTGTTGGTTTTTAAACTAAAACCGACAGTGATGTGTAAATGCTCCTCACATGCCAACAGTGCTCCCACTGACCACAACAGAAGAAAAACTGCTCCCACCTATCCCGACAACTTTAGTTCAAAAACAAAAATGTACCATGAATGTTAGCCCCCTATAAAATGGCCCTCGGCCAGGAGCTAGCCTCTGCATGCATGTTGGTTTTAGCCAGGTCTTATCAGCCATGATACAATGTTTTTCTCTCACAACAAACCACAGATATCGTTATGCGTCGTAGTCCACCAAAATGGTGCACACAAGAGGTACTAGAAGAATGCTACTAAAGATAGAGCAATGCGGAAGATTGGAGATGCCACGAGATTCACAGAGCCATCTGCTGTAGTGCGCATTTGGAAAAAGGCCATGTAGAGACAAGGCGGATTCATCGATGCCATCTTGTCATCTTCAACCGGTATAGCTCGTAGACCACCTCGGTGCTGCTGTTTGCCCCTAGTTGGTGCTAGAAGAATGCTACTAAGGTGGTTACATTATAATGTGTTGATATACATTGATTGTAACATTGACATGTACGTAAATAGGTCTTTGTTATCGTATATGTAATTTTAGTGTAAGGTCTTTGTTATCGTATATGTAATTTATTTCTAATATTTTTGTTATTTTTTATGTATTTCATTACTATCTAAATAAATATATCATTGTTGTTAAAACTTTCCCACTGTACTATCTAAATAAATATATCCTTTACATATATGCACCTTCACTGTCGGTTCTACTTACAAACTAGCAGTGATATTAACTTTCGCTGTCGGTTCTATTTAAAAATTGACAGTGATATTAACTTTCATTGTCGGTTCTACTTAAAAACCGACAGTGATGTCCATGCCCCCTTTATAAAACAAATCGCCGGCCACATACATTGATCCCACCCACCCACCCATGAACTCTCACAGTCTCATTTCTCATGTTTCACTCTCACTTCTGAAGAAATCCACTCTCTCTCTACGTGATTTGGTCATGGCTCATGCATTTTTCAATGGTATTGATATGTTGTCTTCTCCAATATTCTATCTATATTCATTTGATCTATATTTATATTCATGTTTCTTTGCATTCTACATTTATATATATTCTTATTCCTTGCATTCGATCTATATTTAATTATGTTGCCACATTTTACTTGGAAGAAATTTTTGTGCATATATTTTATGTTCATATTTTTTGGCATTTTATTGATCAGGTGGTATGAACAACAGACCTCTCCCACCACAGAACCAGGTTTCCACCCTGGTGATGAGCCATTCGCTCCTAATGTGGACATTCAACGGTTCCCTATTCTAGCTATTGTATGAAATATTTTCCACCATCTTTTATTTTTTAATGCAAACAAATAAGTGTAATTAGTTTAATATCATTGTTGCATACATATATGCCGTAAACTATATCCCCAATAGATTGGCTACGAATAGCACTTAGCTGGTTCTTTATCTTGGACATCATCGAGAACATGGCATCTAATGCAAGTGGTCGGCTATGGACGGTGAACTCAGTTTTTCCATCCCTTTGAGGGGTGCAAATCATAGGAACCATATCCACGAGACGGGAAGACAGAGCCCGGACGTGATAAGCGCCCAATTCAGTGCCGTGCGCATCTATTTAGAGGCACTTCGACGTGGTTGCTATGATATGCCTGATTTCTCGCACTTCAAGGCACTTGCTTTGAATGCTGGTGATATCTCCGTCCCGCAAGCAAGCGAATGGTTTGCGAGCTACAATCGTGCGGATATGGTAAAATGGTCACTTATACCTGAGTCGTGGTTATTTGTTGTTTATTATTGTAATAACATTCTCTAATTTTTTTCTTTTTCTCCGCATGCAGATTGCGCTCCAAGACCTTACCTATGCTGCATGTGGCTTGTGCGCCATTCTAGACCAAGCTACGGAGCAACTCGGGTATGATTGAGACTTCTACAATGATAACCTCGGCCAGCTCACCGTAAAAGGATGCCAGTACTGTATAAGGATTACTAACAAGGGCAGTGGTCATTCAGTAGGTTACATCTATGGCTAACCATTCTTTTGGTATTGTGAGACACGAGAGAGTGCACTCACACGAGCATTGGACTTCATCGATACAAGCGGATACATAATCCGTGACATCAATTACCATAAATGGCTACAGAGGCATGTTAGTGTGCGTGGCCTGATCGAACCCGGCAGTGATTTCGATAGTAATTAATGTTTATTAGGTTGTTTTCAAGGTCATAATTTAATTGGGTTCTAATTTTAATTTGTACGGCTTTGTGTGTTTAATTATTGTCATGCATGTAATTCGTGTAACATTTGTTGAGCAACTAGAAATATATATTCTAGTGTCGTACTTGTCTCAAACTTTTTCTTAGTCTTCCACGTGCCACGTGTGAAGGAAACACCTAGTTTGGGATTTTCCGGAGATGGTTTGCTACTTTCTGAGGTTTAATTGAATTTCCGCGTGACGACACTTTTTAATTATAGGTTGAACTGAATCTACCTATAAAAAGATCCGAATAATGCCAAACTTTTACATAGGCTCTAATGTGCCCTAGGGATAAGAATTTTATGGAGGTCGATAAAAAATCTATTGGACCCAAGATGAAATTCACCCTATTTTGTCTCATTCGGCATAGAGAAAAATATAATAAATAAAAAAATAATCAGAAAAACCTCAGATCCTGTGTGGGGTCTTAATTTGGGTGTAAATGCTTGCCAAAAAATTTCAAACCATTTCGACATAGGCGAAGTATACATGCTTCACAGAGGTACATGTGCCTTTTCATCAAATCATGACTATACACATAGGTTATCAAGGTTTCTGTGGTTCATATGCATTCCGGTATCGTATTCGTCTCAAACTTTTTCTTAGGTTTGCACATGTCACGTGTGAAGGAAACACCAAGTTTGAGATTTTTTGGAGATGGTTTGCTACTTTCTGTGGTTTAATTGAATTTCCACACGACGACACCATTTAATTATAGGTTGAACTGAGTCTACCCACGAAAAGATCTAGAATGGTGCCAAATTTTTACATAGGCTCTAATGTGCCCTAGGGATAAGAATTTTGTGGATGTGGATGACAAAATCTATTGGGTCCAAGATAAAATTCACCCTCTTTTATCTCATTCGGCACAGAGAAAAATATAATAAATAAAACACTGATCAGAAAAACCTCAGATCCTGTGTGGGGTATTAATTTGGGTGTACATGCTTGCCAAAAAAAATTCAAGCCATTTCAACATAGGCGAAGTATACATGCTTCATAGAGATATATGTGCCCTTTCATCGAACCATGACTATACACATAGGTTATCATGGTTTCTGTGGTTCATAGGTATTTTGGTGTCGTATTGGTCTCAAACTTTTTCTTAGGCTTGCACATGCCATGTGTGAAGGAAACACCAAGTTTGGGATTTTTCGGAGATGGTTTACTACTTTCTGAGGTTTAATCGAATTTCCGCGCGACGACACCGTTTAATTATAGGTTGAACTGAGTCTACCCACGAAAAGATTCGGAATGGTGCCAAACTTTTACACAGGCTCTAATGTGCCCTAGGGATAAGAATTTTGTGGAGGTCGATGAAAAAATCTATTGGGTCCAAGATGAAATTCACCCTATTTTGTCTCATTCGGCATTGAGAAAAATATAATAATTATAAAAAATAATCAGAAAACGTCAGATCCTGTGTGGGGTCTTAATTTGGGTGTACATGCTTGCCAAAAAATTTCAAGTCATTTTGACATAAGCGGAGTATACATGCTTCACAGAGGTATATGTGCCTTTTCATAGAACCATGACTATACACATAAGTTATCAAGGTTTCTATTGTTCCTAGGCAATCCAGTGTCGTATTTGTCTCAAACTTTTTCATAGGCTTGCATGTGCCACGTGTGAAGGAAACACCAAGTTTGAAATTTTTCTGAGATGGTTTGCTAATTTCTGAGGTTTAATTGAATTTTCGCACGACGACACCGTTTAATTATAGGTTGAACTGAGTCTACCTACGAAAAGATCCAGAATTGTGCCAAACTTTTACAAAGGCGCTAATGTGCCATAGGGATAAGAATTTTGTGGAGGTGGATGAAAAAATCTATTGGGTCCAAGATGAAATTCATCCTTTTTTGTCTCATTCAGCACACATAAAAATATAATAAATAAAAAAACTAATCAGAAAAACCTAAGATCCTGTGTGGGGTCTTAATTTGGTGTACAAGCTTGCCTAAAAAATTTCAAGCCATTTCGACATATGAATACATATGCTTCTATTTATTTAGTATATAAAAAAAAATTTAATATATATAAACATCACTGTCGGTTTCAAAAAACCGGCATTGATGAGAAGAAATCGACAGTGATGCTGGTTATTACTGTCGATTTATTTTGAAAATTGGCAGTGATATATAAAAAATTACAAAAATTATGTGAGCCCTCGGGTTCGAGCTCGGGTCTCGTGCTGTAGAGTTCGAGAGACTTAACCGCTGCGCTAGTATATGATGTGTGCCAAGGCTTATTTTTGACCTTTAGGATGCTTAATAATTTATCAAATTGAACAAAAAAATTTGGACCGCCTGGGACTCGAACACGGGTCTTGGGGCCTAAGTTGAGGGGTCTTAACCATTGAGCTAGTCGAAGGAGTTCGAAATAAAATGAAAAGTTATCCTACTTAACACCTAACTGCTACACCACATCATTGTCGGTTTGGGGAATGACCCGGCAGTGATGTACCCCTATCACTGTAGGTTTATAATCAGAACCGGTAGTGATGAGCTATTTTCTAAAGTAATTTAATAATTTATAAAATTAAACAAAAAAATTTAGGCCGCTTGTGACTCGAACATGGGTCTCGGAGGCTAAATTGAGGGGTCTTAACCGTTGAGCCAGTCGGAGGAGTTTGAAAGAAAATAAAAAGTTATCCTACTTAACACCTAACTGCTACACCACATCACTACTGGTTTGGGGAATGACCCGACAGTGATATACCCCCATCACTGTCGGTTTATAATCAGAACCAGCAGTGATGAGCTACTGGTATAAAAGAGGCGCGGGTTGAAATTATCTAAATTCATTTCAACCCCACGCCAACCCCTCCCCCCGCACTACCGGAGCACCACCCCATGTCGGAGCACCACCCCACGCCGTCCACCGCCCCACGCCGGAGCATCGCCCCACGCCAGAG
The DNA here is from genome assembly GCA_904845875.1 of Miscanthus lutarioriparius. Lineage (NCBI taxonomy): Eukaryota > Viridiplantae > Streptophyta > Magnoliopsida > Poales > Poaceae > Miscanthus > Miscanthus lutarioriparius. Next base: position 34,772,878 of record CAJGYO010000001.1, read on the forward strand.
CACCGCCCCACGTCGGAGCACCACCCCACGTCGGAGCACCACCCCACGTCGTCCACCGCCCCAAGCTGAAGCACCACGCCGTCTGTGCCCCTCTTCCTCCACGCCTGCACTCCCACTGTCGAAGCCTTCAGGAGCGCGCGGATAACTGCTTTCCCACCCCCATGGTGAGTGCATGGCTCACTGCCCTCTATGTGTCTGATGAAATGTCCCATGGTGTTGCTGCTTACTTGAATCAGTAGATGTGTTGCTATGAATCAGTAGAGGTGTTGCTGCTTACTTGAATCCAACAATACTTATTTTGGGGGAACGTTTGTGTAACACATTTTTACCAATTCACTTCTAAGAAGAAAAAAGTTGACTTATGTCTACATTAAGTGACAGTATGTGATTATGTTTCTTGGTTATTCATGTATTGTTGGTTATGGACAAGGGTTTGCCTCCCTATTGTTAGAAATCTAAAGTAAATTTTGAAAGGAGGTTGTGTGCTGTGTTTGTCAACACAACAATTCAGACCTAAACAGGGACGCAAGTGAGGTTATAGTTATTCAAATATGTTTCAATTTATTTGGAGGATTTGTTCATGTTGAACACACATTAAATTATCTCATGCTTGCTGAGGATCTGGTCTAATAGAAGAACATGTGCTTTAGCAACCAACCTAATGTGAAGTTTGTGAATACTAAGGCAAAATCAATGGTTCTAATTTGTAAACAAGGAACAAGAGTAGTCTAGATTCGAATTAAGTGTCACTAGTAGAGATTTGTTCCTTATTACTTTGAGGTGCTTTTACTTTAAGATGTACGGAAATAGTTTCCATATCTAGAACTTCCTTGTACCATTTCCCATATTCACACAGTTACTATTAGATGTGATGTGTTCATTGGTTGCTCTCTAAACTGCATCTGTTCACCAATTTATGCTTGGAGCTTTCTATTTTATTTTGATGTTCCTAGTCTTTAATACGTTTCTATTATAGTGGTTTGCAAAGTGAGTATTTTATGTGCATTATGTGATTTAGTAAAATAGACTTTGCAGCCCTACAAAATTTTCATTTGAAATGTAACCTGGATTGCTTGGAGGATGAGTAACATGCTTTTATTTGCATTCCTAGCAACCTACTTCAATGTTTTGTTTGTTACAGGCTAGGGTGTCCATTCCTGTCCAAAGTAAAGTATGCTTGCTTACTTGAGAAATTCACATGAGCACCCATATTGCTAACTATTAACCAATGACATATGATGTTGCATGCTAGCAAGTATGATTACTAAACCACATTGGTCTCCGAATAATAAACAGTCCCATTATTGAGGTAATTTTTTTATCATATCAAGGATAAAGAACATTAAATAGATTTAGTTTGGCCATATAACTTGAATAATAACTCTTGTTCAGTGAGTTACCATTACCACTTACCGCATGCCTAATTTACTTAAATGTATAGGCAACCATGGCATGGTATGTAGTGCATGTTGGTCACATGCTTGGGATTTATCGAACCTAGGAAGATTGCTATGCTCAAGTCAATCGCTACCCTAGTAATTTGCACAAAAAGTACAACACAGAAGCTGAAGCTTTGAGGGCCTACTATAGTCATCCGGCCTACCTTGCAAACCATGGGCAACCGGCCTACTATGGTCCAATGAATGCAAACCATGGCCATCCGCTAGCACCGGAGATTGAAGAGAAGCCACCCGCCGGAGATGTGAAAATTAGGAGAATTGCTTCTTGGTCTTGGAAAGATGTCATGCTTTTATTTATGGCTATGGTAATTGCTTTTCTTATTTGGAAGTTGATGTAGGCTTAGTTTCATAGAATAGTAGGTGGACTTTGTTCTATGTGGTCAATCAAACAATGAATTTGTTCTAGGTGAACATATGCTATTATTTGACTTTGTTGTATGTGGACTTATTATTAGACTTTGCATTAAACATATTATATATATATATATATGAACATATGCTATTAGTAGTTGTCCACAGCCAAAACTAACCACGATCGTGTCACAGCCATGACTCGTCCTCGCATGTTACCTTATCGCCGAAGAACAGATCAGCAATAAGAAGTGACTAATGTCGCTGGGACAGGAGAGCCACATGATCCGACAAACGATGACGGTGTCAATCAGGACGATGAGAATGAGCAGCCATGGACCCCATCTAGCCTGCTCGATCTGGGTCAAAATGACCAAGATGGCCAAGTAACTTTAGTATCATATGACTATGTAGCCACACACGCTAATCAATTGAGAGGGTCATAGCTTACTTGGTGTCTCCAGCAGGAGCCTCCACCGGCTGAGGAGCCAGAGGGTTTGGGTAGCAGGAAGGCCAGATCTAAGCGAGGCATGTCAAAGATTCCTGTTGGTAGGAATGCACACGGCACATCACTGAGTTCGATGAATTCGGGTATCCACTCTCACCGCCTATAGCTTTGACCAAATACAAGACTATCCTCGGGTTACTTGTTAGGGACTTCATCCCGATTAGATATAGGAAGTGGATTGGGAAAGATGATGACCCGTGGAGGGTTCCCAAAAGTGAGAAGGACTACATATGGGATATCAAGATCTCGGAGCATTTCACTTTCCTAACGGAGTATGACAAGGAGTTAGTCAAGAAAAAGCAAAATAAATCATGGGGACATGCTTCAAGAATTTTAATGGGACATTGTACAAGAATTTTGTCCGCCAAAATAAAGAGCTATATTTTGATGGTGGACAGTTTAGCAAGCAGAAGGACTTCTGGCAGGATTTCAAGGCTTATAGGTTATTCGAGAAGTACTTAGAACTGAGTAGGAAGAATAAGGAGAACTCGTAGAAAGCAACAAATCCTCATCATCTCGGCTCTCGTGGCAACGCCAAAAAGGTGCTAGAATTTGAAGCAGAACTTCAAAAGATGGATCGCCTTGCTGAGGAAGGCGTTCAGATTGAGACCGCCGATTGGGAGCCAAGATCGGTAATATACTGTATGGGGAGGAATGTACGCCATGCAGAGGATGGGAGCTTTAGCTCTAGAAATCAACCCATGAGTGAACTCATCCAGAGGATCTCCCAGGTAACTGAGGAGGTGAGGCAAGGGACTCGCACTTCTAATAGGGAGAAAGACATGCTCACCCAAGCACTCGGAACCAAGGAGCACCCTTGTCGCACTAGAGGAATCGGTGTTGTTCCTTGGAAACTAGCATTCCCCCAAGAATCTAACACTTACCAGAGCCGCTCGAGAGGTAAAACGGATCAGGAGGCAGAGTATTTGAGGCGACTAAAAGAGATGGAAGAAAGAATAGACGCATAGATTGAGGCGACTGTAGAAGCACGAGTCCAGCAAATTTTGTTGTCCAAGGGGTTAGGAGTACCTCAAAACCCTACTCTTAGTGCCTTTAGCCCACAGTTTAGGGGTCACAGCAGCTGTGGATCGACCCCGCTCAACGAACAAGATGCGAATGTGCCTCATCCAGTGGACAGCATCACTGAACCCATCAATGTCAAGTTGTACATCCGTCAAGAATGAACAAAGGACAAGGTGGCGCTCGGCCAGGCCTGGCCTATGGGAGACGGGACCATTAATGGCCATCCAATTCCATAGGGGTACGCTTGCATCACCATTGATAGAATACTTGATAAGAAGTATAACAAGATACACATTGAGTACCCCATAGCGAAAGATAGGCCGAAACTTGGTCATAACAAGGGCTCTCAAGTGGCCTAGCGCAAGCGCTTCATTAAGCTTGACCACCAATTGTCCTCTGATGATGAGGACGACTATGAGTCTTCGCCCACCCATGATGATCACTCACCATCTCCCAACAGAGATCACTCCCCTCCTCATCCCTTGCCAACACCCCCAAGAAGATAGAGGTCTCCTTCTATTCCTCCTCGTCCGACTCCATCTTCATCAGCCCCGAGAAAAGAGAAGACTCCTCCTCCTCCATCTTCATCAGCCCCGGGAAAATAGAATTCTCATCGTCATCCTCCTCCTCCTCCACCTCAGCCCAAAACAAGATCAAAGGCATCCTCGCAGTCGCAGAAAAGGTCCTTGGATTCGATCGCTAATGCTCCCAAAGTGGACCAACAGAAAAGAAAAGGGTCGTTCAGTGGTAGCGTTATAAACTTGATGGAAGGAAAATTTACAGCACACATCTCGAAGGAACATTGTATTAGTTTCTTCAATCTCTGTGCCTCATTGCCTTTGTTTTTGTTGAAGTCCAAATTCGAAAGGCAAACACAGAATCAGTATGCTACAACAAGACCGATGAAATACACAATTAAGATTTAAGGAAGATACATAAGTTCATCGAAGACAACCCTAAATTAACCATGGAAGAGGCCGAGAACATCTATTATGATGTACAAGCATCAGGAACACCGGCAATGAAGTATGAAAGGGGCAATCTTTTGGTCCCCGATCATGAGTATAAAATTTGACAACATATATGCGCCAGTTGCATGAATATTACATGGCTCAAACAACAGAGATGAAGGACTTTAGTTTTGAGGTTATTATCCATTCGCCACATGTTTTTCATTATCCTGAAGAAGAGAAGTTCGATGTCGAGTGGGAGTGCTTGTTCTAGCTATACTAGAAATGCTCTCTCGATACACAAATGTTGACGTTGTGGACTATGTAACTACCTATGGGGTATGACCCTGGATACCCATGGCAGACCACATGGGCTACGCCCCCACGGGTGGCCTAGCCCACAAGATGAAGTCTTGCGGGGCACAACTCTACTCGATGCCTCCTGCAAGACACTAGGAAGATATCCTGATGATACTACGAGATCTGTTAGGATACGTATGATCCCAAAATTCTTGTAATCTGTTATTACTTTTCGGTTACCTCTTAGATCTAACCGACTTATAACCCTGCCCTCCGGACTATATAAGGCGGGCAGGGACCCCTCAAACTCATGCAATATCATACGATAGCCAATACAAACCAACAGACCACAAGAGTAGGGTATTACGTCATATTGATGGCCTAAATCTGTCTAGCTCGTGTGTCTCTGTTGCCTTCTAGTTCTTCATTACACACTTCTCTACCGATCAATCTACCTTCATGGGATATCCCTCGGAGGACTACCGATGATATTATGTTAATAGTTGGTGCGCTAGGTAGGGGTGTGCATGTTGTTTCCTTGTTGAACAAGATCTTCATGGTCAGATCCATCTCATGGGTCATCAACGCTAACAGAGTCGGAGACCTCATTGAGCCGGTGCAGATCGATTCTATGCCAATCACCCCAACACCTGCGACTATAGATTCGATCTCAGAACTGCCTCCGAGGTCGCCTTCATCAATAACTCGCCGCCCGCTTCCTCGCTACCAGAGGGGGCAAATCAATAACGATGATCCGATCGCATCCATCGATCAGGTTAGTCTGAAGCTCGTCGATTGCCTCTCCATCGCCAAATCAGCTTTGGACACTCTGGTTCAGCGTCGACCACCCTCCGATCCAGATCTATTGGAGGTTGTCGGGAGACTCCAAGGGTTATGGCCCTACCCTTTAGGTTCGCCAATGTCGTGGTTGCTTACCAAGATGCCCTAAGGGGCAGATTCATCGACTAGGTTGGAGATGTCAATCCTCCTATCGACCAGATCACCGACCAGCCTCCGCCAGCCATCAACATACTGCTAGTCGGCCGATGCCCTAGAACATCCCTCCAAACCATCCTAGAGGAGAATCCAGACTCCGAGTCCCATGGCTCTATGGAGACCGTCGCCAAAACAACCACCGAGCTACTTCCTCTCCCTCCTTTCCACGGCGATGCAATCTTCAACGTCAGCGTCGATAGCCCCCCTCAGAATGGCAAAACCAAGGAGGAACACGCCGCTCGCCAGAACCGGAACATCAACCATGCACAACGTCGAGCAAATGAGGCTGCCCTTGTGAGGGCCGAGCTGCAGCCTGACTCGCAAGGAAGGCCACTCTAGCGCAACCTCGACGACGAGTTTGTCCATGTTGATGGCCATGATGTCTACAAGACTCCAAGCACCAATTTGGCAGTGGCTGCCAACGAGCTCGCTCAGCTCCCATAGACACCAGAGGTCACCAAGGTCGCCGCCATGCTTAAAGCAGCACACTATTAGGTCAATGAGATCCGCCAGGATCAGAGACCTTCATGCTCCACAACCTCGATTCATTGATCAGCCGTGCAAACATCTGATCGTTGCCCAAGTCGCTTCCCTGACCAGCACCGCAATGACAGGCAACCCCTCCAGGGTGGAGCTAGGGGCAACCGCATCAAACATCACCACCAACACGACCAGGAGGTTGACCAAGATGTCCGAGTGCACCTCAATAATCTCTAAGATGCACGATGATGTATCGACGAACGCCGCTTCGGTCGCCATGAAGAAGAAGTATGCCATCACCAGGAGTACGAGCAAGAGTATGGTAACCTAGACTTAGCTCTCGAGCCACTCAATGCTGGCAACGCTGCAGACGACAGCGCCGCCAACCCCAAGGGCCCCCAGCATTCATGAGGGTGCTCCAAACACTTCAGTGGCCCCGTGGTTTTAAAATCACCGGGGTCGAGCCCTACGAAGAAAGGATGAACCCAACATAGTGGCTACAGGCTTACGCCACTGCTATCCGCGTCGCCGGAGTAGACACTAGTGTCATGGCAAACTATCTTCCCATCATGCTCACGCCAACCTCCATGAATTGGTTCACAAGCCTTGCCCCGGACTCCATCTGATCCTAGGAAGAGCTGAAAAAAGTCTTCACCGACAATTATATGGCTACGTGTACTCGGCCAGACACTAAGCATGATCTCAACCGCATCAACCAGAAGCCATCCGAGCTCCTCCGTTGCTACATCAGACGCTTTTCCGAGATGAGGAATTTTATTCCCAACATCACTGAAGCGAAGGTCATCACCGCCTTCATCAGAGGACTCCATCACCGCGAGCTTCGCTCCAAGTTCAACCGTAAGCCACCCACAGGGATTGGTGAGATGATCACGACTGCCAACTAGTACGCCGACACCGAGGAAGCCGAGGTGCGCTTCAATGAGGATGCGAGCACTCATCGCCCAACACGCCGCTACGATGACTACCCCGACGACCAACATCACAATGAGCGCCACTACGACGACCACAGTTACCATCATGATAGCAGCTGTGATTGGCCAGAAGGACCCAAGTCTGGTCAAAATCACCGCCGCCGGCTAGACCACATCGTCGCCACCGTTAATGAACCTCGCGCCAAGCACAACTACGATGAGCAATACAAGAAGATCCTCGATGGCCAGTGCCCTCTCCATAAGAACACCAGACATAAGATGAAGGATTACCTTGGCTTGGCTAAGGAGTTCTAGGACATAAAGCTAGAAGATGACACCAACGATGGAACCAGAGGCCACCGACCACCTAGGGGCAATGACAATGCCTTCTAGGACCACGACAAGGTGGTCGCCTCCATCTTTGGGGGCCTTGCCTCCACTTAGAGCAGAAGAGAACAGAAGCTCACCACCCGACGGGTGCTCGCGGTCACTACGGAAGACGCCACCGCCAACCCCAGTTATTGCCTACGGTCCGAGGTCCCCATCACCTTCAGCAGGGCCGACCATTGGGTAGACATCCCCTACATAGGGCGTTTCCCCCTCGTCCTCGACGCAACCGTCTAGAAAGTGCTTTTCAGAAAAATGCTCGTCGACGGTGGGAGCGCTCTGAATCTCCTCTTCGCCGAAGCCCTAAAGGAGTTGGGCCTCGGTATAACAGATCTCACACCCTCAGACTCCTTCTAGGGTGTGGTACCTGGCAGGGCATCAAAACTACTTGGAGAGATCACCCTACCAATATAGTTCGGCACGGCAAGCAACTACCGCGTCGAGCACATCAACTTCTACGTCGCCGACTTCAACACCGCCTACCATGCCATACTTGGTCAGCCAGCTCTGGCCAAGTTCATGACCATATCGCACTACACTTATCTGGTGCTGAAGATGCCTTCGCCAGCAGGAATCCTGACCTTGCGGGCCAACCTATCCATCTCCTATGCCTACGAGACAGAGAGTCTCGCTCTCGCTAAAGCCACCGACCTCTCCATCCAGATGGCCAGTGTGGTCATCGACGCCAAGACAGTGCCCGACGACGACCTAGAGATCCCATTGCTGGAGCCTCCTCGCGCCTCCGCCAAGTCCAAGGAAACCAAGGAGGTCGGCCTCAGCCTCGACGACCCCTCCAAGACCATGAAGATTGGGGCTCACCTTGACCCCAAATAGGAAAGCGTGCTCATCTCCTTCCTATGTGCCAACGCCAACATGTTTGCTTGGAAACCTGCAGACATGCTGGGGGTACCACGGGAGAAGATCGAGCACTCTTTGAATGTCTCACCGACCGCCAAACCGATCAAGCAGAAACTCCACCGATTTACGCTAGATAAGAAGGAGGCTATTAGGGTAGAAATAAAATGGCTCCTAGCTGCCGGATTCATAAAAGAAGTGCATCATCCTGAGTGGTTAGCAAACCCTATTCTCATTCAAAAAAAGAATAAAGAATGGAGAATGTGTGTTGATTACACTAATCATAACAAACACTGCCCTAAAGAACCCTTCGGTCTGCCTCAGATAGATGAGGTTGTAGACTCCAACACCGGCTGCGAACTACTCTCCTTCCTCAATTTTTACTCTGGCTATCACCAGATCTCCCTCAAGAAAGAAGACCAGATCAAGATGTCGTTCATCATGCCCTTCGGTGTGGACTGCTACACCACCATGTCCTTCGGACTCAAGAACGCCGGGGTGACTTATCAAAGGGCTATCTAGATGTGCCTCGATCAACATATCAGCCGCAACGTTGAAGCTTACATCGACGATGTGGTCATCAAGTCCAAGACCGCCGATGATCTTATCGCTCACCTCGAAGAAACGTTCACCAACCTAAAAAGGTACCGATGGAAGCTGAACCCTTCAAAGTGCATCATTGGAGTTCCATCCGGTATACTCCTAGGCTACATCATCAACGCACGTGGCATCGAACCCAACCCCCGACAAGGTCTCCGCCATCACCAACATGAAATGGCCAACATGCATCAAGGATATACAGACGCTTACAGGCTGCATGGCTGCTTTAAGCCGCTTCATATCGCTCCTCGACGAAAAAGGGCTACCGTTCTTCAAACTCCTCAAGGCCTCTGAGCACTTTTCCTAGTCGGAGGAGGCAGACACAACTTTTGAGCAGCTCAAGTTGTTCCTAACAAAGCCTCCGATCATGACGGCGCCATGGCCAGACGAAACTCTCCTGATCTACATCGCCGCTACTTCTCGTGTTGTCAGCACAGCCATTGTGGTCGAACGTGAGGAGGCCGGGCATGCCTATAAGGTGCAACGTCCGGTATACTTCATCAGCGAGGTTCTTAACGAGCCCAAGACTTGTTATCCTCAGGTCCAAAAGCTGCTATACGCCATCCTAATTACGTCACGCAAGCTCCACCACTACTTCGAGTATTACAAGATCACTGTGGTCACCGAGTTCCCTCTGGGGGACATTCTCTGCAACAAAGAGGCAAATGGCCACATCATCAAGTGGGCTATCAAGCTCGGCACTTACTCCATCGAATTCAGAAGCAGGCCTACCATCAAGTCTCAGGCGCTCGCTGATTTCATCACTGAGTGGACCGAGATTCAAGAGCCCATCGCCGCTACTTGCCCCGAGCACTGGGTGATGTACTTTGACGGTGCGCTCAACATCAACGGTGCTGGTGCGGATATTCTGTTCATCACGCTGACCAAGGATAAGCTCTGATACGTTCTCTGGATACATTTTCCAGCCTCCAACAATGCCATCGAATATGAAGCATGTCTCCACGGACTCTGTATAGCCGTTGAGCTCGGCGTTAAATGCATCATGCTATATGGGGACTCCACGCTGGTCATCAACCAGCTCAACAAAGATTGGTCCTGCTCTAGTGAGAAGATAGATGCATATTGCGCCGAAATCAGGAAGCTTGAAGGGAAGTTCTACGGTATCGAGTTCCACCACATGGTACGCGATCAAAATCAGCTCGCCGACCACCTATCCAAGTTAGGCTCCTCTCGCACCGCGATTCCACCGGGGGTCTTCGTTCAAGATCTTCTGGCGCCGTCCATTAAGGAAGATAAGGAAGTTTAGGAAGTTCCCCCGCCGAGCAGCTGGTACTTACGATACCTTTGTCAGCCGCCGATTGGAGGGAATAGTTCATCAAGTAACTCACCAGCGCCGAAGTACCCGCCGACAAGACTGAAACCGAATGCCTAATCCGTCGAAGCAAGCATTACGTGTTGGTGAATGGCAACTTGATGAGGAAAAGTGCCAAGGAAGGGATACTGCAGAAAAGGATCACCCAAGAAGAGGGAGTGAAGCTACTTCTCGAAATTCACTCTAGTTCCTGCAACAACCACACGGCCTCGAGAAACCTGGTCGGCAAAGCTTTCTAAGCTAGTTTTTACTAGCCCATGGCCATCTCCGATGTAGAAGACCTCGTCCGACGTTGTGAAGGATGCCAATTTTTCACCAAGCAAATACACGTGCCGGCACAAGAGCTGCAGACCATCCTAGCTTCCTGGCCCTTTGCATGCTGAGGGACTGGATATGATTAGGCCTTTCAAGCCAGCGCTAGGTGGTTTCTGGTACGTATACATCGCCATCTACAAGTTCTCCAAGTGGATCGAGTATAAACCGCTCGTCTCGGCTACTGCAAAGAAAGCAGTCGAGCTCTTTGAAGATATCATCCACGGATTCGGTCTCCCAAACAGCATTATCGTCGACCTCGAAACTACATTTACTGGCCATCACTTTTGAGACTTCTATGAAGACTGATGCATCTCCATCAAATACATCTCTGTTGCCCATCCTAGATCCAACGGCCAGGTCAAACGGGCGAACAACATGATCCTTGATGCCCTCAAAAAGAGGCTATATCAGAAAGAAGAAAAGCATCCAGATAGATGGCTCAAAGAGCTACCAGCTGTGGTCTAGGGACTACGTACTCAAGCTAGTCGCAGCACCGGTGTGTCTCCATATTTCTTGGTCTATGGCTCAGAAGCCATACTACTAGCGGATATTGACTTCCGAGCACCTAGGGTGGAAAATTATGATCAAGAGCAAGCCATAGCTGTTCAGATAGAGGACATCGATAGGGCCGAGGAAGAACACCTAATCACCTGCGTTCGCACAGCCAAATATCTAGAAGGCTTGCGGAGGTACTACAACCACAACATCAAAGGTCATTCATTTTCTATCGGCGACCTCGTTCTCCATAGAAAACAAAAAACCGAAGGGATGCACAAGCTCTCCTCCCCCTGGGAAGGGCCTTACGTCATCAAAGAGGTTACCCGACCAGGGTCCTATCGCCTATGTGACTTAGACGGAATCGATGTCCCAAACTCATGGCACATCGAGCACCTTATACGTTTCTATCCTTGAAACGCTCCAGATATGTATTCTCCGCTCCATGATGAATAAAGTTTTTGTCGACATGATTTGTCTCCATTATTTCTCCATTATGGTTTAATCTCCACTTATGGTCGCCGAGCTCTAAGCTACTCCATAACGAACTCCAATATGAAATCACCATAACTGCGCCGACCACGTTTCTCTAAATCTCCAACATTTTCGCTGAACAAGTTTCTCCAAATTGCCGCGCATGTTTCTCCAAATCTCCAACGTTTTTGCCGAACAAGTTTCTCCAAATCGCCGAACATGATTCTCCAAATCTCCAACGTTTTCGCCGAACAAGTTTCTCCAAATCACCGAACATGTTTCTCTAAATCTCCAATGTTTTCGCCGAACAAGTTTCTCCAAATCGCCGAACATGTTTCTCCAAATCTCCAACGTTTTCGCCGAATGAGTTTCTCCAAATCGCTGAACACTTTTCTCCAAATCTCCAAGATATTTCGCCGATCAACGAGCAGCATACGTCTTGTTCCGCGCTCAATGGAGAAGACCCAGTCTTCGATCTCTCCCTACACGTGCTACGGGCTCCATGCTCTGCGATTATAGGTGGTTGGCTATGGTTCCTTGGTGACGCCTGTTCCCCCAACATGTGCACGGGCTCCGCGCTTGACGTTATGAACTATGGGCTAGCCAAGGCCGAGAGCTCAGTAAAGAACTAACTGCTCGGACGCCACTTATACTATGTTTATCTCTAAGATATTTCGCTGACCACCGAGCAGCACAGGTTCCGCTCTGTGCTCTATGGAGAAGACCCAGTCTCCGATCTCTCCCTACACGTGCTATGGGCTACACGTACACGGCCTCCACGCTCTGCGCTCTGCATTATGGGTGGTCGGTCAGGTTCCTTGGTGACGTCTGTTCCTCCTACACGTACACGGGCTCCATGCTCGATGTTATGGGCTATGGGCTAGCTAAAGCCAAAGAGTTCAGTAACAAAATAAGTGCTCGGATGCTACTTATACTACGTATAATTGCATTAGGGTTATTACTACAATGATTCTTCGCCACAAATACCAGCAAACTGCATAAACATGCACTTTATAACATTTATACACATACATAAATGTTTTCTGCGCTCTTGCGCGCTCTAATTACCCTCTCTAGTTGTTATAGAGCATACTCTCTGAGCAGATCACTGAGCTTCGCCATCGCCCTCCGTCTCGCCGAATGGGTCGATGTCGCCAGCCAGCTTCTTTGTCGCATCCTCCACCTCATCCTCCAGATGCTGGTGCTCCACCTTGCCCATCCCTTTGGTGAATCTGGCTCCTATTGCCTGAAGGTCCACGGCTGGGTAGTGGGACCGGATCATCGCATGGGCATGAGTAATGGTGGTAACAACGGCATCGCGGTTGAAGCTCTTGAAGTTCTCCCATGCTTCCTTGCACCTCTGGATGATGGAGTTCAAACGCGGTGGCCTGCTGTTGGGCTGAGGAGCCGCCTCTAGGTTGACGCAGTCGAGCACCGCTTTGACTCCAGTGACTATGACGTCGAACTTCTCCCTTTGGGTCCTGGCCTCCTGCACCAGCACATCAAACTATGCCTTGACCCTCCAACGGTAGTCTGCAAACATTACAAGGTTCCATCAAGCAAGGAAACTACTTCAGCAGTAACTCCGGCCAGGAAGTACTCACCGTTCAGCTCCTCGGCCAGTTTGTCTGCTCGCCCTGTCTCCTTTGCCTTCTCCTCTTGGAGTTGTTCGATGGCTTGGCGTAGCTGGCCGAGCTCCGTATCTTGCCCTACAAGCACAACAGTAATCACCAAAAATATAGCTATTCAACTATACAATGCACATTCGCCGATACGCCATACCTACTTTCTGCTCGGATACGTTCCTGAGCTGCTCGGACTTCCGCTCTAGCTACTCAAAAGCACTTGATAGTTGCTCAAACTTGCCGCACAGCTGCTCAGACATGGTCGCCAGCTGATTGGACAGGACGCCCTTCTGGTATTCTAGGTCCCACGCCTTGGACTCCGCAAGGCCTCGCTCGCATTGGGCCCTCTAGATGTTTCTCTCCATAAGGTTCATCGCCTCTTTGAGTTTTTCATTCTCCTCGGTGAGGGGCTCCATCCTCCTTATCAGCTGGCGCCACTGCTCGGCAGTCCGAGTTATCCCCTGCATAAATGCCAAGATCATGAAAAAGAGCAATCTCCAACATCAAAGATGAACATTATAGATGCAGTATAGACCTTGATTTGTCTCATCACTCCGACGAGGGTAGACTCCAGTCTCTTTAGCTCCTTGGTGGTGTCCTCCTTCTCAATGACCACCACCTCATCACTGCGTCTGTGGAGGATTCGAACAGCCGGGGGTCAAAATTCCTCGTGTTTGATCTCTTCCACCTCGTACTCCTCCATCGCGGCTGGAGGCACCACCGGGGGGCTCCGTGGTTGGACAGCCGGTCCGACCATGCCCTGCATTGCCTTGGGAGGTGCTAGCTACTCCTTGGGTGCCACCGGCTTTGCCGCCCTAGACTCAGGCGCGGCACCAGCATCTCCTGCATTCACTACTGAAGACCCGGTGGCTTTCGATGTTGCCCCAGGCATCGTCGCCGAACCGTCCACCACCGGTGCCAACTGTTCACCACCGCCAAATATGCTAGCAGCGGCGGTTGACTCCTTCGTAGGCTGCCGAGCACCTGGGGACTCTGAGATGGGGTCCACCGACATCTCCTCCGCCCCGGGGCCAGCCTTTGGCTGCTCGTCAGTCTAGACGGGTGGGGCCGGATCCTCCATACACCTCGCTCTACATCAGATCAGCTCATCAATCGCTGAAAAGGATAAGGAAATGACAACCAAATAACTCCAAGACAAGGGTACTTACGTAGCGGTTTTTTGGTAGATTTTTTTGAACTGGCGCTGCCTACCCGAGCCCCCAGCCATGGCCTTGGGGTCGACGCCTGTGTCTTGGGGTGGAGGTCCCGCGGTCTCTATCGGCCTTTCCTCCGCCCGCTCTGGGCTCCCTCGCTTTCTACTTTCCTCCGCCGGGACTAGGGCTCCCCTTGCTCGCTCGCCGGGACTTCCTCCGCCACACTAAGTCTCCCTTGCTTACTGCTTCGGGACTCCGTCACTTTGTTGTTGGGAACATCCTCCCCTCCCCTTGATCGTTCCTCCATGCACGGGCTGCGTGGAGGCGCCTTCGTGCTCGGTGGAGGAGCAACTAGAACTTCGTCGTCATCCGACCACTCGAACACCGTGGTCCTCCGCGTCTGAGTGGTCTGGTCACCGCCAAGCAAGATGTCGCCCGGCTTGAGGGGAGTGGCACCCGCTGTCTTTCTCTTCTTCCGGGCTAGCTCGTCTGCCACTGCCCTCTTCCCTCGGATTTTCTTCGACACCAAGGATGAACTCTCCGATGAGATGCTGACGGTTTTCTCCCCAGGCTGTGTCGGTGGCCGGGCATCTACCGCCTGACCAATCAACCCTCGGCACGCCCGAGAAGTACACCGCTCTTTCCTACGAATGGATCTTCACATAAGTGAATCAGTCCACTGCTCGGCAACGATAGATGATAAAAAGAATCAGGAACACACAATTGAGAAATTTACCTGAGGAGGTAGATTTTTGCAGTGAAAGGGTTTCGTCTGCCCCGGCAAGTTGAATGAGGCAAATGGAGCGAATAGCTCTACATCCCGCTCTTGCACTACATCCCTCGATTGCATCTCCGTCCTCTCTCGAGTACCATTGGTCTCCCCCTTGAAATCAAAGGCTGCGTGAGCCCTTTGCTTGCAGGGCTGAATGCGGCGCACTATAAAGCTCGCCGCCACTAATCCACTGTTGGTCTTCATGCCCTTTATTAAGCCAAGGAGCTCCCTCACTTGCTCTATGTCAGCACTGCTTGGCATCTCCGACCAGCTCTTCTGGCTCTCTGGGATGTGGTCAGCGTCGCAGCGGACGGTAGGGTGGCTCTGCTTCATGTAGAACCACCTGGCGTTCCATCCCTTCAGCGACGTGTTCAGCGGCACAGTAAGGTACTCGCCCGCCATTCCATCGCGCAGCTGAAGGTACACTCCGCCGACCACCTTGGAACCACCGCCGCCTCTCTTCTTCAGCCAGAACAGGTGATGGAAAGAGGTTGAAGTGGGGAAGGATTCTGAGATACGCCTCATAGAAATGGATGAAGATTGAGATGTGCAAAATGGTATTTGGGTGGAGATTGCACAGACTAACCACCCAAAGCTCCAACAGATCCCTCAGGAATGGATGAACAGGAAATCCCAACCCACGCCAAAAATAATCCTCAAATACCACCACTTCATCAGTATAAGGCATTGGAAAGGGCTCACCGAGGGCCGGCCGCCATCTGGCAGTAGCGCGATCAAGAAGAACGCCCACCTCCACCAATCTGTTGAGCTCCGCCTCTCCCATTCACGACGGCACCCACTCTTAGTCACGCCGAGCTTCGGCGCTCGCCTTCTTGGGGCTCGTCTTCTTCGGTTTCGTAGCTCCCTTCTTCAGTGCCATCTCTTAGATCTGGTTAGGGTTTGGCAGTGGAAGTAAGTGTGGATGCAAATCTGGAAATGCGAGGGCTAAGGAGGAAGATGAAGTGGCAAAGGTGGGAGCGCGGGGTGCGGCGGCGCAGTTATAAAGCACTCTCCCCACCTTTTCGCATTCGAGGGTTTTTGGGAAACCATTTCCGTGATTTGCGCTTCTCCGAATTCTTCGCAACAGCAAGGTGGCCCGTTACCTAAGCCTTCGCGCAACCCCGGCCCGTATCACCGATTTATCTCCGCAATTTGTTATGGCTCGTCGAATATTCGCCGACATCTCTACCAACCGTTATGGCTCAGTAATTACTACTGTACAGTCATTACTCCGGTGTTTTCTCCGTGATTCTATTTTCTCCAAGTTGACTATTGTTTCTGACCCTGGCACCACATGACCATGTCACCTACTGTCAGGCTCAGGGACTAAGTGGGCACACTTCACCTTGCGGTGAATGTGCTTTTTCTCCTTTTGGGGCTACGCTCGGGGACTGTCTGCCTGCTCGGCTGGTCTTCTACTATTTTTCTACTTTAGACCCTGGCACCATATGACTGTGTCATCTACTGTCAGGTTCAGGGACTAAGTGGGCACACTTCACCTTGCGGTGAATGTGTTTGCTTTAATCTAGAAGACTCCGCTCCTCTTGAAGCTGAAGAAGACTATTTTCCTTTCTCGTGGTCGGACTCTAAGTGGGCACACTTGATCCACTGTGAAAAAATTTTTGATTCTAAATTTGAGCTCCTTACACCCTTATGGCAAGTCATACTTGAGTTACACTGCTCGGTAATGGTTCACGCTGCTCGGCAATGGTTCGCGCTGCTTGGCGACGGTTCACGCCTGCTCGGCAACTCATCACGGTGGTCGGACCATGAGTTTGACTGCTCGGCTTTGTTCGCACCTGCTCGGACAAGCTCAAGACAGCGTTGCACAATGGGTACAAGGCGCTCGGGGACAAGCTGTGGGGGGTACGACCCTGGATACCCACGGTAGACCACATGGGATGTGCCCTCAGGGGTGGCCCAGCCCACAAGATGAAGCCTTGCAGGGCACGACACTGCTCGGCGCCTCCCGCAAGACACCGGGAAGATATCCTGAAGATACTATGAGATCTGTTAGGATACGTATGATCCCAAGATTCCTGTAATTTGTTATTACTTTCCGATTATCTCTCAGATATAACCGACTTATAACCCTGCCCTCCAGACTATATATCATACGATAGCCAATACAAACCAACAGACCACATGAGTAGGGTATTACGTCATACTAATGGCCTGATCCTGTCTAACTCGTGTCTTTGTTGCCTTCTTGTTCTTGATTACACGCTTCTCTATCGATCAATCTACCTTCGTGGGATACCCCTCGGAGGACTGCCGATGATATTCTGTCGACAGTACCCTGCATGCACGATATTACAATTAACTACTCTCTCGGGACACAAATTGTTAACTTTTGAGCACTTCCTAAGATTTTATGTAAGTGTATAGCAAAATTTTGCATTCTAAAAAGCAAATGGGATAACATAGGCTTCTTGGACCCCTTGCGAGTCAATGAGAAGACATGTTTAGGCCTCCATGGATGTGACGTGGAAGAGCTGAAACAGAGATTGATTGTTGTTTTCGATGAATTCAAGATGAAGAACAAAACCCACATACTTCTAGCCTACGACTACGAGTATGTGTTCTCGGCTTTTAATTTTATGCTTCTTTTTTCGTTAAGATTATTCGATAATTATGATTCTGTGATTGCAGCCACCATTTCGTCTTTATTTGTGTTAATCTTGCCAAAAATCTTATCGAGGTGTGGGACTCGAAGAAAAAATCATTTCATCATCTGGATGCACTGGTGGTAGTGCTGAATTAGTAAGCGATCCTAATAACATATTATTTTCTAATCACACATACCGCTTTCTAACGTTTCTCTGTTTAATGTTGCTCGGTGTCCGAAGAAGACATATCGGTGGGACGCAGGTCCCATTCAAAGTTGTCCAAATGGAGGGAAAGTACCTAAAACAGTCGGCGGGAAACAATGAATGTGGGTTTTATGTAATGTGGGCAATGCTTCGCTACATCGGTGGGAAATCAGAAGAAGCCGATAAGTTGGTGTGTATAATCCCCATTTCATTTATGTCTGTTAATCATTCAACAAAATGATTTACTGATTCATCTTTGGATATCATCTTTTTTGAACGACAGCGACAGGAAATATAACCACGAAAGGCTGTTAGACATGGAGATCACCACGCTGCAATCGGAGCTAGTAAAATTCATCTTAGCCGAGGTACTGGAAAAAGATAGAGTATTTTCCATTGCACAATCCGTGAAGTTCAAGAACCAGTATGGCCCAGAGCGGCTCGCCAGATTATTGTAAGAAGTCCGAGAAGCATTGCACAATCTGTAAAGTCCAATAACATTTCATTTTTATTTTGAGGGATCGAGATCTTGATAAGAACATTTGAACCGTAACTGTAACATTTATAATATTTAATATTGATGGACCTGTCATCTACGTAGCGTATATAAAGCGAAACCCGATTCCACGAAAAAATATAAATTAAAATAAATTATAAAATAATAAAATACGAACGTAACATCACTTTGCCGTGTTAGCGAAAAAACCGGCAAGCGTGTTGTTTAAACCGACAAGCGATGATAACGCCGGCCGGAGCCACAAACCGGCGGCGTTGAGCTTAGCCATCACTTGCGGTTTCTTGTCAAACCGGCAAGTTGACAACACCGCGGTTAAACCATCAAACCGCCGGTTCTTGTCACAAACCGGCAAAGATTTTTGGACAACACCGTCTGGTTGAAACACAAACCGTTGAAGAACATTGCGGTTTTAGGAACCGACTGATACTTACCCTCATCATCGCGAGTGGTCTTATGAACCGAACCGGCGTTAGTGAAACTGAACTAGTGAAATATATATATATATATATATATATATATATATATATATATATATATATATATGGTCTGAACCGGCGAAGTTGTGTAAAACTGAACTCGGTGAAGTTGAAGAACATTGCCGATTTGTAGAAACCGACAATGATAGCTTACCCTCATCACTGCCGGTATGGTTATGCCGGTTCAAAATCCAGCAGTGATGGGATATTTTGAACCGACGTGAAGTGCTATTCTGACATAGTGAAATATATATATATATATATATATATATATATATATATATATATATATATATATATATATATATATATATATATGGCTCGTTGCTGCATCGTGACAGTCAGACGATGAACCAATGGCTCGTTGCTGCATCGTGACAGTCAGACGATGAACCAAGAGACCGCCCGGACAAATTAATCGAAACTAGCTAGGTTGCCTGCCGGCCGGCCGTTAAATTTAGGTCCTATCTGGATCAAGGAGATAATAGTTAGCTGCTAATCATTATCTCTTTAATGAAAAAGGTTTAAATAATAGTTTAGCTAATTATCAGCTTGAATACATAACTAATAACTATTTCACTAGCTGGACCAAACTAGCTCATATTAGTTGTGACCTTTTAGTTAGAAGATAAATATTAGCAGCTAATAATGGATCAACAGGCCCTTACAGAACAAGTTAGATTAATTTCCCTCGGATTGTACAGCACTATATGCTTAATTACTACTCAGAGATGATCAAGTCAGATTAATTTCTCTCGATTGGAGCACTAATTTCATCTGCTACCTGATGATCAAGGCGCAACTTTTTTTTTGGGCAGAGCTAGCGCACCAAATAAGTCAGACACGTTGGACTCGATTCCTTCGTACTTTGAGTTCGTTCATTCCCCCCTAATTCAGCCACTGGTTTTGGATCGACCACGATTCAAAATCCAAAGTAGTAGTAATTGGAGCAAAGAAAAAAAAACTCTATACAACACCATTGCACAACATCCCGCGTGCGACACCCTATGATTGCTCGACTCGTGTCTCCAGGCCCCACGTGCGCGGTTGAATCGAGTCCGCGATTCCTTTGAAGCAGGTGAATCCAAACAAGCCATAAGTGCCTGATCACAGGGTATCGCGCATGGGGTGCTGTGCGACGGTGTTGCATAGATTTTTTTCTTTCCCTTAGTCATTATGTATCAGCAAATATATAATTACAAGGCAATGCATGTTAGCTGCCCTGTATTTTTTTTAGAAAGGACGGCAAAACCTTTGTCGCGATTTCTATTAGACGAAGGAAGAAAAAAAAGGCAAATGCCCACCTAATTTTTTGAGCGAAAACTGGATCCAAAACCATACAACTCAGGAGAGTGCACCACTCATCCTAGCAACTTTGGTACAACAACTGGGCAACTATCACAACTCACACCACTACTTCATCCAACTTAGTCAAAGTGACCCAACTAAACAACTCAACTATCAACTAACAACCCAACTAAACGACGTCCTGTCGAGCGACACCAAACAGCAAGGATCAATCACAAAACAGGAATGCCTAGCCACGCCCCAAGGAGGAAACGACGCTAAAAGTGCCGACATGGTAGTCCGCCAAGGAAGGTTTTCACCTGCAACATCTAGTACGGTAGGAGGAGAGGTAGGAAAGGACGCCTTCAAGAAGAGAACAACGTCCGTAGGCGTCGTCGTCCACGCTTTCGCCCCCACCTCAAACCACCTCCACACCATCATCGCCAGATGTAACACCCTCGGTGTTACACTGTACAGCTTTTTGGTGAAACATTGCATGAGCATCATACTTGTGTGTAAATGTGTGTAATATAGGGTATAAAGCAATATACGGAACTTGAAACGTTCATTTGAAACACGAAACGCATGTTACATTTCATGTCGCGTTGTATTACTTAGGGTTCTAAATGAATTTTTATTGAACCGAAATGCTATGGAACGCGTATACGAAACCTTGGTAAAGTTGTAGTATGAACTTCGTAGGTGGTGGTGAAATACGAACGGTCGAGAACGGGATTCGCTAGCTAGTGTATCGAGTAGCTTGGAAGTCGCATTCGACACGAAACCGTTTAGGACTTAGCCGAAATTTCCTAAGTCGGACAACGCGTTGACGAAGCTAAGTTCGGCAATTTTTGTAGAACGATCGGGTTAGGTAGTGGCGTGGTTTTGGGGTTTCTTTTAGTAGCCTGGTATACCGGCTAGAGCATAAAATAGGTGGTCTAGCTACTGGATCGTCGAGTTGGGTTTTTGGGCAGCTTTAAAAGGCATGCAAGACACTATCCCGGCCGATTGCAGTTGCGGTTCATCAGGCGCGATCATCGGCGTCAAGTCGTCGCCGCTGTCACCGCTGCCACGCTGCTCTACGCGTGGGCCGCCGCCGTTCTTGCCCGTTCTTGCTTGCGCCGCTGTTGTTGCCACTCACGCACGCCCACGCACGCACGCCACACGCGTGGCGTGGCCACACACGCCGCTGCGCAGCACACGCCACTGCCGCCACCCACCGTCGTGCCACTCGCCGCCTATGCATGCTCGCCTGATGTGCCGATCGCCGTGGCGTCGTGCGTGGCCACGCTTGGCTCTGCCCACACATCACCTTGACATGCATGGGAGTGCCGCCTACTCTTGCCATCAATTCGGCGTCAACACTGCGCCGTTGCCTCCCCTGGCCGACGCCGTCCACTGAGGCATGCCGTCGTCGGCTTGCAGGTTGTGACAGTGCGGCCAAGCGTCTTGTGCACGTCTTGCTGTTCACCATCACCCGTGCGCACTTGCGCTTTGAGATGACAGCCGCATCTGCCGCGACAGCGCCGGGCCAACCTTGCCTAACTTCCATGTTCCTCTATCGCCAGGCCGTGCCGAGGCAAGCTCATAGCGTCGGCCAAATCTGTCTAATTACGTACACCCATGATTGGAGTAGAGACCTAGCTATGCGCTGAACCCTTCCACTGCTGCTGTCGGCCGTTGTCGAGCCTCAATTTGATGGTTCTATCGCCGTCGGTCATTTTAAGACCCCGTGGTAGCGCCGTCCAATTCCCCTAGCCCCGTCCAATTCGTTGCCATGGTACCTTTGCCCTGCTCCACTCTATCCCGTGTGCACCCTAGTCCGCCCCACTGCTGCCTGCTCAGCGCTGCCACCGTAGTCGCGCCATCGCCGCCATCGTGAGGCTTGTCGTGCGCACATGGCTAGGCTCGCTCGGTCAGTCTTCGGACAAGCCACCATGACCGGTAGGTCCGGGGTGAGTCTCTGTTAACCATCCTTGAGCTTGTTCACATTGTCGGTGCCTTGGCTCATGGGAACGCGCCTGCCGTCGCAGGGAGGAGTCTGCCGCCGTGGAGGGAGCTCGGGACAGCGTCTCCGTTCGCCGTATCGCCTCCCACCGCTTCGCATTGACGTCGAGGTGAGCATCGGCTAGTTAGATAGGGCTGTGAGGGTCTGGTGTGGCCGACGTAGCCGCCCGGTGCCAGCGCCGCCGCGCCGGTGCGCGCACGGGTGCCGGGGGACTCGGCCGTGGTAAAGAAGAAAAAGGGGAGGGTGCTAAATGTGAAGACAGTGACTCAACTAAATAGTGTTCGAGTAAGCTTCATGAAAAGAAAAGAAAACGGGGGTTCTTTAGCAAAAGCGCCAGCCGTGCGCGGGCTCCGCCGTGGGCCGTGTTCGCGCCCCGCTGCGTGGGCCACGCCGGGTGCTGCGCATGTGCGCGGGCGGGATGCCAGGGTGGGCCGAGCCGTTGCTCGCGGGCCACGCTGTGAACTCGTTTTCCATTTTTCCAGTGAATTACCAATGTTTATTCAATATAGTTTTTAGCTAAATTTTGATAAATTGTGGTAAATCTTGTAGATGTCCAAAAATAGTGAAACTAAGTTTGTCAGGTTCACAAAAATGTCATCTATCTGTTAGTGTAGTTAGATTACAGTTAACTATGATAGTGATGGGTTCATAAATCCAAACTAGAGAGTTTAGTATTATGTAGACTAATATTGGTAGAAATTTTTGTGATAAATTGGTGATAGCTATAGCTATGAAAATTTTACAGTAGGCTGACTAGATTATTTAATACTTGCTGTAAATTTTGTAGCCCTAGAGTAGGTTGATAAATAGAGTAGCTATTATCCTTGTTTTATCATATATAGATTAAATCGGTATTAGGAGTAAGAATACCTTTAGTTGCTGTGATAATGTATGTCATGCTTTATACTTGTTAGTGGTAACGGTAGATAACTTAGTACCTTAGCCGGTAGAACTAGCTTAGTAACTTGATAAGATATAGTTTATTTTAAGAGCTGCTGTTGTCATATTATTAAGAGATTGCATCATCATATCATGCATGTAGATCACGAGTTGGTAGAGTTCGTGCCCGTGGACGAACAGGATTACGAAGAGGTCATTAAGGAGTACGAGGAGGAGATCCTCGTGTAGGAGGGAGCCCCTGAGCCTTTTGGTGCTGACTTTGCTGACCCGTCGCCTGCCCAAGGCAAGCCCCGGTGTATAACTAATATTTTATGATAATGAATATATATATATATATGATGTGCATTTACGTTACAGGCATTTTATGAAAACTACATGCATAAATATATATACCTATGAGTCCTACTAGTATAGTCGAGTAGCTACTATGCTAAGGGTATCGGTAGTGTGAGTAACTTGCCGTTACTCACAATAGGTGATAATTATGATTACTCATGATAAAATGGTGGAAAGGAAAATGGTGACCGGGCAGGGATATGGTTGGGTACTGGTGGGTGTAAGAGGTTATGTCCTGCGGCTAACAGGGCATAGCTTGGTTACACTTTTTTCCTATTTGTGTCAATTAAGGACCGGTCATTGCATAAGTCTCGAGGCAAGTCACAGATCTATTATCCCGAGCACATACTTAGGTATGGGCGCAGGAAAGACTCATTTCTCTCTTGTTGTGGATCCGGCTCTATCCGGACCGACTAATTGGAGACGGAGATGGTGGAGGTTCTTGCATCGCATTGAGTCCGGGACTTAGGAGTGGGGGCTTGGAGTCCAAGTTTGGACGGGGACTTGGACACCCAGGACAGGAGGGTGATGGGTTAGCCCTGCTTGTGCCTAGGGTACAAGCGGGGCGTGTGTTTTTGGGGTACCCAGCTGGGGACATTGATTCGTGAATCGCCGGGCAATTTGGTACAGCTTGTTTTTGGGTCTAACACCGTAGTAAGAACTGAAAAATAAAAGGTGATGAAATGGAACTGGTTGCTCAACTCTTGCTTGAAAATAGAACAGGTGCTTACATAGAATGGATAGATAATAAATTAATACGGCTATTAATAATATCATAAGTAATGACTCACTAATAGTATTGCTTTCTACCAAAAAGAAAACCAGCAAACCATAAAGCTTATCATATTTCTTGGAGTCGGGAAATTATTTCCACTAGTCGGATAAGTCTTGCGAGTACATTGTGTACTCAGGATTCATTTACCACTGTTGTAGGTAATGCATGAGAAGTACCATTGTATAGAGGATTCTTCTGGTGGGCACAGACGGATCCTCGTTCCTTATCGCTAGCTGTTTATTTTTAAATTCCGCTATTTATTATTTCGCACTCTGACATTTGGTAATGTAATAATGTAATTTTTAAGAACTTCTGATGTATGAAATGGACAAGTATTGTAACTCGTTCTCATTATTGGATCCTTAGAAAAAATGTGGATCTTTCGGGTTCTCCCTTAGGGTGTGCCCGACGGATACCACCCGATGTAGCTTACTTTCGGGGTGCTTAGTGTCTGGTGAAAGACGAGCACCTCCATAAGAGTGTTATTTCGGACGGTTCTACCACACCAGAGGCCCAACCCTACCAGGAGGCAGGCTGCGGCGCCTAGACGCCGCCCCTAGGGACGCCGACGAAGAGAAGCATCGAGGGAACTCGCTCGAGAGTCCGCCCCCCACCGCAACGCAACAACGCCGGCCAGCAGCAGTAGAACCGGCTAGCTCCACCATGAAAACCAGCCCGGGGAAGGGGAAAGGCAGATGGCAGGAGAAGAGGGCCAAGATCAGAAGAAGCCCCAGTCGCCTAGCCCACCAATGTCCCCACCCCTTGCCGAGCCGGCCCAGCAACAACCACGCCGCGCAAAACCTCCAGCAGCCTCCGCGCCGAACTGCCGCCGTCACGCCCGCTCCCCAGCCCTCCGTGGATCTCGGTCAAACCACATCACTGGCACCGGGCGAGGAAGACGCAGGATGCCGCAATGGGAGCTCCAAGCACCCAGGCTGGAGCCGCCGCCGCGGACGCATGGGCTCCCCGCCGAATCCGGCAAAGAACCACCGGATCCTGCCAGCAAGCCACCGGATCCGGCCCCAAGCCGCCGGATCGAGAGGGGAGGAGGCCGGCGCTGGACCTTTTGGAGTCAGGCACTGACACTCGACGGAGGTCGCCTGCGCCGAATGGGGAGGCAGATCCGCCCACATCGGTGCCGACAGCTCCGCACGCCAGCTCCTCCGCGATGTCGCCTAAATCCACCGCAAGAACTCCATGGGAGGGAGGGAGAGGACCTGGCCGCCACCTTCCTTGCCGTCGACCGGACCTCCGGCGTCTGGCTCCGGCGGCAGCCGGGCCGAGAAGGCACGCAGAACGACCCTGCGGCGGCGGCGCGGGGGTGCCGCCCGAGTCGCCCTCAGGGAGAGCGATGCGGGGGGCCTAAGAAGCTTTTCCAGTCACCTTTGCCAAACTGAAACGCTGCGCTGCCCTGTATTTCAGATCGAGATAATCTGTACAGTTTAATTTCCTCCTCCTACAAACAAACACAAATTTTTGACGATTTATACACAATAAAACTAAGTCTACGCGCGCAGTCGACTGGATCGACTCAACTATCTATCCATCGAGACCTCCAAGAATCGATTCCTTCCTCCACATCCAATTGGTTCAACCATGCAAGTGCTAGCTACTGTAGGCAGCATGGAGCTGTACATGTTGGAGAAGTTCCATCTATCGTATCAGGTCCCTTTTTCAAGCAATTGATGAGCGCTCTCGGCCGGCCGGTTGCTAGGCTATAGCTACACCTGCAGCCTGATATCGCTACCTGGTTTCTGCTTTGGCGGCGTCGAGCCCGAGAGGAGCCTGGTGGTGACGGCCAACGGCGACAGCTTGCCGGGGCTGACGACCGCCGCGAGGGCGATGCCCCTCCTGCCCTTGCGCTCCTTGATGGTGTCGAGGCGCGGCGACCACGCGCGGCCCCTGGCGGCGCCCACCAGCTGCTCGTAGTGCTTCCTCAGCTCGGGCGTGCTGCACAGCGCCCCGGCGCACGCCTCGCCGTTGTCGTCCTTGTCTTCCTTGGCGGCCCTGCTGCTGGCCGTGATGGCCCCGATGAGGAACTCGGGCGTGACCTTGATGACCGTGCGCCCGTCGTCGCCCTTCACGTACTCGAACGGACTTCGGGGCCCTCCCGCGATGGACGGCGACGACGAGCCCCCTCCAGCGCCGCCACCTGCAGCCCTGTCGTAGGAGAGCGCGGCCAGCGACGCGGCGGTGACCGCGTCGTAGCCCTGCGGGAGGCGGTCCACGGGGAGCACCAGGTAGGTGCCGCCGCCCAGGAGCCTGTCCTCGATGGCCAGCACGGGCGCGGGGCGGCCCAGGTAGAAAGCTTCGGCGCGGCACACCACGGTGCCCGCCACCTCCAGCATCACCTGCCCCGCCAGCTTCCCGTGCCGGGCCGCCCGGGACTCCCCGCCCCACAGCACCAGCCGCGCCTTCCGCCGCCGCGACAGCAGCGCCCCGCAGAAGCACGGCGCCAGGAGGCAGCCATTGCCGCCCATGGTAGGTATACTACTCCTAGCTACTAGTAGGGTCTCCGGTTCACCCACTGGCGCGCGATGGTAGGAATAGGATCGGAGGAGCTAGAAGATGGCTACTACTAGCTTGCCTGGGTGTGTACAGGCACAGGCAGGCAGCACTCGTTCGGCTGCTGGGCTGGTGGCTGCATATATCGATCAGATCGGCGTGTGGACATGGCCGGGATGGGTACTGGGTAGTAGGTTTGACCGACGTGAGGGCTAGGGCAGTGCCTGGGCTGGGATGGGAGGGGTCGAGCAGCAGCAGCAGCAGAAGCTAGCAGCTCGTCGGCGGTCAAAGTCGACGGCGTGCTGCGCCGCGTGCCTCTCGTTTGCTTTAATTATTTTCGCCCGAGAAAAGGTCCAAGGAAAGCCTTTTTAACGAGACGTGCATCCTGGTGCTGCTGTTTTCGTTGCTGACTGGTGGGGCCGGTTCGATCAAGGTCTTTTCTGCCTTTAATGCGATCGATCGATCCATCGGTCGACCCGAGATGTGTGTGGTTTCAAGCAGCTGGTCTGGTGCTGTCAAAGTAATAACCTTGTACTAGTATACCACTGGCTAGTAATGCTGCTTTGATTTAACTTCTTATTAGGTTACAAATGGTTATTTGGTTAGTATGTACTCTTACGTCAGTCTAGTGCTAGAACTAGTAGTAACTTGTATGGCGCGGCTACCGAATAGTTGTACATGCCGTATTGGGGTGGATTACTCAACTTACTAGTCTATATGCGTAATTAACTGCGGTTTATGTTAAGATGAGACCAGTTGACATTTCTATCCAAGTTGCCGCATATTGTGGTTTATAGCTAAGAGTAGCGCCAACCTCACCTCTTTCTATGACTTCTTGTGTGCAATTTGTTTTAAAACATAAGTCGAATGAGTTTCATCCAAAGTCAAACTTCTCTCTAACTTTATTTAAAAGCAACCACAATCCATAAGGTTCCTTTGGCCATCACATGCTTGGTTCCTATTCCTCCTCATTCGACGTACATGCCAGTGGTCAGAAGGAACAGAGAGCTCTCCTCTCTTTAGATCTTTTAGGGTTTATGGTTTCTTTCCTCTGAGATGGCAAATATCTTTAAGTTACCTTACGTCGCTCGAGTGGCCCTTCCATTTACA
The DNA here is from genome assembly GCA_904845875.1 of Miscanthus lutarioriparius. Classification (NCBI taxonomy): domain Eukaryota; kingdom Viridiplantae; phylum Streptophyta; class Magnoliopsida; order Poales; family Poaceae; genus Miscanthus; species Miscanthus lutarioriparius. Next base: position 34,800,615 of record CAJGYO010000001.1, read on the forward strand.
ACAATATCTCCATCACTAGGGATTGGTTCTCCCTTGGAGTTCCTCCTCGTGCCATGGCTTCTAATTTCTAGTCATTGTAGTCTCACACAACAACATTGGGGTTAGAAATCACCTCTGACATTAGCTAGGGAAGCTTGATGTTTTCTTCTCCTACCTACAAATGGAGAGGAGCTACTAGTCATCTCTGTTAGGGGTTTAGGTTTTGGGACATTGGCTTTCATAGCGGGCAACAATTATTGATGGTTTTACTAGATCTTCATAATCAATCTTATGTGGAAGGAGATGGTAGAGTTGACACTACCGTGTTGCAGTTAGCGAGAGAATTGTGTTCTATCGTGGACCTAGATGTGTTTTAGAGTAGATCTGATCATAGGCTGCACAACCTGACCCACTCGAAAAAAAACCATCCCACCAGTGCACTTGGGTCATGATTTTGAACCCACAACAGCTATCTGGTCAGGCATGGGTCACAAATTTTGACCCAAAAACTCGATCCAACGTAGACAAAATTGACCTGATTCTTATGTTGAGCGAGTGTGGGCCAAAAACTTGCCTAATGTTAGGTTCATGTTGGCTTTCGCTAGCCAAAGAAATGTCGAGTTTTTTTTGGCCTGCCCTAAACCCGGTACCTGAACAAGTCTATTTCAATATGAGTTCACATATGTTGGATCTTCTAGCATATTCCAAGTTTTGGGTTGCTCGACAATTCGATTGTCTAGCTATGGCACTTTGCATTGTCTTATCCATGTGACGCAACACAAAGGGTGAGACTATCAGAACATGGGAAGAGAGCCTAAGTTTTTCGTTATATTTTCTTTGCTTCATGTAATCAATCGATGTACCATGATCCACCATCTTCAATATAATCATCTTCCCTTCAAAAAGAACTTATTTAAGTGTTTTCACCAGTTTTATAGAAAAAATGCATGAACATTTACAACATTATATTACTTTCATTAAATCCGCCATGGAAAATGTCTTGATAGTGTATTTATTTGACAGCAGTATCAAAACTAGAGAAATTGAACTCAGGACAAAACTAAAATGACATATATTTTTGGAACCAAGTGAATATATTTTTATTGTAGCCTTTTTTTGTGCTTTCCTTTCTGATGGTACTCCCTCCGATTGTTATTACTCGGCGCTTCTGGCAATAGAATATAACTAGTTGCATGCCAATTTAACTGTTCGAAATGTCATGTATTAGTGACCGGAGGCTCTAAATGCATCCATGTTTTTCGACTTCCTCAGTTTCAAATTATAAGACGTTTTGGCTTTTCTAAATATATTTTAGTATGTATCTAGGCATAGTGCATATCTATATGTATAGCAAAAGCTACGTATCTAGAAAAGCCAAAATGTCTTGTAATTTAGAATGGATTGATTACTTCTTTTTTCTTCACTTTTGCCTTAGTGTTCTCATTTCCTTTTTCTGACGATGCATGAACTCTTATCTGGAGTTCTTTGGTTGTAAATGTCGCCGGGGAGACAACAAATTAGTTCAGAAAAAATATAATATACCCAAACAAATGTACTACATGAAACCGTACCGGATCACTAATTTCTTCTCGGTCCTTCGAACGAAACCATTTGGCCAAAGTTTTACCTCGTTGAATCTCATGCCAATTTTTCAAACCCTATTTCACCTATCTGAAAGGAATTCCAACCTATATGCCGACCAGCGAGATTGAAAGAATCAAGCTGAAATAATCAGGGCTTCCATATCCATGTGCTTGTCATCAACCGATCATCTTCCGGCTCTTACCACACTATTTTGTCAAGTTTTTTTTTCCACTCATTGCCGATCTCATATCCATGGATTGGATATTATATATATTAAAATCGTGCATTTATGAGTCACCGATCTTGATGTGGAGTAGTATAATATAATGTTTCTCCCATTACGATATGACGACTATGCATGATGAGTGATGAATATGCATGTGACACATGCATGCATCCCTAGAACAAAAGTTATATCCACCACACACAGGGATCTCAGGGCCAGTTTTGATTTTTCCTTTTCCATTCGTCCATGTCTAGAATTACCAAAGTTTTTAAGCTCTACAAATTTGTTCAGAATGACGTTTAATTCTTTTTTATCAGATTTGAACTTGTCCCATTTGGGTTGTGTATTAGTTTGAGTTCCAGGCCCAGCTTGCATTATTAGCTGTATATTTTTCTTTATATAAACTATGGTAATCCCTATGATCCGCCATTAAAACAAGATATCTGCGTGACAGTGGGCGGCTCCATCTCCGTCTGCTCCCCCGCCCTTCCTGATCAGATCTAGATTGCCATCTCTTTTCACTCTAATTTATCGCAATGCTATGGTCTTTGGCCAAATTGGAGGGGAATGGCACAAGATTGCTTAGTGGCTAAATTTTATATCTGCCCGGCTTCACAGCGTGGCCGACAACAGTGGTGACACGTAGGATGAGATACTCTTCGTTGACTTTGGAGCCTATGCTGCAGCATATGTGTGTTGTGACGACGATGCAGTGGGACGCTCAGGTCTCACATTTGAGGATAGCATGGTATGGTATGGTAAATGCCTCATCGACGGGGGCTATGACCGTGACACGAGGTAGCATGCTGTGATGGAGCCGCAGTATGTTGCATTGGTCTAGGTGTTTGCCGATGGTGTGATATGTATGAGATGCGCTTCGTTGACAAGGGCAAAGGTGGCCAATGTGATGTGACAGTGGTGTGGTACGTGTTTCATGACGTCCAACGATGGCACGGTATAGGACACGCTTCGCCAACTTTAGGGGCTACATCGGCAATAGCCATTGTCCGTCGATATGATAGATCGATGATGGCAGTGTATTCCTTCCTTGGATGCGTTTGTCATGGCCAATCCCTTGCGTGTTGGGTATAGACGCCCAAATGGGCAGCACAACACAGGCCCTAAAGGGCACAACACTATTGGTATTCAGCCGACACGACACTAAAGGCTAAACATGTTGTGCCATGCCACCCAACGGACCCAACCTTAGGCACAATCACACGACACTAGGGTGCACTAGACGTGTCGTGCCAGTACGTCCAAGCTACATATTGGAGCGATTTCTTTCCTTTTTTTTCTTGTTCTAGTTTTATTGTATCCATCAGTTTCTTAAGCTACACGCGTGTTGCTTTTACCACTTTTGAGTTTTGACTAATTCCACAACCCTCTTACAAGGTTGATGAAGTCTAGTAGAGAAGTTTGTATCCTCGTGTACCATTAGTGGTGAGTAATCTGACATGTATGAGGATACTTGGCTTTATTTTTTCACTCATTAATGTGGTCATTTAAATACCTTAGCGTACATGTTAGGCTAATTCTTTTCTTTGACAAATCCTAAGATAGTATACGTAGAGATGAGAATCCCTGCTCACGTGTCTACGGAGTATTATTTTGCACTACCTTGTAAAGCAAGTTGTTAAGAATTGGTATTTGTCCAACATTAATTGTCACTCCACGACTACGACTAGTTAAACGACCTGCAAGTAAAGGCAATTCAAACTAAGGTTAACTCAATGCAACGCCAATTAATTTAGAAACTCATTTCTGCAAATTTAGTTTTATTAATCGAGCTAGGTGAAATAATCAACGGTCAGTTTCTTAAGATTTTGATCAGGCCAGCCCTTGAAGAAGTAATAGGGAAAATTAAAAATAAACAACGCGGCCTTTGATGTTAGTCAAAACTGCTAATTACTCCGTGATTGGCTGTCTGGTGAAACATCACGGTCAGTGAGCTCACGAGAGATACGCCAGTGCCGTCACCAGAAACCAAAAAAAAAAAAGCAGCACCAGCGTGGGCCGGGGTCCCGAAAGTCGTCGTCTTCACATGGTGGGTGGACAAAAAGGTTTTGTTCAGACGGAAAATGACTATCATCCTTGGTTTAATTTACATGGATGGCCGGAGGGGAATATTAAAAAGAGAAGAAAGATTATTAGGTGTGTATGTATAAATCATATTTCCAATGAGGAACACATGCGTGTGGGAGTCGAGAACTATTTGGTTCATATATATTCATGATCATGCATATTATCTATATAAGTTCCCTTAATTTATAGGTCCATGCATGTGAATATATAAAAAAACCTGCACAAATATGAAGCCCCACGAGCGCTCTAGTCTCTACACCTAAAAAGACTAGAACATCATGGTCTATCAGGTGATACGAAGTTCTGCTACCCGTGTAGCAGCCCTGCCCATATATATGAAGTCTCGACCCGCACGCAGCCCATGCGCAGGGTCGTGCCAAGAATAAAAGGAAAAAAAAAGGCTAGAGACACACAAGCTGCTTCTAACGCTCCTGTGATCCTGAGATGCAAGAATGCTATATTTAAAAAGAGGGCTTCTCAGATTGGTTGATCCCTGGGCAGTCCGAGCGGAAAAAGAGAAGGATGTGGGGGACAGCTAGCTAGAAAGAGAATATGGTTCCGTTGATAAATAACTAAATAGACAAAAAAAAAAAAGAAGGCCCGAATAGATTTAGAAATAATTTAGGATTTCTAATGCAAAATTATTTATTAGTCTTATATTATTTTCTGAAAATGATCAAATCCATCGTTGTAGATGTGAGCCAAAATTTGTGGCCGCAGGGCAACACACGAACATATATTTAGTAGTAGCTCTTGTTTATGTTTCTAATAGAAGGTGTTGGTTCTTGTTTTGCAAGATCAACCCCATATCAGGCATTTTAGAGATCTTATTCATTCGTTCATCTAAAATTGGAATATATAATATACACACTTTAGAAGCAACTTCACATAGTCAATCAAGCTTAACCAGTGAAATCACTATCAATGTTTCATATATAAATTTGACTAATTTGAGTCTTGGGAGAAAAAACAAGTGTGAGATGCATATTTATAGTAGCAATTTTGAACTTTCGCACTAGATAGCTAGACAACAAGTTTTTCGCTTGCAGAGCCCTAGTCGAGCAGCCAACAAAGATACCGGAACGTGACAGTAGTGTAGATACTAGATAGACCACTATATATGATGATTAGCGAAGGATGTGGACGCCACGTCGCACTACTAGAAACGCGTGCTTTGCCGAGGGCCTGAGGCTTTGCCGAGGGCCAGTCACAGGAGCCCTCGGCAAAGAACGGCCCTCGGCAAAGAGGCCTTTGCCGAGGGTACAGCCATCGGCAAAGACAGGCCCATGGCAAATCAAATATTTGCCGAGGGCCATGGCCTCGGCAAAGATGCCCTCGGCAAATTAGGCCCGTTGGGTCACGGCGACCATTCCCCGTCAAGCTTTGCCGAGGGCCATCCGTTAGACCCTCGGCAAAGGTTTTTTTTTTCTGTGAAACGAGGTTATTCGACAAAAAAAATTAAGTCTTTGTCGAGGGCCCTAGATTAGGCTATCGGCAAAGATTTTTTTTAAACCAGTTTTTCGGTCAAAAATTTTTTTATATAAATCGCCTTTGCCGAGGGCCTGAGGCTAGGCCCTCGGCAAAGAGGCCCTCGGCAAAGATTTTTTATTTTTTATTTTTAAATTCTTTGCCGAGGGCCACGGGTCAGACCCTCGGCAAAGAGCCCTCGGCAATTTTTTTTTTTTGTTTTTTTAGCCCAGTTTTTTTGTGGTGCTACAATACATTGTTTTGAACTCAATTTTAAAATATAGGCCAATTTTGATTTTGTTTTGTATATTTCCTTAATTTATTTTGATTCTTTGATTTTTTTCGAATATGTTAAATTTGAACTGCAGGTGCATGCATGAAATATTGCAATATAGTATTTCGAAAAATATTATTCATGTTAATTGGTGCATGTTGAGTCCCTATCCACGAACTCGCATCAAATTTTCATGCATCTTGTTCGCGTAACATGACGACCGACTTGCCGGAAAAGTGTTTTAAAATTATATAAAATCTATATGAAGTCCAAAATCATGAAACTTGGCGAGATGTCATGTTATCGCATGTGTAGGCTGTGGTAAAAATTGAGAAGGCTTGAGCGAGTTGCGATGTCGGCCACCCAACAGTGCCCGCCCCCCGTCGGATGCCTAAAAGGTCCCCTCCGTTCCCGTCTCCGGCAAGGAGAGTCGACTCCCTGCCTGACTGCCCTCCGGCTCTCCCCTCAATGGCCTTCCCCCGCTTGAGCCCCAGGCCGCCCGTCAGGGAAGAGGAGGAGGCAGAAGGAAGAAGAAGAAGAGAGGAGAAGGAGGAAGGGAAGAAAAGGAGAAGAAGAGGAGGAGGAAGGAAGAGAAGGAGAGAAGGAAAAGGAGAGAAGAGAAAGAGGGGAGGAGTACTCAACGCCTCGACCTCCACCGGAGAAGAAAGTGACCCCAAGACCGCGACGCCCAACTCCACCGCAACCCCTAGGTAAAACTCTTGTTGTTGGCCTTCGTGCCATATGTGGTTGTGTAGGCCTTCGTGTCGTAAGTTGATATGAGGGCCTTCGTGCCAGGTGGTTGTCGGCCTTCGTGCCGCCAGAATGTCGGCCATCGTGTCATTTTTTTGCAGGTTTTGGAAACCTCCCCGCAGGCGGGGAGGTGCTGCCAAATTTTGAACAAAAAAAATAACCTATTGTCTTTTATGCAGGAGAAGAGTACGTCGGAGGGGACCCGGAGGACCCGATCGTCTTCGTCGACGTCATGGGTTCTCACACTGCAGATCAAGGTCGCCAAGCCATCGCTGCGTCGATTCACCACCGCCCGCTTAGCCTTATTTCACCGACACCCTAGGTATAAATAACCTCTTTTTGCGCATGTCCGTCAGTGGCCAGCAGAAACCCGATTAAGCGCCTCCTGTCCGAGAGAGATACGGGGTCGTGGGTATGCGGATCTTTGCGTATCTCTGACCGTGATCTGCTTTCGGATTGTCCACGTTTTTTGGACAGCCCGTGGATGCGTAGATGGGTTAGTTTCCATGGTCCACTCCGGTCCGAGAAGGAGTTTCGGCAACACCTCCTTATTGTTCTCCGGATACACACTCTCCCTTGCAGGACGTGTATCGGGAGAACAGCAGGGAGGTGCTGCCGAAATTCTGTCTCGGAGAGGAGCGGAGCATGGAAACTGACCTCATCTACGCATCCGTGGGTGGGATTAGGACATATCCTCACCTATTAGACAGTAGGAACACCGTGTAGATGCAATTGATGGTCACAATACTCTATGCTGTAAAAGTTAAAGGATGGAGGACCGTCAGTGGATGTACATGGACTGGAGAAGCGGAGTGACTACGACTATGAATGGGTGAAGGGGACAGATGGTTTCTTGAAACATGCATTTGACCGTCGTTTCTTGCAGGTTTTGGAAATCTCCCCGTGCAGGGGAGGTGCTGCCGAAATTTTCAATTGAGTCTAATCTTTTTGTATTCCTACAATACTAGATGCAATCTCTAAGTTCCAAAACTGTTTTCCTGGATTACTCACACATGCAATCTCTGCTCCTTTGTGCAGCTTCCGTCCGCGGGTTCCAATCAACCCGCTAGTGCGTCATCGGGTGATCCTGTTTTTCCTTCACCATCGTCTCATAGGCTAGCTTGATGAGGACTCGTGCTAGGTGATGTGATTGGACTTTAGCGTGATTTGTGATTTATGGTTGTGACTTGTGCTTGGATTTCATTAACTTATCGTAATAAACATATGAATGAAGATGAACATATGACTTGTCGTTGTAATATATTGTGAGAAAATAGGTTCTGTGTGATATATATATATATATGTATATATATGAAATGCTTGTGTCGATGGAATGCAAAAAACAAAAAAAATTAAATTTCTGCCTCTTTGCCGAGGACAATGACCAAGGCCCTCGGCAAAGAAGGGTCCTTTGCCGAGAGCCCAAGCAATAGCCCTCGGCAAAGATTTTTTTGAAAAAAAATCCTGACAATTTCTTTGCCGAGGGCCAGGGAGCAGGCCCTCGGCAAAGGGTTAAAAAAATTCAAAAAAACCATTTCTTTGCCGAGGGCCGGCCCTCGGCAAAGAATTTTTAAAAAATCCTGAAAATTTCGTTGCCGAGGGCCAGGGAGGAGGCCCTCGGCAAAGGTTTCTTAAAAAAATAAAAAAAATTATTTGCCGAGGGTCGGCCCTCGGCAAACAAATTCAAAAAAAAATCATTTCTTTGCCGAGGGTCGGCCCTCGGCAAAAAAACCGCCAACGACGCCGGCGCCTGACGGCTTCTTTTCTTTGCCGAGGGCCGTCCTGGCCCTCGGCAAAGGCTTTGCCGAGTGCCCGATAAAGGGCCCTCGGCAAAGACCCCTTCGCCGTCTAAAAATTCCCCGGCGGGTCTTTGCCGAGGACAGCCCTCGGCAAAGCCTTTGCCGAGCATTTCTGGGCCTGAAGCATGCGCCTCCAGTAGCGCGGCCGTTTAGAAAAGGGGAAGAAGAAACACACACGTACGACCAATACTGTATATATTTCCCTTTCAGAAAACGAACACACCACACACTGACAAAACGTGTGTAATGACATGTCACACGGTCAGCCCTAATTAATATATAGCCTGTTCGCTTGATCGTTTATACGGTTGATAAGTCGGTTGATGCTGTTTTATTGTGAGAGAAAAATATTATACCATATCTGATAAGTATGGCTGATATGATCAAACGAATATGGTGATAGTATCCTCGTCAATTGTTCAGATCGATGGAGGTAGCTGGTAGTAGCGAGCCATCCACGCAGGTCGATCGAGCTAGTAGTCATTTGTTTACTGAATGTATACAGATAGCAGCAGCAGTTGGTCTTGAAGCTAGTACGTACTCCCTCCATCTGAAATTATAAGTCATTTCAAGAATCTTGGAGAGTCAAAGTATCTCAAGTTTGATCAAAATTATAGAAAAAATTACAAAGATTTATGACATCAAATAGATAATACTATGAAAATATAATTAATAAAGAACATAATGATACTTAAGTTAGTATCATAAATATTATTATCTTATCATATAAATTTGATCAAACTTGATATGCTTTGACTCTTCAAAATTCTTGGAATGACTTATAATCTGAGACGGAGGGAGTAGTATATAGTGACATCTCCATCCATCATCATCATCTCCATTGTTTGTTTATGACTTTGTCGTGGAGACTCGAGATATCCGTGCGTTCTCAATTTATTCAAGGTTAAATATATGGTACGTAAGCGTTTTAGACTTTTAGTTTGCGCTGCTGGACTGGGTGATATATATGTTCCATGCTCTCTCAAATTCCTGGATATTTTATGAGCAGAGCAAAGTCTAAAATACTGGAGACCCTGAGTCTCTTTTGAAAAGTCGATCGGATTGGATGGATACCTGCCATACGACGGTATCACACCTAGATGTGGTTCAACTGTCACCACACGTATGGATTATATATATAGCTTATATAAACCGACCTGCACTTGTCGTAGTCTACAGTAGCTGGTCCACACGTACGGTTCTTAATAATGACACATATATGGTCACGTGGGTTATCTTGATCGTTTACCATCGTATGTTACTCCCTTCGTTTTGAACCGTAAAACGTTTTGACTTTTCTAAATTTATAACTTTTGCTATGTATTTAAATATATAAATATTATGTCTAAATTCATAGTAAAGTAAAAGCTACGTATAAATCTAGAAATGCCAAAACGTCTTATAATTTGGGACGGATGGAGTAGGTAGCTAAGAGTATCTCCAACATATCACTTTTTTTTATATCTCTTGATCAAAAACATGTATAAAAACGATCGATCTCCTATTATATATAATGAGTAACGAATCATTTCTTCTCTTCTCATTCAAGCGACTACCAAAAACTCATCTCTAATATCTCCACTGTGATATAATGACTAACGAATCCTAAGCAATCTTGACACAAACCATCATCTTCACTGAAAAGTTTACACAATTACTTACTGAATAAACACTCGTTCTATATATCTAGGTTGTTTTGGATGCCTAAACCTCCATGATCCTTCGGTTGGCAAATTAAGAATAAACCATTTTGCCAATCCATACTTCTATTTGTGCTGATCATACTGCTACAAAAATCCCAACCAATAGCATTTAATTTCTTAAGAACACCACTAGGTACCTCAAAAAATAAAACATAAACATAAACATTAGTATAGTATTCCCCCCATAGAGGGCTTTTTATTTCCCTTCCTAACTAGACAACTTCTTTTCAATTCACTCCTCAATTCCTTTCCAATCTTTGTAATTAAGGTTACTATAGTAGTGCAGGTAAATCTAGGTACATGCCTAATTTGCAACCAAATAATTATGAGTGTTGCAGTTCACATTTTTTTAGCTTGCTTAAAACACAAGATTTCACTTTTGTAGAACTTTATTTTCATACCCAATAATTGCTCAAAGGTGCAAAGTAATAACTTCATATTCATTGCTTGGTCAAATCACATAATCACTTAATACACATTAATCATATATTAATCAAACCTACATCTAGGAAGCCAGAGGTTGTTTTATTTTTAATATCTTAATCTATTTTAAAATATATTAATATCACTTAATACACATTAATCATATAATAAGAACATCGTTAACAAAACCCTGTGATGCACCATATACGAGTCTGGTTTACAAGAAACGCAAATGAAATCTATATCTTGGAAGCCAGGCTTTAGGCTACCTTTTGTATCTGGGAGCCAGATTTAGACTCTAACGCGGACAACCAAACCTCTGAAAGTTGCATTCGTTGAGCCTAGATAGCCTATATATAGGACCAAGCACACTATTTGCGAGCTGAACGCATGCGAAAAAGTCCTTTCGATCCCCTTCAACTTTTGCAGGTTGTTTGACCCCTTCAGCTTAAGACCATTTGTTTTTGTACCCTGGACGATTTTGATGGTAGTTTCGCTAACGTGGCACCACATTAGAGGAAGGTAAATTAGACTAGTTAAAAGTTCAGAGAAGTAAATCGGACTAGAAATATTTTTTAGAAACATAAAAATATATTTTTTTAAACTTATCCAAAAAATATTAGATAATTTGTTTAAAAAATTAGTTTTATAATTTTTGAATATTTAAAAAAAACATCTTAAGTCCGATTTACCTTAATGAACTTTTAACTAGTCTGATTTATCTCCCTTTAACATGGCGCCACGTCAGCAAAATCACTATCAAAACTGACCAGGATGCAAAAACAAATGGTTTTAAAAGTTGAAGGGAGTCAAACAATCAATTCTATAAATTTCTTTTCTGAGGGAAAATCAATTTTGTAAATGAAGAAGGTAAATCTGACGACTTAGAAGTTTTTTTTTTGAACAAATACTTAGAAGTTGAAGGGGGTTAAAAGGACTTTTTTCCCGCAGGATGAACCGATGGACACACTAAGGCCTAACGTGACAGCAAGGGTCACCACGCCACATGATCAGAGTCGGCCCAGCTTTGCACGAAGTTCTAATGGGCTATAGTCATGGCACGTGGGCTAGCCTGGCACGCCAGACATTGGGCGTGTTTGATTGAAACCTGGGCACAAGATGCCTGGCCTGTAGCGTTACTCGATGCTGCCTGTGCGGTATTTGGATGCTGCCCTGGTGAGCTGCCTGTCCTAGGCATCAGCCTCCAGGCTCAGGCACACGAAAACGGTCGCCTAGGGTGCAGCTGCTGGTTTGCCTGGACTAATCACCCGTCTAATCACTTGTTGCCTTATTTACTGTTATTCTTTGTATTAACTGGTACTGTGTACACGAAATTCCATGAAAAAAAACGTATACCAATAAACCTGAACTAATCAGAAGTCCAGATTGCGTTTTTTAGAAACATATTACGTTCTTTTTTTCAGTTCTCTACCAATAAACCTGCACTAGCATTATATATACAATGTAATTATAATTATCTTTGTTCCTCATATGTCTTTCCTTGTGACATTTTTTAAATAGCTAGAAAAACTATTAAATTTATTTGTAATTTCAAATATATTGTTAATTGATAAAATATATGGATGGTTTTATTTATTTATTGTTTGTACATTCTAACAGTAACCGTGTATGTTTTAAATTTGTATTATATCTTTAATTAGCATTCAGTACAGGCTTCCAACCAAACGTAACATCTTCTACCTTGCCTGGGCTTTGGTAGATTCTATCAAATTTTCAGACAATTTCAGATAACACTTTTTATCAAACAAGTACTTCAGGCATCCATCTAAACAGGCCCATTGTGTCTGGGCCGTGCCAACCATGAGCCTGGCCATGGCATGCCGAGCTGCGCTGTTGTCAAATGGATTTTCACCCTAAAAGCTTACTTATGCACGCACATGAATTAACGTGCTCCCCCTCCATTCCTTTCCCACTATTGTCCAAATTTCCATACATATGAAACTTTCTTAATTTTAATTAGATTTATAAAAAAATATTAGTAACATTTATATCTTTAAATAAGTGTATTATAAAAACATATTCAATAATTAATCTAATAATATTTATTATGCACCATAAATATTAGTGATCTCTTGTATATACTTTGGTTACAGTTGAGTATGTTTGACTTTTTAATATGTGAGAACGATACTTTGGTTACAGTATCTTGTGCACACTTTGGCAACCACTTTCAACAAGATATTTAGAGTATCTTGTGCGCACTTTGGGAACCAATTTCCTCCATCTTTACCTATCAATAAAGAAGGATGTAAAAGGAATCTTGGAGTTGCTCTTAGTTAGACCTAAAAATTAACTAGCTAATTATTAGTCTGACTATGTTTGGATCCGGATTAATAGGTACTCCGATCCTTATGTTGCAAATTGTAAGCCATTCTGGCTTTTCAAGATAAATAATTTTTTACAACATATCTAAAGATAATGTATATCTAAACAATGAACTATTAGTCTTTTGTTAGCTAGTTATGCTTGACTAAAAGACTAACAAACTAGTCAATAGCTTAGTTAACTTATCGTTAAATTCTAGAATAAATTCAAAAGAATGTGAGCACACATGTTAATTAAGCTTGGGACTTGAAACTAGATGAACAAGTTTCACCACAAGAAACCCAATCAATACGAATTTTGTTGATTTGTTATCCCATCTATTGGTTTTATTTATTGATGCCGGCAGAAAGACACAGGCATACCAGCTTAGACTGAAGTTTAGAGTTCGGTAGTTATGTTGAAAGAAAAAGATGTCAGTAGATTAGATCCCAGCTCGATGGATTTTTACCAGGTTCAGACTCTAGATACAGATACAGTAAAGCCCTATGTCCCATTTGGAACCCTAGGGATTGGATCCTAGTGGGAAACCTCCTAAATTATAGGGTCCACATGCACCTGTCACTGTCCAATGACCTCTGACGACTATGCATATGTTCCCGGTAACTTAAGAAGATTGTAGGGTGTCCTCAGGAAACCCAAATCATCCACGATTTTCCGAGCAGGATCCCATTACAGAGTCATTGCAGTATTACAACAGTTTATTCAAATATATACATCAGAGTAATATAGCGGAAGTTTTACAATAACTTAGTTTACAAAACATTTATTTCAAACCTTACAAACTAAGTACGATTATTATTACAAACCATAGTAGTGGAGTGGTATTAGTAACATAATACAAAACACACAATTAAAGTACCATGCCCAAGAGCCACACATTTATTTGTCATCATCGATTTGAAAAACCGTCATGCAGCACGGTCCAAAGCAGACCTGCTCATGAGACTCACCTGCAACAAGGGTTAACGAACCCTGAGTACAAAAGTACCCAACAAGACTTAACCGAAATAAAAACTGAGAAGACTCAGGAATGCAGGCTCAGGGGTTCAAGGTAGGGTTTTAGGTATAATCAAAGTTCTTTTGTGTAAAAGCTCTCTAATAAGATTCTTTCTTTCAACATTTAAAACTTCATAAATATCATATATAAAGCTGACATGATCCATAATGAAATCATGAAACTTCATATCAAACTCTTTCTCAAAACTTACTCAAGTTTCATTTATTAACTACGATGATGAATAGTAAGTTGAGTCTCCATAACCGAGGAGCAACGACGATTCAAACCGATATAACCCAGCTGGGGATTCCCAATCACACGACATATGTAGGTCCCTGACCTACATATATCAACCTATCCTTAGATCCTCTAAAATAAGAACGGGTCCGCGCCACCCGAGAGCACAGTACTCCACCAATCCAGCCCATTGCCACGTGGGTACATGCTACTCTCGCCATCTCTCCACTCCCAGTGCGCGAGTAGCCATTCTCATAATAGAATAACCGAGTTAAGGCTTACCGGAGTATGTGGCCAGTACTACAAAGTCTCACCTCATGCAATTCAACAACGGACGGATCTTAATCGACACAGGCGGAAAGAACCCGCTCACAAGACATCCATGTCTTATGGCTCTCAAACACCGAGTCCGCCCGATCTAAATTTATTACTCCACATGATTATACCTCATGATAACATAAATAACCAACTGTATCCAAAAATCCATTTATATCTCGCAGGTGACAGGTAATCACCCGACTCTTATTGGTCTAAGCATAACTAAGCATAACTAGGAATTCTCGAATTGAAACGGGTAACAAGGTTGATATGGAAAAACAAGGTGGGTAATGCACCAATTAGGTTTCCACTCAACTCCTAATCACTTAATGCAATATATAAAAGCAAAAGCGATATAAATTTGTAAAACACAAGGTAGATTTAAATGCATCCGGGGCTTGCCTTGATTGTCGGAAAAGTCAGGTTCCGGAGATGTTCCACAGATATCAAACCCGACTTCAACGGTGGATTGACTTCCTCAACAACTTGGTTGACTACCACGTTCTCACTTTCGTTCACTACACTTAGTAACAATACCATGTTTAATATGATGCGAGATATAAAACATGATGCTTGATGATGGATGCAAAAATTAAAAACTTGAATACAACTTTCCTTCGCGGTACAGTTGCAAACCAACAACTAACTAAACCTTTTCATGAACTCAAACACTTACTTTGAAGTGCCAAGGATCATTTATGCTAATGATCCAAGGTCATCACTCAATCCAAAATTTCAAACAAAACCTAAGTCATTAAGGTTTACCATTTGCTTTTATGAATTAATTATTTAATTAAAATTATGAAATAAATCAAATTTTTTCCAAATGAGCTCAAAATTTTATGAAGGCTCATCACATGATAACTAAGTGGCAAAACAATTTTCATAATTTTTGGATAATTAATTAAGCCTAGAAAAATCATGGAAACTCATTTATTAATTAATTTGAGCAATTTTTATCACATTCAAAATGTATTGAAAAGTAACATTTAATATTTTTCCTAAAAATTTACATCATAAAGAGGTCACACAAAAAATTTTTCATAATTTTTGGAGCTCTATTTAAGTCTACACAAAATAAACAAAAACTTACACTATTCATAAATTTCTGAAAAAGAGAAAAAATTTCATTTTCAAATAAACGGTCACTGACATCGGGTCCCACTTGTCAGTGAGAGTAGCACGACGACGAGGCTCTGACCGGCGCGTTCTCACCGACGGCGAGGTCTCCGGCAGCGGGACTCGGACCAACATGATCTCCTAGACAGCGCACACACCGCTGGCACGGGTTGAAGCTCTAGGTCACAGGAGCGACCCTGCCGGCGACAATGGTGGCTCAGCGAGAGCATGGCCGACGTGCGCCCGGCGATCTACGACTTCACCAGCGATACAAAGGTCGTCGACATACTCAGTACCTCCTAACGAACCTAACCGAGCAGTTAATTAAGCCAACAGCACTCCCTAACGCAAACATCGACGAGCGCAGCAGCACGGCGGAGCAACATTCATCGGCGTACCGCGGTCCGGTGGCTACGACGTGGTAGAGGTTAAATAGATCGCACAGAGATGATCAGTGGCTCACCCCGAAGCTAATGCGCGCGAGAACGACGGCTAAGGCGAGGCGGAGCTAAGTCGTCGACGTTGGAGACGATAGCGGCGGCGCGAACTCACGGTGAAACTCCGTTCTGAGGAAAGCAGTTGACCAAACGATCAACGATCAAGCTCATCAGCATCACGAGAGAATGAAGATACGAAGCTTTGCCGGGGTAGGAGAAGACGGGTTTACGCTGGCAAAGAAAAAGGCTAAAAGCTGGGCAAGTGGGTGCTATGGAGTCACTAGGTGAAGGCGATCATGGTGACGTGCTTTGCTGAGACTCGGAGGGCGAGATGACTCCGGTGCGAGCTCTACGGAGCTCGGCGGCGACGACGGGAAAAACAGAGGAAGGAACAGAGGAGAACGGCGACGACGTAGGCTTTAAAACGCGGCCAAGAAGCACGGAGAAGCCACGCAACAGCCTTCCCATGCCAGCGCGAAGCCGGAGGTGGCCACGGGCGTGACTGGAACGCGGTGGAAGATCACCGACGGTGAGGTGTCGCCTGCTGGCACTGTTCACCATATTTACCGAATTGCCATTCACCTAATTTCTCAAATTACTCCCAAAAATATATGGAAACTCAAAAATCTCCAAAAACAAAAGTTGCTCCAAATTTAAAGTTCTACAACTTTGCTTTAATAACCATACTCTAATTCGGTCTACATTTTAAAATGCAAGTTTAAAATCAAAAGGGGACACTTTAAGATTTTATCCCTTTTCAAATTACTTCAAATTTTATATAACAACCTTGGAAACTCTAAAAACCAACTTTGTACACATTGACAAGCTCTACACTTTTGCTTTTAGGCTCAACCCCGAAATGTGCTTAGATTTTGAATTAGGTTTTCCAGGGTAGAATTTAAACGCTGGAAATTAGGATTTTGGAATTCCAATTCAAAACAAAGATTTTAAACTTAGATTCATCACATACAAGACAACACACATAAACATAAAAGTAAACTTGTTTTAGTGAATGCATATCAAAGTTTTCACTAACACAAGAATAATTTGCAATGCATATGATGACATAATATGATTTAGGGTTTAAAACACCAGAGGTGTTACAATCCCCCCCCCTTCCAAGGCATTAGGACTAGACTAGCCTTGTGTTCCCTCCGTCCTAAAATAAATATCGTTCTCGCTTTTCAATGAGTCAAATGCTTTCAACTTTGACTAATTATATATATATATATGAAAATATTAATATTTATAGTACATAATTAGTATCATTAGATAAAATTATTAAATCTATTTTTATAATAAATTTATTTGAAGATATAAATGCTGCTAATGTTTTCTATAAACCTAGTCAAACTTATAAAATTTGACCAACACGAATACATACATAATAGCGTCACTTATTTTGGGACGGATGGAGTATCTTGCAAGGCATCAGGACAGACCATCGAGCTCTTTCTCTAATCTAGCACCATGTTCGTTTGGGCTTATTTAACTTATAAGTCGTACTTTTTTCAACCAACGAACAATATTTTTCTCTCACACCAAATCAGCCAACAGTACTTTTAGCCATGGTTTATCAGCCAAATAAGTCCAAGTGAACAAGGCAGCAGTGAATCTGTTTTATCTGGGAATGCACTGAGACATACTGTTCATGTGCATCTGAAGGACAGATCAGCGGCCGTGAGAGTTGGGACGGCCCAACTTAAGTTACACAATACTGTCTAACTCCTTATAGATAAAAAAAAAACTGTCTAAGTCCTAACGGACAGTCCGACTTTCACTGTCGGGACAGTTTTTAAAACCCAACGAACAGCTCCGAACAGCACCTATGTCTTGAACTTAAGCAAGCCTTTCTAATAGATGTTAGTGGATCATGTGACTTTGACTTAGTTAAACATCCTCTCTGTAGTAAAGCACAACCCCAAGCCTCTCTAGTCTTACGTTCTATCTTCTATTCTTCTTCTTCTTTGCACAATATATAATGTCTTTTATATATATATATATATATATATATATATATATATATATATATATATATATATATATATATATATATATATATATATATATATATATATATATATATAACTACTGTTTTGCAGCTGGTCATAGAATAACTTATTCTGTGGCCACTTTGAGTTACGATAATTACTATACTAATTTACTATAATATTATCGTAAATATCACCGTGAGTTGTAGTAACATGAGTATTGTAAATGATATTCATGTTATCATAAATTGGTACAAATATTATCGTAAATCAAGTGTGGCTATAGAATAGGTTATTCTATGGCCAGCTGCAGAATAGACTTATATATATATATATATATATATATATAATAAATAACATTTCATACATCATGCATGGTGCATGTGTTGAGATACGTGAAGTTGGAGAGACGTCGAACAACGGTGCCCTTGTTGCTCTCATCCTGTTCCTCAACCAGCCGGATCGATCAGCCGCCTCCTGAAATCTGATAAAAGCTAGCTAGCTAGCCGGCCGGCGTCCACTCGACGATCCGATCAAATGCCCTGTTGTGCGTTAGTACTTGCATCGTCGTGACAAATATAATGATGGATATGGCTGGCCCGGCCCTTTGGATGATCGTCCGTGAGTTATTGTCCTTGTTGGTTGTTGTTATTGCGCGTGTGCATGTACACGCAAATGGACGCGAGTATACACGCGTACAGTACGATGATTGTCATCCGGTGACAGGTCAGCAGCTTGTATGTCGTAGCAGTGCATTGCACCTAGTATGTCGTAGCTCGTACAGAGGGAACGAACGAATGAACAAGACGACGAGCAGAGCAGACCAATTAACTCTGGCACGTAAACGTCGTGGTTGTTGCTTGTTGCATGCAGATGCAGGCCAGGCCCAGCAGGGGTAGGAGCGGCGACGTACGGGCCTCGCTAGTCGCTAACTAGCTAGCCAATCAAACGCGGGCGCGCGGGTGAGCAGTCAACCGAGACCAAAATATATATAAATAAATATAGAGATGCAGGACACGGGTTATCCACAAACCCGCAAATATGATTATATATATATATATATGAGTAACCCATAAAATTAAATTTCTTTATGGCCGGATTCGTAGACAACCCGCCATTGTATCCTTAGGAATATATGGTGTTCAGCTCATCTCTGTCCCAATCCCAATCGAGGCTCGACTTGCTTGTTTAGCTTCGGGGACTCGTCCACGCTGGACCTCCCAGTTTCCTCGATCGGCTCCTAGCCATGTAAACAAACACACTTGCCAATGCTGTTTTATGTGCTACGTGCAGTATAGGCTGTACTACTCTGTCCCAAAATAAAAGACGTTTTGGGTTTTCGTGCCACAAGTTTGACTCGATTTGTAGAAAATACGTGCAATATTTATATCTTCAAATAAATTTGTTAAAAAACTAGACAAAAAGATCTTTTCGATTATACTAATTACTTAGCATAAATATTTATATATTTTAATATATAATTATCGGTGGTTGTTTCTCGGGAAGCGAGAACGTCACTTATTTTGAGACGGAGGGAGTATAGCTGAAGACCCAAGTGCTCGCCGCAGCCACCAGTCAACCTTAGAGGTTGGGAGTGTACACTTACCTATGTTTACCACAAATTCGATTGCCTTGAGATCGCAACTCGCAAGAGTATGCTGACGATGGCAGCGCTGCTAGCTAGGGTCCAGCTTCACAGTCGAGTAATTAATAGGGTGTGAGAAGACGATCACAGGTTCAGACCAGCCGGAAGACGATCACAGGTTCAGACCAGCCTGCCGGCTGCTCTCCCTCTTAGTTTACTGCTTACCAAACCAGCCGAACAGTATTTTTCTCTCACAACAATTCAACCAGAACAGTATTTTTCAGCCAAGTTTTAGACCAACGAACGGGGCCTGCAAACCGTATTCAGGAGGAGTGGTGTCGAGTTCTTGCATTGGCGATCCATCACCAGCAATCACACCCCCTGATGTCAGCCGGAATCCTCCTCTGAATAACGAGCCTGACCGAGCTAATACACATGCAAGCTTCAGACAGGGATCCATGAGCCGAGCAGACTCACTGTCCTCAGGAATGAATACAAGCGTCCTATAAACATAGGTGTATGATGTTCAGACGTTTCTCACAAGATTGTCTGTCCTATAACAATTTTTTTTAAAAAAAAAGTGCATATTCAGATGATGTTTACTACGACAGTTTTGGCTTAACCTCGGCTCCATATGTACTCCTATATGAGATTATTACGAGAATCCTAGGAACGAGAGGGTAGTAGGGCCCACGCGCAACTAATGAGAAGGTGACGCGGTAGTGTCAGCTTTTAATTGCCCATCTCTTTCTGACAGACGTACAGCAGGGGGCACAACACATGATAATATGGTCGGAAGGACAGCCACACATATATAATGTTCTTTCTGACAGACGAAGAACAAACTGGCCTGGTCTACGTAGTCCTCATAGTATCAAACTTCTCTTCTTCTCGTGAGTTTAGTGTCTTCTTCTCTCCAAGTAGTTTCCTCTTATTGGAAAGATCACTTCAGATTTATCTTTTTTTTTATCTAAAATAAAGGAAGAATTTATTAATTTTTAAGAATAATTTATCGAGATGACCACTTGCCCTAAGAAGAAGAGATAAATAGTGAGGAATTCCAAATCTCCAAGTTACACAGGTCCCAGAGACCATTGGGTCTAAAGTTCAGTACGTAGTTCAAACCAACCGTACCAGCTAGCTAGCCTTCTCGTGAACCGCCGTTACTAATACTATCCTTCTCTAGGTTTGGCATGAGATTTTAGATGTAGCAAGATTAAATAAACGGGTCTCGCCTTAATTCTCCTTCCATTCTCGTGGATTATCTGTTACCCCACGCAATGACACACAAAAATATTTAAATTACATACTCACTCATCTTGTCATCTCAAATTCTCAATGCAACCCTAATATAATTAAAGTCCTAAACGATCGTCGTCAAGCTATTTGGCATTATTACCCTAACTAGCAGCTGGTTAGGCATCACATCCCTCTCAATCGATCACAAGATCGTACGTTCACCTGTCATGGCGGTTTCCGTTTTCTTTCTTGCTAAAGTTGACAAATCAACAGGTTTATTTGTGGCATGACAATTGAAGGCTACTCGTGATGATGCATATATAGTACTACTATATACACACAAATTTAGAAAACGTCGTTTTCACAAAATAGTTTTTCTTTTTCCAAATCATGATATATGGACACACACTCATCTACCCTACTAATACACCATCTTTTTTTTCCTACGTCCACATAAGAAAACGACCCCCGCTGAGATGTCCCCCTCTAAGTCCACCTCAAAAAGTGTACCCAGAAAAACAATACATTTCAAACGAACCGTCCAGATGCACTCTAAGTCTTCTCCCTCCTTACTCATTACATAATCGAGGGCCTAGATTGAGTGTATCAAATCTTTTTCTTTTTCTTTTTGAAACGCACCATGCCCGACTGCCAACGCGAAAGGGAAAAGGCGATCTGCTCTTGTCTCGCGAAGCCGCGCCGCATGCCCAGGCGGCGCCGGCCTCCCCCTGCTCGACGCAGGGAGCCCGGACCGGGGGAGAGGCCGTGGGGGGCACTGCGCGTCTGCGCCGGCTGCGCTGGGGCCGGGCGCTGTCAGACGGCAGCGGCGCCGCGGCGGCCGGCGGGCCGTAGACCGGCGGCGCGCGGCTGGGTGGACGGCAGCGAGGTCGACTCGTCAAGTCCGCGCCGTCGTGATCGCTCGAGGAAGAGCGCTCGGCGGGGGCCGTGTCTTACAACTGGACGCCGCAGCGGCGTCTCGGGTGTCCTCCGGCGCAGGTGGCTCCGGCTGAACAGCGGCTACTCCTGCACTGCACCATCTTGCGTCTGTTACTCATCTGTTGCTAATCAATTGTTATGGATTGATTATTTAATCGTCATTGTGCCATTGTTTGCAGGTGCAGGCTGCAGGCTGCGATAAGTGAGGCAGCCGAGTGGTGTACAGCTAGAGATGCCGATTGCACATATAGGTATGTAATATTCACCCTTTTCTCGATTTGCTCCAGAGCCTCAAAATCTCTGGTAAGGTCCTGCTTATTGTATTTACTTTATTGATTCAAAAAGTTTGAAATAATTAAGTTCTTAGCTTGAATAGGTATCTGAAGTATACAAGGAAATGGAACTTGTTGGATGCACTCAAGATAGAAAAGCAAGAGATGTTGCATGATGAGTACGTAATTCTGGAACAAAGAGGATGTAAGTATTTGATTTCAGATGACTTGCTCCTTTAAGGATGAAAAAAATACATTGGGTCAGTGATGATGTATGCAAAATACTTTGACAGGTATCTATTGAATTTTGAAACCCTGCTATTCTAATTGTTCCATTGTCAATGCTTGTAATTTGAGGAACCCCACCTCACTTTTTGCTTATACATGCATGATGCAGAGCAAACACAGTGCTGGATTTGATGCAAAAAGGAGCTCAAGGTAACATTTTGATTAGACCATGGAAGTCTGGCCAGAAACTTCTGTGGTTAACCATGCAACATGTAAATGTTGCTTTGCTATTTGCCCATGCCCATCACCATTCCATTTCAACATTGAAGGCTTATTTTTTCCAATATATTAGTTGATAATTCACCTCTACTTTAAAGGTAGAGTATATGAATCTAAATGCGCTCATCAATCATCATACAGACTCGATATATGCAGATGATCTTGTACTGGTATTTTCTCCGGTGTTGTGAAACACTATGCTTGTGAAGATTTTGGAGAGGGTCATGTCATCAAACCAACTATGTATTTCGAAGGCTCTTTAATGTTTATGTTGAAAAGCCAATAGTAAAAGGTATGGGGTTTATAAGTGGTAACAAATGGACTATTTTACCTCTAAATTCCCATATAAGTATGTCTTTTGGTTTAGGAAAATCAATAATGATACACATAACTCTTACTCTTAGTAAAATTTTGCTTATTGCGAACACAAGGTTGATATGTGCCCTTATGGTTCGGATTTGTGATGAATGATTGTCAACGTGATTCGCGTCTTGGGTTGAGTTTGTGAACTAACCATGGCGTGAGTTGGGTTGTACAAACATATCTCTTGGCTTGTGGTGCATGAGCTTGGAGGCGGTGGTCGAAACAGGTGGAGGTCAAGTAGGGACGCAAAAAATGGATCAAGTGGTGAAGGATGACGTGAGGCTTGGACCGAGGGACCAGGGAGGTCGGGTGACCAAACACGTGGTTAACCATCGAGGGACATTGACAAGCGCAAGTGTACATGGGAGTGACCTTGTTGACCCCATCACGGGCAGGTGCAAGTCAAGTGGAGCCTCTGAAGACTTATTTTTCGGGTGGTTGAGGACGGAGGTGACATTCACCTCTATGAGGGACGCGTAGATGGAGTACGCTATTCGTGGATGGTTTGGGCCTCAAAACCATCGGACGGACGGATTTCGGGTTTGGGCCTCAAAACCCAAGGAGGTTTCCAGGAGGAATGGGGCGGCACATGGCGGAATCACAGAGAGGTTGCGTCGAGGCGAAGCAAATCTGCAGGCAGAAGTGTGGTCGCTCGATCGATGTAAATCGGTTGGACCATAATGCCCCGGTGCTAGGTGATTCGCTCTAAAATATCTAGGGGCATTAGTGAAATTGTGTAATAGGCCTATAAATAAGATGGGGCTGTCTCCACTCGATCTCACCTCTTTGACATTTTTTCATTTTCAAGAAAGAAATCTTTTTTTTTTTTTTTTAGAACCATGCATTCTTCTGTACAACCGAATCTCTTGGCTATAATCGTGGTTTCTTTAATGTTTTTGTTGGTCAATGTTTCAACCAGCTTGGAGATGATAAGGATAGGGTTTTAGCCAAAGAAGATCAAACGACATGTGGTAACATAATACACATGGTGCTCGGGGACTAGCTGTGGGGTATTAACCCCTATACCCTTACGGCTAGGTTTGGGCCGCCCTTGGACCTAGGGGTATCATGACAAGGACGTTGTGGAGAAACGTCAGAATGAAAATTATATTAAATATAAATATTAGAAGTGTACTTATCTTTGGATAGAAATCATAGCGATTGTTGTCCGGCCCTCGTGCTTTTCGGTTGTTGTGACGGTGGTTGCGGTTGTCATAGCGCCGTTCTTCGTGGCAATCATCATTGCGACGATGGTCTGATGGTTGAGGTGGTGAGTCGGTGGAGCCGCTGGGGCGTGGTCGACGTGGTCCGTGGTCGATGTGGTGGGCTTGGTGGAGCCGCTCGAGACGTGGTCGACGTGGTCCGTGGTCGGCGTGGTGGTGGAGCCGCCGGGGCGTGGTCGGCGTGGTCCGTGGTCGATGTGGCTGCTCGATCGAGGTGGTCGAGGGCATGTACCTAGCTCCATCGCATGGGAGGCAAAAGCCCTCGGACATGTCAGCCGAGGTCGGGCGCAATGGAGATCTTCCTTGCTTGCGTGAAGGCGGACGGAGTAGCCTTGATGGCGATTTAGTAGATTGTATGTGGTCTTCATATTTGGAGTCGAGAAGCACACGAGTCATTCCGGACAAGCCAAGTGTTGTCGCCATATGAATACATACATAACACGAACACCCATAGTTGGCCCACTTGCTTGTACTGACTTCTTGCATGGTCAAGACGGTGATCTTCATCGGATGTAATGGCAAGCCATCATGCAAATCTGTGTCGAGCTCCATGTGGATGTCGCGTGGAGACCAAAAAACCGGCACGCTTGAGTCGTCAGGACCATCTACGCCACCAGGCGGATCGAGATCGATCCGATCGACTCTTGATATGTCATAGATGTTAGGGCTGCTGCTTGTCTTAGTGCACCGTTACTTGGTTTACTTCTCAAAATCATGTTGATGAAGTTGCGTGGCTTTGGGCGAGGTCGATGTATAAAACACGGATCCGAAAGCAGCGTTGTATATTGTACGCCGTAGTTGGAAGCAAAGTTTCGCAGGCCGTAGGGCTGAGCAAAATTCTCCATCAAGGCTTCGCACTCGGAGAGCCGGAGACCGTTGCGGGGCTGGTCGGCGATGAACGGAGCGCCTTTCATGGCGGAATCACCAGATCCGCATCGAGTCGCGTCAGATTTAACCGCCCGAGCTGGTCGGGTAGATCTGTTGTGGAAGTGGTTACCGCTTCGGTGGGTTGATTTTGAATCATAATCTACCGTAGCTAGGTGTTTCAAAGAAAGCAGTGCCGACCGATCGATGGGTCGGCATTAGTGAAATCGATATGTAGCGATAAAGCGAACGACGGGTTGTCGGCGTGGTAAAGACGATGCCGGTGTGGCCGGAGCCGCATCCAACGTGGTCGAGCCGCCGTGCCGATCTTTGAAGAAGCGATGGTCGACGCAGATGGATCTGCGCCTCCTCCGATGATCATTTTGTCGGAGCCGGTGGTCCGGTGATCTGCCGATGGTGAACGTGAGGCCGTTCGGGCGTAGCCATGGAGCCGGGATGATGACCATCTTTTTTTAATGCGGGAGCAAAGATGCACCCCTACTCGGGCGCGCCATCGCCGACGAAATATGGTCGGCAGCCTACCTAGGGGTATGCCCAAGGTAGTAGATTATCGGCGACAAAAGCGCAAAGCTACTTAACGAGATGATGACGCAAGATGAGATGAGGTTTTATCCAAGTTCGGCCGCCGTGAGGGCGTAATACCTGCCCTGCGTCCGATTATATTTGTCAGATTTCAACATGAATCGTCTTTGATAGTTTCAAAGACATTATTATATAGGAGTTCCTGAACACTATCGGTGGATCGACAAGGTGTGGCGAGAGAAGAAAGAAACAATTAGGACAGATTGGAAGAAAAATATATATATAAGACATGAGGGAAGGTATGTTTGAAGGGTTATCATCAAGAAATAGCATATATACCTACATTCCACACTAATGCTAGAATGTTCAATCTCGCCATGGCACTGTCAAATTCTAGGTGGAGCGAAAATATTTATTACTGAAAGCGAAAATGCCCTAAATATGTAACAAAGGTTTCGGGTCATAAATACCGGTAAGTGTCGCAAAATTTGGTTCAACTTTTCTATAAAAAACAGTAATTTGATTTATGTACATCAAATAAACAACTGATCTTCTCCGTCAGAAAATTAGGAGGCTTTCTTGTCTATAATTTCATGAAGTCGTGGGACGACGTAAGATTGCCACGGATCACCACTTAAGCATATATAGTCTCCAACTATATTCCGTACACTACATACAATACTAACATATTATATTCTATACCATGCGCAGATATCATCTACACCGATTTGGAATTTTGGGCGACATTTTAACTCCAAAAATTAATGTTTCAACATCCCTGAAGATGTGCAACAAATGATAAAGGACTTACGTCAAATATAACTTAGGCTACAATATAATAATTGGGTAAAGGTTAAACTACAAAATAACAAATTGGATGTTTTTATGATCATTCTCTAGATAAAACCGTTGCGTTAGCACGGGCATTATTCTATAAATACATGTGGATACACCCCCATGCCTATAAGCATATCTAAAAGACTTAGTAGACAGAGTGTGTCCGTCGTCGCTGCCCCCCACTGTGACAACACCACGCAACCTAACACCGTTGGAATTTCTTGTGCTCCAAAGAATTAATTCTGCAAGCACACATAATTTGATCTAGGAGCATTATGTAGTACAAATACTAGGGGAAGCTAATGGCTACGACTATCAGAAAACATGATTCTTGAATAACAACTAACAACCAACAGGAGCTATCAGTAAAGCAGATAGTGTGACACCGAAGAGATATAAATATAAATATAAATATAAATATAAATATAAATATAAATATAAATATAAATATAAATATAAATATAAATGATAAAGCATTAGGCCTAGTGCGTTCGGGAACAAGAAGTGAGGAAAGGTTTTCTATGACTTCTCTATGAAGCTGAGACAACCTTGATAAAGATCTAAAGAAAGACAACAGTGGCTTAGCTCATATTAACCGAGCTAGTACTAGCACTTCATAACACATGATCCTGCCTAACCCTTGAGGAGGTGAGAAAAGGGTGGTTAGGATAGGACTAGAAGGAGTTCTACAGGAACACCAAATTGAACATGGTGGATTACGTTAACTGTCACCCCTGAGCCTATCATAACTATACCCGATGTGGTCGGGTGCAAACTCAACTAACCTATATTCTAGACACCACATCTACAATATCAATTTTCTCTAATCTACCATTTAAGATCAGAGCACATGATGCAAGCAGATCCCGTGCTAAAGCTAGATTTACATAAAATGGACTAAATTATAACTACAATACCTTAATCTTAATTCATGATACTCCAACTAGAGTAAAATAAGTACAATATATAATTGCTTAAAATAAAGTAGAGAAGATAATTATATTAAGAACTCAAAATTTTACAAGAGGAAAAGCTACGATACCAAACTTCCGAATACTACTTTTGGAACATGAGGCAAGCTCGACTCAACTCTAACTCTCAACTACACTATCCAAACTACTAGAATAAGAGTGAGCTTATCTTGGTTTCTCTTCCTTGTTTCCTCTCCTTGTGTGTTTGATCAGTGGCACCAAACCCTATTTATAGTGGTCGAGTGAGGGGGTACTTGTAGGAAAGCTAGAGGTTGGTGGGCATGAGCCTAGGTCGGCCGAACCTAGGATCCACCGCCCTGGCCATCCAACTCTCTAGATCTCCACTAGATGTTGGTTGATACTTGCACAAGTTAGTGATCGAGGCGGTTTGGTAGATAATAGGGTCTGCTAACTCTATGCGGGGTCTACTCACCTAGCACCAACTCCTCTCCCTCTAATCTTCCATGTATTGATGATCAATTGTGTAAAAATGTTGGGTGCAAAGTCAATTGTGGAAGTTGTGCTTCTTTGCATGTAATGGTGAGACTTTTGTTCCACATCTAAGTTCCATGTTGTCCCTTGGATCATACTGATTTCAATTGGACACTCACGATTGGTCCTCATTGTTTTTCTTGGGTTGTGGCATGGATCGAGCACATTTGGACATAAGGGAAGGTCGGCCAACCTCCTAGGCCCAATTTGTATGTATTTTGGTGTTACTTTCAAATTTAGTAAAATTTCTTATATGGATTCTTCAATACCTACTATTGTGGAATATTCATGTGGCACGTTCCCAAATTTAGCACGTGTGATACATGTTCCTTCTATTTCTCCAAGTAAAGCTCTTTGTGTATTTTTGCTTGAGCCGAACGAGATTAAATTTTCATATACGGTTCTCGAAGGGGGAGTCAGGCCTAGACAAGCGGACCTAATTTTAACAGCTGGTATGGTAACAATGAGTTCTTGAAATTCAATGCTCACAAAAACTTGTGGAACTCAGGTAGTCAGAATCCAATTGTGTATAGAACATTAGTTTTATCTCTTAGATCAAAAAAAGTTGATAGCCAAAATGTGTCAGATTTTTGCAATAGTGACCATTAACATCGTCGTCGTACATCACGTACCAGTGTGCACACACCTGCTGCGGAGAGAGATAGGGAGGGGAGGTAGAAGGGATAAAGGAGAGAAAGGGTGAGTTTGGTGAATGAAAGGATAAAAGAGAGAGAATGAGTGATGGAAAGAAACAAAGTAACGACGACAGATAAAGGACGGAGAGAAAGAAGGGTGATGTTTGTGTCTAAATTTTTGAATGGGAATGGCGCGAGTTGGTTTCAACTACGTCTACCAAGAGTGCACTATTTCTACATATAGTTGGTGTTTCTGGCTGTCTATTATATATATAGGGCTATATTTTTAGAGGCGGTTGGAAACACCGAGTGTCTCTAAAAATAAAATTTCATAGGTAATTGAGAAGCTACGATCCTCCTCTTTATTTTTAGAGGTGGCTAGAAGTAAAATCACGTTTAAAGGAATAATGCGTCTCTAAACATTATTTTTATAGTGCTAGAAGTAGTTCAGCTTTGCGAATGGTTGGCCGTTAAAGTCCCTGTAATTGAATTTGCACAAATGATGCATTGGTCCTCGCAAAGAAAGTTACTCGCTGATCCTCATATTTTCTAATTTATTTCAAAATAAACAATGCTATCTAATACTCCCTCCGTCCCCGAATGTAAGGCATGCACATATTTGAAAATTCATACTTTGTTATCTTTGATTAACAATTAGTCTAATTATATCAAAAGCTTGTATTACAAAAGTAGTTACATTAAATTTGTATTTAGAAATACTTTCTAATGATTAAACTTTTGTTCCTATAAACCGGGTATTCCTAGCGCCCGGTCGTCTCAGATGCGGCATTCATCTGGACGCAGTCCCGTGTATGCCCGATGAAAACAACTCCCTTCACCGCACCCATCCCACTCCGGAGGCGGCGTCCGTCCATCCCGGAGCTCTTATGCCTGTGCCCCAACAGACGTAGCTCCCTCGCCAGCTCCCCATCCCACCTGATGCGCCATGTCCATCCCGGTCCTCACCTCGACCGATCCGCCACGTCATCCTGTCCCCGCCACTCCTATGTTCGTGGCCTTGATCTTCGCCACACCAGCACATACATCTAGATCTACTTTTGCAACACTCAGATGAAACAATTGCAACATACGGCTGAAACAGATGAAACATTCGGAACATACACTTGCAATATAGGTATTTGCAACATATATAACATTCAGATAAAACACTTGCAACATACGTTCTGAAACAGATAAAACATTTGAAATATGCTCTTTGAAACATGCTTTTACAACCAAAGCAACATGTGCAACATCCAGATCTACTTGTATAACATCTAGATGAAACACTTGCAACATAAGTCTAAAAATATCTAAAACATATGCTTGAAACATGCATGTATAGCATAGCAACATATGCAATGTCAAGATGAAACACTTGCAACATACGTCTAAAATAACTGAAACACTTGAAACATAGGCCTGCAACATGTCTAAAAATGCCTGAAACACAGCGGCGCCAGTGACCACAGCCTACCTGGTAGGGAACTACGGTGGCACAGGCCTCCCCTTCCTGTCGACGGTGCGAGGTGGATGGGGGCACAAGCATAGGCCTCCCCTGCCTCCCCTTCCCATCACGGATGAGGTAGATGAGGGCGTGACGCAAGATAGTGGCACGACGCTGGGCACGGAGCGGTGTGGGATAGGGCCGAGTGCGGCGCTGCCACGCTGGAGAAGACCACGGCAGGCTGGGGCGCTACCCATGGTGAGTAGCCCCTGTGAAAGCTCTAGTTTGATTTTGGTAAATTGATCAAACCCTAAAAGTGCTAACCTATTACTCTAGTGATTATGAGATAGGTAGCACATTCCAAGTGATGAAGGAAATGGAGAAGATCATCGTGATGGTGTAGTCCATGTGACGATGATCAAGCTCCGGGACCTAGAAAAGAAGAAAGAGAAACAAAATGGGCTCAAGGTAAAAGTGATATCCATAGGGCCATTTTTGTTTTCGGTGATCGAGACACTATAGAGAGTGTAATCATATTTAGGATAGATGGTAGTACTATTAAGAGGGAAGCTCTTATCGGACAACTCGATCATCTAGTGCCACTAGGTGTTGGAATACATGCATATGCATTTAGGCCTAGTGCACAATTGGTGAGAAGTGATTAACCTTTGAAAAATGTTTGTGAAAATGCTAACACACTTGCATGTGATGATGAAACACTTGGAGTGTTAGCCCATTTGCAAAGGTGGTGAAAAAGGTGAAGAAAAAGAGGCATAGCCGGACTCAGGGTGCTGCCACGGGGGCACCGCCATGCCCTGTCCAGTGCATCGCCACCCCTGTGGCGGTGACCGAGCGAGGAGGTCGAGAGTGGCATGTTCGGTTGGGGCACCGCCACCCTGTCCGGTGGCACCGCCACACCTAGCGTAGTGCCCACCTAGAGTCAGTCGAGGAGCAGCAGCGTGGGCGCGGGCACCAGTGCGTTCGGTGTACACTGCCGTCGTGTGGGCAGTGCACCGCCTGGTCACCGCCACTAGTAGGGCGGTGTCACCTCCTGCTTTTTACCCGAGAGCAAGGAAAACTAGTTTGGTCACCGCCGCGGGCACCGCCGCCCTGATGGTGGTGCACCACCGTTTTTATCCAGAGACTAGTGCTTTCGGTGGGTTGGCCGAGGTGGTCAGTGCCACCCCAGGGGCGGTGCCACCACTGCCTGTCTGGTGACGGCTTGACCAGTCAACTAGCCATTGGATTCGACCGTTGGGGGCACCGCCACCCCTAGGGCGGTGCCACCACTGTCGTGTTCGGTGCCCTCACAGAGGCTGGCTCCAAAGGGTAACAACTCTATTAACTTATGGACTTATAAATAGAGGGTGTGGCTGGCCTTGGCCACTCTCTTGGCACTTCTAACAGCTGCATACACCCTTTGAGAGCTGAGTACACCACTCCACTCGCTTGCACACTTGATTTGATCATCTTGAGTGAGATGGGAGAGCCTCTAGTGAATTTCTTAGTGGTCTAGCATCTTGTGGTACTAGTTGGGCGATTTGGGCTAGTGGATATCTTGTTACTCTTGGTGTTTGCCAACACCTAGATGGCCCAGTGATTGGCGGATCATCGAGCGGAGGAAGATGATTGTCTTTGGTTCTGATCATTGTGATTGTGAGGGTTTCTTGTGCCTTCCCTGGCGGAGCACCAAAGGCAACTCTAGTGGATTGCACGTGGCTTGTGGATCCTCATCTCATATTGGTTGTGTGACACCTAGTTATGGGTTAGGCGTGTGATGCCTATTAGCGCGTGAACCTCTAAGTGAGTGAATCGCCACAACATGGACTAGCTTGCCAACAAGCAAGTGAACCTCAGAGGAAAAATTGATTGTGTCATCATTGTCTCCTTGGAATTCTTGGTATTCATTGTGATTGATCATTTGCCACGGCGGTATATCATCCCTACCTCTCTTACATTACTATCCTAGTGTAGGTAAGTTCTTTAGTGTAATTAGTTTTGAGAGCTAGCTTGTGTCTTGTTAGTAGTTAGTGAGGTTTTTTAGTTAGTCTTTGAGAGCTCACTAACTTAGAGGTAGTGACTTAGCCCTTTGTGTGTGACATAGAGATTATAACTACTAGAATTGTGGTAGGTGACTTACATTTTTAGTAGGCTAGTGCAAAACTTGCTTTGTCTCATATTTGTCTAACCTTTTGGCTTAATGTTGTTGTAGATTTTTTAATTGGCTATTCACCTCTCCTCTAGCCATTAGGACCTTTCAAGTGGTATCGGAGTCGTGGTCACCGTGATTTGAGGCTTAACAACCTTCGGTGTTAAAATGGCTCAAATCAACAACATCAAGAAGCCACCCCAATTTAATGGCTCAAATTATCCTTATTGGAAGGCGAAGATGACAACATATATCAAGTCAATCAATAAGAAGGTTTGGAAGGTGGTGGAGACCAAGATTGAGGTTGCCAATGCCGAAGCTCCCACCGCTACCGAAGAAGTATTGTTCCAAAACAATGGCATTGCTCTTAGTGCCATTCATGATGCATTGGATGAGAGAACATTTGAGCAAATCAAGAACATTGAGATGGCACATAAGGCTCAAAATAAGTTGGAGGAGTCATTTGAGGGCAGTCAAGCGATAAAGGGTGCCAAGGCTTACATCCTCAAGGAGAAGTTTGCTAGTTTCAAGATGAAGGATGATGAGAGTGAGCCGGAGATGTTCCATAGGTTTTAAGTGCTTGTCAATGATCTCAAAGCGCTTGGAGAAGAGGTGAAGGACAAGGACTTATCCCACAAGTTCTTGAGATGCTTGCCATTAAGATTTGGCATATTGGTCACTATTCTAGTGAGGAGTGGTTTGACACCATGACACCAAACCAAGTATTGGTTGATGTGATGACCGATGATACATATCGAGATGATGATAAGAAGGAAGAAAAGAAGGAGAAGAAAGATAAGAAGGATGACAAGAAGAAGAGTGTGGCATTCAAATCCATGTCATCCAAGGGTAAGGCCAAGCAAGACACTTCAAGTGAAGATGAAGGTTCATTCTCTTGGGATGATGATGATGATAAGAAAATGGCTCTCTTTGTGAAGAGATTTGGCAAGTTCATGGTGAAGAAGAGCTATCGTGCTAGAAGAAGTCTTCATCCAAGAACAAGGAAGAATCAAGGAGGTGCTTCAAGTGTGGAAGCAAGGGTCATCTTGTTGCTCAATGCCTATACAATAGCGACAATGATGATGATGACAACAAGAGCAAGAAGAAGGACAAGAAGGAAAAGAAAGAGAAGAATGACAAGATGACCTTCAAGAAGAAGAAGAAGGGTGGTTCATATGTGGTCACTTGGTATAGTGATGCTTCCTCAAGTGATGATGATGATAGTGATGATGACAAGACCATCAAAAAGAAGGCTTTTGCTAGCATTGCCATAAATGAGAAGCCTTCTCTCTTTGACACTCCATCGACATGCTTTCTGGCCAAGGCCACTAAGGTACAATCCAATGATGAGTGTGATGATGAGGAACATGATAACAACAAAAATGATAGTGATGATGATGATGAACCAACTAAGGATGAACTACTTGACATGTTAGATGATGCTAAAGAACATTTTGACATTAAGAGAAGAAAATGCAAAAGCTTGCGTAAGAAACTAAAAGCCCTTAAGCAAGCCTTTGATGAGCTCAATGCATCTCATGAGAGGCTAGAGAAAGCCCATGAGAAGCTTGGCAAGGATCACAAGAAGCTTGAAAAGGCTCATTTCTCTCTACTTGATGAGCAAAATGTGAAGGAGCATGTTGTAACATATGATGTGGGCTTAACTTGTAACATAATTGATGAATCTTTCTGTAAGCCTATCAGTGTTTCTCCCACTAACCCTTCTTGTAGCACTTCCACTTCTAGCTCATCTAGTAGTGATGGTTTAATTTGTGATGCCTCGCTAATGGTTAAGGATGAGACACTCAAGAAGGAGGTAAATGAGCTCACTCTTGCCTTAGGCAAAGACTATGGTGGAAAGGACTGTTTGCTTAAGTGTTTGGATAATCAAAGAGCTTCTCTCTATAAAGAGGGATTGGGCTATACCTCCAAGAAAGGCAAGGTGGCCTTTACTCCTCACAATACTAGTTTTGTGAAGAACAATGGTCGGTTTTGCACTAGTTGCAAGCAAGTTGATCACATAGAGCAAAAATGCATGAACAAGAAATCACAAGCTAAAGTATCCTCAATTAAGCTTGATTCTTTCTATGTGCTTACCAAGGGTACTAATAGTGTGAAGGCTAAGTTTATTGGTGCACCATGGATGGGCTCAAAGAAGAAAGCCATTTGGGTGCCAAAGAGCTTAGTAACTAACCTTTAAGGACCCAAGCAAGTTTGAGAACCTAAAAAATTGATCTTATTTTGTAGGTCAATTATAAAGCTAGAGGAAGGTATTGAGTTCTTGATAGTGGGTGCACTCAACATATGACCGATGATGCAAGAATGTTTAACTCAATCAATACCAATGGCAAAGATGGTTTTGATAGTATCACATTTGGTGACAATGGCAAAGGCAAGGCCAAAGGGCTTGGTAAGATTGCAATATCCAATGACATGAGCATTTTCAATGTGTTGCTAGTAGAGAGCTTGAACTTCAATTTGCTATTCGTGGCTCAATTGTGTGATCTTAGATTCAAATACATATTTAGAGTAGATGATGTAGAAATCATAAGTGTAGATGGCTCTAATTTAATCTTCAAAGGCTTTAGATATGAGAATCTATACTTGGTTGATTTCAATGCTAGTGAAGCTCAATTATCAACATGTTTGTTCACAAAGTCTAGTATGGGTTGGTTATGGCATAGAAGGCTTAGTCATGTTGGAATGAAATAATTAAATAGATTGGTTAAGCATGACTTGGTTAGAGGCTTGAAAGATGTTGTGTTTAAGAAGGATAAGCTTTGTAGCTCTTGTCAAGCCAGCAAACAAGTTGAAAACACCCATCCTAAGAAGAGCATAATGAGTACTAGCAAGGCATTTAAGTTATTGCACATGGACTTGTTTGGGCCAACACAATACACTAGCATCGGTGAAAACAAATATGGCTTTGTGATAGTGGATGTGGCAGAACCGCCCAAGTTATATGGCCCATATGTGCCTGTCATTGTCTTCTAGACTTCTGACGGCTGCACATAGGAGCCCGACAACTTCGATAGTCTGTCGGGTGTCCTCAGGGAACCCTGAATCATCCACGTTTCCTTTCCGAGCAGGATACATCACAAGAAGTATTGCAGTATTACAACAGTTTGTACAAATATACAAATATATTACATCAGAGTAAGTGGCAGAAGTATTACAAACTATAAATTTACAAACCATTTTTTAGTTGTTACAAACTATAAGTTTTGGCCATCTAGGTAGTGGGGTAGCAAAAGAGTACCACTTATATTACAATCAAAAGAAGTTTACCCTGCCCAAGAGTGCACAACAACAACTGCTCTACTACTGGGACTCCTCCAGAACCGTCATGCAGCAGGGGCAAAAGCCTAACTGCTCATGAGGCTCACATGTAACAAGGGTTTAACAAACCCTGAGTACAAAGGTACTCAATAAGACTTAATCGACGAAAAGGAAAGACTCCAAGGACGTGTAGGTTTTATGGGAATCAAGGTAAGTCTATAGCAAGAATCAAGATTAACTTTTGCATAAAAAGCTTACTAACGATTGATCCTTACCTTCAATGTTTTACGTCAAGTTTAGTTATTATGAGTCTCTCATTTGCACCTAATTTAAATCAATCACTTCTTTAACCATCTCATCATATGATCACACCACTAGGGTTTTAGTTATTAACTACGATGTAAGTCAGAGAATCGGGTCTCCTTCTTCGAGAAGCACGGTGATTCGAATTGATTCAGCCCAGCTAGGGTTTCCTTACCACACGATATATGCAAGTCTAGGTCCAGACCCGAACCTACATATATCAACCCTCACTCAGATCCTCCAAAACATGAATGGGTCCAGCGACTACCCGAGAACATAGTACCCCACCTCCCTGTGCCACTCCTGGTGGAATCACAGGATGTGTACATGCTACTCTCACAATCTCTCCACTGCCAATGCACGGTTAGCCTTTCACATAATGGAATAGCCAAGGTATTAGGCTTACCAGGGTATGTGGCTAGTACTACAAAGTCCCAACCACATGGTGTCCTACAACGGTATGGTCCTCAATTGACATCGATGGAACAAGCATGACCATGTGACCCTGTTGGCTCAACCACTAGAGACATAACCCAGGTCCCGTCCCGTCTCCAGTTTAAGCATTATTCATTATTTAACGCTTAGGACATTTCCTGAGGAAGGAACCATTGTGAATGATGAAATCACCACTCGACTCTTATTACTAAGCAAAGCTAAGCATTCCTAACCTATTATACTAAAAAGTGTATCAAGGAATGATATAAGAATATCAAGGTAGATAATGCAGCAAAAGGTGATCAATTAACTCCTATAGTACTTAATCCACCAAACATAAGACTTAGGTGAATAATATTTGTAAAAACATAAGGAAGTGGTTGTATTCTAGGGGCTTGCCTACGGTGTCAGGGTTGTCAAATATTTCAGAAGTAACGCAGCCCTTGATCCCAACCTCCACAAAGTGAAAACCCTCCTCTAGGACTTGCTCAACACTAGGGTCACCACTTTCGTTCACTAAACGTAAATAAATATGCATGCTTTAGGATGATGAAGTGTTACACATGTACCATGATGATTAACAAGATTAATTTAGCTTGAGTACAACTCTCCTTCGCTAAACAATTGGGTTAATTGCTCACTAAACACTATTGTTATTTATCATTAACATGTTAATCATAAGAACACAATCATGTAAGTAGTTGCCATGGAATAGCAAGGCGTTAGTGTTCCAAGGTCCACAATCAACCCCAAAGTTCACTCAATTCATTTCAATGATTTAAGAAAATCATTTTTTGTATTTTTATTAATCTATAAAAGGCATCCAAATTAAGTGAGCAAATTATTTTCATCAAAACAGGACCAAAATTTTTGTGGAGATTTATTTTAGCATGTAAAGCATATACACAAAATTTCATGATTTTAGGATAATTATTTTAACCAATAAAAATCATGGAAGGTTCATTTATTAATTAAAAGAGGTAATTTTTAGACCAAGCAAAAGTAATGATTTACACCAACTCATATTTTTCTCTAATCAAACACGAGATAACAAGCTTATACAAAAATTTTCATAATTTTATCAACTTTATTTATTTAATTATGAATTAATCAAATTTTAGGGTTTATTAGCATTTTTAGAAAAACGAAAAAGGATAAAAAATCCTTTCTCACCCGTTTCCCTCTCACCCGTTCTAACTGACAGCCGAGCCCAGTCAACCGCACACAGTGCTCCCACGCTGACCGCGGCGCCAACGACCGTTGACCGTAGGGTGCTCGCCGACGGTGAGCTCACCGGCTACGGGACCTACCCCGGCGGACTCAGTACTCTCTCACTCACATACTAGTGGTGATGGTTGAACATATGGAGCTCGACAGTGAGCACGATGACAACTTTGGTGGATCGACGATACTCCGGCATGGCGGCTAAGGTCATCGTCGGCGATTCTAGCGACACCAACTAGCTCTACACGACCCTCTCAACCTCGCGAACACACTAATGGTGCCAGATGAAGGGTTAAGGTACGGCAGCATACCCACCGGTGGCCATGGTAGCACGGTGGAGCTCCGGCATAGTGAACTAGCCCAATGGCGAGGTTCCTAGCGGCACGAAGGCCCCCGGCATACTCAACTCCCTCTTGCACACACACCCGAGGGGTCTGTCGAGTGAGTGCGGCTTTGCTACTCACGCAACTGTGGCCGCGGTGGCTTGGCAAGGCAGAGCACGCTGGCACGGCGGCACTCCGGCCACTATGGCATGGTAGAGATTAAACGAATAGCGCGGTTAGACTCAAGAGCTCACCGTGACTCTAGAATGACAGTTGGTCGAACTAGGGATGCGGTGGAGATAGCTCGTCAGCATCGAGGACGAAAGTGGCGGCGTGAACCAGCGGCGAGGGCACGTTTTGACGTGTCTAGAGTCCTGTTGTGAAAACCGACAAGCATATGAGCAACATGGTGATGAGAGAAAGTGAAAACAAGAAAAAGTTAGAGCGGAGGTGCGCCATAGAGGGCTGGCCACGATGTGGAGGCTCACGACAGTGCGGTGAACACCGAGGAGGAAGACAACGGTGTTAGGATGACTCCGGTGGCTAGAGCAAGCATGAGCTGGCTCAAGCGGTGCGCGAGATGAGGGCAAAGCTATGGCTGAGGTGAATTGTGATGGAGTAGAGCGTTGGTGGCTAATTTGACGGTGAACCAAGGGCTCAACGACAATGGTGGAAAGAGGAGAAGGGGAGTTCGATGACCGGCTGGTGACTTAAGGACGTCAGGGCAACTTCTAGGCATCCAACTCCTGCTTGCAAAGCGCCCAGGCGAAGCAGTTGCATGTTGGCGCATGTGAAGGCGGTGCAGCCATTCAGCGGTGGTGGCGGCAAGTAGGTAGGCAGTCTGCTGCCGGTGATGTGCACTGTAGTAGACTGACAGCTGATGTTCTTCGTCCATTTTCTCCCAATTCTAAATGGCAACTCATTGAGATCCATAAACAAAAGTTGTTCTCCATACTTTGATCTTCAACATTGCTTCAAGTATCAGCATCTAAATCTAACTGGATTAGAAGATCTAACCCAAACAAGGATGGAAGATTGAAACTAAAAACTCAGCACTGACAGACTTGTAGTTAGGGTTTTGAAAACAATCAACTTATCAACTTTGGTGAATTAATTAGTGACTAATTAGTGAGCAAACACTTCAACCAATAACATCATTGTGAAGTACAAACTTCAAACTTTCAACTGATGCCATTGTTTGAGCAAGTTTATTCATGAAATCCATTTTAATAAAGCCCACAAAAATGAACCCAATGCTGATTTCCAAGACAGCTAAAATGGCTAAGTGCTGAAACCCAAGTTTTGAATTCAAATTTGAGGCTCAATTTTTAAGGTTTTGGACTTGAATTCATGCCCCTTACTTTTGACACTAGTGTAAAGCACCATCTTTACACTCTAAAGTTTATTAGAGCATAATTTCAAGTATTTTAATAAAATTCAAAAAATATAAGGCCATAAAGTACCTTAAGAGGATTTTTAAGTTTTAACTCAAGCATCACACATGCATTGCATTTCTAATAAAATAAATATTGATTTTAGTGGATGCAAGGCATGATTAGCTATTATGGATGATCAACATGCAAGTTGATGATATGGTCAAGTTTTAGTGATGCTTAACACCTAGGGTGTTATAGTGGATGACTATACAAGATACACTTGGGCATTCTTTCTAGTGGACAAGGGTGATGTGTTTGCAACATTCAAATCATTTGTCAAGAGCATTCACAATGAGTTTGAGACAACCATCAAGAGAGTTAGAAGTGACAATAGTAGTGAGTTCAAGAAATACAAGAATTAATGAGTTGTGTAATGAATTTGGAATTAGACATCAATTCTCGGCCAAGTACACTCCACAATCAAATGACCTTGTTGAGAGAAAGAATAGAACACTCATTGATATAGCAAGGTCTATGCTTAGTGAGTACAATGTGAATCAATCCTTTTGGGCCAAAGCTATCAAAATGGCTTGCTATTGTAGCAACTGATTGTATTGTCACCCATTGAAAGAGAAAAACACCTTATGAGCTCTTGAATAGTAGAAAGCTCAACATTGCATATTTTTGGGTATTTGGTTGCAAATGTTATATCTTGAAGAAAGGCACTAGATTGAGCAAGTTTGACAAGAAATGTGATGAAGAATTCTTACTTGAATACTCAACCACTAGCAAAGCATATAGAATTTAGAATTTGGCAAGTGGTACTCTTAAAAAAGTTCATGATGTTGAATTTGATGAAACCAAGGGTTCCCAAGATGAGAATAAAAATCTCAAAGATGTGAGAGGCATTCAACTTTCAAATGTCATGAAGAGCATGTATATTGGTGAATTAAGGCCTAGGTAAGTGAATGATGAAGAAGATGATCAAGTGGGAGTGCTCTCTAACTCAATGTGCAAGTTGACACTAATCAAGCAAGTTCAAGTGGCTCTCATGAAAATGAAGAAGATCAAGCGGCTAGTACATCATCTCAATCTAATAATCAAGCAAGTGCAAGCAACAATATTATAATACTCTAACCAACTCATATTGCAAGGGATCATCCATTTGACACTATTATTGGTGATATCTCAATAGGTGTACAAATAAGATCAAGATTAGCATCATTTTATGAACACTTCTCATTTGTGTCATCCATTA
The DNA here is from genome assembly GCA_904845875.1 of Miscanthus lutarioriparius. Taxonomy (NCBI): domain Eukaryota; kingdom Viridiplantae; phylum Streptophyta; class Magnoliopsida; order Poales; family Poaceae; genus Miscanthus; species Miscanthus lutarioriparius. The sequence goes on from CAJGYO010000001.1 coordinate 34,840,611, forward strand.
AACCAAAGAAGATAGAAGAAGCATTGATGGATATTGATTGGATGCATGCTATGCATGAAGAATTGAACAACTTCACTAGAAATCAAATATAGGAATTAGTTGAGAGACCAAAGAACCACAATGTTATTGGAACCAAATGGGTTTATAGAAATAAGCAAGATCAAGATAGGATAGTAGTAAGAAACAAAACAAGATTGGTAACACAAGTCTATACACAAGTTGAAGGTCTTGACTTTAGAGAAATATATGCCCCGGTTGCTAGATTGGAAGCAATTAGAATCTTGCTAGCCTATGCTTGTGCCCACAACATCAAGCTATATCAAATGAATGTCAATAGTGCATTTCTCAATGGCTACATTAATGAAGAAGTTTATGTTGAGTAACCTCCTGGTTTTATAGATGACAAGAAGCCCAACCATGTGTATAAGTTGAAGAAGACATTATATGGTTTGAAGCAAACACCTAGAGCATGGTATGAGGGGTTGAGGGACTTCCTACTCTCTAAAGAGTTCATGATGGGCAGGATTGACACCACTCTTTTCACCAAAAAGATTGGCTTTATTTTGTGAGCATTTCTTATTTGTGTCATTCATTAAACCAAAGAAGATAGAAGAAGCATTGAAGGATGTTGATTGGGTAAATGCAATGCATGAAGAATTAAACAACTTCACTAGAAATCAAGTATAGAAACTAGTTGAGAGGCCTAAGAGATACAATGTGATTGGAACCAAATGGGTCTATAAAAACAAACAAGATCAAGATAGGATAGTTGTATGGAATAAATCAAAATTGGTAGCTCAAGGATACACTCAAGTGGAAGGTCTTGACTTTGGAGAAACATATGCTCCCATTGCTAGATTGGAAGCTATTAGAATCTTGCTAGCCCATGCTTGTGCCCACAACATCAAGCTCTATCAAATGGATGTCAAGTGTGCATTTCTAAATGGCTACATCAATGAAGAATTATATGTTGAGCAACCTCCCGGTTTTGAAGATGACAAGAAACCCAACCATGTGTATAAGTTGAAGAAGGTATTGTATGGCTTGAAGCAAGCACCTAGAGCATAGTATGAGAGATTGAGGGACTTTCTACTCACTAAAGGGTTCATGATGGGTAAGGTTGACACCACTCTTTTCACTAAGAAGATCGGTAAAGACTTGTTTATGTTGCAAATCTATGTTGATAACATCATATTTGGATCAACCAATCAAGACTTTTGTGAAGAGTTTGGAAAGATAATGGCTAATGAGTTTGAGATGTCCATGATTAGAGAGTTGAGTTACTTCCTTGGTCTTTAAATCAAGCAATTGAAGAATGGTACATTTGTGAGTCAAGGCAAGTACATCAAAGACATGCTCAAGAAGTTTGATATGAATGAGAGCAAGGCCATTAGCACACCAATGGGAATAAATGGTAATTTGGATAGTGATACAAGTGGCAACATAGTGGATCAAAAGTTGTATCGGTCTATGATTGAAAGCCTACTCTATGTGACCGCATCAAGGCCGGATATCATGTTTAGTGTGTGCTTGTATGTAAGATTTTAAGCCTTACCAAGAGAAAGTCATTTGAAGGCTACAAAGAGAATATTGAGGTACTTGAAGCATACACAAAATGTTGGTCTATGGTATCCCAAAGGAGCAAAGTTTGAATTTGTTGGATATTCAGGACTCCGACTATGCGGGATGCAAGGTTGAAAGAAAGAGCACCTCGAACACTTGTCGATTGTTGAGAAGATCACTTGTTTCATGGTTATCAAAGAAGCAAAATAGTGTTGCATTATCAACCGCCGAAGCCGAATACATATCCATCGGTAGTTGTTGTGCACAAATCCTTTAGATGAAGGCCACCTTGAATGAATTTAGAATCAAGTTCAAGAAAATGCCATTGTTATGTGGCAATGAAAGTGCAATCAAACTCACCAACAATTTGGTTCAACATGCAAAAACAAAGCACATTGATGTCTGCCACCATTTCATAAGAGATCATCAACAAAAAGGGGATATTTATATTGAGAGTGTGGGCACCGAAGATCAACTTACCGACATATTCATCAAACCACTAGATGAGAAGAGGTTTTGCAAGCTAAAGAATGAGTTAAACATATTGGACTTCTCAAATATGTGTTGATGCACCCTCCACTTATATGACATGCCTCTCCTTCGAGCGATCTAAGGTAAAAGTTGATTGGCATGCATACATTCCTTGCTAAGGACCTGTTTAGTGTATCTAGTCATTCCTCATGTCTTATAGGCTCATTCATGAAAATCAAATGAATTTGATACTTGTACGGTACCACTATTGCTTCTATGCTTGACTTGTTCTAATGGTAGCATATGACATATTTGTGGGTTTGTGAACCTAGTGTTTGATCTAGAAAATGAATTATAAGTGTTTAACTCAACATGGTATAAGATAACCCTTGAAATGAGGTGTGAAGAAGCTTGTCCTTGGATCAAACTGAGTTAAATATCTTTAGCAAGAATTCTAGATTGGACCAAATTTGGGAAAATGATCATCAACTCATTGATTGACATCGATAATCTTAACTTATCTAAAATTAAACATTTGTGATCATTGATGACAAAGGGGGGGAAATTATATGAAGATAAGGTTGTTTGACATAGGGGGAGAAATATGACAAAGTAAATGGATCAATTAAAATTTGAGCACACAAGTAGGGGAGCAAGCTCATAAACTTGATTGATGCATTTGAATGTGCATTCATATATGCTTGCTTGCATTGAAAAGGTTAAATTCAATATATATGCTTGTGTGGTGTATGCTAGTTGTAGGTTTGATTGATGAAATAAAAAACTAGCATGCATAGGTGGTAGTTAGATTTAACTTGCTTTGTTTTCACAAGTGGTACTAGAACCTTGCATATAATGTTGATCTCACGAGGTACCTAGTTCTTGTCTTTGCAAGTAACATCTAACTAACAATGGTGCTAAGGATGGTATATTTGGTGCACTCCAATTGGTATCACGCTTCAAAGGTCCATCTCTTATACCTTAGCATTATTTGCTAGACATTACTTCCCCACAACTCAAATCCAAGCATATGTGCAAGCTTTAATCCAAACACTTAGCATATATGTAGGGGAGCTAATGCTACCAATGGGGGTTCATGAACTTGTCCAAATCCTTTACACATGGTAAATATGCTTGGGCAAGCAACATGGATTCAATTGAATTTCAATTCATATCTTTGTGAAACGATTGTCATCAATTACCAAAAAGGGGTAGATTAAAAGCTCTAGTTTGGTTTTGGTGAATTATTGAAACCCTAAAAGTGCTAACCTATTAATCTAGTGATTATGAGATAGGTATCACATTCCAAGTGATGAAGCAAATGGAGAAGATCATGGTGATGGTGGAGTCCATGTGATGATGATCAAGCTCCGGGACTTGAAAAAGAAGAAAGAGAAAAACAAAATGGGCTCAAGGCAAAGGTGATATCCATAGGGCCATTTTTATTTTTGGTGATCGAGACACTATAGAGAGTGTGATCACATTTAGGATAGGTGGTGGTACTATTAAGAGGGGAGCTCTTATCAGACAACTCAATCACTAGTGCCACTAGGTGTTGGAATACATGCATATGCATTTAGGCTGCACAATCGAGGAGAAGTGATTAACCTTTGAAAAATATTTGTGAAAATGCTAACACACTTGCACGTGATGGTGAAACACTTGGAGTGTTAGCACATTTGCAAAGGTGGTAAAAAAGGTGAAGAAAAGGAGGCGTAGCCGGGCTCGAGATGCTGCCACGGGGGCACCGCCATGCCCTGTCCGATGCACCACCACCCCTATGGTGGTGATCGAGCGAGGAGGCCGAGAGTGGCATGTTCGGTTGGGGGCACTGCCACCCTATATGGTGGCACCGGCACCCCTAGGGCGGTGCCCACCTAGACTCGACTGAGGAGCAGTTCTATGGGTGCGGGCACCGGTGCATCCGGTGTACATCGCCATCATGTGGGGGGTGCACCGCCTGGTCACCATCACTGGTAGGGAGGTGTCATTGCTGCTTTTTACTCGAGAGCAAGGGAAATTGGTTTGGTCACCGTTGCGGCACCGCCGCCCTGATGGCGGTGCACCGCCATTTTTATCCAGAGACTAGTGCTTTTGGTGAGTTGGCCGGGTGGTCACCGCCACCCCAAGAGCAGTGCCACCACTGCCTGTCCGATGACCGCCTGACCAGTTGAAAGCTCTAGTTTGGTTTTGGTGAATTGATGAAACCCTAAGTGCTAACCTAGTTTATCAAGTGATCATGATATAGGTAGCACACTCCAAGTGGTGAAGCAAATGAAGATCATAACATGATGATGGTGATGCCATGGTGATGATCAAGTGCTCGGACTTGGAAAGAAGAAAGAGAAAAACAAAAGGCTCAAGGCAAATGTATAAATTATAGGAGCCATTTTGTTTTGGTGATTAAGACACTTAGTGAGTGTGATCACATTTAGGATCGATAGCCGTACTATTAAGAGGGGTGAAACTCATATCGAAATGCGGTTATCAAAGTACCACTAGATGCTCTAACTCATTGCATATGCATTTAGGATCTAGTAGAATGCTAACACCCTTAAAAATGTTTGTGAAAATATGCTAACACATGTGCACAAGGTGATACACTTGGTGGTTGGCACATTTGAACAAGGGTGAAGAAGTTAGAGGTGAAATGGAGTTGGTCACAATGTTGCTGGCGTCGGTCTACTGACCGGACGCTAGGTCACTCAGCGACCGGACGCTGAAAAGCTGCGTCCGGTCGAGCTGTCAGACGGCACAGTGGTTAGGATTAAGCACCGGACGCTGGGTTGTGTCCGATCAAGCATGACCGGACGCGTCCGGTCGGCAAAAATAGAATTTGGACCCTTACTGGAAACGACCAGACGCTGAGGGTCCAGCGTCCAGTCAGCTCTGTCGGAACGTCCGGTCAATATTTCGACCGTTGAGATCAAACGTTCACAATTGAATGCAAGTGACACGTGGCCGCCATCGGGCGACCAGACGCTAAGGACCAGCGTCCGGTCAATTTGGCCGGAGCGTCTGGTCAGCCCGATCAGTGCCCAGTGAAGGGGTACAATGGCTCTATTTTGAGGGGGCTTCTATTTAAGCCCCATGGTCAGCTCAAGCTCACTCTCTTGGCCATTTGCATTGACATAGCAACCTTGTGAGCTTAGCCAAAGCCCTCCCACTCATCTCCATCACTGATTCATCATCTTTGTGAGATTGGGAGAGAATCCAAGTGCATTACTTGAGTGTTTGCATCTAGAGGCACTTGGTGTTCATGTTTCGCTGCGGGATTCGCTTGTTACTCTTGGTGGTTGCCGCCACCTAGACGGCTTGGAGCAGCGAGGATCATCGAGCGGAGGGTGGTGATTGTCTCCGGCTCCGATCGTGGTGATTGTGAGGGGTTCTTGACCTTTCTCCGACGGAGCGCCAAAAGATACTCTAGTGGATTGCTCGTGGCTTGTGTGATCCTCATCTTGTGTTGGTTGTGCGGCACCCTATTGAGAGTTTGGCGTGTGAGGCCAATTAGCGCGTGAACCTCCAAGTGAGTGAATCGCCACAACGAGGACTAGCTTGCCGGCAAGCAAGTGAATCTCGGTAAAAAATCATTGTGTTCATCCTTTGATTCCGAGGTGATTGATCTTCATTGTTATCCACACTTGTGATTGATTGGTTCATACATCTACATGGCGGTATAACCTTCTTGCCTACTCTTTACATTACCGCAAACTAGTTGTCAAGCTCTTTAGTGTAACTAGTTGTGAGAGCTTGTTAGTTTGGTTAGTGTGGCCCTTTAGTTAGCTTTTGAGAGCACACTAACTTAGTGTAGTGATATAGCTATTATGTGGATATACTCCATCTAAACTAGAATTGTGGTAGGTGGCTTGCATTTTGGTAGGCTAGCGCAAAACTCGCTTCGCCTCATAATTGTCTAATCCTTTTGTTAAGTGTTGTTGTAGAAATTTTATTAGGCTATCCACCCCCCCTCTAGCCATTAGGACCTTTCACCAATCAACTAGCCATTGGATTTGACCATTGGGGGCACCGCCTCCCCTAGGACGGTGCCACCACCATCGCCCTCGCAGAGGCTGGCTCTAAAGGGTAACGACTCTATTTGCTTGTGGGCTTATAAATAGAGGGTGTGGCTGGCCTTGGCCACTCGCTTGGCACTTTTAACAGCTGCATACACCCTTTGAGAGCTAAGCACATCACTTCACTCACTTGCACACTTGATTTGATCATCTTGAGTGAGATTGGAGAGCCTCTGGTGCATTGCTTAGTGGTCTAGCATCTTGTGGCACTAGTTGAGCAATTTGGGCTGGTGGAGATCTTTTTATTCTTGGTGTTTGCTGACACCTAGATGGCCCGGTGGTTGGTGGATCGTCGAGCGAAGGAAGGTGATTGTCTCTGGCTCCGATCATTGTTATCGTGAGGGGTTCTTGTGCTTTTCCTCGGTGGAGCGCCAAAGGCAACTCTAGTGGATTGTGCGTGGCTTGTGGATCCACATCTTGTGTTGGTTGTGCGGCACCCGGTTGTGGGTTAGGTGTGTGATGCCTATGTAAGGAAAATGGACCCTAGGCCCATTTACTTTGGATTTTGGTGTTTGATGACTAACATAACTAGATTGGACTAATGAATTTGCAAGTGATTGTTTTATAGTTCAATAGGGTGCAAGATGTGACTTGGACGAAGGCAACGTGATGATTCGATGATCAACACCATAAGCAAGACCTTAGAAGCACAAGAGAAGACCCAATATATCAAGCAAAGTCCAAGCATGAAGATAGGAACCAAGCTGTACGCAAGATCGCGAAGAAACGAGCTCATAGAAGTGATCGGATGCTGGACCAGATGCTGGTAGCACAGTGACTGGACACCCCGATCAAGAGGCTCGGCAACAGCAGTGACTAGACGCTGGACCGGACACTAGCGGCAGATCGACCAGACATAGGACAGCAGAGTCCGGTCGAGTACTGAGAGGTTCTAGAGCGGTGAAAATACGACTGGACGCATCTGGTGGCATGTGACCGGACGCTGGCAGCGTCCGATCAGTGGATCACAGCTCCAACGGTCGGGATGACCGGACGCGTCCGATCAGGACGACCTGAGCGTCCGGTCAGTAGCAGAAAAGCGGGATTTCATCCCCAACAACTACTTTCTCAGTGGGGCTTATAAATACAACCCCAACCGGCCAAATGAGATGAGTGGAGCTGAGGAAACATATCAAGGGTGTTGATACACTATTTTAGTGATCTCCACTTACATAGTGCTTAGTGATTCATTATGTGATTAGCGTAGGCGCTTTGCGAAGTGCTTAAGTTGATTAGACCATGGCTTATGCGCTTGCTCTAGGTTTAGGCCTAGTGTTTAGTAAGGTTTGCATACCTCTTACCCCTCGGTGCTTGCGCGCACCATTGTTGTACATCGGAGGGGCTTGTAGTCTTGCGAGATCACACCAACCACGGTTGTGGTGTGGCCACCACCGTGTACCGGAGGGAACAAGGCCCGCGACGTTTCGGCCGTAAGCTTGATAGTGAAGACGGCAGGGAGCATCCGGGAGAGGCTTGCCGGAAGGCATGTTGGAGACCCACTTGCGTGTGGGGAAGGCACAAGGCTATCCATGGAGTTACCCGACCAGGAGCTTGGCCCTTGCGAGGGATTCCTTGCGAGGGGCTCCAACGAGGACTAGGGGGAAGCTTGAGCGCTTTTTGATACCTCGGTAAAAATACCGGAGTCATCGACGGGAGTTTGCATATCTCTACCTTGCTCCTTAGCTTCCGCATTTACATTAATTATATTACTCCTTTTACGGTAGAGATAGCAACACACTAGCAAAACCATAGTTGCACATTTAAATAGTTTATATTTGCATAGATTTTGCTAAGGTTAAAAAAAGATGCCATAGTTTAGAGTTAAAATTTTAAGTTGCCTAATTTACCCCCCCCCCCCCTCTTAGGCGTCACGGTCCCCTATAAGTGGTATCAGAGCCAGGTTGGCTCAATTTGGACCTTTGGCTTAACCGTCGTTGAGCCGACGCTATTTAGAGTGGTTGGGATGGATACCTCTAGGCCTCCGCACTTTGACGGCACTAACTTCCCCTATTATAAAGCTAGAATGGCTTGCTACCTTGAGGCGGTTGATTTGGGAGTTTGGAGAGTCACTCGTGACGGGATGAAACCCATTAAGAATCCCGATAAACCCACAAAGAGTGAAAAAAGGAAATACATTTCAATGCTAGAGTTAAGAATTGCTTGTTTGAATCTTTTAGCATGGATGTGTTTAACCAAGTGTTCACTTTAAATACGGCACATGAAATTTGGTTAAAACTCCAAGAGCTCCATAACGGCACATCTAATGTCCATGAGCAAAAACATTGTCTAGCTAAATAAAATTATGATTCCTTTACAATGAATGATGATGAGCTTGTTCATGATATGTATTCTCGTTTGAATCTAATTATCAATGAGCTCCATTCAAAAGGATTAACAAAGCTAGATGATGCGGACATCATGAGGAAGATCATCTCTGTACTACCACAAAAGAAATATGCAAGCATCATCACCATCCTTCACAACATAGAAAACTTGAGCACCATGACCCCAGCCATAGTCATTGGCAAGATAGTGGCATTTGAAATGTCACGTAAGATGGGTTAAGAAGAAGCCCCTTCATCAAGCAAAGGCCAAGCTCTCGCATGTAGCGAGAAAAAGAAGATAAAGGGCAAGCAAGTTGAGACAAGCTCAAGCTCAAGTTCCTCAAGTGAAGATGAAGAAGAAGATGATGAAGATTTAAGTGAAGATGATCAATCTTCCTCCTTCACCTTCGACCTTGATGAAGAATCAATCAAACTAATCAACAAGGTGGAGAAGATGATCCAAAGGCTAAATGTCAAGGGTGTGCCCATCCAAATTCAAGATCTCATTTTCACCAATCAAATAAATGAGTAAAGAAAGAGAGGATGCTATGGATACGGCGAGTTGGGGCACTTTGTGGAAGTTTGTCCAAACAAGCCCACACCCAAGACAAAGAAGAAGGCATGCAAGAACCAAACCCTCACATCAATAAGGTCATGTGATGATTCTTCAAGTGAAGAAGAAGACCATCACAAGAGGCGAGGGCAGAAGCACTCATCACAAGCTCTTCACGTATGTGCCTTATGGCACGAGGTAACATAAGCTCATCCTCTAGTGAGAGTGATAGTGATGATGAAATGCCTTCTTATGAAGAAATTATGCAACAAAATCTTAATTATGCTAAAGTTTACACTAGTCAACAAAAGAAGCTCGAAAAGTTAAAAGAAATGCTAAATAGTTCACAAGAAGCATACAAAACTTTGCTTGAACAATATGAGAATTTTGCTAATCTCAATGTTGAACTATCTACCAAAATTGAGCAACTTAAGACTAGTGCAACAACAAATGCATGCACAATCAATGATGAGCAACTTGTAAAGAAAAATGAAAAATTAAAAGAAAAGTTAGCTAGCTCACAATATACTTATAAATGTTTGCTTGCTAAAATAGAAACTATGTGCAAACATTGTGATGAGCTAACAAATAAAGTTGCTAATCTTGAAGCCGTTAGTGCAACCCTCACCAAGGCATCTAAAAAGAAAAGTTCTATCTTTAACATGTCTAAAAAGGATGCCTCTATTTCTTATAATGATTTATGTTTAGACTCATCTTTGTGCAACTAAATTTGTGTTGAGAAAGTTGTTGTAGACACATGCACACAAGAGGTTGCAAAGGAGAATGAGCAACTCAAGCAAGAAGTAGCTCGCCTCACCAAGGACTTGACTCAAGTGAAAGGCAAGGCGAAGCAAGCCTAACTTTATCAAGATAACACCGTCAAGGGAGTGAAGAAACTTGATAAAGGATAAACCGTGGTTTGCTACGTATGCCACAAGAAAGGTCACAAATCCTATGAGTGCAAGGTGAAGAATGGGGGAGGAGCAAAGAAGAAAGAGAAAAAGTAAACAAGCAAGCTCTCCAACACATACACCAACAAGGTGGACAAGAAGACCTCCACACCATACTTGTTAAAGAAAAATAAAAATGACAAGGTGGTGGCCATCAAGGTGAACAAGGAAGCCAACAATTGGGTCAAACGCTTTTGGGTGCCAAGGGAAATTATTTCCAACATGAAGAGCACCAAGAAGGTTTGGATCCTGAAAGAAAAGTGAGAAGTCCGACGGACTTCGGGGAATTTGGAGACTTGGCAAAGTATGGGTGTATTTCATGGGGTGCATCATGATGGACAAAATCATTGCCAAGTGGGCTAGTGAATACTATGGACCCAAATTCCCCTTCCCATGATTAGGTAACTAGATTCAATTTTCTTCAAGTAGTATCAATTTGTATTTTCTACAAGTGGTATTTCTTACAAATTGATATCTTTAAGCATCTAGTTACTTTTTATGCCTATATTTGCATTTGCATGCTTATATCTTTTGTCATACATACACTAGGTATATCTTATGGTAGGCTTGCTCGGTTTCATTCTTAACCTTTGGAGCAAACCTACATGGTTTAAAATTGTTTAGGAGCACGGCACATAGCTTGTTTTTTGATTGTTTATCTAATATGTGCCAAAGTCCAAATTGTAGATAATTTCTCCCAAATATCATCTTCGAAAATGATTCTCACATTCATGAGATGTCATCTTTCAAGTGGTATTATTGATTCTAAAATCAATGTGCATGACTTCTACAAGTATCTCATACTTGTGTGCACAAGTTTAGGGAGAGGTTACTCTACAAGTTGGATGATTTGAGACTAACACCTTTTCAAGCTTATCATGTGTGTAGTAGTCTCATTGCAAGGAAAATGGAGTCCCCGGAGTTAAGCATCATAATTCAAATATCCATCACCTATTGCAAGTGGTAGAAATCAAATTGGTTTTCACATGTGGTATTTCTAAACCGATATCATCATGTTGAGTTCATTTTGATATTTATATGCTTTCTCCATACATTATATAGATTAAATTCTCTTGAGCAATAATTTGCCAAATATGCATATGCCTTGCTTTCTACCATATGTATGCATATATTTAGGAGGAGCTTAATCTATATAATGTGAGAGTCAAATTTTGTGACATATTCCACTCTACACACAAAGGATCACAAAGTTTGACCCTCCCTTGTGCTACTAATGTCTTCCTTTTTGGTGTTTGATTCCAAAGGGAAAGAATTTAGATGACCAAAAGCAAGCATTAATTTGTAAGGCCATAAGCTAGATCATAATAATTTACAAGTGGTAATGGTCTACAAGTGGTAATGGTCCGAGAAAGGGAGGATAGTGGATTATGGATTAGTCTATGTAATGAGGAGAATTTGTAGGAAGCAAGGCTAAATCCATAATGCCATATGGGGACATTTTGCAAGGGCAAGATAAGTTTTTATGTAGTATCTTTTAGTCTTACAAATAGTATCTTTTAGCAACATATAACCTTGCCACTTGCATTGCATCCTAGCAAGTAGATAGTTTTTAAATTCTAAATTTTTATTATTTGCTTGCTTTGATCGTGTTGTCATCAATCACCAAAAAGGGGGAGATTGTAAGAAAAATGGACACTAGACCCATTTACTTTAGATTTTGGTGTTTGATGACCAACACAACTAAATTGGACTAATAAATTTGCAAGTGATTGTTTTGTAGTTCAATAGGGTGCAAGATGTGACTTGGACGAAGGCAATGTGATGATCCTATGATCAACACCATAAGCAAGACCTTAGAAGCACAAGAGAAGACCCAAGATATCAAGCAAAGTCCAAGCATGAAGATAGAAACCAAGCCGTATGCAAGATCGTGAAGAAACGAGCTCACAGAAGTGACCGGACGCTGGACCGGACGCTGGTAGCACAGTGACCGGACGCCCCGATCAAGAGGCTCGATAGCAGCAGTGACCGGACGCTGGACCGGATGCTGGCGGCAGATCGACCGGACGTAGGACAACAGAGTCCGGTCGAGTACAGAGAGGTTCTAGAGCGGCGAAAATACGACCGGACGCTGGCAGCGTCCGATCAGTGGATCGCGGCTTCAACGGTCGGGATGACCGGACGTGTCCGATCAGGACGACTTGAGCGTCCGGTCAGTAGCAGAAAAGCGGGATTTCGTCCCCAACGGCTACTTTCTCAGTGGGGCGTATAAATACAAACCCCAACCGGCCAAATGAGATGAGTGGAGCTGAGGAAACATATCAAGGGTGTTGATACACCATTTTAGTGATCTTCACTTGCATAGTGCTTAGTGATTCATTAGATGATTAGCGTAGGTGCTTTGCGAAGTCCTTAGGTTGATTAGACCACCGCTTATGCGCTTGCTCTAGGTTTAGGCTTAGTGTTTAGTGAGGTTTGTATACCTCTTACCCCTCGGTGCTTGCGCGCACCATTATTGTACATCGGAGGGGCTTATAGTCTTGCGAGATCACACCAACCACGGTTGTGGTGTGGCCACCACCGTGTACCGGAGGGAACAAGGCCCGCGGCGTTTCGGCCGGAAGCTTGATAGTGAAGATGGCGGGGAGCATCCGAGAGAGGCTTGCCGGAAGGCACGTCGGAGACCCACTTACGCGTGGGGAAGGCCCGAGGCTATCCATGGAGTTACCCGACCAGGAGCTTGGCCCTTATGAGGGATTCCTTGCGAGGGGCTCCAACGATGACTAGGGGAAAGTTTGAGCGCTTTTCGATACCTCGGTAAAAATACCGGAGTCATCGACGGGAGTTTGCATATCTCTACCTTGCTCCTTAGCTTCCGCATTTACATTAATTGTATTACTCCTTTTGTGGTAGAGATAGCAACACACTAGCAAAATCGTAGTTGCACATTTAGATAGTTTATCTTTGCATAGATTTTGCTAAGGTTAGAAAAAGATGTCATAGTTTAGAGTTAGAATTTTAAGTTGCCTAATTTACCCCCCTCTCTTAGTCGTCACGGTCCCTTACAACCTATTAGCGTGTGAACCTCTAAGTGAGTGAATCACCATAACAGGGACTAGTTTGCCGAGCGAGCAAGTGAACATCGGAGAAAAAATTAATTGTGTCATCATTATCTCCTTGGTATTCTCGGTATGTATTGTGATTGATCACTTGCCACGGCGGTATATCATCCCTACCTCTCTTGCATTATTTTCCTAGTATAGCTAAGCTCTTTAGTGTAATTAGTTTTGAGAGCTAGCTTGTGTTTTGTTAGTGGTTAGTGAGGCTCTTTAGTTAGTCTTTGAGAGCTCACTAACTTAGAGATAGTGACTTAGCTCTTTGTGTGTGACAAAAATTATAACTACTAGAATTATGATATGTGGCTTGTATTTTTAGTAGGCTAACGTAAAACTTGCTTCGTCTCATATTTGTCTAACATTTTAGCTTAGTGTTGTTGTAGATTTTTTTAATAGGCTATTCAACTCCCTTTAGCCATTAGGACCTTTCACCCTATGATGGAGAAGATGAGCGACGCTAGTTTTTTTTTTGGAGGAGCCGTGAAGAACTGAAGCGGAACACAAAGCGGAGTGGGACGAACGGCGCCACGGGCAGGAGCGAGCCACGGGAAAAGATGGCAACGAAACGAGTGTGTGGGCGTGCGGCGTCTGGATAAGGACGGACGCCCATGTTAGAATATTATCGATAAACTATATATTATAATAAAAATTATGGATCAAAATATATTCTTAAAGACCACACAAAGTCAAATTATACCTTATATTCAAGAACGGAGGAAACAGTGAAGACAGCAGACGAGGTTTCTATCAACAATTAAATATTTATGATAACTTTTTTTGAACCACATAGTATAAATATTTATGATAACAGTGTGTATATATAGCATTCAACCTACAAACTTACAAAGGCACGCTCACACCTATCTCTGTGCGAAATCTTTGCTCGGAGCATTTCGCACAATTTAGCAATGATGTCCGTCGTTCAGCTCCGGCGGACTGATGCGACCCGGGCGTCGCGGCGCGGGTTAATGCGAGAGCGAGAGGCCGGCGAAGGGCGGGCGGGACAGGGCGGGGACAGCGTGGGACGCGGCACGGAGCACTCCAGGGCCCCGGCCGGCCACCCATGTCGCCCGTGCCCGCGGCAACCAGCGACACCCCCGCTGCCCCTGCGCGGGTGCTCTCCCTTTCCGCCCCCGTCGCTTGCCGCGGTGCCACTGTGCCAGCGTGGCGTACCCCGCACCCGACCGTGTCCACCGTGCTTCTCTTTAGCAGTTGGCAGTGGCACCGCTCCGCTCCGCTCACACGGTTTGCATTCCAGTACACAAGACTACGACGCGCGTATAAATTCCAGGACAGAAGATGCGCAATCAAATGCAGTTTGTGGTAGCTTTGGACTCAGCTCGAATATTTTTAAAATACAAATACGTAAAAGTTGGCCGCGCGAATTCGATACGTTCCTTTAGTTTGTGATTGTATGTACTATAGGTGAGTTTAATGGTTATTATGTATGTATATATATATATATATCCATAGTACTGGTACTAGTGCAAAAGATGCCGTAGATGAATTATACTACTTGATCATCTGCATAAATTAAAGATCCTATATATGCACAAGCACAATTTGAGTAGTATGGAACATCTAAGGATTGGTGAATGGCGAGGGAGACATTGAATCACCCAAAGTCCATACCAAAAGTTCTCTTTTCCTCCATGGTGCCAATGGACTAGCTACGCTCTATTCGTTTGGCTTATAAGGCGAACTTTTTCAGCCAACGAACAGTATTTTCTCTCACAACAAATCAGACAACAGTACTTTCAGCCATGGCTTATCAGCCAAGCGAACAGGACATAGCTAACTTATGTTTTAGTGGTTTGCGTACCTAGGTTTGGACAAATTCGTGGGGGTCAAGACAACAAGCTTTTGTGCTAGTGCTCCTTTTCGGTTTATATAAGTAACTCTTGGTGTTTTTTTGCTGAACTGCTTTGCTTTTTCATTTGTCTCTTCTATAAATCTTCTAATGTAGGATAAATTTCTACGTTGGTCGGGCTTTCCAAACTCCTCGCTACATGTTCTTTGCATCATCAGTTTCAGACCACAATCAAGCTCTGAGGCCTTCCCGAACACGCCATGCTGGATAAGAGTGCCCGCGTCCATGTCGGATTTGCGTCTCCATGTCACATTTGGTTGTGGCTCTGTAGAGGTTCAGATGAGCTTGTAGAGTGCTTGGTGTCTTCGCGAGGCAAAGACCGCGGACAGTCATCGAATTTCGCGTTGGACGTACCAAGCACCCAAAGACATGATATGGTAGGAAGTCTACAACTGGAGCAAAAGCAGAAGCAACTTTGTTCGGAGGTGAAAGCGGTGGAGTCATGTTGAATTGTATGTGTTGTCTTAGGTTTGGAGTTTTGGAAGCCTAGATGTTTAATGCCTATATATGGGCCGCAACTTTTCGGTGAAGCTAATAAGCTTGTTAGGGCCTCTTTGGCACGGCTTATGCTGGCTTCAGCTTCATCTATTTTACGCAAATCGAGGCACTGTAGCGTGAAGCCGTTTTGTAAGCCGGGGTTAAAATGAACTAGAAGCCGAAAAAAGCAGTTTTTCTGGCTTCACCGGCTTTGGCTTCACCGGTGAAGCCGTTTTGGATGAGCCGTGCCAAAAGGGCTTTAGCCTCCGCCCATGAAGCCCTACATCGTTTAATTCGAGCATCCGAAGCCATCTTTCTCAATTTCAATGAGTCCAGTGAGAGGATTGAGGGTTTTAGGAACTCCGGGGGGCACCCTTAGAGAGAGCTTTGGGACTACATGGTGTCAGAAGAATGATGAACATCTGATTAGCATACAGAGACATCAAAGTCATTGAGCTTTGATTGGTTAGTGTCAATAGCGAGGGTTGGCGCCAGGGGAGGCCATGTCCATCGGAGCCTGATGGAGACCAGCCAGTGGTCAGGGGGGGGGGAGCTCAACCGAACTTTGATGAAAAAATGCTAAGGGGTTGTATTGGCCATAGTGGAGGGCATCGACTATGCCTTACTTTTAGTAACATTTTTCATGCTAAATTCACATCTAGTTCTGATGGCACCATATGTTGGTGGCAACAAGACTCGTTGTCTAAGCAAGTTGTCTTCAACCTGTCATTTCCTTCCCTCACGCTTTCTGTTGCTAGTATGCAATCCGTCAACTGCCATACAGAGTAGTTTCATTGATGATATTTATTTGTTTCAAATTATAAGTCAGTTCTGCTTTTTCTAATATAACGTAAAAGCTACATAGTGTATACATAGATACATAGCAAAAAGTTGATAGCGGAGATGGTGGTTGTGATAATACTAAAGTATATATATATATATATATATATGCGTGTGTGTGTCTCTAAGATACTATTATAATACTGATTCCGTTTTTCCAAACGATGTATTGTGGATGTGAAGCACCATTCATTTCAGGTGTAAATATAATCTTTAGCCCACGCAAAGCAAGATTTAGCCGTTGATTCCTCCTTGATATAATAGGATGAAATTATTTGTAAGGATATGATATTACAGATCCGGCGATAGTAGTATTCCTTCCAGAACAGAAAACGTAAAAAATCATGGGAAAAATAGAAAACATGTGGGCACCTCGCTGCACGCTCCACCCTCCGTACCTCTCCTCCACTCCTGACCCTCCAACTCCAACGTTCCCTCCCTGGAAGGAAGTGGGCCGCCTCCCGATCTCCCCACACCGACAATGCTGCCGCGCCGCGCGCGGGCGCGCGGGCGCCGGCGCTGCTAGGATCCTCGCGCGACCCCGCGCCACGCCGGCGAGAACCCCGACCACCACCCGGAGGGGAGAGGGCGACCAATGCGCGAGCGCGCCCGGCACGCGACCCGGGTGTCACCGATGCCGCCGCCCGCGGGTGGCGAGGACCCCGAGGCCGACGCGGCGCCCTCCTGCAGCGGCAGCGGCTCTGCCGACGAAGCCGACCCGCACGAGCGGGCGCTCCC
Organism: Miscanthus lutarioriparius; assembly: GCA_904845875.1. Classification (NCBI taxonomy): domain Eukaryota; kingdom Viridiplantae; phylum Streptophyta; class Magnoliopsida; order Poales; family Poaceae; genus Miscanthus; species Miscanthus lutarioriparius. The sequence goes on from CAJGYO010000001.1 coordinate 34,857,547, forward strand.
CAACGGCGACATCTACACGGGCCAGTGGCGCGGCGCCGTGCCCCACGGCGCCGGCAAGTACCTCTGGGCGGACGGCTGCATGTACGAGGGCGAGTGGCGCCGGGGCAAGGCCACCGGCCGCGGCAGGTTCTCCTGGCCCTCGGGCGCCACGTACGAGGGCGAGTTCCTCGACGGCTTCATGCACGGCGCCGGCACCTACGTGGGCGCCGCGGGGGACACCTACCGCGGCGTCTGGGCCAAGAACCTCGAGCACGGCGCCGGCGAGAAGCGCTACACCAACGGTGACCGCTACGACGGCGAGTGGCGCGCGGGGCTCCCCGACGGCTGCGGGCGCTACACCTGGCGCGACGGCACCGAGTACGCCGGCGGCTGGCGCGCGGGGCTCATCCACGGCCGCGGCGCGCTCGTCTGGGCCAATGGCAACCGCTACGATGGCGGCTGGGAGGGCGGCCGCCCCCGCGGGCAGGGCACCTTCCGCTGGGCCGACGGCAGCCTCTACGTTGGCTTCTGGGGCCGCGAGGCGCCCGGAGGCGCCGTCCATCAGAAGGGCGTCTACTACCCGTCCCCGGCGGCGACGGGCGACTCCCCCCGGGCGCGCGACCCGAGGGACGTGTTCGCACGGGACCTACCGGAGTGCGTGCGCTCCGGAACCGAGGCCCAATCAGCGCTCACGTCTCTGAGATCCCTCAAATGGCTGATGCGGTCGGTCAGCGGGCGCGGCAGCTCGTCGCCTGGCCGGAGCAATGGCTCGGGAGGCAGCCTCGTGCACTTCTGGGGGTCGGACGGGGAGGTCAAGTGCGACCTTGGGGACGACTGGAGACGGCGGAGCGTCAGAGAAGGGAGGGGGCTGCCACCACCGGCGCCCGCTCTGGCTCCACACCTCCCCATCCCCAACGGCGCGCCCCTGCGGCTGTCCAAGAGGCAGGGGATGACCATTGCCAGAGGGCACAAGAACTACGAGCTAATGCTCAATCTGCAGCTCGGGATCAGGTGCATTTCTTGGTCGTGATGATTATCAAATAGATTTTTCTGTGTTACCTAGTCGATGAGCTTGAAAATGGCCATTTTATATCTCACATAGTTCCAAAATATTCTGTGATGCGACATTGTTAATTAAGCCTTTAATACTAGCTATCTGTGACAATTTATATCAACTTTCTGGGAAAGCAATGATCCCCTTCTCTCTTAACAATTTCTGCGTATTAAAGCCTTAAATTTTGCCATCGTGCATTGAGAATCTGTGGATTTCCTAGAGCTGGTCACCTGTGGCTCTAGGAAATCCTGGATCTAGAGCTACAGACATGTTAGGGCATTTATATGACTCATTCGTTTATATTTTAGATTAAATAAAAATATTTAAATCACTTTAATTTAGTGTACAAACTACAGATCCAGCATAGATCTTCGAGCTAGAGCTATGCCAAACGGGCCAGTAAGGGCTTCAAACTGGAACAACAGAGCATGTTCTGGATTTTGATGAGTAAACAGATGATTGAGTGTTGTACATCAGGCTTAGCACTGCCTTAGGAATTGTTATCATTAGTTGAAAAACTAATGACACTATTATACTGACTCAGTTCTGATTCTGCTTTCTGAAATAGAGGACAATGACTACACCTTACCTAATTTACTTTACCAATCATGCTTTATGTATGCACTTTCAGTTCTTGCGAATGTGCTACATATTATATCAGCACAATAGTTTCCTAATTCTTTTAATATATGTTTTCTTAGGTGAGAGGATTTGTTCTTATCTCTAGAATGTCATATTCCTTTCTGACAACAGAAATAAATTTCTTATTTCCTGAATGTGCTTTATGGAATAGGCATGCAGTAGGAAGGCAAGGTCAAGTTTTATTAGACCTGAAATCATCAGCATTTGATCCAAAAGAGAAAATGTGGACAAAATTCCCTCCTGAAGGCTCAAAATATACCCCTCCACACAATTCTTGTGATTTCAAATGGAAGGATTACTGCCCAAAGGTGTTCCGGTTGGTCATCGCTCCCATAATAAAGATGCATAGTATATGTTCTTAATCATTTCATGGCGTTATGTTCATCAACGTATACATCTGTTCAATTGCAGGACACTCCGTAAGCTGTTCAAGGTTGACCCAGCTGACTATATGTTGTCCCTCTGTGGAGATGATGCTCTTCGTGAGCTCTCATCCCCTGGCAAGAGTGGAAGCTTCTTTTACTTGACGAATGATGATCGTTACATGATAAAAACAATGAAGAAAGCTGAAGTGAAGGTATATCTCTTGCTGTCTTTTTCCAAATGCTTTCTATGCTTCTCATATATGCAGAAGTTTTTCTGAATGCATTATTACCTATTACCACACAGATGCTTCTGAGGATGCTTCAAGCTTACTACAATCATGTCCGTGCATTTGAGGATACCTTAGTGACAAAGTTCTTTGGCCTACATTGTGTGAAGTCTGGAGCACACCAGAAGAAGGTTAGAAAACTATATTATTGCCTGTAGCCTCCTCGTCACTTATCCTTGCTATTATTATTGTATTTTTCCTTTTTTTGGAGACGGATAGCAGGAACTATTATTCACTAAAGAGAAAATATAGTTTTACCAAGTTACAAAACTGATAGCAACTGGATTCATCAGGAACACTGACACCTAAACACCGAAAACACACAATTTTACATACCAATGCATCATACTTGTCATTGTCAAACAGAACATGTTAGTATTGAAACATCATTTATTTGGCTGACTTTATGTGTCCTTCGTACTTACTTCTCAGGTTCGTTTTGTGATAATGGGAAATTTGTTCTGCTCTGATCATACTATCCATAGGCGATTTGATCTGAAAGGATCATCTCTTGGCCGTATAACTGACAAGCCACCAGCAGAGATTGATGAGTATACAACTCTGAAAGACCTTGATCTTAACTTTATCTTTCGGTTACAGAAACATTGGTACCAAGAGTTTCAAAGGTGTGAATATCTTATGCCTGATTCTCATGTCATTATGACCTAAGGAGTGGTCAGTAACCTTGTTACTTTCACCCTTGTGCTAATGTAGATGTTAAATATCTTAAAGCAGGCAAGTGGACAAGGACTGTGAGTTCCTCGAGCAGGAGAAGATTATGGATTACAGTCTATTGGTGGGTGTACATTTTAGAGGTAAGGAAGACATATCTGCATCTGCAGACGGCAGATTTGTTGAAAGCTAAAATCCTGACTTTGTTATGTGCATTCATTGAAGGTGCCATTGACATTGATGGTGACAAACCTGCAACACCTCGCGTTTCAAGATGGGACAGGGATCATTTTCGTTCTGATCCAAATAGGTAATGATTCTAGTAAAATCCTAGTTATAGATTCCTAATTAGTCATTTTGTGTTTGCTTAAAAAAAAAGTCACTTTGCGTACCAGAACCCAGGTTGTCATTGGGTTAACTCGTTCTTCAGCCTTCTAATGTGATAATTGGTACTCAAACTTGTTCATGCATTCTAACAGTAATTTTATTAATTTTCTTTGGCTGAGCAGGTGGTCAAAAATTAAACTTGGCGCAAACATGCTGTCAAGAGCTGAACTAACAGTCCGAAAGAAGGATAGTGATGTTTTTGGAGAACCAACTGGGGAGTACTGTGATGTTATCTTATACTTTGGGATTATAGACATACTTCAAGACTATGATATTGGCAAAAGGCTAGAGCATGCCTACAAATCTTTTCAATACGATTCAACATCCATTTCAGCGGTTGATCCAAAACAGTACTCCAGGCGCTTCAAAGATTTCATATACAAAGCTTTCCAAGAAGATAAAGTAGATAGCTGAAATGGTTTTGAGACACTGCAACTGATATCGTCTGTAACTTCAAAATATGAAAGATCAAGCTGAGGACAGTGCATTGTGACATTTGATTGACAGGCTTGTACATTATCAGTTTGCTGCACCTTACAGGAATTCAGCAGCTTCTTAGGAAGGCGTCAGGATGATTGGGTCTCTGGAGCATCTGGTGGTCCCACAGTTTCCAGGAATCAGACTGGCTGTCATGTAAATATAAAGCAACGTGCACAGATACGGAGTTCAGTCATTCACAAAAAGTAGGAAATGTAACTTGCAGAATCAAATTATACATAGAAACATGTAATGGAATGTGCCGAGCCTTTCAGGGGTTGTAAATGTTATTTGTCTCAGGATACCATTCTTGTCTTGTCTCGGTACTTTTCAATAGATTGGGGGGCAAGGGGGAGTTTTCCGATTCCCAGATTTGCACTTTCTCTTCTTTTCTTTTCTTCCTTTCTTTCTTTCTTTTTTTTAACAAAGCACGACGAGGGCTTATTTGATTGATAGAGGCACTTCACACTTGGAGAATGTTGTCAGTCCAAAATCCTAATTCGACTTCGTTAACTGTTTTTTCCCTGGATGCCAGAGAACTACATGTCACTGCATTAAAGATTAAACCTCTATCTTTGTCATCCATTGATCTGAATGTATCCATTCAGTTATCTGAATACTTAAAAGAGAGAGGTGCGTTGATGGTGATTCTAATAAATGTAAGAGTAAGAAGAAAGCAAGGTTCATTATATCAGTTAATTTGAAGGTGGAATATAATCTGCTGAGAAATCATGTCTTTGGCCTTTCCTATACACTGCTGTGGTGGACCAGCTCGATGCAGCTCACAGCTGAGGCATCAAACGCATCAGTTTCTGGTATTCCTTGAGGGTCAGCTTGTGATGATCGCCATCTGCTTCGTATGTTAGTTTCTGTTTTTTTTTAAAAAAAAATAATGAACATAAGTATTTCGGCCTCCAACATCCACATCCACAAATGATTATAGTCGTTCAATACAAACTCACAGTACTTAGACCATACTTCACCATAGGGTGATACAAAATTTAAGACACAAGAATAAGAAACTAGACTTAAGCTTTAATCCTAATTCGGTTTGCCAACCAAACTTTGAGGAACTCCAGCACCAAGGCCCCGTTCGCGTGCCCTTAAACCCGGCTTGATCCGCTTATTTTTTCATCCGGAACAGTGTTTTTCTCTCTCAAATTCCTCCAACATTCCTCCAAACCATCCAGATTCCTCCAGAATTCAGACAAGCGAACAGGCCCTAACAATCAACTGAGGTCCTCGAGTGACACGTGTGGTACAACTTGAACGAACTTGAAGCTTGGCGTGGAAGATCTATGGCAGGTTCCCCTGACCTACACATCCAAACTATCCCCTCCTTCCGGCGGCAAAAAAACAAGAACCTGGCTAGCGTTTCAGTGATAAGGAGCAAGGACAACGCCGAGTGCCTCCGGTGAAGGCCCTCAAGACCCTGGGGGAGTCAACACATCACCTAGCTTATCTCGACCATCAGTAACCAAGGGCATCGGTGAGCTATGCCTACCCGTCATCACCCATTCACGCCTTGGGCCTCCACATGTTTACGTGTCTTTGGCACGAATCTCCTAGACGACGCCTCTAGGGAGAGAGATGACATCGAGCATGCGAGGACCCGCCCAAGCCAGCTTAAGCAAATTAACCTCAGTAATCCCTAGAGCTACCTTCCGCACACTATACTAGCACAAGTCACAGGACCAAGTTGCATAAATACACACATGACCACCATAAACTCAATATTCAATCTTATGAAGAAACTACACAAATCAGCGAAAGTATACATGAAAGATATTATATATCAAGTTAATAAATCTACTTTCTAATTTGAGACTCATACCTAACCTAAATGTGATTTGTGAGAGCTATGCTACCATCTTTCGCCTAGGTTGAGAGCCCTACGTTGCGATTTTAGTTTCTAGCTAATAACCCGTGGGCGCCTTTGAGCGCGAGCATCACCACAATAAGCTCAATTTTAATCTATTTTTAATTAATATTTTTAAAAATAATCTACTCAAAAACTATTTTTAATCTAACATGTTTGGTCGTGCCAGCCCGTGTGCCATGACCAAATCATGCCATATGCATTGGTGACAACTAACAAGGGCTTCTCATGCTGCCACTGCGGATTCGATCCGGAAGGTCCTTTAGCGCGACAAGTCGATTTTATTGCCACTCTGATTGGCGCGGCAGAAGGTGTGCCAAGCCAAAACTCATTGCACGATTAATTTTTCTATCCATCACAACAAATTATTTATCAAGATGAATTTGATCTCATAAAACTCAACAAATATATTGTACATGGTGTAGATAAACCATTTTAGGGACTTAAACAAGCCCAAGTTTCCTAGGTTTTGAAATATTTGATTTCAAAATAGGCCATGTGTTATAGTTTTTGAGTGTTTCTTAGGAGAAACAATTTCAGTTGATCTCTTTCTCCACTTAAATTCAATTAATAAAAGAGGTGCCCAAGAAATTCCCAAACTTAACTATAAGATGTACTCAAATTTGATTAACATCATGCCATAATTATATAAATCATAATGTGTGGTTCTACCATTTTGCTAACATGTACAATGTCATCTTTTGCATATTTTAAGTCTGGTAGAATCATGCAAAATCCAAGTCAAGGATTCTCTAGTAAGCTGGTTTAGTGTGACGTGCGTGGCTGTAGGTGCGGCACGTGGTGGAGGAGACGAACCCGGGAGAGCACACACAGCTCGGCGGGGCGGGCAATTATGCGAGCGGGTCGCGCCGAGCTCGGCGTCGTGGCGGAGCAAAACTTTTACATTTGAAATACTGCGTGGGAGGAGAGACAAGAAACTTTGAAAGGATTTGCGGGGGATATTTCCGTTCGGGTTCTCTGGATGGGGACAACCCGGGACGCACACAGCGGCATTGCCGAGAGGAGGTGCGCGAGCTCGGCGTCGTGGCGCAAAACTTGGAGGACGAAGACGACGACGATTTGCGGGGGCGCGCGGTCGCGATGGGGACGGTGAGGCATTGCCGAGAGGAGGCGCTTTTGGCGATGGACGACGACGGGGGGCCGCCGACGGTCGCGCCGGCGACGGGGGGGCCCTACGCCGGCGCGCGGCGTAGGTCGCCGCGGTAGGTCGCGCGGGCCGCGGCGGCAGGGCGAGACTATAGCCAAGGGCCACAAGAACTACGAGCTCATGCTCAACCTGCAGCTCGGCATCAGGTAGGTGCCGACTTTACCTGGCCGTGTGTCTCATTTCTTCATCTCAAATGGTTGTGGTTGTGGTTCTGGCTGATGATCCCTTCCAAAGCAAAAAACGCTTGGTTCACCACATTTATCCGGTAATTGATGACCTCTGTTGATGCAATGTGTGCTTAAATCATTGGGCATTTATTCTCTCATATTATGCCATTGTCATCATAAATCTGTTGATTTTTAGTATTTGGTTGGGATTCGTTCTTATCGTCATTGGAGATTAGATCATCGTGGTCCTATATGTAAAAGCTGCAAGATTTTTCCTTTTTAATGAGAACCTATGATTGCTGAACACAGCAGGAGCTGTTCTTGAACAATGCCAAGCGATGAATTGATGAATGGTTTGTTTTCTCCCCTCCAGCCATGCTATGAGTTTTTTTTTTTTAACATGAGATTTCAAGACGATCACCTAGTCTAATGCGATGTTTTTCAATGTTTTTTTAACGAACATGTTTTTGCTACGATTGAGCTTTATAATAACGGTGGCTAATGTCCTGGAAATGATGACATAGAAAGGTCTACCCCTGCTATTGCATTCGAAGGGCATGGCTGGTAGTATTATGCAAACACCGTGTGCCTTTAGACTGCAATTAATCGGCAGAAATGAATGCAGAGTTGCAGACAAGTATTTCTACGCTTGGCACATGATCTTTGGTTGCACGCCCAAGCTTGGCAAGTCACTTTTACAATGCGAGGCACCACTCATTTTTCTATCATATAAAGTTGAAAGCATAAGAGTTTAACAGATTGCACAGGGGAAGTTGAAAGCATAAGGAGACATAAGAGCTTTGCAGATTGTATGGAGAAAGTCCAGGGACATAAGAGTTTGGCAGATTGTATGGGAACCTAAAGAGTTTAACAGATATACACAGGATTGGCTTTTCTGCATTCTAGTTTTCAACAGCTTAATTTTTCGCTGGATAGTAGTCAGCATTTCAAACTCTTCTGGCATGAAGAGTTTTTGCCATAAGTAGTTTATTTATCATGTACCATGTACAGATGCAATTGTACTCCTGAAATTAAGAATGCCATAAGCCTTTTAATACATGAATATATGAATATAAATATGTTTATGCCCCACTCATCTTGTCTGCATGACAGGCACGCAGTAGGAAAGCAAGGTCCAATTACGCTTGATCTTAAGTCATCAGCTTTTGACCCGAAGGAGAAAGTATGGACAAGGTTCCCTCCGGAAGGCTCAAAATACACCCCTCCACACAGTTCGTGTGATTTCAAATGGAAGGATTACTGCCCGCAAGTATTCCGGTAGGTTATCACTCCCATCCATAATATATATGTTACACTTTGACTATCGTGTCATGCATGTTCATTGGCAGTTTAACTTAATTTGTTCTGAACTGAATCGTAGGACATTGCGCAAGTTGTTCAAGGTTGATGCCGCAGACTATATGCTCTCTCTTTGTGGAGACCAGGCTCTCCGAGAGCTCTCATCTCCTGGTAAGAGTGGAAGCTTCTTTTATCTCACAAGCAATGACCAGTACATGATAAAGACGATGAAGAAATCTGAAGTGAAGGTTTGTGTGTTTTCTTGTCCAAGTACTTCCTTGACTCCATAGTCCATAGGTCATCAGCGGCTTTGTTGTTAATCAACTGAACATTTGTTATCATAATATCATATAGATATTTCTGAAGATGCTTCGAGCTTATTATAATCATGTCAGATCATTTGAGAACACTCTCGTTACAAAGTTTTTTGGTCTTCACTGTGTCAAATTAGCTGGAGCTAACCAAAAGAAGGTCAGAAACGAGTATATATCTATTTATCATGGTATAACTAGTTAGCTGTGATGATTACGATATCATGGAAACTAGTTGGCTGAATCCTGATTCTCTTTTCTGTCTGTACTATCAACCAGGTTCGTTTTGTCATAATGGGAAATCTATTCTGCTCCGATTACTCTATTCATAGGCGATTTGACCTGAAAGGTTCATCCCTTGGACGTACAACTGATAAGCCACAGACAGAGATTGATGAGTACACTACTCTGAAGGATCTTGATCTCAACTTTATATTTCGATTGCAAAAACATTGGTACCAAGAGTTCCAAAGGTGAGTGATGCTAGAGCTGATAAGAAACCATTAAAAATTATACATATTAACGTAAAGGTTAAATCTGTTGAAGCAGACAAGTCGACAGGGACTGCGAGTTTCTGGAGCAGGAAAATATCATGGATTATAGTCTTCTGGTTGGTGTACATTTTAGGGATACTAGGGATAGGCTATTGACCGGAGGTTGGTTGAAATGAAAACTATTTTAATATTTTTTACATGGTTATCATGTACGTAACAAGGTGCATTACCGCATTACTTGAAGGTTCATTTGATAGTGACAGCAGCAGAGGATCGTCGCCTCACTTGTCTAGAGGAGATACGGATCCAAACAGGTAAAACGGGACACTCAATATGCTTCGTTTTGGTAAAACAGGATACCAATCAAAACGCTTGCAGCTTGCTAGATCAGGGATGAGGGGGGAGGGGACAAATTATACCATATAATTTGCTGAAATTTTTCTGACAGATCCCAACCGTATGTCAAAACATGGAATCCAACATTTTTTTCATTCCCTTCATCTGTGCTGGCTCTAGTTGCAAATTTTGGATGAATTGATGCTTTCTAATGTTAATGTAACAAAGCTCTTTTTGGACAGGTTAGCCAAGATAAAACTTGGGTCAAACATGCCGACAAGAGCTGAACGGACAATAAGAAAGAGTGACTGTGAAGTGCAGATTATGGGAGAGCCTACCGGGGAGTTCTACGATGTCATACTATATTTTGGGATCATAGACATACTCCAAGATTACGATATCAGTAAAAAGCTTGAGCATGCGTACAAGTCTTTCCAATATGACCCAACATCCATTTCGGCAGTCGATCCAAAGCAGTACTCGAGACGCTTCAGAGATTTCGTATTCAAAGCGTTCCAAGAAGACAAGTTCGATTTGTGAAGACAAATGGGAGCTTGGGAGTGGGAGCTACCGTTGCCGCTGACACAGATAACCAGTGTTGAAATGTAGAGACATCCATGGCACTGCTCGCATCGCGTTGCATTGCAAGCAGAGCTTTTCTACTTCCACACAGACTGCAGCGCACGACAGAAGCTTCAGAAGAAGTCGTCAAATTGATGAAGCCCCTGCCTGCGGACTCTGATGAGGGATTCAGCTGGCACTCATGTAGAGAAATAAGGCTCCAATTCGAGATGTCGGTGCGTTTCAATAAGCAGGTTCAACAGTATTTTTCATAAAATAGTCATTTGGCAAACTGCTCTCGCGCAGCTGCATTTCTACAGCTGCTATGTCACACTGCACCGTGTGGTGTGGCATAGCGCGGCGATGGCAAGCTATGCCTAAGAAAAAGTATACATGCATATAGAAATCGCTGATATTAGTGTAGAAGCTGACAACCTACAGAGAAATTTGTAATGACAGTTCAGGGATGTAAATCTTTTTACGAGGCAACAGGTCACAGTTCTTATTATCTGGTAGTGCTAGACTGCTAGTAGTGTGCATTGAATATATTTTCTGATGGAATTGTCTTGGGTTGGATGATTTCAACCCACAATATGCATTGTTTCGGCTACTATCTCAGATCAGTTCAATTGTAAGTCCATCCAGATTAGCTCCAAGTCAAAGTTTTCTATTTTCAACTACAGCTCCAACTACACTCCAGTCCGCGAGTCAAACGTTCAGTGTGGCGGAGGGAAATAAATTGGATGGACCCTGGATCCATTAGCTCCTCCATGCGCCCCCATCACGGATGGTTGACACGTGACCTACTAAGAAGATCTCGGTAAGGGCCCGCTCGGTTACAGTAGAATCAGCCCAGGAATTGATCCAACTGATGAAGTTTATATAAATTTAGCTAGCATTCCAGCCAAGAATTTTTCCAGGTGATCATTCCAGGTGAAACGAACAAGGCCTGAGGGATTGCGCAGGCAGAGAGGGGCAGTGTGAAGATTGAAACGAACATTTCGGACAGTCTTGTTCTAAAATTTCTATTAATAACTGTACACATTCTTTTCCTATTCAGAAGAATATGAACTGCATAGAAATTGGCTGGAAAGCCTGGCAGACAAGCGACACAGAACTGAATCAAGCCACAAGCGATGGGCACTAATTGCAAGGATAAAACACAGCCTCAAGCCTACCTCGAATTATTTATAAACTCATGCTGGGTTCTCATTTGATCCCAGTTTTCCTCATCCTTTGCACTAGGCATGAATCAAACGGCCATACAAGTAGTCAACCTATCCAATTTCTATGAAAAGACGCACAAAATACATATACACCGCCACAACACTGGAAAAACTGTCTAAAAGGCACCTCCATGACACAACATTACATACAAAAGACTATCACACATCCCACTTGAGCTATTCTCGCGCGACACAAAAGCAAAAACATATTGAAGAACAAAATACATTTACACTCGCATATGCAGTTTTCTACAATTGCCAGGCGGGGAGAAAAGAACCCTACTGAAGAATTTACAATCATGAAATTGAATGGTCATCCTACCTTGGGTGGTTCCAAGGAGATGGTGGCTTGTATGGAAAACCCTGAGGAGCAGATCCACGTCCTAAATCAAGACTATGAAGTTGTTCCATCAGTTGCGACCTTCGCTCCTTGAAGAAATCTAGTCTAGTTGTTAGTTCTACCAAAGTGGAGGATGTGACCATTGGTTGCCTCCCAAATTCAATGCCCTAACATACAAAAATATAAATCATCTTAGAAGCTACAGCAGCATATTTAACAACAAAGCACTGCAAGTCTCGCTTACCTCTGCTAACTTTGGGACATTGATGGACACAGAGGTGTTCTCTGTTGACATACTTGTTGAGGCTTCTGTGCCTCTTGATTCGCTTGAGGAGGCATCAAATGAAAGCTTTCGTGTGAGTGGCCTCGAAGAACCATAAGGTAGCACATGCTGCTTGATGTTTCTCCATTGTGACGACTCCACCGAACTCTCCTGCAGACATGATTCAATGTAAGTATTGCTTGATGCAGTATAGAATCCACCAACTTTTCATCAGATTTAAATGGGAATGCCACACATAACCAGTCATTTTAGTGTATAAAATTTCCAATGTAGTTGATAATGGATGGACATGTAGACTAACGTGTTATGAACACCGAGATAAAGCTCCAAAAAATTTCTCCATTTTTTTACTATGACAAACTCAACTTTAGCACATGGAAATTTTGCAGTAAATATTAAACCTCTTGACTAAAGGTGTCCATTTTACCAGAACACTGCAGACCTGCGGAAGTTAATTTTGAAATTATAAGCATGAAACTCCAACTGCTGCTTCTGTGTAATTTGGTCACTAACAGCTTTAGTCAGTAATCAAGGCATGACACTCAGGTATTCATTTTCTATCACTTAATTTTTGCTTACCAGCTGGACAGGTTTTAATTTTCTAATTATACCAGCCATGAACAATAAGAGTACCATTATATTGCAAAACTGAAAGTTTGTAATCAACATAGCATTTCAAAAGAGAACTGAATCATGCAAGCTAACAAGCCAAGCTCTAGGAATTGGAATTTCAACAGGTTTCAACTTAAATACGAATATTGTGTAAAAAAGAATTTCATAACATACCTCATTTCTCTGCTTCTCTTGATTGCAGAAAGCAAGGTTCATATCAAATCCTTGTTGAACAAAGTTTCTGGTAGATCAAAAGTACCATGTCAAAATCTGGGGAACATGGGATACACATCACATGTCTAGAAGCATTGACCTGCTAATTGCAAATGCAAGAATAGTCTAATCCAGTGACATAGCGCATACAGTAGAATCTACAATACAACTTACAACCAAGTTTAGCATGATTCTCTGATATTTAAGAAATGAATTCCCTTGAATGGCTTAGAACTACAGACAAATGCCCTTGGATTCAGACAGTTGCAAGAAACCAAATTCCAACATCACCCAAGATCTAGAAACATCCCAAAGGAAAGAATTTGTATCTTACTGCTGTGAGAAGTGACCAGGAAGGCGGTGATGACGATCATTTGCATCCACTACAGAGCCATACTGGTGTTTATGTTGTTGATTGAGTTGGAGGTGAAGCTCTGCAACCTTCTGTTTTAATCTTGCAACATCAGCTTCAGCGAGAGCAATCTCCTCAAGCTCTGCCCTTGTCTAAAGTACACAGGGAAGAAAATGAGACTCAATAAAACAAAGCCAGTAAGTGTAGGTATGGTAGAAGGTAGTAAGGTACCTTCACATCCATCGAGCGAGCACTTGAAAACTGTCCAGAAGACATGCTCAAGCCAACCTCCAATGCAGCTCGCAGATCCCTCTCAGCTTGTAGCTGTTCTTGCAACCTCGAGACCTACAATTATAACAGTTGTAGAAAGTACTATTATAAAAGTTATAAAACCATGTACACATCTGGATTATTCAACAATAATATCAGCAGCAAAATAAAGGGGAAAGTACACATTTGACACCCCCAACTTTTGGATTATGTTCAGTTTAAGCCTTGAATTTAGCACGGGTAATACTTTTTGTCCCCTTGATTATTGAGTTGTGTGCGATTCAAACCTTCCATATAGCTAGCTTATAGGTTACAGTTACTGACAGATAAAGGACCGTCTATAATTTCCATCTATAGGCAGGACCACCCCAGTCTAGCAGGGACACAGATTTGCAAGGCTATGCTTCCTCAGACTGTCATCCCCCCACCAAAAAGAAATAAGGTAAACTTCTTTCCATTCTTGCCTAGCGACCAAGATTTTCACACTTGTGTCTAGGCGGCAAAATTTCGTATAGAACGCTAATCCAAAAGCAGGTTTCCTAGTGAGACGCAAGAGAGTTCTGTAGTGTTCTTGCTTCTCTCCTCCATGTGCCCCCCCCCCCCCCCCGCCCCCTTCTTTTATGTTGTAACCTCATCGCGAGATCTTTCGGGCCTAGAAATAGGCCATGTAACTTGAATTTCCTTTTCTACCTAAATAGAGAGGCAGAGCTCCTACCGTTTTTCTTCTTTGACAGAAAAAAAAAAGTTCAACAGAGGAAGAGTCTTAGTCAAAGAGGTTTCCAGTTTCCTCAATCTTTCTCATGCAAAACTGTGTGCATGAGATTTTCATCTCGCAAAGCACCTAAGTGAAAAGAAAGAACACATCTCCTTCCTTTTTTATTACCTTTTCTTGCATGTGTACAAGGCCCAATCCATTCTTTTCAAAAACGAATTTTGAAGAACTACTAATCCTTAAAACTTTTCAAGGAATCCTTCATTAGTGGATGTGAATTCTTTTTCAGCTCTTTCAACCTTGGTATCACAGACACTAATTATACAATAGGTATAGGGTGTTACAAAACTATTTAAAAAAGCAAATTAAAGCCAACAGGAGAATATAATGACATCCACCAACACATCTCCCAACAAACCAGTAGCAAGTTCATAGTAAAAGCTCTTGACAGTTTGAATAACATGCTCCAGAGATGGGGGACTATACCTAGAAATCCAAGGTAAACAGGACATCCCAGGGGCTAAGGTACCAAAGTTATACTCTGTTCCAAATTATAAGTCATTATGGCTTTTCTAGATACATAGTTTTTGCTATGCACCTAGATATACATGATGTCTAGATACATAGTAACAGCTATGTATCTAGAAAAGCCAGAACCACTTACAATTTGGAATAGAGTGCTTTCCTTCTTAAAAGTTTCTAAAAAACAAACCATGGATAAGCAAAACTGACAAGACAAGGAAATGGAGCATACATCCTGTTCCAAAGCCAATCTGCGTTCATGTAGCGCTTGTTTTCTTCTTTCCAAACTCGCCTGTAGAATTGCATTCCCTCTAGCCTGAGAGGCACTTACTCTATTAGACTACAGGAAACCACTAGATCAAGGTTAATGAGCACATATGTGCATTCTTCCCCTACCTCTTTGGCAATTCTGTTTTGCAGATCATTCTTCGCAATCTCGAGCCTTTGAATAGCAAGCCTGAAATGTTTATTTGCGTAATAAAAGTAAATAAATTGAACTCTGGTTACAAGCATCCAAGAAAAGAAAGGAAAGTACCAAAAGAAAAGCGTGCTTTGTTTGTAAAACGCAGAGGCAGATGTGGTAACATAACAAGAAAGCTAAGAAACAATTATTGTCATTGTTAAATAGTGAGCTTCAAATACAAACAATATTCCATATTTATAACTAAGTACTCCCTCCGTTCCAAATTATAAGTTGTTTTGACTTTTTTGGTACATCTATTTTGCTATGCATCTAGATATAACGTCTGTCTAGATACATAGCAAATTCTATGTACCAAAAAAGTCAAAGCGACTTATAATTTGGAAAGGAGGTAGTAAGAATGGACAAAAATATGCTACAAGACTACTGTCATAAAGGGTGGTATTAAATTCCCTCAATGCAAATTACTTCTCATAGTTACAACCATGGTTATTAAGGCAGTAAGGCGAGGCCTGGCGACGGACTACCGCCTTACACTTAAACGACTAAAGCGTGAGGCGAGGCGACAACTTAAGAATTTAAGCAAAACTTAAAGCATCAGCTTAGAGCAGTAGTTGACGAAGAAAAAAGAAAAGGAAAAAAGAAAAAGAAAGGAGTAAGAAATGGACTGGCCCAGCCCACCAGGCAGCCCATGTGCCCCTCCCCCTCCTGGCATGGTGGCTTTATCTAGAATGGTTCCCATCTCCCGATTTCTCATAGTTACAATTACAACAATCAACAAATTCCACTCCATGAAAAATTAGTCACATATGGTTAATGCTTTAATGGCAAAGAGCTTACTCTTCTTCTCCAGATGAATCGACTGATTCTGAGTTTTGGCTCTTCCTTGCCTGCATGAACCATGCATAAGAATCAGTATTTGAACGAGGCTAATGCTATACTTAACACAAAAACAAGAGCAAAATGGAATTCAATTAGAGTGCAATCAAAGGAAAACAGAAAAAAAAAAGTAAACTAGTTTTCTTGCTTACATTATTCCTCCCCCAAAAGTTACTCCGCTTCACATGTGGGTGAGATCCATTAATTTTGTTTGACTGTCTCTCTACAGAATATTCAGAACTTTGGCTCGGTACAGAAATTCCAGGATCAAAAGAAGAAAGGATCTCCCCCATAGACAGAGTCTCATGACCAACTGTTGGATTAGAAGGATTGTTTTCACTGAGTAAGGTGTCCACATTTGCTGAACCGTTTTCAGTTGAACGGCTATTTTGTACTTTGCTCAAATTCAAATTTCCTTCCAACACCTCCACAGGGCGTTCGAGGTATGACTCCTCAGCATTGACTGCCTGTTCAATCAGGAAAAGGGCAGTAAGCAACAGACAAAGTACAGCATGGAAACTAGCACATCAACAAATACAGCATTAAATATTAGAACTCGCTATAACAAAACCTAGAAAACAGTCAACACAAGGAATGTTGGCGCCAGAAAGGAATGTAACAAGCAAACATGCTATCATAAAAATTGGAAATCCACCAACAAACCCTTAAACATAGTTCTTCCTTAGATGCATATCCAAAATTTAACACAGACAAAATGGGGCTTCTGGCCTGCACTATCATTTAATTGCATACACACTAGATGCTGCTAGGTAATAATGAAAATTGGCAACACTTCCACTCAAGCCATTCATATTTCTATTGATCAATGACAATGTTAAGTATATCAAGCCCATATATTGCAGGCGCATATGGGCTTGATATACTTTAACAGAAAATCGGACACATCACGCTTGGTATGCCACCATTTCATATCATCTCTTGAACACCAGTACCATACTCACACTAAAGACTCACAGTAGTAATAGTAAAACCACCAAACACCAATTATCAGAAAAATCAAAAGAATGAAGAACACAAAACCAAACCTTGTAGTCATAGAGGTCGCTGCCAGCATATCCACTGCTCTCACTCAATTTTCCACTAAGTATACGCTCCACGCCATTGTCATCATTCATTTCTTGATCTACATCATTTTCTGCATCATGAAATCCATTGTCCTTGGCATCCAAATTCCCATCATCAGTTGATGCTTCAGTACCACTATCTTCAATTTGAGATTCAGGTGACAAGGAACATCTGAGGTGTTCATCCTGAAAAAATGGTAATCATAGATGATCAATAGGGAGTGATGCTTTCTTTCTCTCTCATGTGCAAATTTTTAAGCACTGCTAACATGATATATGCTCAAATACATTTTTCTAGAGCCAAATTCAATGCGGATACTGCAAAAGATTAAATCAAAGGCTGAAAGAATCTTACATGAAAAATGCCATCATATTCCTCCAAGAGAGTTGCGACAATTCCTTGAGCACTGTTTGCGGCATTTGCTGCAGCAAGAAGCTGAGCAGAATCGTCACCATCCATATCAAATACCTCATCCATCTCACATTCACCAGCCAGAAGTGGACGCAACAGAAGAGGCGCCATACAGGCAGCAACTGCCGATGCAGTCATTCGATTTTCAGAAGTGTGAGATGCAATGATGTGCATCATTTTTAAAATTCTACAGAAAAAAAAGGAAAAACATTACAACTATTTGAGGAACGATTTTTTGTAATAACAAATGTTCCAATACCTATGCTTCACATCATTAATAGCAGGGATTAAGAAAAATGCAATAAATACATTCACTTAATGTTGTAAAAATTGTAATTCTGAATAAAGTAGACAAATATTGTGAAGCCAAGGAGTATTAGTGATTATTTTAAGTGCAAGTAGCATCTGCAAGACAATAATGACATGCTTAGCCTCATTAGCAAACTGTATATCACACACAAATTATCATGCAGTGCATTTAGCATAAGCTATTAACCTGTCTGACCAAGAGAAAGTCTACCGATAAGATAACTTACCCAAAAAATTAAACTAGATGTTATCCAGTGCTTAAGGATATTGCTATGATAAAAAAAATGAAAAACTAACCTCTGCAACAACCTCCGATTGGGCTCAGGAAATGTCTCAGATATAGCTGAACGCATAGCATTTATCCTAGCATCCTTAGTTTCCAGGCCTAGGGGCAAGTGAAACAGGGTAGGAACAGTAAGCCACATAGTAAACATCAAAAGAAAAAGAATGCATGAATAGTCCTGGGCTCTTGGATACATCCATAATAATCATCTGAGTTATTAAGATGCAACACCACTACTAAAGTTTTAGTCTAAAAAAAGTTTCGTAAGCTTCAGATGAACCCAACATGACCTACCAACAAAGAGAAATCCACAGGTGCAAGTTCTGCTAGTTATATTTGGCCAGTGACCAAAGTAACCAATGTTACTCGGATACCTGAATCCTACATAATTGTGTGAAGCTGGACACCACACTTGTGTTGGATTCCAAATGGTATCTGCCGTGTACCAAACAAATTTGATGCTTCCATCAGCCACACCCAAGTTGGACTCTGAAGAGAGCTGCCTTATGTTTATACCCAAAAAAACACAGAGGGCTCCCTTTAGGTATTTTGTATGAACTACTCCCTACAGTCACAAGAGCACTATTTTGGACATGGACTTTGACTGCTTATTTCTACTATACTATGTTTACAAACCAAAGCAAAATTTATATTAAGAACTTTTTAGACAAACCTGCATGCACGCTACCAAATGTTCAACCTTAACAAGCACAAAGTAATTGATTATCAAAGTTTTCATAGGCTGACTGCAAACAACCCAAACCATCACCTGTATGACTGTTTACCTGTTTACAGTACTAAACAAGATACTTCCTAGACAATCATCAGCCCCACCACACCATCCATAAAGAGATTTAAGGCATATAATATTTACATCACATCACAGAACATATAAATAGTCAAGCATAACTGGCTTAAACTAAATACAATACTTACGAAACGCTTCCAATAATGCTGTACAGCAAGAAGCAGGCACGGGTGATGATGGTAGCTCTCGGAGAACATGCTGAAGAGGCATCCCAACCAATACAGTTAGTGAGAAGCAATTATCAACTATTCATGATCTGTGGAGCATCAAAACAAATATGAAACTGCAATTGCATGGGTACCTTTACACAGTCACCGACAATGTGAGCATCCTCATCTGCTGAAAACTCGGTCCTTCCTGGTATGGAATTGAAATGATATGTAGGCTAATCAAACAAATGTTGTCATACCAACACAAGAAGCTGCCAAAACCAAAGACCTGATAACAAATCTCCCTCCCTCCCTCCCTCTCTCCTCTCTTAATGCATAGCAGTGGCAGGCAAGGCGATATGAACATAAAGGAGGAAAGAAAGGGGAGGGGGGCTATACTACTGACCCAGCCCATCCACTCCCATAAGGCCATAATCATACTTCACTCGATGCCTCCCTGTACCTCCACCTATGTTTCTGCATTCCCTTTCAAAGCAGCGCCAAACACTAGATCCCAGTATCCCTCCCTCATGCAGCGCTGTCGCTACTCCTTGTCACTCTCCATGCCCCCTCACTGCCTGCACCACCCCTCAGATAGAATACAGACGCATCACCCTTCCAAGTTGTTGACCTACGGGATCACCGTCTGACGACAGTGAACCAGATAGCCTCCAAACCACTAGCCTCGCAGCCCTGGCCTTCCAGACCACTAGTCTCCAGACCCCTGCCTCCCAGACCACTAGTCTCCAACCTCCATACCACTAGTCTCCAGACCCCTGGCCTCCCAGACCACTAGTCTCCAGCCTCCATACCACTAGTCTCCAGACCCCTGGCCTCCCAGACCACTAGTCTCCAGCCTCCAGACCACTAGTCTCCAGACCCCTGGCCTCCCAGACCACTAACCGTGGCGACCACTGTACCGGCTTTGTCCGTACCCACACACTACGAATCGAGCTAGAAGAAGAAGGGAGAACAGAGCAAGCACGCACAATACAAGACAACAAAGTTGGCCGAGGCCCTGTCTGTGTGATGGCAAATCTGAGCTCTCTTTACTGAGTTGCCTTGGTGCCCTATTTATACAACTCTACCTATCTAACTAAAGTACACAGTAGCACATCTTTGTAACAATAACTAGATAAGCATATGAGGCTGACTCTGCGGCCCCACGCATGTGCCTCACAAGATCTTCTGCAGTGAGCTGCAGGCGGCGCCTGCACTGCAGCTGCTCATGATCACAATGAGAGGGCAAAGTCGGCGCCGCCTTCCTCTGCTGTGTTCACACAAGGTGGCAGTAGATTAGCTAACACAAGTCGACTTCAGCCACTACTCCCCTCTATATCAACTGCCACCACAGCTGACTGGAGATGGTGCTTCCCTGGTCCAACAGCCGGAGCCAGCAGGGAGAGTTTCTTATTAGCCTTGTTGGCAAGTTCCCTTCCTATCATCTCCCTCCCTCCCTCCCACTGAATTCCGTGCCTTGTCGCCTAGGCGAACAATGTTTAATAATACTATTCAAAAGAAATGGTGCCAACCTTGTTCATATTCTTGCAACCTCCTGTCAACTTCTTCCACATCTGCAGCCTGCCTCAAAATTCCTTCCACTTTTATTCCTGCAAGAGAAGATTTGCAAAACAATCAAAACTCATGCCAAGGAAATTAACTTAGCAACATGTAAAAACTTCAGGTTCAAGATAGTTTTTGCCCCCACCATGTTTCTCAAGAAAGCGCAGGGCTTTTTCTAAAAAAGAAGGGCTGCCATCAATATCCTCAAGTGCAAGCAGAATTGGCCTGCCTGTCACCAATGACTTGATCGGCCTCTTCTCTCTCCCTGTGGACAATGGGGAAAGGCATAATTAATAAAGTTCTGAAGATGAGAAGAATGAAAAGAAACAGTGCAGCAGGCTAACAATTTGGAATAGCTCCTTCATATGTGTCAGTTGTGTCATTGCGAAATATCCCATTATGTCCCATCACAAGAGCTGCATTTGGAGCTTGTGCAAGAGCTTCTTCCAATGCTGTTTTCCACTCAAACAAATCTTCAGAAGTTTCTGCCTGTATTATGATTAACAGAGGTGAATTTTTGAAGAGAAATAGAGAACACAAAAAACTTTTATCAGAGGGACCTAATTATTGAGTCAAAAAGAAATGCCGAATACCTTAAGAGTGAATGCACGGCCATCACGACCATCTGGGAAAAGGACGGTCAACAACTTCTTGTCTTCTCTGACTACCACACTGCAAGTGAGAAGTGCTCATAATACAGTTACTGATGCACAACAAAAAGGAACATGAAAAAGGAATTACAAGACTGAGATAAATACCTCCCAGAATTGTTCAAATCAATTCCTCCTAGAGTAACATTCACTTCACCTCTCTGGGGCAACGTACTCTGCAACTCCAACAAAAGGTTATTAGTCAAGTGAGAATGTGTGCTTACACGAGATATAAATTGGATGGGTAAAATAACAAGAGAAAAAAAATGGCCATGTAGTAGTTCAATTAAATTCTACTAGGAATATCAGGGAAGAAGAACAAGCTGCTAGGCACAGCTAAGAATCTTGCTCTATAGGCTAGAATCAGGGTATAGTTACAGTGGACAACAAACCAAGAGTGAAGGCCCCAGCGCCAGCAAGCAGTCATGAACCATGAGGGCAGTGTTGTATGGCTGAGGCAAGGAGGAAATGTCATTCTGATTTCTGCTTGTTCTTTTTTGATAATCCTCCTCTTTTAAAAGAATTTAGAACTAATTGTTAGGGCGGAAGTTTATTTAAAGGATCAAATCTCTAACTTCCTTATCTAATTTAGCCAACTTAATGGGCAACAAACAAATCCTGATTGTGGACCTGCTGCTCATAGCATGGGGTTTATCATTCCCAAATAAGTGGATCTTTGATGCAAATCTTTATACAACTATATGGTATCCAATAACATAAGTTAGTTCTTATACATCCAAAGCAAGGAAGAAGCACAGTACAGAAAAAGGTGTGGCACATGATAACATTACTGCTGCATGTAAGACATATAGGGCGTGTTTGGTTCACTTCCTCGCCAAGCCTGGCTAGCAAAACTAAGACAGGCTAGCTCTAGCTAGCTTTAGCCAATGCAAGCAGCACATGTTTGGTTGCCTGTACTGTCTAAGCCTAGCTAGGAATCGGTGTGTTTGGTTGCCTGATTTAGTTTGCATAGAATCACCTCTTCCTTCAACGGGTAAGTTTACCCCTTTGAAGACTTTGGTCGAACAGATGGTGGGCATCTACGCAGAGCAAGGCACCTCGGCGAGCAAGGTAGCAGGCAGCGATTCGTCCTCGTCCACCGGCCGGCATAGGACCTCCTCCGCACGAGCCGGCGGCCGCGCGACACCCTTGGCGCACGAGCCGGCGGCCGCGCGACACCACACTTGCCAGCGAACGAGCACGGCGAGTACGAAGAACAGCACGACGGTGCAGCTGAGCTGCGAGCTCTACTACGCACAAGTACGAAGAACAGCGCGATGCATGGTGCAAGTGCAAAAACAGAGAGGGGGCAGAGCGCGGTGACAGGGGCGCTAGGCAGCCAGGTAGGTCGCGTCGCGGCTACCGGATAGCCAAGCAAGCCTAGCAACAAATCTCCATGGAGAAGTTGGAGTCCAGCAGCTCCTCGATCATCTGCTCGACGTGCTGCTCCTCCAGGAACCTGCTGCCCCATTGCGCGCCCATCGGTGGAGTCGGGGCCGAGGCGGCTACCGCCGCCTCCCTCGGCCGCTATGCAGCCTGCACGGACGACAGGTTGAACCGGTGCAGCTTCTCGACGAACGCAGCGGAGAGGAACGACGGGGAGGCGGCGGCGACGCGGAGGCGGCGGCGGGGAAGTTGGTGCGGGCCGGCTGGATCTTCTGGAGGAGGAGCAGGGCTCGCCGGCCAGATCTTCTGGAGGAGGAGGAGCATGCTCGCCGGCCGGTGCCGTGGTGGAGGAGGAGGAGGCTCGCCGACTAGTGGGGTGGAGGAGGAGGAGGGGGAGGAGGGGCTCGCCGGCCAGATCTTCTAGAGGAGGAGCATGCTCGCCGCGGTGGACCGGCGGCGAGAGAAGGATGCGGCCGCGGTGGGACGGCCTGGCAGCGCGGTGGGAGCGGCGCCACGATGCAGGACCGCCGCGAGGACCGAAGCCGGAGGGAGGGAAGAAGACCGAATCGGGAGGACCGGAGGTTACGCGAACGGCCACTCGCTCCTAGCCAAGCCTGGCTCCGCGAAAACGAGGGGTGCGGGCGTTTCCAGGAAGCCACCTAATCCATACAAAATGGGCTTGTCCAAGCCTGGCTAGCAGGCCATACAGGGAACCAAACAGGCCCAAGTTGCATTATGCAATGCCTGGCTAGGGGCCAAGCCAGGGAACCAAACACACCCATAGCAGAGAAGAGATTGCCTTATAAACATATCAACACTTCAATAGTGAAATCAACCAGCAGTCTACTATTGAGGAAGTGAACCAGCGAATACTCATGCATGTTGTTTGTTTATGTATGAATGCAGACAAACTGAATTTCCAGGGTGCAATTTGGAGAGAAGTATCCAAGTTCTAAGTTACCAGATCCATAAGTAGTACTCCCTCAGTCCAAGAATGATGAGCGCATAACGTATGGGGCCGAGTCAGACACTAGCGTCGCTTCACAGCGCGCACGCTGTTGGCAAATCTGGCTAGCTCTTGCTGTTTTCCGTTGTATGTGTGATGGGCTAACACAAGCTGCACTAGTTGCATCGGCGTTGTCACGTGGATCACACAAGCGTGATTGGCTGCACGTGGCTGAGTGGCTCCAATACAATGACGATTAATTTAAATGCAAGTATGCAACACGGAGAGGGATTTCCTCCCCTTAGTCTCGGTGTCCAACCCTTTAGGCACTTATCAATTCTGGATGGAGGGAGCATCATTTTATCAGTTAAGGAAATCTACGTTGTACTACCACGAGAAGTAAATCAACCATCAGATGTTACAGTTGATGGTAATTTCTCCTTGGAATGGTTTATATTGAAGTTCCGATCTAGCTAATCATAGAATTCTGACAACACAGAGACTTCAGGTAAAGAGGTACTAACAGGATCACTCTTGAAGAAAACCAATGATGTTCGTGTGAGGATGAACCAACGTTTCTTCCATGATTTCCATCCAATCCCTGAAAAAGCAAGATGCATGAGTTCTCTTTCTCAATAAACAATAAGAGGCACTAACAGAACAGAACTTAAAAGAGTACAATTAACCATGTTGAACTGAACTAATGAGATCAGTGTCGCATCAAACGAATTTATATAGCAAAAAGATCGTTTGATCACTTGATTTTATTAGTATTAAATAATAATTCCAATAACTCAAATTGTTTGAGCAAATAGATTGAGAGGTTATTTAGTTGGTTGATTTGCTGTCGAGCAAAAAAAAACAATTTGAAAAACTAGTGTCTAATACATGACTGTATATAAGCGGTTACTTTTCTTACACAATTAACTCAGGAGAACTGAGAAAAAAAATCGATACAAGCAATGATTTTTTTTCATGCATAAAGCAGCTCCTTCAGGCTCATCTTTAAGAAACAATCTTTTCAGTTTTTACATACAATTCTAGAATTTTCTTCAAGTTCGTGGTGAGAATATTTTTGATTGTTCACCAAGGAACTTACATGACATGAGCACCGTGTGGGAAACACTATGTTGAAAAAGATAGATAGGGGGCTGAGGGGTTACCTTTGGATGATATGAAAAGAGGCCCACTCTTGAAAACCTGGTTAGAACGGTTATGGCATCAGACATGTAATACAAACAGCAAATAATGAAAGAGTACTGCAATAGCCCACCCCCAGAACCCTAGTTTTCAATCTTGTACCACCAAAGGCTGATTCAGTATAAGTAGTATGGAGCAATAAAAAAAATGTCCTGCTCAGTTAAGTAGTTTTGATTTCAGCTCTAGTGATAACGGGAAATGCCCAGCTGTATCCTAAATGCGGCAAGCATGAACAGGTACTAGGAGTCACCGAAGTGGTTCGCTTCAATTGGTCAATGCATCTGTGTGTTTTTCTAAAATAAATAACAAGATGTTATCATATAAGTATCTGGGCTGGTCCATTAACGAAAAACGCCTTTTTTGAATTTCCATGACGCCTGCATGTTTTGTGGCTATAAGCCCATTGATCCATAAAGAATGTACACATTTTCGATGGTTGATGGCAGGTTGTGCTACAGTAAGTGTATTTCCATATCAGCCTCATAGATTCTTTTCCCTCGTTGTATTGTTGCTTCTCACAACCACAACACCACTCGCTGCTTGGTTTCCCATATACTCTAGCATATTTTTACTGTTTCCACCCCATGTTGCATACCACGAATACCTTAGCCTGATCTTCCCTTTTCAGCCTGTCCCATGTTAATTAATATCACTTTCTTTTGCGGAAAAATCAATATCACTTATCTCAGCAGCCTGCCAAAACCCCTAAGTTTTCAAGGCAGATCACTCCCACAATGCTCTTCCCAGCATTGTGCAACCAACACAACAGCCTCTAGAAATGCACTTCTAAGTTGTATCTCCGCTGCACCCTGATGACAAATTTCACCTACACCCAGTCCAAATCTGAACTGTACTACCAGCAATCCACCAGTATCATCATCAATCCGTTCAAGTGTAGCTCCTGAGGACCCAGCCAGGCGGGAACTCTACAGGCCGTCACCTCAGCACCGCAATCCAACCAAGGTCCAATCCGCCCTATTAATAGTAATAGAAACAGCGACTTGTACAGGCCAACACCACAGTGGAGAAGCGCATCCTTGCAGCTCAAGCCATGCGAGCTCAACACGCAAGCAAGGAAGGTACCGGGCACACCGGGCACCGGGCACCCAGCGATACGCGAAATGGGGGAGGGAGATGCCCATCAGCACGGGATACGAAAACCGCACCAAACCCCCACCCCGCAACCCCCGGTACCCACGCAAGGAACCGCGCGAACGCACGCACCGTGTTGCCGTTGGCCGCCGCGGCGCAGCCACCTCCGCGCTGCTGGTACCGCTTGAACGCCGCCCCCGCCACCGGCGCAGACGACATCCCTGTCCCACCTGCGCCTGCGCCGCCGCCGCCGACAACTCAGATCGGCCGCCCCCGCGCTACGGCAGCCGCTGCATTGGATCCGGAGCAGCCGCAGCGGGTGCCGCCGCCGCCGCCGATCTGGCGAGCCTCGGAGGGGCGGCCGTTAGGGTTTGGGTTTTGTGCGGCGGCTCCTGCAGGAGGAGGCAGAGGCGGAGAGGAGGAAGCGGTGGTGGTACGGCGAGGGGAAGGGGAAGGAGAGGAAAGGAAAGCGACGCAGATGGTAGCGCTGTGAATGCGATGGCAGCAATGGCGCTGTCCGTCTTTCCGTTCCTCCTCTCTCTCTCTCTCTCCCTCGTCCAGGCACAGCTGCACGGGCTGGCCGCTTTGGAGCCTCTCGGGCGGTGGGGGAGTGGGGGTGGGGTTCGCCGGTTGGGGCCTTGCTCTCTACGCTTTCTCAGCCAGCGTTCGGATAGTAGGAGATTTGTGTTAATCTTTTTCGGTTAGGCCCCTGCCCCATGGTTGGGTTTGGGTCCTAATTCCTAACTAATCTTACCTACTATGTCTAATAAATATAAAAATGTATAATTCTTATTTTTTTAATAAATCAATCAGTCTTAAATTTAACTAAATATATAAAAAATTAATATTCATAACATGTAATAAACATCATTAAATTAATCATAAAATATATTTTTATAATAAACATATTTGAAATATTAATGTAGTGTTATTTTTACAAACTTGTCAAATTTTTACTTAGTTTAAAACTAGGATTACATTCTTTTTTTCATAGATGTAGTATTTTGTGCCTAAAATTTTTAAACCAAAGAGAGCTGTGTTGCCTTAGTAATTAAGTGTATTTCCAATTCATTTATTTAGTAAAAAAATGAATACAAGTAAATAGAGAAGAGTAAATGGGAAGAGTAGACATAAACTTATGCCCTGTTTGACAAACTCTAGCTCTACCAAATATGTCGATTTTCTAGAGCTGGGTGTCTGTAACTCTAGGAAATCCTAGATCTAGAGTTATAGTCATATCATTATCAAGTGCATTTACATGACTCATTTTATTTATAGTTTAGATTAAAATTAAATGTTTAAACCACTTTAATTTAGTTTATAATATGCAAAACCAAAATAAGTCTCAGAGCTCTAAAGTTATAACAAACGAACCCTTAACATATCATTTGGCTTGGTCATCCAAAAACGAGTGCAAAGGAAGTTCTTTTATAATTTCATGGTGATGGCATATAATGGGGATAGAAGGAATTTCCGTGTTTTAAGTGTAGTTTGCTGCACTATCGTGATTATACGGTGATTTGATTGTTATACAGGAAAATCACGTGTCTAAAATTAATCAAATATCAATCGATCAAGATTCAAGAGTTTGAAGTAGTGTATTCCTCGTGATATATTCTGAGCTGTCTGAATATCATATAGCTAGCTTCATCGTGATGCGTTGATCTCTCCAGATATGGTGATTTGATTGTTATATTGGAGTTCACGTGTCAATATAAAATCCATCCCAAAATATCAATCAAGAGATTGAAATAGTCTATTTCTCCTTATTCAGTTGTATCCCTCTTTCCGTAGCGACTTCACTGTTAGTCTTTGCAAGTAACAAGTAGGGCGTCTGAGGCTTTTTTTTTTACCTGTATCAGTGCCTCACCATTATTTAAACACCCAAGGGCGTATTAGTTAATTAGCTAATGTGTTAGTGGGGGTGGGGGGCTGCCCGCCTGGCTGGCTGGCTGGCTGGCTGGGCCGTTGAGAAGTGTGGCCCCTGCATCTCCTTTCGCTTTTGTTTGGTTCCTCACCCGCTACAGTATCGTGGCGGATGGGTCGTCTCGTGGTCCTCGTCCGGGCACGGGCGCGCCGGAGCCCGGAGGCCGGACCACAACCGCTGGGCAGTGGGCAGCGAGCGAGCATCTCGCGCCTCACGACGCCGCCGGCGTTTTGGCGGGCGTCGACCACTTCGACTGGAGTCCTGGCTCCGCGCCCACCATGATGAGCCGCCGAGCTGTCGCAGGTCGACACGTTTAACGTACTTTTGTTCGGGCACCGTACGTCCCTGCCGTGTATACGCTCAAGTGTACGTATTCACCAGTATACAGAAGACCGTGTTGTATTCGTACGGAATCGGGTACGCTACCCACAGCGGAACATTCCTACCCTAAACTGCCAGAAACACGAAAGGCTGGAAAACATCGTAGCAAGTAGTACGAGGAATCTTTTTAAAAAAATATACTATTTTAATAGATAAGTGTAAACTCTACCAGTTTAACCCATTTCAACAACCAAGATAAGATTAAACCTCCACAACATTACATCAATATACATATGGACCACTTTGAGCCAAAATCAAAATGAGCCATACGCCACATGCAACCTCCCCTTCACCCTCAAAAGGCCGGACATCCCACCGGTCCAACCATCTAAAAGTCTTTTTCTTGGCTTGAATTTAAATTGTTATTTTCTCTTCTTAATGATTAATAAAAAAATCACCTATTTTCTATTAGGTTTCATATTTTTTAACTTATATAAATGCTATGGCAGGTAGCAACCCACCTTTTCTCTAATCGGGGTTCATATTTTTGGGATTTTATTTGCCCGTTGTTGTTTTGGAACAAAGTATAACAACAAAACAAAACAAAGAAAAAGTATACCTTATTTCTTTAAAATTATATTTTTTAAAGAAGGGAAACCAGAAAAAGGCATGCGGATGGCATAGTTGCCAATGCCATGGCAACTAGCGACCTACCTTTTCTCTAAAATCGGGTTTTATATTTTTTGGATTTTACTAGATATATGCCCATGGTTGTACTGGGTCACGATTTTTTTTATTAAACCTCAGTGATCAGATGCGGACGTGTGAGCTCCGAGGACTTCATGTCGGATACGGACATGTGGATCCGATCTTCGTATCGGTGTTGAGTAGGACACAGACATGTGAGCTCTGAGGACTTCGTATCGGATACAGACACGTGGATCTGATCTTAGTATGGAACCGAGTAAGATGCGGACATGTGAGCTCTAAGTGGAGGATAATTTATATCTGTGGGGGTACTAACCCCTATACCCTTACGGCTAGGTTTGGGTCGGTCCACCGGAGGGTCCGGCCCCACCGAAGATTTACAGCCTTGCCCACCCGATCTTTCGAGTCCCGCCAAGAATCAATCAAGGCGGACTTGGAGATCCAAAGAAGATCCTGGTCGGTTAGAATAAGAATCCTTATCCGCCACCTATGGTAATTGTAACTGTTGGGATTAGTTTCAGATCTGTAACCCCCCCCCCTGACTATATAAAGGCGGCGGGGACCCTCTCAAAACAGACAATCTCATTTTACATACAAAGAATACAATCGAGCGCACCTGGACGTAGGTATTATACCCTCATGGCGGCCGAACTCGGATAAAACCTCGTGGTATGCATCTTGCGTCACCATCTCGCTCGTAGCTTGCACACTGTCTGCCGATAATCTACTACCTTGGGTATACCCCTAGGTAGACCGCCGACCATATTTCATCGACAAAGGTGGCGCGCGCGTAGGGGGCGTGCATACTCGCCTCCCCGTATTTAACAAAATGGTCATCATCCCCAGCTCCATGGCTACGCCGAACGGCCTCACGTTCACCATCGGCCAGATCATCTGGACCACTAGCTCCGACAACTTCATCACCATGACCACGGAGGAGGCGCAGATCCAATCTGCGTCGACCATCGCTTCACCAAAGATCGGCTGGGGCTCCACCACGTTGGATCCGGCTTCGCCACACCAAAGATCGCCTTCAACCACGCCGACAACCCGTCGCTTCGCTTCCTCGCTATAAAGGGAGGCGGATCGACAACACCGACCGCCGACTCCATCGATCGGGTCGGCACCAAGCTTGCTTTGAAACCCTAGCTCGGTAGATTCGATTCAAAATCAACCTACCGAAAGGGTAACCACTACCCACAATAGATCTACCCGACCACCAGGGCGGTCCGTCTGCACGACGACTTAAGACGGATCTCGTGGTCACGTCTACTCTCTCAAGGCGCTCCGCTCGTCAGCCGACCAACAACCCCAAAGAACGGGTCTCCGGCTCTTGGAAAGCGGAAGCCTTGATGGAGAATTACCAGCTCAAATTTCTACGGCTGCGCGAAACATCGCTTCCAACTACGCTGCATACAATATACAACGCTGCTCGGATCTGTGTTTTATACATCGACCTCGGCCAAAGCCACGCAACTTCGTCAACATGGTTCGGATTGAGGAGTATCAAGAAGTAACGGTGCACTAAGGCGACATCCACATGGAGCTACGACACCAGATTTGCATGATCGTTTGCCATTACACGCACGATGAAGATGACGTCAAGCAGCCATAAGACGGAGTACAAGCAAGTGGGCCAACTATGGGTGTTCGTGTTATGTATGTATTCATGCACAATGTACAGCGACAACCTGGAAGGACTCTGTGTGCTTCTCCAACTCCAAATATGAAGACCACATACAATCTACTAAACCGCCATCAGGCTATTCCGTAACCTTCACGCAAGCAAGGAAGATCTCCGACTACGCCCGACCTCGGTTGGACAAGCCCGAGGGCTTTTGCCTCCCATGCGATGGAACTAGGTACATGCCCTCCGACCATCGAATTGATCGAGCTCCGACCACATCGACCATGTCCCGAGCGGCTCCGCCGAGCTCCGACCACGTTGACCACGGACCACGTCGACCACGTCTCGAGTGGCTCCGCCGAGCTCCGACCACATCGACCACAGACCACGTCGACCACGTCCCGAGCGCCTCTGCCGAGCTCCGACCACCTCGACCACCAGACCACGTTGCAATGATGATCGCCACGAAGAACGGCGCTATGACAACCACAACCACCGTCACAACAGGCCGAAAAGTATGAGGATCGGACAACTTTATCGCCATCGACCAGATTTCTATCTAAAGATAAGTACACTTCTAATATTTATATTTAATATAATTTTCATTACGACGTTTCTCCACAACATTCTTGTCATGATTATTCTTCAAATAACGTTTGTCCATGTATACAATCTTAAATATAACATACAGCTATACTTAATACAAATCCTCGACCAGTCATGTTGATGCTCGATGTCTCCAGAAATGGCCCTGTCTCCGGCTCCTTCCTACACGTGCACGAGCGTCCGCCCTCTGCGTTATGGGTGGTCGGCAGCGGCTCCTTAGCGACGCTTTGTTCTTCCTACACGTGCACGGGCTCCGCGCCCCGCGTTATGGTTAACGGGCTAACTAGGGCTGGAGACTCAGCTACACACTAACTGGTTGGGCAATTTATATTAAGTATAAACACAAACTTTACTTTAACACTGATGTTTACAAAGCACCAACTGCTTTATCACATCATGCTCATTTGCAAATGACTGCTGAGCGTCATACGCTATTTCTTCACCGCTGATTCTTTCTCCATAATTTATTACTTTGTACATCATGTACTGTCATTCTACATATTTATATTGTAGGAATTTCGAGCTACGCATGGGGACTTCGTCGCCCGCTTCTCGATCCACGCCGGGATCGCCTCGATCACTCTCGACCACACTCGGGGACTTCGTCGCTCGCTCCTCGACACATGCTCGGGATCGCTCGATCACTCTCTGACCACAGCTCGGGGACTTCGTCGCTCGCTTCTCGACCTACGCTCGGGGACTACCTCGATCACTCTTTGACCATAGCTCGGGGACTTCGTCGCTCGCTCCTCGACCTGTGCTCGGGGACTGCCTCGATCACTCTCCGACCACAGCTCGGGGACTTCGCGTCTCGACTACATGCGATTGGCGACTCGCATACAGTTGAGATATTTTTCTCCTTTAGACCTTGCTACAAGGCTCATATCTCTCCTTCCAGCAAGCTCGGGGACTACATCGATACGATGCACCTGATGGTGCATGCTGTATCTAATTAACAAGACTCTTTTAGACCCTGGCACCACGTGCCTACATCACCTACTACTAGGCTCGGGGACTAAGTGGGCATACTTCACCTTGCGGTGAATGTGCTCGTTCTGATGGTTCAAACGCCTCCGATTCTACAAGGACGACCGTGTCTCTTTTCAACTTAGAGTCAAAGTGGGCACACTTCGGGGGAAATATTTTTCAAATTTTATCTTGAGCCCCTTACATCCTTCTGGCAAGCTCAAGACGGCGCTACTCGAATGATACAAGGCGCTCGGGGACTAGCTGTGGGGGTATTAACCCCTATACCCTTACGGCTAGGTTTGGGTGGTTACTCTAGGGGTCCGTCCCACCCGAAGACGACGCCACGCTGCCCAGCCGATCTCGCTTTCGAGTCCCGCAAGAAGAATCAAGGCAGACTTGGAGATCAAGCAAGATCTTGGTCGGTTAGAATAGGAATCCTTATCCGGCCACCTATGGCAATTGTAACCGGTTGGGATTAGTTTCCAGATCTGTAACCCTGCCCTCCAGACAATATAAGACAGGCAGGGGACCCCTCTCAAAACAGGACAATCTCATTTTACATACAGCAATACAATCAGACGCAGGACGTAGGTATTACGCCCTCACGGCGGCCGAACCTGGATAAAACCTCATGTTTGTCTTGCGTCACCATCTCGTTCGTAGCTTGCGCACCTGTCTGCCGATAATCTACTACCTTGGGCATACCCCTAGGTAGACTGGCGACTATATTTTGTCGACAGTATCAGACACGGAGATGTGACAAGGGTTCGAGATTCGATATCATTGGGTAGATGACGACGGTAGTCTTTTTAGGTGTAGAGATTTGCATGCTGTTGTTTTGGAAGCGGTTTATGAGACCGAAGCAACAACACAATAAAAAAAGTACACCTTATCTATTTCATTTTTTTAAAAGCACACCTTATCAAGGGAAATCAACAGAGAGCATGGAAAAGTCAGATGACATAAGCCTGTTCGCTTGCTCGTTTACGATCGTGGATTATAAGCTGGAATAGTATTTTTCTCTCATAGCAAACCAGCCAGCAGTAAATAATCCACGATCGTTTACTGCCTGCCGAACAACCTGTAGTTGTCATGTGAGAGCGAGGCTGCTTTATGAACTTGGCATAAAAGAGGGGAGCAGGTTTAGCACTTTAGCATTCACAATTGTGATGACTCCACTCCATCACTGCATACGAGTAGATCATGATGGAGAAATGACAATGCTCCATCTAGTCCCATACTGGATCTGACTTTTCTTTTTTTCCCCTTTCTTGTTATTAAACATAGATGGATCTAACTTTTTTTACTAGTACATGCAGATAGCTATTTTTTGTCCGTAGCAGTAACCACCGCATGCTGCAATCCTACAGTCATATCATATAACACTAAAGTAAGCATCACATGGCAGCAGCTGCTCATTCATCACATGTCGCAGCCAATCTTGGCCTGTGGAGGAAACAGCAGCCCCACACCAGCTTCTGCAGAGGAGATCACAGCAGTAGATTTAACCATTCTCATCAAGGCTCACACAGTAAGTTAGTAGTAGTAACCTGTTGAGTAAGCCTCTGTACAAAACTATCGTACGACCAACAAACAGACAGAGGTACAAATTGTGATGAATGAGCAGCTGCTGCTGCCTGAAGA
The DNA here is from genome assembly GCA_904845875.1 of Miscanthus lutarioriparius. Lineage (NCBI taxonomy): Eukaryota > Viridiplantae > Streptophyta > Magnoliopsida > Poales > Poaceae > Miscanthus > Miscanthus lutarioriparius. Next base: position 34,891,140 of record CAJGYO010000001.1, read on the forward strand.
TGTTTCCCTGTCTCTGGCCCATTTGCCTTCGAAGTTTGGACACGTTTGTAGCTTGGGGCCAACGGCCAAGCAGTGCACATGTGTGACTGCAAGGTATGTAGTGCATTTCAAGTCCTCATCTCATCACATGGAAACCATAACTTACAGTAACTTTACCAGACTAAGATTGAGCACGTGAGCTGTGACTCCCAAGTAGGAGCATAATGGTTGCCGGTGTAAATCCAAGCCAAAATCTATTGCCACTTTGAAGCAAACTTGATCCAGATGTAAGACTAAGGTAGATTGATTTGATTAGTCTCACAAGTCACAACATCCCTGCAGTTCAAGCAGTCAAACCAAACCTAACGCTCCAACCTACATGATGTACTCCGTAGCTGATAACATTGGGACAGCGATTAAAGACAATCTTTCCCACAAATTGATACACTAGAATACTAAGCAGTTTCCCATAGCAAAATATCATTGCTTTCCAATCTGCACGTCACTACTGGATATAAACCAAAATATTAACTGCTGCACCGTGTTGCAATTCAAGATATGGTACCCCGATTGTACAACTCAGTCTCGACTTACAGATGAACAAATTCAAGTCCAATGTCAAAACAAACAGAAGTTTCAGAACCGCCAAGGGCGAACATATTTATCCACGGTTACTTTGCTTTTCAACAAACCCATTACCCATGCCTGGGGCTATACTCTCAAACAGACTCGATTTATGCACTGATTCGAGGGGTTATTATACATTAATACACCTCCTATGGCATGACTCTCCAGGTCGAGAAACAACCTGACAGAGTCCATGGCTACTGGAGCTAGAAACTCTCGTCCCTTTGGAACAGTATGGAGCCAATCATAACTGCTATTCCAGTGACAGCGATTGTGAAGAGGAGCCGCTTGTGTGGTGAAGCATGAGCAAGACGTGCTGGTCGTGCCAGTCGCACTGGCGGCGGCGGTCGTAGTACTCTCTCTGGAATTGCCCTGGCACTGGCACTTTAAAAACATTAATCCGATTAACACTGAACTTATACAAGAATTGGCATCTAATTTTCTTAAAAATGATGATACAACAAGTGCAAACCAAATATGATATCAAACTTAAATGTTGAGTCACATTACCATCTTGATGAGAAAAAAATATTGAACTTGGAAGTAGGAAGGCCTGGGTATTTGATTTGCGTAATGAATTCCAAGCATAATGAGTTCCATGGATTTGGTTTGGTACAGAAATAATCTAGGTTCGCTAGAAATATATGATTGCAGTATGTTTATGTTGGATCATATCAATGTTATAAAAATGAATGATCCAAAATTCCGTAAATGGAAAAGGATATCTGTTTATACCTGGATGTGTCTGCAGAACCATTTGAGTTCGTATGGCACTGTGTTTCGTGCCCTATCCATTCACGCAATCTAATATACTTTCTGCATGTTTGGCAGAGTTCTGTTCGGTTTCCACATACATCCTTTATGGCAAAACAGTGTGATCAGACCACGTATAATAAATTTTCAAAATATACATAGCTTCACAGGAAGTAACAAACTATACCTGATGTTCATGGAGATCAACTGCAGGCAATTCAAACTCGCAATATTCACAAGCGACAATTCTTTGAGGGCACTTTTCACCTTTATGAAGATCCCAGCTCTCACGTTCTATTGTTTCTTTGCAAAGGGAGCAATTGATCTGTATGCAAGAAGGAAAATATATTTAATGCACTAAAATATAATTACCTAAACCAGATGTTCTAAACATCCTGGGCATAAAATGTAGTTTACTCCTCTTGCCCCTATATATTGACAATATTCATTAGCTCATAGTTTCAATTGCTCAATGTAACACAAAACAAAATGTATATGCAAATTGCAAGTATACGAAGCAGCTACCACACTATCAAGGTGATAAGAAAAGGACCGGTGCCATAAATTGACTGTAATGTTGATTCTAACTCTGTAAAATCTGCAATAGTGCAATTAGCTTAAAAGGTAAGCATGGTGCAATCATACATATGCTCCCATTTACTATGTCTATAAGAGCTACAAATTTACAACATTATTAAAATGAAAACAAGTTTTGTCAATCATGCGATGCAAAGAGAGACGATTAAGTATGTCATGGATGTCATAAGGAACCACACTTAATACAATTGCAAACATACCGGGGCATGGTTTTCATCATAGTGTTCATCCATAAGTTTCCTAGGAATCATTTCGCAACAGTGCTGGCACTTTTGGAGGTTACGGGCGCAATGTACTGAATGCAAGTCGATGTTCGAAGATGGGATCTCTCGCTGACTGATGAACATAAAAGATAAAGCAAATTAAGCGACATCTGATCTGGCAAATAAAGTACGGCTGCTTGAGCTCATCAGACTACAGTTGAACAGCAAGTAACAAGCTGCATAAAACTTGACTAACAACAGTAGTTGGGTAAACTGTAGAATGAAAAAAATAGCTGATCCTGAGGAAAATCCTATTCTAGAAAGAATGGGAATATAAAGGGATTTAAGTGTGTTTAGATATCAATACCCTCTCCCATGACTGATTCGTTCCAATTTCTAACAACTAACGCTATGAAGAACAAACCATGTCATTGTAGGCGACCAGGTATTGGATCCCATAATTGGATGGACATTAGCTAGTTCGTTACCAAGTCCACCAGTTAACTGTACAACAGAATACCAGGTCTTGATCCTGCCTTCTATGTTGTATATGTACTGCACATTGTGTTGAATACAAGTCAAGCATTCTGCAACCACCTACTCTTACAGAGTTACAGTTTGTTCATCATTTGTATAAGTAAACAACAAATTAGCCCAAAAAGAATAAACATGTGAATGCACATTGTCCTTACATTGGATAAAAAATGAATAACAGTGCCTTGGTACCAATGATTAGGAAATATATCTCCTGTTTTTTTTTTTTTTCAACCAGCAGTTGATTAGTATCTAAGGTTATTTCAACAATCTGTGCAGAAATACATATACCAACCATCGCACAATTCATCATTCATTCTGATTTGTAATTTGTTTTGCTAGCTTGAAATGAAAAATTATGGCAGATTTAGGCATAGTCACTAAGGGGGTGTTTAGTTTGAGGATCAACTCATCCTAGATGAGGTGATGCATCATGAGTTCATTCCATGAATCCGGTGGAATCACCCATTTCCCATGCTTGTACTGACTAATTGTTTGCTTGAGGGATAAGGGATTCGTGGAGAATCTAACTCATTCTTGAGTGAGAAAAATGATGGACCACTCCATTCCTCAAACCAAACACACCATAAGAGTAGGACGTCGCATATCCCTTATAACTCCAAATATGGTGATACGCCAATAACGTCATCAACATACTGATCACGCGGTACGGCGGATCAGAACCCAACAAACAGCGTCTTCCGTCACCATAGAAATTCTCCTCGTCGTTGACCGAATCGGGGTTCTCCCCAGCTCAGATCCAAGCCTACGAGATCAAGCGCATCACCGACACGGCGACGCACGTGCACCAAGGAACCGGGAAGCGGGAGGGACAGGGAGAAGGAAAAAGAAATTAGGAGGTAAGAACGGACCAGTGGGCGCAGGTGGACATGGCGGCCACAGCTGCGGCGGGATCGGAGTCGGCGGCGGCCGCTGCCATGGCGCTTCCTGACGGGCTCGCCTCGCCGCTTGGGCTGCGGCTCCCGATCAGATCGGCGACGGGGCGCTCCCCTCTCCCGTAGTCGAGACGGCGCGGCCGAGCAGAGGCAGGCTGCGGATGAGAAGGGGGCTCCGAGACGCAGGCGTGGGGCGGAGACGCGGTCGTGCGAGGCGGAGCGATTGATCGGTGGGCACGGCAGCGACAGAGAATTTATGGGAGGGCGAGACGGGTGGCCGCTCGCCGGGTGGGTAGATTAGGCGAGGAGGGGGTCCGGTCAGGGGCATGTTCGAATACTGAAAAATACTGTTCTGGCAGAATGTGAATAGTGATGATATGAGTTGACTGGCCAGCCGGCTTAAAGCCAGCCGAACACGCCCTAGGTTCGTGTTTGCCGGCTGTAGCTACCGGCACCGACCTTCCCTTCACTTCCCCATGTCAAACATGCCAGCTTTTTAGGGATTTAATTTATCTGCTTTGGAAGATTGTTTTATCGAATTCATGATTTTCTTATGTAGTCCCAATAAAATTTTATCATAGTTTCATAGACATTAAATATGCTAATTAGCTAATGTGGTACCACTCATTAATTAATGAAAATTGTAGGTACCACCAACAGAGGCATATGCGGTGGTATACGTTGTTGTTAGTCTAAATATGTATGTGATGAGGTTCGAGACTCTTGTTGTTAGATAACACTATTCTTTTTTTCTATGCAACATGCATATCAATTTTTTCTATGAAACATGCATATCTTTTTGGTTTTTTTTAAAAAAATTGTAGGCAATTTTTTGACGAGATGTTTCGTAGTCTTGTTTCCAAGAAAGTGATTTAGTTTTTCATGGTAAAAAGGTATAGGGTTCTAACAACCTATTTAAAACACTCAATATGGTGTTAGTTTTTCATTTGGGAAAAATATTTGCGAGATTTTTTTTAAAAAAGCTAATGACGTCTCCAAATCTTGAGGATATTGAACCGACCAAACAATTTACTTATGACAAATTTACAACTAATTGTAATATACCGAATGAAATGTCTGAATGAAATAGATTCACTAGCGAAGTCTATGACCATCAGGTAGAAATAAAGAAGACAACTTGGTAACACGTTGCCTCCTTTTGTACAGACTCAGCGGCTCCGTTGTCTCAACGTAGGCGAAGGTCCGAAGGTGGTAGTAGCCGTCCTTGCAGTAGGCCGCCACCGTTCCCTCGTCCCTGATCCGCAAGGACCTCACCTCGCCGCTCTGCAACCTCCCCGCCGCGTCGCGCATCTTGTGAGCGTACAGGTGGTGCTTCAGGCTGTGCTCCTCCGCCCTCAGGGTGAGCACGTACTAAAGAGGGTTGGTTAAGCTGCTAATATGACCTACCCGCTCGAACCAAGGTGCCGTGGTGAGGGAGATAGGGGACTGCCAAGCTAGCAGTGCCGACCGACATCCGGAGCTACAGCTAGGCTGTCAAGTTACTATTTTAAGCTTTTCAATGCAATTAATTAGTGATCAAGCCAAACCCTAACCAAATTAACCTTGCTACCATTAAGAAGTATAGACTTTGATGCTAACCACTGAGCAAAAATATAGCACAAGCCTTGGGCTAGGTTTTCTAGATTTAATCCACCAATATCGCATCGTCACACTGCTTTCAACTCGAGAATTTTGCTAAGTCTAGATCGGATTCGCACCAAATTCGATTTCCCAGCTACCAACCATGCTAGCTAGGGAATTCATTTCTCGATCGTAGGTATTTCATCGTCGCCTATGAAGTTTGTACTACAAACTTTATTAAAGTTTCATCTATACGTTCTATAGCATTTTCATTCAATAAAAATTCGTTTAAAACGCTAAGTGATATAACGCGACATTTGTTGATCAAATTTCCCCCAAGGATGAAATTTTAAGTGATATAGCACTTTTGTTGATCAAATTTTAGGTTTTGTAAAAGAGTGATGAAACTCGTAGACTCATTATTGGCTCTGGTACCAACTGTGGTAGAACCGCTCAAAATAACATACTTACGGAGGCGCTTGCCTTCCATTGACACTAAGCGCCCCGAGAGCGGGCTACACCGGGCGGGTTCCGTCGGGCACACCCCAAGGAGAGCCCGAAAGATCCATATTTTCCCCAAGGATCCAATAATGAGAACGAGTTACAAACTTAGTCTATTTCATACATCCAGAGTTCTTAAAAATTGTATTATTACATTACCAAAGTTAGAGTGTGGAATATTAAACAGCGGAATGAAAATAAACATCAAGTAAACATCTATCGATAATAAGCAAGGATCCGTCTGTGCCCACCAGAAGAATCATTCACACAATGGCTATGTCTCAAGCAGTACTCGCAAGACTTATCCGACTAGTGGGAATAATTTTTTGACTCCAAAGAATATGATAAGCTTTATAGTTTGTCGGTTTCTTTTTTTTTACAGAAAGCAATATTAATAGTGAATCCTTATTTCTGTTCTTATTAGCGGTCATGATTCATTCAATACCTAGTCATTCTATGTAAGCACATGTTCTACATTCAAGCAAGAGTTGAGCAAACAGTTCTATTTCATCGTATTTCATCTTTCAGTTCTGAAAGGACCTAGGATGTTGCCTAGAGGAGGGTGAATAGGCGTTTCTAAAAAAAATCAACACCTTTAAAAGCGGAAACGATTAGTAATAGGAGTTTCCAAAATGGAAACTCCAAATCAGAGTAATACCACCCCTCACAAGTTAGCCACAAAGTATATAAAAGATACTAGATAAACCTAGGGAGCCAAACAGCGGCAACCAAAGAGTTGAATCAAAATGCACTAGTCTGTTAATGTCGGAAGTCCCGACGTTTGAGTCAGAACTTCTGACGTGTCGGAAGTCCCAACAGTTTGAGTCAGAACTTCCAACGCAAACTGTCAGCACTTCCGACCCCTACGGGAAATGAACTACAAGTGCTAAAATGAACTTTGTGATGCCGATAACTTACAAACCCACTTCCTAGTGGTAAGGTAAGGTGTTGGGTCACTCTCTTGACGTTGATAAGCCACCAATCCGTAGATCGAGTCCCAAACCCTAAGAAATAGCTAGAGAGAGGAGACAACCAAATACAAGTAATTTCGAGCAAATCACAACAACAACAAGCACGCTGGAGACAAAAATTTATCCCGAGGTTCGGCAAATTCCCACAAAGGAGCTCCTACGTCCCTCGTTGTTGAGGTGACCACTTTGGTCGAGTCTCTTCCACCTCCTTGCCTCACTCAAGGATACCACAAAGGTCACTTGAGTTTCTTCACTAGAAAACAAGGGTAATACAAACTTCCCAAGGCTCTTCCACAAGATGAAGCTCTTGGGCGACGCCCTAGCCGGCTAGGGGAAAATCCCCAAGAGTAACAAATGCAAATCAAACCGGCTTGACGAAGAAATCAAGTGCTCAAGCTTGCTCAAAGTGTTTTTCTCACTCAATCCACTCTCCAATCACTCAAACCCTTTGGGAATCGAAGTTGGAAGCAAGGGAGTGAAGAGAGGGGAGCCTAGAATGCTTGGGGCTGTTTGGCAGAAAGTGTTTGTCGCAATGAAATGAGTGGGCAACGGTTAGAATGAAGGAGACGGGTATATATACACCAAGGCAAAATCTAACCGTTCAGATCTACGTCGGGAGTTCCGACGCAGATCTTGGGACTTCCGACGTATGAAGAAAACACTGCTCATGTGAGGTCAAACTCCACTCGAGATGTACCTAACGTCGGAACTTCCGACGAACGTCGGACTTCCGATCGTCGGAACTTCCGACGAACGTCGGACTTCCGACGAGCACACGGATCAAGCAGTCGGAAGAACCATCGATGCCGGGACCCCCGGCTTGGGTCAGGACTTCCGACAAGAGTCATGACTTCCGACTGTCGGGAGTTCCGGCTTACGTCGGGACTTCCGACATCCACAGTCACCGCGCAGGCAGTGACTGGGAGTCAGCACTTCCGGCAAGAGTCATGACTTTCGACTGTCAGGAGTTCCGGCTTACGTCGGGACTTCCGACATCCACGATCCACCACAAGACGTGCATGGATCGAGAGTCAACACTTCGGCAAGAGTCATGACTTCCGACTGTCGGGAGTTCCGGCTTACGTCGGGACTTCCGACACCGACAGTCACAGAAAATTATTCTATGTGCACGTGAAGTGCTAGAGTGTCTCTCTTTAGATTTTATTATTATGCTTGAGCACTCTATCTTCCTCATACCACCTAAACTTGCATCCCTCTTAATAGTACGGCATACCTATTAACTCAAGATCAAAAGAAAAACGAAATTAAACCTTTTGAGTTGATCTTCTTTGAAATTGATGCCGTGTCTTTCAATCTTCATCAAGTGAGGGTGCCAACATGTCAATATTGATCTTGTCACTTGAGCATAGCCATCTTGAGCACGTGACTTGATTCCATTTATCAAATATGAATAACTCCAAAAAGTATCAAGTCACTTCTATCAAACATTCCAATAGTGATTTGATCCTCCACATAAACATGGCCATCATAGCTTGATTAGTACCTCAACTAAATGCAAGTACTTCCTTCTTCACCCTAGCTAGGTTCTTCGGCCGCCAAGCCGTCATTGCCCTTCACCCTTGCTTAGTACCTCGAAGCCTTTCCTTGCTATCTTCACCATCTCAAGCCATCAAGTCACATCTTGTGTTGAATCATCCATTCATGTATTGCCATCTTTTTCATTTCAATTTAGCAAGCTTCAAATATGAGACCATTCCATATGCAATCCCTTATGTCTCATTAATTGACTCTTATCGTGCTTGCTTTCACATAGATCATTGAAATCCCACAATAAATAAGCATTTGCATGAATTCCATTTGCATTGTTGTCTTGTGCTTGAACTAGATTGTTTATACAACAATACATCATTTTGGCTTTATACAATTTCATCAAGTATCTGTGAGATAATCAACTTCCTGTCTAACACTTAGCAAACATGTTAGTCCTTTAATCGTGTTGTCATTCAATCATCCAAAACTCACTAAAGGGCTAGATGCACTTTCAATCTCCCCTTTTGGTGATTGATGACAACCCGATTAAAGCTTACAAAAAGATATAAACAATTAGGCTTTTGATTCAATGATTTATGAGAGGCTCCCCTTAATGTGTACAATATGAATTGAATTCATAAATGACCTCAAATGTCAATTTGCACATACTAAAACACATAGGAGATCCCCCTTAAATCATTGCATCCGTGGGGTGCAAGTGTGTGTCAAAATAAAAACCATGATGCATATGACATGATATATCACACAAGACTAAACAAAAAGCATCACACCATACAAAGTCACTCTAAAACATGAATGGTCCTTATGAAAGTAAATACATCATATATATCACACACATAGCACTCATCTCAAAGATTTCTCAAGTCATATCTCTCCCCTTGTCATAGCTAGACACAAGGTTGCACTCCTGAAGCTTTAAACATATCTCTCCCCCTTAAGCTTTCATCTCTCTTCTCCTTAAGCTTTAATCATATCTCTCCCCCTTTGTCATCTATCGCCACAAAGGGTCACACAAAGCATAAAGGGTGCTTAAGGTTCAAACTTTGTACTAATCTCTCCCTCTTTGTATTAACCTCTCCCCCTTTGTCATCTTAAAGAGGTTGTACTTGTCACTTGTTTGCAATTCAAAATAGATCAAGTACATGGGTTTACTAGCTCATGAACAAACTCATATACTAACCACTAGATCATATAATCATTCAGGCAATAGTGGTAGTCTATGAATCTAAAAATTTTCATTTGTAGTGCATGATCCTATAAGCATGTACTATATGCACTAACCGCATACTAGTAAGGGATGAAAAATGATCATGTACAATACAATGATACCTTTGCTATGTTGGAGAGGAAGATAGTCATATAGATTTCAATTCATTTCTCCAGTAGCACCATAAAGTCCAATTATAAGCTTGGTGAAGACCAATAGATATCAATTCTTTGAATTCCTATTCTTCACCCATATGAATTGAGAATCACTAATGATCAAGTGCACTTTTCTTGTTGTGGTTGGCTTGCTTCTTCTTTGATCATTGCTTGCTTGAGAGAACTGAAAGATGCACCACTTGTAATACCACTTGAAATTTCATGATACCACTTGAAATTTTATGACTTGTTCTCTTTTGGGTGTTGCTTGCTTTTTAGACCAATCTCTTGATTTTCTTCAACCAAGTACCTCAAATGTCCCTTTTAGATTACCACTTAGATTTTAGCCATCCAAGCCTAGAGCGAAGTGACCCCTCTCCAAAGAACCATCCTTGATACTCACTTGAAATAACTTGAAAGAAAATCACTTGATCCACTTGAAAGATTTTGTTTGATTGATCCATATTGTTGGACTTAATTTGATGAATAACTTTAAATCATTCTTTAAGTCCTTTTCTTTCTACTTGTTTAAGTCTTTTTCTTTCTATCAAAAGATCTCCAATTATCACTAGAATTTAAACTCCATCTTCATCTTGATCTTGGTCTTGATCTCTAGCTTGAGTACCAAATGTGTACTAGATACACTCTTCAAATAAATTGTCTTGTACTCATCATTTGTCATGCTTCTATCTCAAACCAAAACCAAAACATAGGTACCTCAATCACTTATAGATATGATTCTAATTTGCGGACCTTTGAATCTAAGTGACTTTTGATCAATCCGATAATTGTCACTTTCCTGGCAGATTCTGTACTCTTCAAAGAATAAATCATATCTCCCAAAGTACATATCCAAAAACCACGAAATTTGGTGAAGATGTGACACACTAAGTCTTCTAGTAGCTGTAAAAATTTGAGCTTCTTTGGACTTCTATATTGCTACCAGATTTCATATCTTTCCACACAGGTACATGCTGAAAACTGCTTGATAGCTTATGATCATCTTTGCAAGCTTCAACTCCACTTATTTGCATGCCTTCAAATATATCAATAAATTCCTACAACTTGAATATGACACTTGTATGTTGATAGCATATGGACTTCACTCAATTTTGACTTGGCATTGGGATAGAATTGCACTAGGCTTCAATACTTGACTCAACATAAGATGAACAATAATAATTCCATTGAATCAAGTCTCCAATGCCATGGTACCTACAAACGATCATCTACTTTTCGATGGTACCCAAACTAGTTTGGGTCCTCCCATGTTAGACACAACATACTTAGGCATAGCCTTAGTATGAATAGCGGAATATTTTTGCAATACTAACCAATAGGGTACCATGACAAACCTTCCTAGGCATAATATTTGCATTAATTAAAATAGGCTTAGGATTCTCACTTAGGGGACATGAATTAGCCAAGAATTGATTTTCTTTTTTTTCGAATATTTGGCAAATTTATGATTTTCAAAATTTGAGAGATTTTAGTGGGACATAGGGATATTTATAGACTTGAGAGAACCATGTCACATGTGATTAGGCAAATAATCAACCAAGGGTAGCAACAATCACAATATGACATGACTAGGTCACAAAGACCCAAAAACCACATGATTTTCAAAAACCACACCACCTACACATGCTAGTTAGGGATTTTGTAAAACATCTATCCTATATCACACAAATGCACACACTAGCATATAAAGGGCCTTAGATGCACTTACAATGCATGTATGTAAATACATACCTTTGCCTTGAGCCCACAATATCACCATTGAGATAATATATGGCATGACAACATCATGTTGACCTCATTTGTCAAATAATCATACCATATATGAAATCAATTTTCATCCAAAGGACTACAAATAATGCTAGATAAATTTGTTAGTCCACAATATCACCACTGAGATAATACATGGCATTACAACATCATGTTGACCTCACTTGTCAAATAATCATACCATGTATGAAATCAATTTTCATCTAAAGGACTACAAATAATACTAGATAAATTTGTTAGTCCACAATATCACCACTGAGATAATACATGGCATGACAACATCATGTTGACCTTACTTGTCAAATAATCATACTATATATGAAATCAATTTTCATCTAAAAGACTACAAATAATACTAGATAAATTTGTTAGTCCACAATGGTGCAAAATAGAAACCGAGCTCCCCTAAATAAGTACCACAAGTAATTTGAATGACTTTCAACAAGCACTTTATTCTTTTAAGAATTTGGGAGTCAATTTTCTATTTTGACCAACACAAAGTAATTTGCCATATTTAAATTTCGTTGAGACATACTCACAACCCACTTAGGTTTGATAGATCACAAGCTTCTCGAGCAAATTAAGGATATATGAAATCATATGGATCAAACCTCAATTGCATTCCAATTAGTGCTCGGTTCCCGCCATACCGGACATCGTCCTCAGAGACATATCGAACACGTCCGGCATGTGAAGAACATAAACACTTTTCCTTTCTGCCCTGGCCATACCGGACATGTCCGGTAGGCGCAGGACAGAAACAATTGAAGCGCTACTTGTGATTCTTCGTTTTAGCTCTAGTACTTCTTGTATGCTGCATCTCTCGAACAATTGCATTGCTCTACTAGAGAGCCATTAAAAGCATCACATGGCAAACATGATAATTATTAAATGAAACTAATTAGCCACTTCCAATTATTTCATAAATATACTTATTTGTGAGCCATTTAGCACTAAACACAAAGTGGCTATCCTATAAGGTTTTTAGGTACTTGTTACCAATGGTAGAGATGAAGTAAATGATATGGTCATTGATTTATCTTTGGGTCAACCATATATGAGATTATGATAAAAATTGATTGATAGATTGAGTGAATATTTTTAATTTACTTGCTCAACCACCCCAAGCTTCCATCTCATCACCAAGTACCTACATCATTAACCTAAGCACACTTTGGTACCCAACTCTTGTTGGGTCCTTTTAGGTTAGTCAACAAGTGCTTAGGCACCCAAATGGCTTTAGCACTAGTTTGTGGTGAACACATCACCTTGCTAGTGTTAACTCCGTTTGTGGTCTTCCTAAGCATATTATCATAAACAAATATGTTTGGCTTAGGGATGTTACCATTTGGGCAATCATAACTTAGATGCCCTTTCTCTTACAAGCATAGCATATGCGGCCTTTGCTTGCTTTATGCTTGTTTTGCTTGTATGGACATCTATCAACCTTGTGGCCCATCTCATTGCATCCATAGCATCTTCTTGTTGCAACTTGGGCTTCCTTTCTTGCATCTTTGTACATTGGGCATTTCTTGGTAGGATGCCCCAATTTCTTGCTCATGAGACAAGCGCTTTGTCCATCACTCTTCATTTGCTTGGCCTCCTTGGTAGAAGCCTTTTGATAGGCGGCTTCAACCTTGTCGGCCCAACTCTTGTGAGGACACATAGCCGACTCATGTCCATTCACTCCACAACCATAGCATAGTCTTTTTTATGTTTCTTGCTCTTGATTGTGTTGGCCTTGCTTGAAATGTGATTCTTTGTTGGGATTTGGAGGAAGCAAGGTTTGAACCCTTCTCAAGCTTCTTCACCATGTTAACACGGTTATCTTGAGAAGGTTGTGCTCTCTCCTTACCCTTCAATCGAATCACATCATTTCTTAGCCTTTCCACTTCTTCCTTAAGCTCTACATTTTCTATAAATTATTGCTCAATCGAAGATTGGCTTGCTTGAGAAGCACACTCATTAGTACAAGAAATATTCAATTGAGAGTGTGTACAAGTGAGTGTGTGAGTGGGAGGTTGTGATGATTTTACCGTTGTAATCACAACCTCATGAGCCACCTCAAGCATAATGCTTGATTCTACTAATTCTTCATGAGAGCACTTGAGATGAACATAGTTTGCTTGTAGCACATTATAATTGCTTGAGAGTTCATCTAATTTTGCCTTGAGCTCAAAGTTTTCCTTCTCTAGTTGTGAAACACTAGAAGAGGAGTTAGTAACTAAAGCATGCTCAATTGATAATTTCTCATACCTCTCATTTATGGCCTTTAGCTCTTGCAATTTGGAGATGAGAAACTTTTCTTGATTTTGAAGTGATTGCTCTTGTTTCTCATTCTCTTCCTCTAGCTCGTCATTCTTCTCAACTAGCTTCATGAGAATGAGCTTGTCTTTGTTGCTTAGATGATCAAGAGTGTAGCTATCTTCAATTTCAATATCACTCTCTTCTTGATCATCTACTCGTGCTATCTCCTTGGCTTGATCTTTCTTGCTAGCCTTCTTCTTGCTTTTTTCTTGGCCATGAGACACAAGTGATGAGTATCATGAGATACTGAGGTTGACTCATCACTTGGCCACCACCGGGCTTGAGCCTCTTGCTCGGCTCAAGCGCTCTTGAGGTCTTGTGAGGCTTCTTTGCTGCATGAAGACATAATGGACATATTTTCCATTGACTTCGACCTCAAGTGCATCATTGCATTTGGATTTTCCATATAACTCAACGAGTTTGATCCAAATGAGATGAGCACTCTCCTGAGGTGGTTGTCCATTGAATATTGCCTCATCTTGAACCTCTGCACTCAATGTACTCAAAATGATATTAATAGCTTGAGCATTGAGTTGCACGCATATCTCTTCCTCTTTTGATAAATTCTTATAGTTGCTCCAATCAACTATAGAAAGAGGTATGCTTGCAAACACAATATGCTCAACAAGAGGACTAATATCTCTAAAAGCATTGAGTACATGAATTGACCAAGGTAGAAAGTTTGAACCATTATTTTGGAGAAGCACCGGCTCCAACTCGATAGGCGTCGACATCCTTTTCTCACGGCGGTGAAGCTTTAGGTGAGAACCTCGCTCTGATACCAATTGAAAGGCCCTAGGATGTTGCCTAGAGGGGGGTGAATAGGCGTTTCTAAAAAAAATCAACACCTTTAAAAGCGGAAACGATTAGTAATAGGAGTTTCCAAAATGGAAACTCCAAATCAGAGTAATACCACCCCTCACAAGTTAGCCACAAAGTATATAAAAGTGTCACACCCAATTTTAAGGATAAAATTGAATGCACAAAACTCGTGTGTGCCCAGGAATCAATCACACACACAAGCTGACAAATTACAAAAAGTATCATCACGGTGTCTCATACATCAGAGTTATAATAAAACTTAGTCTTATACATCACAGCGGAATAATAAAAAGATGATAAAACTCTCGTGGCCGTCTTCACGTGGAAGGTCAACTGGTTGACCACAAGCCTAATAATCCTCCTAAAAATCCTCATACCCGTTGTTATCTCATTACCCATCCCGGATTTTTATCCAAGTAAAGAAAATAAACAAGTGTAAGTACATTCCGTACTTAGCAAGCTAACATGGGGTTATGAAGCTCAAAAGGTTAGACTCAGTTAATCTGCAGTTAGCATTTTTAATAGGTCAAGCTTTTATTCTCAAGTATTATCAAGTTATGCTTAAGCTCCCATTTAATTCCCATAAGAACATATATTGAGTCATATGTACCATATATCATCACTAAACAACTTTATAAGATCATCATCAAGTATCCAGTTATTCTGTGAGTTTTCCGGGCAGCGCTCAGAATCGTGAGCACTACTGTTATAATGATTTGTTACCCTCTGCGGAGGTGGTGCACATTCACCGCAGTCGTGATCCCCATATGCCCGGTTAATTACTCCCATGTCACTTCCAAGGTGAGCGGGCAGGTACACTATGAAGCCATTTCATAGGTTTCCCTAACAAGTTAGGGCCGCTAGGTTTCCTTGGCGGCGGATGTAGGAACCCCCTTTCCTATGGCACATATCCATCATGGCTATACACATAGGAACAGAGGGCGGTCCTATACCCAACGTGGCAAGCCCCATTTGCGCCAAAAAGGTAACCTCTAACTAGCTAGAAAAGGTCCTATTATCGAGCTAAAGTCGAGCCATATGACTCTCCCCGTTGCCTTGTCATCCCAAATTTTTGCCGACAGATAAGTCCTTATGGAGGGCCGAGCAACATGAACAAAGGTCATTTGCTCTTTTCGCCCTATGGAACAGTTTGTTATACATCATGTCACTCACTTTGTTCCATAGTATTATTCATCAACATGTATATCAAGTTCAGGTTAGAGCACTAGCAATCTACCCATATGCATTTAACCCATAGGAGACAAGGAATAGGATAACAATCACTAGGATGTCCTTACGGGTATCAAAATTAGACACATGCAAATGAGTAATTGCTTAGAATGAAATAGGACATCAAGGAAGGCCCATGTTATACTTGCCTTGGTTCACAAATTCGTGCTGGTCCCGCTGGTCGTCAAGAGTTCTTGGTCTCCAACGCTTTCCTCACCGTCTCAAACGCGACCAACACTTCAAGAACATACAACATTCCAAAAGCATTCATGCAAAGCAAACATTCCTATCATTAGAACAGTACACCAACAGTATTGAAAACAAGATAAAATGTTTGTAAAACTAATCTACGTTTCGCTACGATCACGTCAACGCGAAGTTCACGAAAAACGGAGCTACAATGCGAAAGTTATGATTAAAACGGGTTTTCCAAAAGCCCTATATTTAATTAATTCTAATCATGAAATTAAAAAGTTTCAAACTTGACTAACAGTAGCTCCAACATGTAGCTTATGAAATTACGAAGCTAACGCGATTTGAATGGGTCAATTCGAGTTAAAACGACAATTCTATAAGCGAAAGCAGTTTCGAATGGCATTTCAGTAAATACCGAAAGCGTACTTTTGACTTAACAAATGAAGTTTACGCTTTCTAAACAGGTTTATGCATTCGGAGAAATACGCTAAGGACGGCGGGTTAGGACTTAGAAAAATCCAGGACTCTTTAGCAAATTTACCCCGAAGGGTATCTTCTATTTCCGCCGCTGATCACGCGATGGACGGTTCGGATCGGATAGCTCGGGGGTTTCGGCCGGCCGAAAAAGGACTCGGCGAGGCAAGCCATGGCGGTGAAGTGAAGCTCATCATCGCTGCAAGGTAAGGAGCCTACGGTCCACCAAAATGGCCACCGAGGACACCCGTGAGATCGGAGGGTACGGGGGTTCGCGGCCACGCCGGGAAGACGACCGGAGGGGCAAACCGGGCGCGGGCGCCATGGCCGGCGGCATGGAGCTCATGGACGCTTATGAAAAAAGGCACTAAAAAGCCACGAAACTCGAAAAGAAATGCATGGGGAGAGAGAGGGGACCACGGCGAGCTCACCACGGGCGAAAAACGGAGGCGGTGACGGCTCGGAGACGACGGAGACGCGGACGGCGAGGCGACGGGAACGGCTGCTCGCGCACGGTGGATCCGACAAGTGCTGCGGCGGTTGTTGCGGCTTCTTCGGCCTGAGCAAGTGCGAAAGGAGAGCGGGGAAAAGGCAGCAGGGGTGCGCGGAGGGTCTCGGCTCCCTTTTAACGAGGCCGTGGAGCGGGGCGACGCGCCACGACAAGCGTCGTGGCGGGGCGGTTCCGCTTGACCGGAGCGGCGCTGATGCGGAGGTTGGGCGGCGGCTGACAGATGGGGGCCCTCAAGTCATTGGTGGTAGTGATTGCGATTCTTGGGGCAGCAGCTAGCCAATTCTTCAAGCTGAAAAGTCAATTGCCCGAAAGGGGGAGGAAGGCGAAGCTGGTCATTGGGTGTAGTCTTTGGGCATCATGGAAGGAGCTGGGCCAGCGGAAAGAAGAAAACCAGCGGGCCAAATCTGAGGAAAGGAGGAATGGAAGGAAATTTTCTTTTTTTTCTTTTTATAAATAAAATTTTCAAACTCAATTTCAAAAGGTTTTTAAGATCTTTTAGCATTTGAACAAAACCACCCGTCACAGAAATAAATACGCAATAGCATGAATGCATCAACATGTTTCTATTCTTGTATTTTCTTTTTATTTCATAAAAGAAATATTATTTCCTAAATTTGAATTGCACATATAATTGCATATTTAAATCAAATTTACTATTTTTAAAAGAATTTCAAATTTTAGGGTGTTACAATTCTACCCCCCTTAAGATGAATCTCGTCCTCGAGATTCGGGTGATTGCTTACTCAAACAGTTGGGGATAAGTCTTTCTCAGATCCTCTTCTCTTTCCCAAGTAGCCTCATCCTCTGTATAACGATTCCACTGCACCTTGCACATCTTTACTGTTCGGCTTCTCGTAACTCTTTCGGCAATTTCCAAGATCTTTATCGGATACTCTTCATAAGTAAGATCTTCCTTGACAACAAGTTCTTCCAAAGGGATTTGTTCTTCTGGTACCCTCAAACACTTTTTCAACTGGGAGACATGGAACACGTCGTGCACACCGGACAAGCTCTCAGGCAATTCCAACTGATAAGCTACTTCTCCACGTCTCTCTAGGATCTTAAAAGGTCCTATATACCTTGGGGCTAACTTTCCCTTCATATTGAATCTTCTCACACTTCTCATTGGTGACACTTTCGGTACACATAATCATCAATCTCGAAAGTCGGCTCTCTTCTGCGAGTATCAACAGAATTCTTCCATGCTCGAGACCGAGCTACTCTCAAATTGTCTCTAATCATTCTTACTTGCTCTTCCGCGTCTCTAAGGACATCGGGACCAAACACTTGGGTTTCTCCATCGATTCCGAACAAAGGTGTTCTACACTTACGTCCATACAACGCCTCGAAGGTGCCATCTTGAGGCTCTTTTGATAATCAAGTTGTTGTATGAGAACTCTGCGTAAGGCGCACTCTCTTATCCCAACTATCACCATACTCAAGTGCACATGCTCTCAACATATCTTCCAAAATCTGGTTGATCCTTTCATTCATCCATCGGTTTGTGGGTGGTAAGCGAGAACTGAAATTCAACTTTGTTCCCAAAGATCTATGTACTTTATGCCGTAATTGCGATGTAAATTGGGTGCCTCTATCCGACACAATTTTCTTGGGAACACCATGTAAGCACACTATTCGCTCCATGTATAACTCTGCTAATCTTGCACCATTATATGTAGTCTTGATCGGTAAAAAGTGAGCGACCTTGGTGAGTCGATCCACTATTACCCATATTGAATCATAACCTCTTTGAGTGCGGGGTAATCCTACAATAAAATCCATGCCAACTTCTTCCCATTTCCATTCGTGGATCTTCATTGGTTGTAGTAACCCTCGGGTCTTTGATGCTCAGCTTTCACTCTTTGACAAGTGTCACACAAAGCCACATATTCTCGCCACATCTCTCTTCAAACCATACCACCAATACTTTTCTTTGAGATCCAAGTACATCTTGGTACTTCCGGATGTATAGAATAAGCAGACTCATGGGCCTCCTGAGAATTGCATCTCGGATAGCTTTCACTTCCTAGTACATATCCTTTTCCCGAACCAAAGAGTTCCATTCTCATCCATTCTCAAACCGGGTGCCTTTCCAAGCACTACATTCTCTGCTATCTCTTTAAGTTTTTCATCCTCCAATTGTCCTTTGCGTGCCTCTCCCGCTCTAATGTAGGCTCTATCACCAATTCCATTGCATTAGTGACCAAGCTCAAGTTGAGATACTCCATTTCAAAGACACTCTCACGGCATAGATGTTATCTCAATTCCATTGGCATAGCTCTTTCTACTAAGTGCATCTGCTTTCTGACGTTTGCCTTTCCGGGTGATAATGTACTTCCAAATCATAGTCTTTGATCAATTCCAACCAACGACGTTGTCTTAGATTTAGATCTGATTGGGTGAAGATATACTTCAAACTCTTATGATCAATATAGATATCACTCTTATGTCCAATCGATAATGTCTCCAGATCTTTAAGGCATGAACCACATTTGCCAATTCCAAGTCATGAGTAGGATAATTCAACTCATGCTTCCTCAATTGTCTAGATGCATATGCCACCACTCTTCCTTCTTGCATAAGCACACATCCGAGACCCAAACGGGATGCATCACAATATATAGAGAAGTTCTTGCTTAAATCGGGCAAAATTAATACCGAGAGTCAGTAGTCAATCTCTTCTTTAACTCTTCAAAGTTTGCACGGCATTTATCCGACCATACATACTTAGCATTCTTTTCCAACAGAGTCATCATAGGCTTGGCTAGCTTGGAAAAACCTTCAATAAACCTTCGGTAATATTCAGCTAATCCCAAAAAGCTACGAATCTCACTTACAGCTTGTTGGTGGTTTCCAATTCAAGACATCTTGTACTTTGCACGGATCCACCGCTATTCCACCATTGGAGACAACATGACCCGTAAAAGAGACTTCCTTTAACCAAAACTCACACTTGCTCCGCTTAGCGCATACAACTTATGTTCTCTAAGCTTTTGCAAGACCATCCTTATGTGTTTCGCATGTTCTTCTTCAGTCTTGGAGAATATTAGTATGTCATCTATGAATACTACCACAAATTTATCCAGAAACTCCATGAACACCTTATTCATCAGATACATGAAGTATGCAGTGCATTGGTCAATCCAAAAGACATAACGGTGTACTCATATAGTCCATACCGTGTAGTGAATGCTGTCTTGGGTATGTCCGAAGTTCAATCTTAAGTCGATGATAACCAGATCGGAGATCAATCTTGGAGAACACATGAGCTCCTCTCAACCGATCAAACAAATCATCAATCCTAGGCAAAGGGTATTTATTCTTGATGGTAACCTCATTAAGTGAGCGGTAATCCACACACATTCGCTTGACTACCATCCTTCTTATCCACAAAGATCACAGTGTGCCCCCATGGGGAAGAACTGGGCGTATGAAACCTTTTTTCTTGCAACTCTTTTAGTTGTTTCTTAAGCTCTTCTAACTCATTAACTCCCATTCTATATGGACGTTTAGCTATTGGTGCGCCTCGGTAGTAATTCAATAATGAATTCAATGTCTCGGTCGTGGCATACCGGTAAGTCATCGGGAAGACATCCGGGAATTCCTCCACGACACGATCTTGTTCATTGATTTCACCATCTAGGCGATTCACTTTGGGTCAGAGGTGAGCTTGCACTACTACTTCTACACAGATTCTATCCCCATTGAGTGATGTCACAACCACAGATTTCTCCTGACACTGAATCACTGCCCGATGTTGTTTCATCCAATCCATTCCCAGGATAAGGTCAATTCCCGCTGTTCTCAACACAATAGGCTTCACCTTGAAGTCTACCCCCCTTAAGGAAATGCTAGTTGAGGGGCTCCAATAAGAAGCGGGCATACTACCTCCCGGGGAATTCACTAGTATTGGGTTTTTCATGGCACACAAAGGTATGCTATGCATTCTAACAAAAGCTTGGGAGATAAAAGAATCTGAAAGCACCGAATCAAAAAGTACTGATAGCGTAAATAGAGTTGACGCTGAAACGTACCCAACATAACCCTCAGCGTCTCTCGAGCTGCATCGATGACACATAGTTCACCTTCACCGTGAGAGGTGGGCGGGCGTTGAACTTCTGATTGTTGGCCTGGTTCTGAGGTGCTTGCTGGTTCTGCTTCTTAGGACACTGATGAGCATAGTGACCTACTTCTCCACATCGGTAACAGGCATTGGGATTGTTGGGCGCACCACTCTTCACAGAGAGCATTGTTAGGCACTCCACAGGCGTGTTGCGGGATTGCTAATCTGCTATGGGGGGACGCTGATTTCCAAACTGCTGTTGACATCGAGGCGTTCTTGAACCGGTTCCGCGAGGATACTGACACGGTTTCCACGATGAGTTGGTCCTTGATTCCTCTGCTGAAACCTTCTTTGGGATAAGCACGTATGCGTGTTGCTTCCGAAGCTTGCCCTTGAGCCTTCTCTTCTTAGCTTCCATCTCCTTGCGCTTATCATCAATCACGATTGCGCGATTCACCAAAGACCGGAAGTTAGGATATGTATTAGACATCACCGGAGTCTGTAGTCCATCATAGAGTCCCTTGAGGAAGGGCGTTGCTTATCCTTGTCATCTCGCCACATCATTAGGAGCGTGGCGAGATAGTTGTCTTGAACTTGTCCCGATATTCCGCCACAGCCATTGATCCTTGCTTGAGAGATCTGAATTCTTCCCGCTTCAGCTCTACTAGTCCATCAGAATATGGTATGATCGAAATCGTCCTTAAATTCCTGCCAAGTCATATCAGAGCATTGTTGGGACGTCCGAATCGAATGATTCCCACCAATCTGAAAGCAGCCCCTTGAGAGTTGCCCTTCGAAGCGTATAACACCTTCTCCGTGTCGTTGCATTGTGCTATGTTCAGTTGTTTCTCCACAAAGACGCAACCAATCATCGGCCTCCATAGGGTCTCATGGCATGTGTGAACACCGGTGGACGACCTTTCATAAACTCTCCACGCTTATCTCTAACCTGGACAAAGCGGTGGACCTCTTGCGGGTTCATTGTCCAAGCGCCGCATCATAGCTTGCATCACCAAGCGCTTGCATTCCCAATATCTGCTCCATGGTCACGGTGGCGGTGGTGGTGGGTTTATGAGGGCATCACGTCCACGACCACGGCCTCTGCCTCTTCCTCCTCTTATGGCCATCTGTTTTCCAACAAATGTGCAAAATTTAGGAATTTTTCCAATTATAGAGAGCTTACCAAAGATAAGAAACAATGCTGAAAATTCTCTGAGCAAGATACAATTTCAGCAGTTCAGTAAAATTGTTATAACTTGAGTTTCAGAGATCCAACAGAGGTGCACCAAGATTCGTTAGAAAGCTTAGGACATCAGTTACAACTTTCATTTAGACCACTTTTACAGATTCGAACTCGCACATAGTCAAAAATAGAGCTAAACCGAGACTGTTCTGAGTTCCAGACAGCGCAGGAACATCAACTTGTGACAGCTAGATCTCCCAAATATGAACAGCTATTGACGTGATTCCAAAGACACTAGAAAGATACAGAGGTCTAGTTATCTCCACAAAAATTTCAGAATTTTATCATCCCAGATTTCGAGTTTCCAGATAAAGAACACAGGCTGCTCCAGAAATCAGCACAGCAGAGATAAGATAAAATGATACTTCTGCATTAAGATTTCATTCTAAATTTAAAGTTCCAATCTAAAGAAGTTGTGGACATGCCCACAAACTTCCAGCAATCAAGCAAAATACCAACTCAACCAAGTTCACAAATCAAACATCTAATCAACCAAGTTCACAAGACCAACAAGACTAAATAAGGACACGAACTAACGACATGATAATCTAGATCAAGGCACCTAACACCTATGGAGCGGTGTCAATCATGGTGAAGGAACGCAGCGCTTCTTCTTGTAGATGGAAGGCTGTCCCAGCTGTGCACGAAGTTCATCCACTTGTTTCTCAAGACGCCTCTGCGCTCTCCGAGATGCACGCAGTTCTCCTTTGACCTCATCATCCACTCCCCGCATAGCGTGGACATGCTTTGCACTGCTGCCTCCAAAGGTTGGGTCATTCTCTGGTGGAGCCAAAACCTGCCAAACACCCTCATGATCATTTCGAGGAAGGAACTCAAACGATCCTCCCTCATGGCCTCAAAACGCGACGACCATGGTAGTGGATGTAGGCATTCTCAGGTTGCATCCTCCATGCCATCCAAAGCATGGGCTCTCTGGCGAGGGCATCAGGACAGCCTCCACCTCATGTCCATTAATGATATCATTCCATGCGGTGACCACCAGCTCTACCTTCCGTAAGGTAGCCTCCAATGGGTGCTTGTACTACGGCGCAGGTGGTAGCTGATGGAGGCGTGCAAGTCGGGGAAGTAGTCGCCCAAAGACGCTGGGTGAGGAGAGTGTGGTAGTAGGTCATCTCTGGGCTGGCTTGAAGTAGTACTTTGCACTTCCAGCCAATCTCCTCGTCCACCACGGGAACAAATGGGGATGGTGCAGTGTGTAGAAGTAGCCACGACTCCTCGGTGTAGCTACCACAGGTAGACGGGCACGGCGATCGTGTAGGAGTAGGTGTAGGCGGTCGGTGTAGCCATCTCCTCGTCGTCGGAGATGATCACAATCTCCCTCTCCACCGGTGGCACGCAGGGGTGAACATGGCACGATAGTTTCATGGCCGGTGCTGAGGCGAGCAGTCTTCGGATTATGAGACATCTATAGATTTAAAGTGAGATAGAAATTAGAATCAACAATTTTAAATAATAGATTAAGGTATGAAAAGCATAAATGTTTTAATAAAATAACAAGGATAAGTCAATAAGCAAGAAACCAGAGGAACAAAGATGCTAAAACGACCATTTTCTAACTAGGCTTGCGTCCTACAGTCAACACGGCTCTGATACCAATTTGTCACACCCAATTTTAAGGATAAAATTGAATGCACAAAACTCGTGTGTGCCCAGGAATCAATCACACACACAAGCTGACAAATTACAAAAAGTATCATCACGGTGTCTCATACATCAGAGTTATAATAAAACTTAGTCTTATACATCACAAATGAATAATAAAAAGATGATAAAACTCTCGTGGCCGTCTTCACGGGGAAGGTCAACTGGTTGACCACAAGCCTAATAATCCTCCGGAAAATCCTCATACCCGTTGTTATCATTTACCCATCCGGATTTTTATCCAAGTAAAGAAAATAAACAAGTGTAAGTACATTCCGTACTTAGCAAGCTAACATGGGGTTATGAAGCTCAAAAGGTTAGACTCGTTAACTGCAGCTTAGCATTTTTAATAGGTCAAGCTTTTATTCTCAAGTATTATCAAGTTATGCTTAAGCTCCCATTTAATTCCCATAAGAACATATATTGAGTCATATGTACCATATATCATCACTAAACAACTTTATAAGATCATCATCAAGTATCCAGTTATTCTGTGAGTTTTCCGTCGCTCAGAATCGTGAGCACGGTACATTATAACAGCTTGTTACCCTCTGCAGAGGTGGTGCACATTCACCATGAGTCGTGATCCCCATATGCCCGGGTTAATTACTCCCATGTCACTTCCAAGGTGAGCGGGCAGGGGTACACTATGAAGCCATTTCATAGGTTTCCCTAACAAGTTAGGGCCGCTAGGTTTCCTTGGCGGTGAGATGTAGGAACCCCCTTTCCTATGGCACATATCCATCATGCGCTATACACATAGGAACAGGCGGGTCCTATACCCAACGTGGCAAGCCCCATTTATGCGCCAAAAAAGGTAACCTCTAACTAGCTAGAAAAGGTCCTATTACTGAGCTAAAGTCGAGCCATATGACTCTCCCGGTTGCCTTTAATCGGTCCCCACTTTTTTGCCGACAGATAAGTCCTTATGGAGGGCCGGGAGCAACATGAACAAAGGTCATTTGCTCTTTCGCCCTATGGAACAGTTGTTATACATCATGTCACTCACTTTGTTCCATAGTATTATTCATCAACATGTATATCAAGTTCAGTTAGAGCACTAGCAATCTACCCATATGCATTTAACCCATAGGAGACAAGGAACAGGATAACAATCACTAGGATGTCCTTACGGGTATCAAAATTAGACACATGCAAATGAGTAATTGCTTAGAATGAAATAGGACATCAAGGAAGGCCCATGTTATACTTGCCTTGGTTCACAAATTCGTGCTGGTCCTGCTGGTCGTCGAAGAGTTCTTGGTCTCCAACGTTTTCCTCACCGTCTGAACGCGACCAACACGGCAACATACAACATTCCAAAAGCATTCATGCAAAGCAAACATTCCTATCATTAGAACAGTACACCAACAGTATTGAAAACAAGATAAAATGTTTGTAAAACTAATCTACGTTTCGCTACGATCACGTCAACGCGAAGTTCACGAAAAACGGAGCTACAATGCGAAAGTTATGATTAAAACGGGTTTTCCAAAAGCCCTATATTTAATTAATTCTAATCATGAAATTAAAAAGTTTCAAACTTGACTAACAGTAGCTCCAACATGTAGCTTATGAAATTACGAAGCTAACGCGATTTGAATGGGTCAATTCGGAGTTAAAACGACAATTCTATAAGCGAAACAGTTCGAATGGCATTTCTGTAAATACTGAAAGCGTACTTTTGACTTAACAGCGAAGTTTACGCTTTCTAAACAGGTTTGCGCATTCGGAGAAATACGCTAAGGACGGCGGGTTAGGACTTAGAAAAATCCAGGGACTCTTTAGCAAATTTACCCCCGAAGGGGTATCTTCTATTTCCGGCCGTTGATCACGCGATGGACGGTTCGGATTAGCCTGGGGGGTTTACCAATACGAATAAAGGACTCCCATGAGGCAAGCCATGGCATGGGCGTGAAGCTCATCAGCGGCTGCATAAGGAGCCTACGGTCCACCAAAATGGCCACCGAGGACACCCGTGAGATCGGAGGGTGCGGGTTCATGCACGCCACGCCGAAGAAGGCACGGAGGAGGGCAAACCGGGCGCGGGGCGCCATGGCAGGCGCATGGAGCTCATGGACGCTATGGAAAGGGCGCTAAAAGCCACGAAACTCGAAAAAGAAATGCATGGGGAGAGAGGGGACCACGGCGAGCTCACCACGGCGCGAAAAACGGAGGCGGTGACGGCTCGGAGACGACGGAGACGCGGACGGCGAGGCGACGGGAACGGCTGCTCGCGCACGGTGGATCCGGCGAGTGCTTTGCGGCGGTTGTTGCGGCTTCTTCGGCCCGAGCAAGTGCGAAAGGAGAGCGGGGAAAAGGCAGCAGGGGTGCGCGGAGGGTCTCGGCTCCCTTTTAACGAGGCCGTGGAGCGGGGCGACGCGCCCACGACGCGCGTCGTGGCGGCGGTTCCGCCTTGACCGGGAGCGGGCGCTGGATCCGGGAGGTTGGGGGCGGCGCCGACAGATGGGGCCCTCAAGGTCGGTGGGCAAGCGGGGCGATTCTTGAAGGCGGTATGACGAGCGCCTTATCGCTGGCTGGGCTGAGCGCTGGTAAGCGAGCGGGGAGGAAGGCGAAGGTCAGCTGGGTCAGGCTGATCTTTGGGCCAGGAAGGAGCCAGGCAATGGAAAGAAGAAAACCAGCGGGCCGAATCTGAGGAAAGGAGGAATGGAAGGAAATTTTCTTTTTTTCTTTTTTATAAATAAAATTTTCAAACTCAATTTCAAAAGGTTTTTAAGATCTTTTAGCATTTGAACAAAACCACCCGTCACAGAAATAAATACGCAATAGCATGAATGCATCAACATGTTTCTATTCTTGTATTTTCTTTTTATTTCATAAAAGAAATATTATTTCCTAAATTTGAATTGCACATATAATTGCATATTTAAATCAAATTTACTATTTTTAAAAGAATTTCAAATTTTAGGGTGTTACAAAAAGATACTAGATAAACCTAGGGAGCCAAACAGCGGCAACCAAAGAGTTGAATCAAAATGCACTAGTCTGTTAATGTCGGAAGTCCCGACGTTTGAGTCAGAACTTCCGACGTGTCGGAAGTCCCAACAGTTTGAGTCAGAACTTCCAACGCAAACTGTCAGCACTTCCGACCCCTACGGGAAATGAACTACAAGTGCTAAAATGAACTTTGTGATGCCGATAACTTACAAACCCACTTCCTAGTGGTAAGGTAAGGTGTTGGGTCACTCTCTTGACGTTGATAAGCCACCAATCCGTAGATCGAGTCCCAAACCCTAAGAAATAGCTAGAGAGAGGGAGACAACCAAATACAAGTAATTTCGAGCAAATCACAACAACAACAAGCACGTGGGAGACAAGAATTTATCCCGAGGTTTGGCAGCCCCACAAAGGAGCTCCTACGTCCTCGTTGTTGAGGTGACCACTTTGGTCGGAGTCTCTTCCACCTCCTTGCCTCACTCAAGGATACCACAAAGGTCACTTGAGTTTCTTCACTAGAAAACAAGGGTAATACAAACTTCCCAAGGCTCTTCCACAAGATGGAAGCTCTTGGGCGACGCCTAGCCGGCTAGGGGAAAATCCCCAAGAGTAACAAATGCAAATCAAACCGGCTTGACGAAGAAATCAAGTGCTCAAGCTTGCTCAAAGTGTTTTTCTCACTCAATCCACTCTCCAATCACTCAAACCCTTTGGGAATCGAAGTTGGAAGCAAGGGAGTGAAGAGAGGGGAGCCTAGAATGCTTGGGGGCTGTTTGGCCGAGTGTTTGTCGCAATGAAATGAGTGGGCAACGGTTAGAATGAAGGAGACGGGTATATATACACCAAGGCAAAATCTAACCGTTCAGATCTACGTCGGGAGTTCCGACGCAGATCTCGGGACTTCCGACGTATGAAGAAAACACTTGTTCATGCGAGGTCAAACTCCACTCGAGATGATAACGTCCGGAACTTCCGACGAACGTCCGGACTTCCGATCGTCGGAACTTCCGACGAACGTCGGGACTTCCGACGAGCACAGTCAGCAGGTCAGAAGAACCATCGATGCCGGGACCCCCGGCTTGGGTCAGGACTTCCGACAAGAGTCATGACTTCCGACTGTCGGGAGTTCCGGCTTACGTCGGGACTTCCGACATCCACGATCACCACCGCAGCGAAGGATCGAGTCAAGACTTCCGGCAAGAGTCATGACTTCCGATCGTCGGGAGTTCCGCCTACGTCGGGACTTCCGACATCCACAAATCACATGAGCAGCAAAGGATCGAGAGTCGCACACTTCGGCAAGAGTCATGACTTCCGATCGTCGGGAGTTCCGGCTACGTCGGGACTTCCGACACCGACGATCCGTAAAATTATTCTATGTGCACGTGAAGTGCTAGAGTGTCTCTTTTAGATTTTATTATTATGCTTGAGCACTCTATCTTCCTCATACCACCTAAACTTGCATCCCTCTTAATAGTACGGCATACCTATTAACTCAAGATCAAAAGAAAAACGAAATTAAACCTTTTGAGTTGATCTTCTTTGAAATTGATGCCGTGTCTTTCAATCTTCATCAAGTGAGGGTGCCAACATGTCAATATTGATCTTGTCACTTGAGCATAGCCATCTTGAGCACGTGACTTGATTCCATTTATCAAATATGAATAACTCCAAAAAGTATCAAGTCACTTCTATCAAACATTCCAATAGTGATTTGATCCTCCACATAAACATGGCCATCATAGCTTGATTAGTACCTCAACTAAATGCAAGTACTTCCTTCTTCACCCTAGCTAGGTTCTTGACGCCAAAGCCGTAAACTTGCCCTTCACCCTTGCTTAGTACCTCGAGCCTTTCCTTGCTATCTTCACCATCTCAAGCCATCAAGTCACATCTTGTGTTGAATCATCCATTCATGTATTGCCATCTTTTTCATTTCAATTTAGCAAGCTTCAAATATGAGACCATTCCATATGCAATCCCTTATGTCTCATTAATTGACTCTTATCGTGCTTGCTTTCACATAGATCATTGAAATCCCACAATAAATAAGCATTTGCATGAATTCCATTTGCATTGTTGTCTTGTGCTTGAACTAGATTGTTTATACAACAATACATCATTTTGGCTTTATACAATTTCATCAAGTATCTGTGAGATAATCAACTTCCTGTCTAACACTTAGCAAACATGTTAGTCCTTTAATCGTGTTGTCATTCAATCATCCAAAACTCACTAAAGGGCTAGATGCACTTTCAAGTTCTTACTACGGTGCTAGAGTTTAGACAAGTCGTACCGACACGACGGCGATTCGCGAATCAATGTGCCCAGCTGGGTACCTCGAAACACATACCCCGCTTTTACCCCAGGCACAAGCGGGACCAACCCACCACTCTCCTGTCAAGGGGTCTAGGTCCCCGTCCAAACTTGGACTCCAAGCCCCCGCTCCTGAATCTCGGACTTAGTGCGATGCTTAGACCTCCACCATTCCCGCCTCTAATCAGTCGGTCCGGAAAGAGCCGGAACCCACGACAAGAGAGCAACAAGCCTTCCCTGTACCCATACCCAAGTATGTGCTCGGGATAATAAATCTATGACTTGCCTAGCGTCCATTGCAACAGTCGATCCTTAACCGACACAGACAGGAAAAAAGTGTAACCAAGCTATACCCCGTTGGCCGCAAAACACAACCTCTTACACCTACCAATACCCAAACTATATCTCTGCCCGGTCTCCATTTTCCTTTCCACTATTTTTTCATAAGTGATAATAATCACCTATTGTGAGTAACGACAGGTTACTCACGCTACCGAAATCCTGAATATAGCAGCTACTCGACCTATACTAGTAAGATTCATAGGTAGATATATTTATGCATGTAGTTTTCATAAAATACTTATAACGTAAATGCACATTATATATATTGAGTGATCATTCAAAATAAGGGTTATGCACCGGGGCTTGCCTTAGGCAGGTGGTGTGTCAACAAAGTCAGCAACTAATGTCTCCGGGGCTTCCTCCTGAACGAGAATCTCCTCCTCATACTCTTCAATGATCTCCTCAAAGTCTTGTTCGTCCGCAGGCACGAACTCTACCAACTTGTTATCTATGTGCATGAAATGATGATGCAACACTTAGTAATACGGTAACAGCAACTCTTAAAATACGAACACACCTATCAAGCTACTAAGCTAGTTCAACCGATTAAGATGCTAAGTTACCTATTGTTACCACCAACAAATATGAAACATGGCATGTACTATCTTAGCGACTAAAGGCATTCTTACTCTTAATACCGATTTACTATATGTATACTAAAACAAGGAGTACTAGTGTAACACCACTGGTGTTTAGCTTTCACATCTGCACTGCATTTCATGAACATGAGCATCATGCATCTCTTTGTGAACTTATAGCACATGAAACATAATTTCGAAACATAGCAACGTGTTGTATATTTCATGTGTGTTGTTCTTTATGAAATGTAAAGTGTCCAACACTTAAGTGCAACATGTGCCACTCACTTAGTGAAACAAGATTAGTTAATACGATGCAACAAGATCATGAAATATGTGAAACATGACTATGAAACATTTGCAACATTTCTTGTGTTTGTCATCGTTTCAATGTATACCTTGATTGATTCTTGTGTGACCAATGCATGGTGTGGCTAGAAATGCTTGTAAGTAACTTAGTTACACTTAGAATGTCATTAGGAACAATGTTCATGTTGATCATTTTGCCTAATTAGGTTTCCAAGTCATGGTTGACCAATTTGGACCCCTAGAGCTCCTGTGTTTGACTGTTTAAAAAGTGTAGCTTAGGATGTTTGCATGTCTGAGCAACCTAAAGCAAAGTTGTAGAGGATTATATGTGGAACAAAAGTTATTTTGTGACCAACTCGTGAAAATGTGCACAACATGCCCAAAAAGGTCCCACAAGTCAGCTTTGAAGGTGGATTCAACACTTGAAATTATTTCTAAGTCCTAAGTGCGCTTTCAGTTTCATGTACCATAGTTGAGAGCCCCAGTAGTCTGCAAACCAAGCCGAACCAGCTCGAGCCCCCAATTGTGAAAGTTGTAGACCACATGTAGATCTCCAACTTTGTGAACTACAACTTACCCTCGGATCGCCACGGATTAAGAGATATATTGTCGACAAGTTTCACTGTCGATCGGCTTGTGGGTTCTTGAAACGAAAAATTCAGCGCCATTCGATTGCTCGGGTGATTCGAACTCGGTGGCAGCGTGTCGCCACGACGGCCGACGGCCGACCGACCGCCAGAACCACGCGCCGTGGTGGCTCTGAACCGCCTGCTGGTGTTCTCCACTTGAAGCCGCAGCCGCAAGACGCCGTGAGCCTTCCAATACCACCATTCCATTTCTTGCTCCTTCGCAACAGCAGCGGTAGCAGCCGCCATTGCCGCCGGAGCTCCGTCGAGCCCCAAGGCCGCTCGCCGCCAGCGTCTCACCTCGCCTCCGCTCTCTAAGCCCACCGCTTCCCGACATCTACTCTACCTCCTCCACCTATTAGCCGCGCCCGTTTGGGTCTCTTGTAAGGGCGCAGCGTTGCTTTCCACCACCGCCGCCATGATGCCATCCTCGCCGAGCCGAGGCCAGCCGTGGTCGGGCTAGCTAGGAGCCATTTCATTCTCGATAGTGCTTCCTTGAGTTTCCCAGCGTGTCCGTGGAGCTCGTATGCAGAGCTCGTGGAGCCAGCCGTGGCTTGCCGTCGCCGGCAACTCACGCCGAGTTTGCCGTGCCGCCGCCATCACCGGCGGCAAGCTCCTTACGCTAGGTCGTGGCGCTAGCTAGTAGCACCAATCGAACCCCTCAAAGACGGGAGGTCACGCCGGTGTCCTTGATTTCACGGAGGAGCCGCCAGCACCGCGAAGCTTCACGCCTGTGCCGCGCCGTCGTAGCGCCTCCTCTGTTCTTGGCTCACTGACCGGTGGGGTCGGCTGACATCGGGACCCGCACGTCAGTGGCTGTGCTGTCTTAGGGATAGTTCAAAATACAGCTTTGAATGCTGATTTGTGATTTTGTAACTCCCAATTGGTAGATCCAAATTGAGTACTTCCAATTTTGTTAGACTCACAGTTAGGTCTAGTATTTAAGAAAAATATATCTTGAGCACATTTTGTAGAAATTTTGGATGAATTAAATAGGAACTTAAAAAGTGTTTTTGAGTGCATGCAAACTTGTTTAAATCATATCTTGAGTTTCTGTGATCCAAAAATTGTGAAATTTTGTGGGTAAGCTAGTATTGCTTAGTAGAAGCTCTGGTTAAAATTTGAGAGTCATTGCATGTGTAGTTTTTAAGTTATAGATTTTCCTTTTATCATTGGATGATTCTTGTGGGAATTTTAGTAATTTATTTATGAATCCATTGACTATGAAATTTGTTGGAGAGTATCCCAGTACCTTAAGGATACAAGGAAAAATATGAAATCTGTTGCTTGACACTTTTCACTAGGGTTTCCTAATTATGCCATTTTAAGCCATTCTGCCTTACCATTTTTGTGTAGGTTGTTATACTTACTCAAATGGTGTGGAATTTTTATGGTAGTCTATTTAGAGCATGTAGTGTCTACTGTAATTTTTGTAGAATGAATGGGGCAGTTTTCATATATGTTTACTATTTCCCCTAATTAATTAAATAAATTAAGAAAGGTATTAAAAGAAATGTTTTGGTGATGGACATCCTACTTTCTGGTGTTCTTGTGATATGTGTGATATGTCAGTAAAGTTGGTTTTGTCCAATTAAGCGTTTGTATCATAAGTTGACAATTATTTGTTGCATTGTCCCTCTGGACAGATCTGGGGACTTTGGAAAGTTCCCCATGATAATGTGGTTTTCTGTGCTTGTGT
This sequence comes from Miscanthus lutarioriparius, assembly GCA_904845875.1. Lineage (NCBI taxonomy): Eukaryota > Viridiplantae > Streptophyta > Magnoliopsida > Poales > Poaceae > Miscanthus > Miscanthus lutarioriparius. The sequence continues at coordinate 34,923,779 of CAJGYO010000001.1, forward strand.
TGAATACAAAAGTTGTAGATAACTTATGTATCTAGCTCCTGTCAAAATTTGAGGGTATTTGGCCCAGTGGTTTAGAAACTACAGCTGTTTAAAGTTAGGTTCCTGTTTTGCTTACTCTCTGCCTTGTGAGGACAGAGTTCTGTTGATTTATGAATTCGAGCCGGTAAAGTGTCGAATCATGCTTTGAGGTCTAAAAATGAATTGTAGACAATTTCATAAGCTTTCCAGATTGTCTTGTTTCATGTCATTTGGAATTATACATCTCCAGTTATGGCTAGTTTAATGTACCGCTATATAGTCTTCATTTGCTGAAATACAATGCTTGATTGAATGTGTTGCAATGTAATCGTTGATTGTTTGGGGGTTAGCCTAACTTGAAAATATGCTTAGGTGCAGGTGCTAGGTCATTAACTGAAGATGAGCAATTATACATTAGGTTGTATAGACTTGGTAAGTAAAGTGTTTTGAATAGGGCTTAAGTTGGAATATGCAAACTACAACGAACATGTGCATTCTCCGAGCATCCCCGATAATGCTTCATGTGCATCCATGATATTTATCTTGCGCATTCATGCAATAGGTGTGCCGGAGGGAGTGACGTTGCTGGAGTTCGAGGGAGCCAACCAGGAGGAGGAACCCGAGGTGCGGGAAGTCGACGGCAGCGATCGTCATGGAGGATCTCGCCTCGAGAGTGCCACGACCACCACCCTTCCTCGTTCTCGAAAGGCAAGCCTCGGAGCATATTAAGCCTCCCATGTTTTTGCAAATACTTTGAGTACCTTTTATTGTTGATGATGCATTAAGTATAGGAATTGGTTGGAACCAATTGCTGCATTATATATCCTTCCTTGTCCGGATATCGTGACCGAATCCTATTTAAGTTCGAGAACGGGTTATATGCTTAGCCATGCTTAGTGCGGTAGAAGTCGGTGATTTCCACACCGCGAGCTTTAGGATGAGGTGGGTCACGGTTGGCTATATTTGCTATCGTGGAAAAGAACCATGTGAATAATGAATTAAGACCGGCGGGGGTCTTGTGTAGGTTTGAACATAGTGACTCCGTCGAGTCGTTTAAGGACCGATACGTCAGACGTCCTCATGTCATGTTGAACGCACCTAACACTTAGCTGGCGGATAAGTCGTTCCGACATGAAGCCTAGTAGCTCGACTCGGTAGGGACGCGAGCAATGGCGACATTCGGAGGTAGTAAGGATGTGCGGGAGCCATTGGCATAAGTCCAAGGCGGGTTAGAGTCCCAAACAACCTTGGCGAGTGGTTCTCTCGAGAATGTCGATCTGATCGGACTCGCGACTCTGAATCGTACCAAAGGTGACTTGTTTGCGACTCGACGGGAGAAGCAGGGGTTTGTGTTTAGGAATACCCTCCACCGGATAGGAATCGATTCAATCGCCGCCTCTCCGGATAGTGAGAACTTGACCGAGCAAATGACAACGTAGATTCAATTAATTTAACGATATGGTTAAATGGATGATGATGATAAGGTTGCCAATGAATACCGATATGGTTATTAATGTTTGCACCTAATAATATGATTGCTTAGTACAAAAGCTAATGTAGTTGTCGTGTTAATGGTTAAAAAGTCACTGCTAGTCCAGGCTAAGATTTGATCATTATTACTTATGCTTTTCTGCAAAAAGAAAGTGTCAACCAGATCCACTACATTAAGCTTTGCATAATCCTTGGTGTCATTTATTTTGGTTTCTCAAGGCGGGTAAGTCTAGTGAGTACATTCCCGTACTCGTGGTTTATTCCCTCGCCGCAGATGACCTTCTATATCAAGGATTCTGTAAGTATTGTCTCCACCCTACGGGTGATGAAGACTAGATCATGGGCATGATCTCTGCTTCTCTTATCTGAATGCTTTTATGGGTCGTGATCAAAGAAAACCAAGATGTGTATTTGAACTCGAGTGTGTGAGTTAAACTATTTGCTTCCGCATGTTTTACAAGACTTGTTTTGTAATAACGTTGACTCTGTGATGATGTAATCTATTTGCAAACGTTGGTGAAATGTTGTAACGTACGATATGTTATGTTGAATTACTGTGATCTTGGTTGTATGCAAGTTGGTTTGAAATCCTTCGAGATTTCAGTTGACTACCGGGTTTATATGGGCTCAAGTTCGAGAATTTGATCGTTTCGGCGATTGTTTTTGTACTTGTGCTCTTATAAATTGGTCGGTTCTGTGACAACTAGCTACTCTATTTATCAACCTACTCAAGTGTTACAAAAATTACAGTGAGCACATAATAATCTAATGAACCTACTGTAAAAAGTTCATGGCTAACGCTATCACCAATTTGCCTCAAAAATTCCTACAAATATTAAGCTAAATAATACTAAGCTCTCCTAAATGAATTAATGAATCTATCATTATCATAGATAACTGTAAACTAACTACACCAACAGCTGGATAGCATTTTTGTGAACCTAACAAATTTTGTTTCACTATTTTTGAACATCTATAGAATTTACTATAAATTTTCAAAGTTCAGCTCAAACATAAATTGAATAAACCTTTACTAATTCACTGGAAAATGAAAAACCGAAATCCACCGCACGGCCCACTCCCGCGCATCGCGCGCGCACGCGCAGCACACCGGCATGGCCCACGGAGGGGAGACCCCGCGTGAGCCGACGCTTATGCAAAAGAGCCCTCGGCTTTCAACCAAATGGACCCGCAGTCCTTTCTACTATTTCCCTCTCTCTCTCTGACGCTCTCACTAACACCCCCCTGACTTACTTTGAATTCCCGTTCCAAAGTCCCTGGCCGGAACTTATTAGAGGCCGCGGCATCTCCGGCCAAACGCCGACGAGCATGGACCTCCTCGACAGCAAACATCACCACCGTGATACTCTTCATCACAAGCGCAGTCGATAGAGGTATAAAACACCATGATTGGTGCTGCACAGAGGTGTGGCCATGCACCACGACGGGGTTTGGCCGCGGTGACACCGACGCCGCGGCAAAACGTCTAGCCCAGCGCTACCATCACTACCTAGACTCCATGCCTAGAGTACTGATAACATTCTAGAGGTCCTAGATATACCCGTTCTACTCCCAAACGAGCCGGCCACGGACATAGCATTTACACCACGTTCGCCGGAGGCGGCCATGCGCTCTGGCGAGCCTCGGCCCTAACCGATTCAACCATTTACCCTAGGAGCAGGACGGCCTCACCAGAGACATGTAGGACGCCCTGGACGAAGTCGCGAGGCTCGACAAGGTGGTTGGCCACGTGCGCGGGGTTGCTCTGGTTCACGACAAGCGCGGCGACGACGTTCTCGGTGACTCGCTGCACCCTTGGTGAAACTGTTTCACAGGAGAGGCAACCAAGTCAAGGAGACGCAAAAGCACCGCTCAATTGAACAAAGGGCAAGGAACGACGCCCTGGCCGAGCACCCACCCCGACGGCCATGGCGGACCGCCGCGAGGGAAATGCTCCACAGTACCTCATTGGAGGATGAAAGCTCGTCGGGTCGACTCCAATCGCGAGCTAACCACCGGTGCTAGTTGGGTGCACGGTTAATTGGACGGAGGTGGACGGTGCAACAAGACACTAAGAGATGTATGTGGGAACTGAGGAATTGTATGAAATGTAATGAGCTCTGTAAATTATTGTATTATGATATTGTTGCCTTAGTGTACCCGTGGTGAGCGCCAGTATTCAGCTATGGAGGGTAATGGCTCCAATGGATCTGTGCTTGCACGACGGTGTTAAGTTACGGTATCCTACTTGTGGTGAAAGTGTACAACCTTTGTAGAGTATAAAATTTATTCGGATAGCCGTGTCCTCGGTCTCAGACGGGTTATGGTTGGGTTTCAACAACTAGATGGGTTGGGATGAGTGGAAATATTAACGAGTGTGATTTTGGAAAGAAATGGTTGACAACCATGTGTTGTGGGAACAACATGTTTAACAACACTTAAAATTGTGACAAACCCCTTTTCAGAATTACTCTTATATATGGAGAATATATGTCTTTTGCAAAGGTATTTATGAAATGAAACCCTGCATGTGTTTAAAGATAGCTTTCTGCAAATAAAACCAAGCCTTATCCTTGATATATACATATGCATGTACTCTTATCCCCCTCCGTAGGGTAATGTTGGACTTGTTGAGTACTTTGTACTCACCCTTGCTTTGTTGAACAGAGGAAGATCCGGACTTCAATCCCAAAGCTACGTTCGAGTAAGGTCGTGCCTACACCCAACTAAGCCCGTGGCATTGGGACCCGTCAGATGTTTGACTACGATTCCTTTTGTTTCTGGGTCTATTGGACCTATATTATGTTCTTGTTGCTTCTAATCGTGGCATGTCTTCATTGTCCACGCTTGTCGAAACTACTGAACTGAGACTTATCTGATATAATAAATGTGTTATTAGCCTCCTGGGACTGATATTGTATCACATTTGAGTTCCTGGATGACCAGGGACGCTTCAAAAAGGCCGGGGCAGCAACCGAGAAATCGGGCTTCGAACAGCACCACAGCAAGTGCCGTGGATCTGCGTTGGGATCCGACAGCCGGAACATGCCCGGTGACTCGCGGGAGTTCTGCTGAGCTGCCTTGGACCTCGCGGAGCACGACCTTGTCGAGGTCGTTGACGCCCTTGCAGTGCCTAATGGGTGCCACCTCCTGCTTCTCCTCGCCCGCCCGGCGGCGACGACACCGAGGCCGACATGGTGTCCTTCCGCTGGACCGAAACGCAACGATCACCGCACACCGAGGTTGAGCGGAGCGGGGACAGTGGAGCTGGAGGGAGGGAGAGGAAGCGTAAGTGGAGAGAGGCAGGCAAACGGATGGGCTGGCTCGAGATCAATTTGGGGAATTTTCGGATAGCACCCCTGTGCATGCGTGTTGGTTTTCTGAGCCGCATCCGGGCCGGACGAACGCCCGTGGGCCATCATTATTGTTTTCATAATCTTTTTTTTTACATGGGAACTCACCCTGTTCCTGAATTTACGGTACAAAGTGGATACATGGCTCCAGACTCCAGAGTACCTTCAGAGCGACGGTGGCGAGACAACGTTGAAGTGCGATGTCCACAGCTTCGGGCTCACTTTGTTGGAGACACTGAGCAGACGAAGGAACTGTGACAGGCCAAGCCTCGTCTAAGTAAGCAAGATTGCATATTAAATTACCTATAGGCTTTCAGTCTTCAATTTCACCTTGATTTCGATTCGTTCTCTGCAATTAGTGCTGCTGTTTGGGAGGTGAACCGCTAAATACTGTAACTAAACAACATATGTGATATTGTGATATATACATTCATTTACTGACATCCTGCCAACAATTTCTCGCAGGCCTGGCGACTGTGGATCGACCGCAGCGGCGTCACGGCCCTCCTCGATCCGGCGGTTGCACCGGCGCCTGCCATTGCCAAGCCCGAGCTTGCTCAACTGCGCAGGTGCATTCTTCAGGTCCGCCTCCTCTGCATGCGTCCAAGAAAAGCCTGACGAGAGGCCCGCCATGCGTGTCCGCGGTTGTCGATCGAGATACTAGTAGGCAGCTCCTGCTCGAGTGCAGGCTCGATGGGCTCGACCTGAAGCCCATACAAAGGAGAGCATATACCAGAATGGAGCGGTCCAATACGTAATATGTTTGGGATTGCTGGCCAGTCCCACAGATTAACACCACCTTGCTTGCTCAGACGACTGAAAGCTAACTTAAAAGCTCAGTTCTGTAGCCACACATCACGACCTTACTTGAACAGGATCTGTTCTATAGGATCGTACCGCTGCATCCTTGACTAATAAGGAGGCAAGCACTTAAGCCTGGTTGATGAGTCATGACCTCTGGGTCAGAGCGTGATTAACGGCCAAGATTTAGCTTAGATGCTATGTCTGGTGCCGTAGAGGATCGTTCCTGGTCAGGCTTGCTTGGCTGGGGTGGCCCATAGGTTGTCTGACAGGCTCTTTTTTTTTTCATTTGAAGGCAATTTGTCAATCCTTGCTCTGAGTTAAAAGGGCAGTCTCCTTGTCGATGTTGCCATTAATAGAACAAGCTTTTCCTTTTGTTTTCGCTGTGCTGCATTTGAAGGACGTTTGACCAAAATATTCCTCCCGACAGCTGTCTTTTTGCTCAACATTACTCTCAATTTAGAAGGGGCATATTTCCTGCTCGTTTCTGCCATTAATGGAGCAAGCAAGTTTCTCTTTTTCTTATCGCCGTGCTGCATTTCAAGTAAATTTGAGCAAAATATTCCTGTTGACAGCTGTTATTTTGCTCAACAATGTTCTCAATTTAAAAGAGGCGGATCTCTTGCTCGTTTTTACCATTCATAGAGCAAGGCTTTTGCTACATTTTACTTCCTGTAGGTTGCTTCTTCATCTCTGACTGTACGTGAATCTGCGATGTGCATTATTGTTGAGTCATGGCGGTTCTTGCTACTTGATTCGCAGAAAGTTCACGGTTGTTATGATCTCTTTTTTTTTGTTCCAAGTAAAATGAGTTACATTAAAAAAAACTATACGTTTATAAAAAAGAAAAGTAAAGCCGAGTCCCTGAACCTTGTGAGCGATGTTCATAATACAGCCGTAGGAGTATTCTGCATCTCTCTGCAGAGTATGCCTGCAGTGTGCAGTGCAAGTCTCAAAAATTGCCAACTGCAATGCAAAAGGCACTCTGTTTACTCGGCCTTCAGCTCTCAGGCAGCAGCAACAGCTGGCCAGGACAGCTGCCACCGGACGATGCTGAACTCCCGCCAATCTTCAGGTCCGAGCGCTCGGACCCAAGCAGCGTGCTGAGCGGTTTTCTAGTAAACTAAAAGGAGAGAACGAGGAGAATGAGAAAAATCCAAATCCATGTACAAGCGCTCAAGAAAGCAATGCCGAGGGTATCCGCTCTACATCACGTGACCATGGAAGACAAATATTTCACATATCACCCCTCCAACTTCTCATATGTTATGTTCCATCCTCTGCGCTACCATCTTTCTGAAGACGTACACGTACTTATGCATTGCACGTATGTTTAAATTCCTTATACAACGATGACCACCAGATTTGCTTAAAATTTCTTAGCTTTTTCTAAACTAAAAGCCTTAATGTCTCCGATTTGCATTTGTACCCATGCCCGAGTAGCAAGTGCTCGCACTTCACCAATCCATCTGCGCGAGCGTGCACACTAGGCCCTTCTGACTTCCCAGTTCCCAGACCCTCCTACTGTATGGCGGCGAGTGGACGACCCCTGATGCTAACATATGCATCTGCCTTCGTAGCATCCGTTGCAATTTGCGAAGGGCATGGCACGAGTGCATCTACTCCTGTTTTAACAGGTAACTTGCTGAAGAACACAATTACACAGACAATCAATTCATGTCCACTTGTCACATCCGTGCATTATTACTCCCCGGCAACAAAGATTCCAAGGCCCTGTCACCTCAAGTATTTTCTGTACAGTGACCTGGCAATGGCCAAAGCATCACCCGTGGCCTTCACGGCGTACACCTCGTTCCCGGACTGCCACTCGTTGGAATATGAGATCCAATCCTTCCTCCACTCCTCCAGCTGGAAGCTCTGGTTCTCTTGCAGGCTCCTTGTTAAGTAGGCGAAGTATTTTGATGCCCTTGGAAGGTAATAGCTCTTCAGCAGCCCGCTCCAAAACTTATTGGCTGGTAATTTGGTGTTTATGGAGAAGAACATTAGTAACGCAAAGCTGAACCATATAACTAGTAGGTATCAACTAACAAACTATTGTACTACTAGGCATTACCGTAGTCATGCAGTTTACTCTGCTCGGTCTCTGTGTTGTCATACCACATCGTCACCTGTGTTCTGGCGTTCCATTCGTACTGGTAAAAAAAGTTCAATTCAGTCCTCAATAACAAAGGGGGGGGGATTGTCTAGGGTCCAGATATTAGATGAAGAATGCATGTGTAACATACCTGCTGGCGTTCCTTTTCAGTTATAGCAAGGCTTTTTGCACTTTCCAGCCAGGGGCCCAGCAGAAAGTTATCATCAGCAGCTAGTAGTGTATCAATATCCACGATGATCTCAAGAAATTTCCTCGTGTGAGAATTCAGGCCATTTGAATCTTTCTTTTGGTACGAACTCAGAGCATCAAGATACACTTCATTTGCTAGTTTGGATAGGCACTGCCTAGTTAGGTCGACAAGGTCATACCTGAGGTAAAAGTTATCACCCAGCAGTAATAATCAGTTAAAGCAAAAAGACATTCCTAAGAAGCATAATTAGTTTTACTCATTAGACCAGAAAACAAAGAAAAAAATTAGTGTTCACTTGGTACCCTGATTTGGCACTTAAATCATTGACAACTGTAACTGCAGGAATAGAGTTGGCTGGCAATAGCTGAAAATAAGAACAGACTAATCTCAAGACTTAAAAGAAAGTTGCATATTGTACCTATATGTGAGACTTTTTGAAAATACGCTTCCTGCATCAAGAAATAGTTCAAGGGCTTTGATGGCCTCCTTCGTAGAATACCATAGATGCGGATGTGGTAGGCTTCCAGACACCTCACTTAAGAAAAACCTCCTATGGTTTCTCATAATTGACATACCCCTTCGTTTAGAAAGCTGAGAACTAACTGAGCTGGGACTTATGTCTGGAAATTCAACTATATAGTCTTTATTATGATCCTGCAACCAAAATATGAAAGGATATATTATTCTAGGGACAGGCTCTGGATAGTTGCAACAAAGGAGCTCGTTTGAAATCACACCGCAATTCCATCAGTGCAATTGTATATTGTATGATACAAATATCTCCAAGCTTTCTCTATTTCAGCATTTGCTTGACCATATCTCCTATAGGAGTATGTTTTTAACCAATCCTGGAAGGTTATGGACAAATGTTAGATGGTAATCAACCTATCAAAGCAAAACCTGCGGTCAAGATGTTAGACGATTATAAAACAATAGCCATATCAAGTCTGCTGCTGAAGGAAAGAGACAAATACTATCTGTAGCACAGTTTGTACTTCATTCACCTCATGTAAACAAGGTCGCACAAAGCATATCTACCAAGAAACTACACAAATTACAAAGTTTGGTATTTTTGGCAATCCTTCTTTGATGCACAGGTCAACATTTAACTCAAGACAGAAAACTTCAATTAATCTGGATCTCACTGAAATCACATGAAGGGAAAGAAGAACTTTCAGCAGTTGTTATCTTTTGACTAGATTGGTTATCATAAATATTTAAAATTTATGCAGTGGTGCATGAATAGAACGTACCCTATAATTATGTATATATAAAGTGCAAACTATGTCTACAATGGGACCTCATACTCTATAGAGTCTATACAACTGTAATAGTTCCAAAACGAAGAAATAAGAATAGCAGTAAATCATAATTCGTAAAGGCTAGGTTTACATTTGTACTATTTACCTCAACCTCAACATTCTTATTATGAAATGCCATTTCAGACATAAGTTCATAAACAACTGGATTGTGCTCTATTCCCTCCATGCACATGCCAACACCAATCTAGAGAAGAGCAAGAGTCAAACACTGAATAAGTAGTTGGATTAGATACAGCACTGAAAATACATCACTTCTGAAACACATGCATATCATAAAGATGAACGATCAATCAAGAAGAACAACAAGCACAGAAGCGATGGAGCATGATGGTAGATGTACAGGAGGCCAAGCTATGTAAACCATGCTCTGTTGTTACCCAGGATGAGGTGATTCCTTAAGAAATTTAAAGAATGAAGAGGGGTCATGGCCCCCTTTGGCCTGGCTTTATCTCTGCCACTGGAGCACAGAACTCCAGCAAGAGAGAGAGAGAGGGAGGGAGGGATTGATTCACTTCAACATTGAAACAGCAGACGGCAAAGATTTTCAACTCACACATGAAAATGAAATGTTTGCTCCATAGGACAAAATTTGCACTTACCATTGTTGAATTGTAACTTGTACGGGCATCAATGGGGCCAGATGAAACTGAATCAAGTATGCCATACATTTCAATGTTCCCACCAAAGTTGTGTAACATGCACCTAGATTGAGCAAAAAAATCAGTAAATATGGTTGAAAATCAGGAATTATATTCATATTTTAAATTGACAATGAGAATACAAAAATAATGGTCTGGAATTACAGGATGGGATGGGTTGCTAAAACATGACATACCAGATGTATGGTACGCCGTAGAACTGAGAGGACATTTTCCAAATGGGCTTCACATCAGCAAATAAATCGAGAACTATCATCTTACCAATTGGAACAGAGTGAAGTAGTGCCTGAAAGTTAAAAGGGGCAGGTTAACCTATTTGTAAATAGGTGTTAAAAGGACAAAGAACATATGCATTAACCTTCATTATAATTCTATGAGTTATCACATTTATTTGACTGTTCAAAGTGAAACTCAATGAAGACAAGACTTGAGCTTACTTTCATTTGTGGCTCCTTCCAGAATGCAGCATCTGAGTAGAATAACCAACCCTGCATTAATAAGCACAAAGTAAAGTTAAAGATTTCCAATTATGTGTTCATATAATGATGTCTGATAAAGAAAATGCAAGATTTTTCTCTATTCAAAGACACCATGTAAGACTTGATACATAAATTTTTTTTTAAAAAAGAACAAGGAATGAGCCACTATAAATAATAGTAGCTCATATATTGTACTTCCTATGGACAATGTTTGATCGTATGGTGTATTTCTTTATATTGTACTCTGTGCTCCATCTTGTTAACTGGACAAGTTACTACCGTCTAGAGGATATATGGATGCTATCACGACAGAAAATGATGACATGCAGAATGTTTTTACATTTCAGAGGTAAAAGAAGAGTGAGCACACCTGCATTAACCACACTGCATTCTTGTTACCTCGGGACATTGCTTCATAGATAGCAGAACCAAGTGATGAAATATATGCTGGTTCATCTGTTGGTGGGGTATTCTCATTGAATGTGTCACTGAAAGTAACAACCATAACTGTAAAATGTGCAATGTGTACATGATGTAGAAAGTAGAAACAGCAAGTGAGCACACGAATATACACAGGACAGGATGCCCAAAAGATGCTAAGCCACTAGCCGATGACATGAGCAGAATGACATAATGCATGACCAATAAATCAAGAATTTTTAACTATCCACTATCAATACCTTAAATAGGACGATATGTATCTGTAAGCAAGAATATGGCACAGAATTGATAGATTGATTATGTAGGGTGAAAGGTTACATATATATAGGCAAGGATGACCTAGGGTATGGATTATATAAACAGAACCAATCAATTGTGATCCTTGCCTATAATGACTCAACATCAATCATCCTAATCACTAGGGGGTGGAAATGGATGTTTAAAAACCCGAATTATCTGAATCCGTGTCCATTAAAACATATAATATGGATATATGTATGCGTATTCGTTTCTAATATGCATATTAAATGGATGTCTCCCAATACGTTTCTATTTTCATATATCATCGTGTCCCTATATTCTTAACTTGTTCATCAAAGCATTCGTTTCATCTACAGTTCGTCATGACCCATGAGAAAAAACATACAATATCTGGACCCATCAGGATATAGTGGGCATTCTCCTGAGACGTCTTCCAAATCTAAAGCATTTGCTTCATTGTTTACAACTTAGGAACAACCATGCAGGTGGATTGTTGAGATTTTCCCTTTATATTTTCAACATTTAAGGTGTATCTGTGAGTATTAAGGTGTCACTGTTTTTTTTCCAAGGGCCTCTAGCTGAGTTGTTAGGTGGCTTGAGTAGCACTCCTCGGGTCCTGAGTTCGACTCCCCGTGGGAGCGAATTTTCAGGCTGGGGTTAAAAAAAATCCCCTCGTCTGTCCCATGCCAAAGCATAGGTGTAAGGCCCGGCCCGGTCGTGGTCGTTCTAACATGGGCTACGGTGCCATTGTGTATGGGTGGGCAGGGGTTTGGGGGTTTTCTCGACCTGCGTGAGAAGGTTGTCTTCTTAATGCAATGCCCGGGGGCTGTCTTACCCCCTGCAGGTCGAGTTTTTTAATATAATGATACGCAGCTCTCCTGCGTGTTCGAGAAAAAAAACATTTAAGGTGTATCCCTTTCTACAAAACTAAACTGGTATGAAATATCTTATAATGTCGAACTGTTCTTAAAGTTTCCAGCAACCAAGAGTCAAAATGTTCTTGAACATATTCTTTGTTAACAATCAACGGATCATCTCCATAACTGACAAGGAAAGATAAACCATTCCCACTAAGCATACAACAGCCAAGTGTTGTGACCCAACATGCAAAGGATACACAGCGCAATCACAGAATGCATTGAGGCGACATTTCAAAGAAGTAGATTAGTAGGCATTACCAGTTATAGATGTTGGTTACATCGCCGTACTCTGCAAACATCCAGAAAAATTCAAAAAAGAAAGAATATGAAACCTTATATAAAGATCACAAAAACATACATCAAAAGTGCATTCTTATTAATTGATTTATTTGATCCAGAAACTTCAGAACAAATTCAAGTTTCCTATGATCATATCTTGCACAAAAAAAGGCAGGTATATACCTTTTATCTGTTGCCTGATAAAAGCCTGCCCCACATCTATAAACAATGAATCAGAAGGATCAAGAAGATAAGTGCAGCACCACTTAGGATTAGCATCAACTGTATTCCTGAAGTAGAAAATATCACGTAGAAAATCAAAACAACATAAGATATTTTTAGTAAGAAGTTCTATAACTGAAAACATGAAATGCTAATCAACTGATACTTTCATGTTGAAATCAGGCACATAAGCATTGGCAGTACACAGACTTGATATGTTTAAGACTTGGCAAAATTCGCTACAGGACACATAAACTGATGTCGAGCAGCCTGCAGACATATAAAAAAGTGATAAATGCTGTCAGTCACTCTGGCAATGTGATAATTTGCTGGAAGACACCATCTCCTCTAGGGTTGGAAATTATTATTTTAATGGGCGGTGTCTTCTAGCAAATTCTCACATCAACAGTGACTGCCAGCATGTAGCACTTTTCTGCCGCAGGCAGCTCGACATCAGTTTATATGTCCTGTAGCAAATTTTTCCTTAAGACTTCTACAGTCTAGTGCGAAGAAGTTGAGTCAAAACTGCACTTTTTTCCTTGAAAAATGAGGATATAAAAACATATCACGTAAAGCTATCAGGTCATGTATGCATATATTGCCCTTACAAATAAGTTGTTGGTTGGCAACCGTGCTTGTGCCCTATATAATGTTAACCCACTAACTATAAAATGTTTGTAACTATTGCACGTTAAGAAGAGTGAGTCTGAAACCTTCTTGTTAATTACATTCTTCCAGATGTCCTACAGTCCTAGGACTTCACGGAAGTTACATTTCAAGAGGCATTATGAATACAATCACCAGTGAGTTTGGACTTGGTCACCATAACTACTGCCTAAGCTAGCACAAATTTTCAGAAGATATTGGTACAAACGATATAAGAAAGTATGTTACCAATCACCAAGCCGGGTAATGTTGGCTGATGGAAATAATTTTGCGAAAACAGCTGGAACATTTCCTGAGAACGATGGAAGAACTGTAAAGTAGTAGTGCGTCATAAGTATAACTTGAAACAGCATTTAACCCACTGTAGTAATAGAATATCCATTGATCTTTTGACTTCATGTAAAAAACACATTGCTAAAAAAGGATGGAAAGGTGGTATAAATGCAATGGCGTATGTTAAAGATTGAAGAATAGTACTTTTGGAAAATAAAACAAAAGCGTACCAGGGACCATCCCAAGCTCAATCATCCGGGATAGTATTTTCTTCTGCAATGCCAATTGTTGATCCAACCAGTTTTGTGACAGTGGTCCACCCCAGCTAAAGAAATTGAAGAATTATAAATTCATTACTTTTTATGTCAGATATGTACAAATGATCATCTCCAAAAAGTCTTAATATCATACAAAGTTAACTAGTTAAGTACTATAAAACAACTGCAATGTTGTGGTCAATGCTATAATTAAGTTAGAATGAATCTTTGGTCACATGAAATGGGAACAATGATATGCAGAGAGAAACAAGCAGGAAGAGAAACTTTTAATAATCTGTATTCAATGCAGCAAAACACAGAGTTCCACTACCAAAATCCCAAACAGTGAACACCTCCTAAAGATACATCTTCGACACTTTTAAACAAGAATATGGCTCCTTATTTTTTAAGCATAAGGTAATTCATCATGCTATCTGATCTAATAAACAAACACCTATATCAGAGAATGTAGCCTCGTCTATTTTATACAGTTTTTTTCCCGAACACGCAGGAGAACTGTTTACTTACCCATGCAAGTTCCCCATTCTAGCCCAAGCCAGGAAAGCTGGTCCACCGAAAAAATCATCTAAATCTCTGTCGGTAACATTAAAACTCTGAAATAAAATGCAATAATTAACAAGGTCCCCATGGCAACAGGAGGTTGAAAAGAAACTCAAAACACAACATAAGTTCAAAATGACGCAGGGACAAGAAAAAGCAGTTACAAAAAAAGAACCGGAATATGAAACTCAGATATATTCCCATGCCCAGTGGCGATAGATGCACATGTAACCTAAGCAGAAACTCCCCTCTAGGAGAGGGAAAATACACACTATACTACACATCTAAACATGTATCAGCGATGCAATTTTCTAATAACTGCAAGTCTTCAATCCATGTAAGTTTTTTTGAATTGTTTGAGTGTTGAGATAATAGTAGATGTATAAAATATGTTGTTTTTCTCGAACACGTGTAATTATGTAGTTGCAAAGTTATTATCCATGGTCTCAAAAGTTTGACACATAAAGAACTAATAAATTGGGTTAAATACTTGTCTGCTTGTGTCTATTCTACTATTTCATCGTATTGATTCTAGTTTTTTAGAATAAAACGCAAATTTATTGTACTAATATGATCAATTACTGCTGATAAGGGAAAACACTCTAGGTCAACTTGCTGAGATAACCTAGTGGCCACGAATGGGCAAGGCTGTGCAGCCTGAATAGTAGTAGTTGTTACACTGGCCAAGATTCTGCTCAGCCTAAACATATGACCCACCATCAATCAAATTGTTCTCAATAACTTGAAGTACTACAGAACTGTAAAAACTAATGGAAATATGTTTTAAAAAAAATATAAGGTGCAACTTTGATAGAACATTTCAGAGTTGTAGATGTGTCTGTCACACTACCTTAAAAACCTTCTGCCAGATAGATTCCTGTCCAGTAAATGCTAAAGGCAAGTTAATTCCTTGAAGTGCCATCCAGTCAATTTCTTTCTCCCATCTTTTCCAGTCCCACCACACATAGGAGTCTATAGAATGCTACATTAATTTTGTCAGAGAAAAAATGTTGGAATCCACTTAGATAGTGGGAAGCTTCAGAGTCACTTCTTTCGAAATTAGAAGTTATAAATAAATCCAGTTGGACAAAGTTAGAAGTATGGAAGGGGCCAGTCAACAGAGACAAAAATGATACAATGAAATCTGTAGGATTAGGGTGTAGGAGAACAAATGCTGAAACATTAGTTCTTCATTTGCAATAGAAGTACTAGTAGATTGGTACTGCATCAGTAGAAAATATGGCAAGAATCATATTTCCAAGACCACATCATGCCCTTATATCTGCCACACACCTAGAAAGTAAAGTACTCACTATTGCCGTACTGCGAGGGACAAGGAGGTTGACGCTGACGAAATCAAGAAATGAATAGATATGGAATCAAACAAAGATTATGAAAACAAATGTTTAAGGCAACAAAGGACTCACAGCTAGAAGTGACGACATTCTGATAGTAATTCCATGGAACAGGACGCTCAATCTTGACTCCCTTGCCCTGCACCCGTGGCAGAGATCCAGGAGAAGGAATCGATGCCAGCTGGGCACCCCCAGTCTTGTCCCAGGAGATATGTGCGCCACACCAGTATTTCAAATACCAATGTAGGCCAGATGCAAGCTCAACACCTGTGGTTCCCTGGATCCTGTATAGCATAAACACGAAGTGGTGATTGCATTCAACTTCACGATGGAGCCACAACAAATGTACAATTTTGGCAGTTCTTGCATTACATGAATTCTCAATGCTCAATTAAGGAACCCAAGAGCAGGACTACTTTTTGGATTTTATAAGCAAACCAATGCACCAACTTAATGAGGAGCGATCATACGAGAGCAAAATCTAGAACAGGAATGAGCGACTTCATCACCATGTTTGACTATTTATATGTAAACCAAAACCTCATCAACGCACCATACAGCGGTGAAGCAAGCGACAAAGCACAGCCTCAGCCCTCAGATGGATCATTTCAAGACTACGCGGCCAAAGTTTATGGCATCATGGCAAGTACGAGGGAAAAAGAGGAACATACAGAATCTCCGCTCCACCTTTGCCCGAGCCGTCAATAACGTTGCTTATCCTGAAGCAGCTTGATTGACCGCAGACGCCGCCCTGGAGCGAGCACAGCAAGCAAAACGGACACACACAGGGAAGTCAACCAATGCTGCCCCGAAACAAGCGGGGGAGGAACCAGGAAGTAGCCGCACTAGGATGCTCAAACCTTGGAGTCGATCCGGAAGCTGAAGCTGCCCGCGTGGGAAGGGAGCAGCCGGCGGAGCAGCCCCGCGGCCGCCGCTTCCTGCTCCGCCGGAGACGCCTTTCGGCTGCCCGCCGCCCCGCGGAGCGCCACCCACGCGGATGGGCCGCCCGCCGCCGCCGCCGCTCGAGGCGGCGAGAGGAGCGTGAGCAGCAGGAGGAAGGGTGCCAGGGGGAGGCGCCGCGGCGGCGAGGGCCTCATGGCGGAATTCCAGCCCGTGTTACTTGGGGACCGCGCTCAGTCCACCCCGGTTGCTACTGCTTGGTGGTGTCGGTGATGCTCGCGCGCGCGCAGAAGTAGCCGATCACTTCAGTCTGCAGCCGCTGACCGCTGAGCAGGAACGAGGAAGAAGGAATCCGTGACGATCGCGGCACGGAGATTAACTAATCGGAAGGGATAGATAATTCGCGCGTGGATGATGGAGCGGAGCGGCGGCGATTTGGACCGCCTGCCGAACGCAGCTGATGTTGTTGTTATCGGGGGGCCATCAGGACTTGAACCTTCTTCCATTTGGATGAGCCCGGCCAAGGAGAACCAATTTTGGAATTTTCTCGGTCTGTTTCGTACTTGTACTTGGAAGTGTTTTTATGAGTTGGAGGCTTGGAGGTTTTCGAAAAGAAAAAAGTTGCAGGCTTGAAGCAATTGAAATGCTGAAACGATCAGCTCTGTGCATTAGATAGTTTTCCTTGTTATTAAGTCCTAATTTCATTTAGGAAAAATCAATTATGTAGCACTAAAAGATCATATAATATCATATATATAATTAGAATCACAAAATGTCCGAATAAACCGTCTTCATAATATTTGAAAGATTCAAATGTTAAAACATAGAATTCCACCATACTTTTTGGTTTCACCATAAATCTATTTTTTCTCTCTCCATAACTAGATTTTTTTCGCCTTATCTGATCCCCTCCTCCTCTAGCTCCTCTTGCCCCTCCCAAGCCTGTCCTTCCACACACTTGCGACCATCGGTCGCTCTTTTCCTCTAGGCTACAAGTGTCACCGCCTTGACGCCTCTTGAGCTTGTGTGCTCTTGCCCGCTGGTCGGCAAGGGTCTACCTTAAAGTTGTCACGCCCGTTGGCCTGGCCACGCGTCGCGCCTACCCTACAATGGTAGTCGCGGGCCTTGCACCCCTATTCCGCCATCCACCCATCAGTCAGGGCCTACATCGTGAAGTCACTATGCTTGTCGGCTTAAGCGCGCAGCGCGATGTCACTCGCCCACTAACTTGAGCTTACTCCACAACACCGTTGACTACGTCGTAGTCAGTGTGTAGTTCTCAGGAGGCGAGCGTGTGTTGTTCCTCTTCACAGTCAAGTAGCTCGACGCCACCAGCAAGCAAGAGAGCTTTGGCGGGTCCTTCCTCGTGCCCAACGATCATGGGTCGTCCTTCCTCATCCCCAAGAGTTGTGGTGGCTCCACTAGGTACAAGAACACGCTCCCCACTGGAGGCAAAGAGGACGAGGAGGACTCCAATAGGAGAACATCAAGAACGTCGTGTAATCGACGGGAAACATCATATTGAGCATGACCAAAAGCAACCCGGAGACTGGTGAGGTTATTGATGCCTCCGAGAGTGTGTAGCCATCGAACACCATCTAACATCAGTTTATCGCTTGGTAAGGTCAGGCAAGATTTGCCAAAGAAACCAAACACACCCTTTAGACTCTGTTCGACAAGATTCCAGATTTAGACTTCATTCGGCACAGCTCCAAATAGTTGTGGCTCCTTACTACAATACATGGAGGTGTTAGTTGTGAAGCTAAAAATAATAGCTTTATTGGCTCCTATTTATTTCAAGAAAAGAGATAAAAGCGGTTCCTTACTACAATGTATAGGGGAGCTGACTGGAGCTCCACCAAACCAGGCCTTAATCTTGATATGCAATATTTACATGGTAAAATTTGATTTTTCTAAGGTAATATATATGGTTCTAGAAAATTATATATAAAAATAGAGAGAGCTATACAAAATCGATAAATATATATTATATATTAGGGTTGGCATCTAGCCTGTCTATACCCTAACTGAAAAAATCTCCTGATAAAAATCTAAACATCTATTTATATATATTCCTACTACAGATAGACAATTAGCAAGCAAGCAATTATTGCAAATTTAGATGTTTTGTTTGGAAGAAATGTCAAGAATAATCGAAGTATAGAAACAAAGAGTAGTACTTAGTTTGTGCAACCAAGGAATGATGAGAGGGTGTCGGAGGCAGCATCAACGGATATATACAATAATAATATACTGTTCGATTAGCCCATGAATCATTGGCTCCTGGTCATAGACCTCACTACGTCACACATGCAGGACTTGAGGCTTGTTCGACAGGACTAAAAAATAAGCCAAAATATTGTTCCGGCTGATTGTTGTGAGGGGGAAATACTGTTCCGGCTCAAACATTTTCTGAGAGCGCTGGCCAGCCCAGCCGAACGCGGCCAGCCAGCCGAACGCGCGGTTGGTCTGCTCTTGATCCTTGCATGCTCGGGTTTATTTATTGGTGCTAGGTTGATCAATGGATTAGTATTGGTTTGCTCAAGCTTTCACACTTTCATGTTGCGTCGTGGCGTGTGGGGGGTGCACAAGTGGTAAATTGAGATGATTTAGCACTTAATTTCGATTTTTCCGTGGGTGCATTGGCACCCCCACACTATATGCAGCTTCGCCCCTGGTGCTCACACAATTCAACCATTAAATGTTTATGTAGCACTCTGTTTGTAATGACACTAATGTGTGATGACACTGCTTTTTTGTTGTGTCGCTTAAAACTTGATGGAATATGGCTACTTTGAGCCCGAGGCTATGTCTATGTCTATGTCTATATTGTGATGCTGATGGATGGTCACTTGGTCAGTGAATCTGGAGTTCTGGACATCTAGTAGTCTACTAGTCGTCGAACTTGTAGTTGTTAGATCGTTGCAAACTTCTTGTTTGTTAAGTCCTTATGGAGTTATGCTTATCAAACTATTGAATCTATGATGCTATATATGGAGACTTGTTCCATCCATGGAATTATGTTGATGTGATATTATCTAATGATATGGCCTTGCATTTCTTCTAATTCATGTTCATTTTGCACCTCTAATCTCTATACATTTGAAGTTCTGCACGTAAACTATAATTGGTATGGATACCCATTAGGTGTGCTTTCCCTGATCACAAATTGTACTTGGGTATGTGTACCCATCGGGTATGCTATCCCCAGCCTGGTCGGGGACGAGGATAGAGACGGGACAATTTTTGTGAGGTGGGAATGAGAACATTCTAGCGATACCCGGCAGGTGCATCCATGTTGACATCCTTAGTATGACCATTTTGGGGTGCATGTGTTATGTTCTGGTTTTACCATGCAGGATGTAGATTGATTCAAGTGTCCATGCATCTCGGATATGCATACCACTTGGCCTCCCGCTGACATCATAGGTTCTGTTCGGCGGGTCTATAAGCCGTTTGTGCTGATTTGTACGGCTGATTTATTAGGATAGAAAAATACTATACAATGGCTGATAAGCCAGGGTTTATAATGGCAGCCGAACAGAGCCATAGTTAATGCAAGGGGACTATATATGATGGTTTTATGAAAATGAAACTATGATTACTTTCTTGTTATGCATTCGACAACATGAACTTAGCTTTTTTCGCGAGCGGGGTTTCACCTATTTTTCATTAAGAGGGAAGAAGTTTTTGAAAACAATACAAGGAGCATGATGACGGCGAGACGCCCCCAAACATGGCTAAACACAGCAACCTAGCCTACTGGATCTCTGATGGTTGTTACATGAAACTCGAATTTTGCGACCAAATGTCAGCAAGGACCGCTAGCGGGACAAACCCGGCAACTGCCCGCTCCTCCCCCTCCTGGATAGCCGTGCGCGCACATTCCATACTAGGATATTCTGACCTAACATGGGAACCGATATAGGCCAGATAACCTTTTGCATATTTCTTGAGAGTCAGGCTAAATACATCCCCTAGACGATTATAGATAGATGTTTGATGTTTTGCATGTAGCGCGTGACCGTAGCATCATGGTGCTCAAGGCTCTCTCCCTGGTGCACTGATTGGGCCTGGCCGGGTAGGACAGCCCATGTTCAGAGTCTAGCTGGATGATGGGCAGCGGTGGGGAAGCGTAGGAGGTGGCGCACCGTGTGCGTGAACCCGTACGTTGTTACGACTGTATAGTCGATGAAATGATATGAGTGCGTGTTGTGCTGTGTGCATCACGCTCGCGATCACTGCAGCTTCCCATGCATCTCGACCGAAAGCTCGCAATTATCGGCCGCATCATGCGGACCACTGGACCCTGATGGCCGGCCTAGCTCTCATCAGTCATCACCATGCGGCGCTACAAGAATCTTGTCAGTCACCGGCGGCCGTACCTCTGGCCGAGCATAGCAATGCCACTAGTGCTGCCCCGGCCGGCCGGCGTAGGTGCGTGGTCCGTGCATGGTAGCCTGTTTCGATCGCCCCTCTCCTAGTTTCCTACCGATACCGACCATCCGTCCGTCGCTGCGTATAAATAGGGGGCCATTCTAAAATCAGGCAACCGCAAAAACCGCGGCGTCGCGTAGTGACATCCACCCATCCATCCAATCCGTTCCATTCCTACGTCGGTTCGGAGACACAGCGAGATCGTCCCCTTCCCGTCGCTTCTCTCCTGCCACCTCCGCCCCCCTCTCTGGCTCGAGGCTTCCATCGATCGATCGGCGATCGGCGTTACGCATCTAGCAGCAGGTACCGCTAGCTCGATGGACGGCCTCCTGATATGATCCCCCACGGTTCCGCATTTCCTTTTCCCTCCGCCCTCCCTTGTTCCGATCGCGCGCTTGATTAGTTTGTAGGATCTCACGAGCCCGCGGTTGGGTTGATCTGCCCTTGCCGTGGATGCGTGATTGCGATTGCGATTGCGATGCGATCAGAAAGTTTTTGTTTCTTTTGTTCCTCATGATGATGGTTTAAAATTTCTTCTGTGCGCTCTTGCAGCACATGAGTTTCTAGTGTTCTGTTGACTGTTGTCGGGTGGCGGGGAGCCTCTCTGTGGTGTCCAAGTAACATATATATATATTCCTGCACAATGTCGAATGCAAAAGTGGTGCTTGAGCCTGCATTTCAAGGAGCTGGCCATAAACCGTATCCTTGCTACTTAGATGACTTCAAAGCAGGCTGCCACCTTATTTTAGCTGTTTTTTTTTCATTCCACGCAAGGCTTCTCTTTTCTCTTTATATATGTTGGGTATATGTGGCCCTTAACTTAAACACAGAGGAACAGAAATATGGAGGATCGAGGATTTCAAGCCAGTCGCTTTGCCAAAATCAGATTATGGCAAATTCTACTGTGGAGATTCATATATAGTTCTGCAGGTAATACTTTTAACGCTTCCTTTTACTAGAAGGCATCATTCTATTTCCCTACACAAATTGTATTTTTAATAATGCATCTGTCCCTTTTTTTAGACGACCTGTAAAGGAGGTGCTTATATTTTTGACATCCATTTCTGGATCGGCAAAGATTCTAGCCAGGTAGATTTTCTGTACCACCACCTCAGATTTCTCTATGCTAGCTGCAAATGACATCTCATATGCCCAGTTCTCGAAATTGCTGTTGTTGCTACGCAGGATGAAGCTGGAACTGCCGCGATTAAGACGGTTGAACTTGACAGCATGCTCGGGGGTCGTGCGGTACAGCACAGGGAACCACAATGCTACGAGTCTGATAAATTCCTTTCGTATTTTAAACCCTGCATCATACCCATGGAGGGTGGTTTTGCTTCTGGGTTTAAGAAGCCAGAAGTGGACAAGTTTGAAATACGGCTATATATTTGCAAAGGGAAGAGAGCTATCAGAGTCAAAGAGGTGCATTGGTGTTCCACCTCCTTGCTTCCTTCCTATATGTTTCATGAACGATTTAAGTCAATATCCTAATGATGACTTCTTTACTCAGGTTCCCTTTGCTCGTTCATCATTGAACCATGATGATGTCTTTATCTTGGATACTGAAAATAAAATATTTCAATTCAATGGTGCAAACTCCAACATTCAAGAAAGAGCCAAGGCGTTGGAAGTGATCCAACATTTAAAGGAGAAATACCATGACGGAGTGTGTGCTGTTGCAATTGTTGGTGAGATGAGAATGATACAAATTTCATTTCATACATGTAAAACGTCAGCAAGTTCACACACTTATATACCTTTTTTGCGTTAACAATAGATGATGGGAAATTGCAAGCAGAATCAGATTCAGGAGAATTCTGGGTCCTTTTTGGAGGTTTTGCGCCAATAGGGAAAAAAACAATAAGTGATGATGATGTTGTTCTTGAAACTACACCACCAAAGCTTTTCAGGTATGTCCTTTTTGTGAGTGTACAGTTAGTTATATTTGATCTTCTGATTTTAATTATCGACACTTGTTCTTTGTTAGACATAATCTGCTGCTTCCCATTTCTCCTTGGTTGGAGATTGGTCGGCTCGGCTGACCACTCCCTGTTGGGAGTTGGGGACTGCTCGAAGTTCCTTAAGCTATAGCAGTATGACAATAGGCCACCTCTAGTATATTAGTTGGCAGCTATTACATCAGCCATGTCGTAATAGTGGGCTGAGGTAAGCTTTGTACTGCTAGAAGTAGTTGGCGTATCCTGTACCTTAGGAGTAGGTAGTTGGTGTACCATGTACCTTAGCAGTAGGTAGTTGATGTACTCATGTACTAAGGAGTAGGCAGTTGACCAACAACTATGTACCTAGTAGAGGTACAACTAGAGTTGTATATATTCCATCCAAAGGGCAATGGAATACTCACTTCAGTTGCCACATTCAAACTACAGAGCTCTGGTTCAGAGCTATAGCGAAGAGCTCCGGTCAACGCTAGTGCTTGTGCAGAGTGTGTGTGTGTGCGCGCTGTTCTGAATCTCTTCTTCTACCTCTAGCCATAGTGTGTGGTCGGCAACGCCGGTGAGTGGTCGGCTCACCCGTTTCGAAGATCCAGAGGGCTAATAAGTGGTATCAGAGCCGTACAAGCGACGTCGCTGGACAAACTGCTGACGATGACGGACAGTTTGGAGTTGGACGACAACAACGGCGCTATTGTGGCTGCCCAGCCACGACAGGAGGTCGTTGTGCGCACGGTGCGGGAGGTCAGCGGCACCAGTTGACCGACGCTAACTCACACTAACTATGGTGAGTGGGCGGTGACCATGAAGGTCAAGCTAAGAGCCCGATGGCTCTGGAATGCTGTTGACAAGGGCACCGACAATGAAAAAGACGATATGCCAGCGTTGGAGGCTATCCTCGCTGTTGTGCCAGCGGAGTACAGGGAGCCGTTTGGGGCGAAGAGCTCTGCTAAGGAGGCGTGGGAGGCCATTGCGGCGATGCGCGTCGGTTCCGACCACGCAAAGAAGGAGACAGCCCAGCTGCTGAAGCAGAAGTACGCCAACCTCAAGTTCAAGGATGGTGAATCGGTGGAGGACTTCTCCCTCCGCCTACAGACGCTCATCAGCAAGCTGAGGAGTCACGGTGTCACCATCGACGAAGAAGAGGCGGTTTCCAAGTACTTCCATTCCGTACCGATGAAGTACATCCAGATCGCTCTCTCCGTAGAGACAATGCTGGACCTGTCCACCCTCACTATTGAGGATGTGACTGGTCGGTTGCGGGCGGTGGACGAGCGCCTGGAGCAGGCGACAGCAACAACGGACAGCGGCAAACTGCTGCTGATAGAGGAGTGGGCTGCCCAGATGAAGGAGAGGAAGTCCAGAGAAGCCTCCTCCAGCCACGATGGCGATGGCAAACACCGCAGCAAGGCTTCTTTAGAGAAGAAGAAGAAGAAGAAGGTCGACCCCAACGTCTACCGGCGCCGTGGGAAGACGGGCCATTGGGCAAATGAGTGCCCAAATCGCAAGCAGAAGAAGAAGGTTGAGGCTCATCTGGTGTAGGCTAATGATGATGATGAGGTCACTCTCCTAATGGGGACGTTCTGTGCACTGCACAACGTTGATGCCAAGGAGAAGGGAGAGGTGATGGTCGTGGAAGGGCCTGGGAAGGCTCTGAAGGCTATCAACCTCGATGAACCACGCGCCTAAGTCCACCTCGGACGTGTGGACGGCGAGCAGGAGCAGCGGTGGTACCTAGGCTCCGACGCCAGCAACCACATGACGGGCTCCAAGATAGCCTTCTCCGAGCTTGACGACGACATGACCGACACGGTGAAGTTTGGTGACGGCTCAAGGATGGCAATCTGAGGGCGTGGCACCATCATCTTCAGGTGCCAGAACGGCGAGCACCGCGTGCTAACAGATGTATATTACATCCCGCAGTTGCGTTCAAGCATCATCAGCATTGGCCAGTTGGATGAGCGCGACAGTGAGGTACTGATTAAGGACGGCGTCCTCAGGATCAGGGGCCAGGAGCAGCGGCTTCTTGCCAAGGTGAAGATGTTCCAGAACTGGCTATACCTGCTCGACCTCAAGGTGGAGCAGCCCATCTGCTTGGCTGCACGGCGCACGAAGGAGTCGTGGCTGTGGCATGCTCGGTATGGACATCTCAGCTTCGACGCTCTTGGTTGGCTGGAGAAGATGGTGACTGGGCTACCTTACATCGAGCACACAGGCGAGCTGTGTGATAGACGCCTGGCCGGGAAGCAAAGAAGGCGGCCATTCCTAAAGACGGCAAAGTACCGCTCGGCAGAGGCCCTCGAGCTAGTCCATGGTGACATCTGCGGGCCGATCACATCGGTGACGCCCGACGGGCGCAAGTACTTCATCTTGCTGGTGGATGACTACAGCTGGTACATGTGGCTGCAGCTTCTGACCAGCAAGACCGAGATGGTGGAAGCGGTCAAGAAGCTCAAGGCGCGTGCGGAGGCAGACAACGGCAAGAAGCTACGCGTGCTGCGGACTGATCGCGGTGGCGAATTCACTTTGGTGGAGTTCGCTGCGTACTGCGCGGATCAGGGCATGGTGCGATACCGCACCGCGTCGTACTCGCCACAACAGAATGGCATGATGGAGTGGCGGAACCAGACGGTGGTTGGCATGGCTCGATCCATGATGAAGGCCAAGAAGATGCCGGCAGAGTTCTAGGGAGAGGCGGTGACCACTGCGGTGTTTATCCTCAATCGCGCGCCCACTAAGGCCCTGAAGGGCAAGATGGCATTCGAGGCTTGGCATGGACGCAAGCCGAATGTGTCCTTTCTTAGGATATTTGACTGCGTCGGCCATGTGAAGAACACCAAGCCTCACCTCGGCAAGCTAGAAGACAGGAGCATGCCGATGGTGCTCCTGGGCTACACGGAGGGCAGCAAGGCCTATCGGCTTTATGATCCCAAGAGAGGCAAGGTGGTGATCTCTAGGGATATGGTGTTCGATGAGAAGGCGGCCTGGGACTGGGATAGTCTGGACACGGGGGAAGCTGGCGGCTTCACTAGCACCTTCGTCGTCGAGCACTTGGTCATCCACAGTGGTGGAGACGCTGGAGAGGAGGTGCCGACCACTCCAGCAATAGAGCCGAGCACTCCTAGGGCTATGCCGAGCACTCTAGGGGCTGTGCCGAGCACTCCGGGAGGGGTGCCGAGCACTGCAGAGGGGAGTGCCGAGCACTTCAGCAGTAGTGATGAGCACTCCTAGGGTAGTGCCGAGCACTCCGGGAGGGGTGCCGAGCACTGCAGAGGGGTGCCAAGCACTTCAGCAACAGTGCCGAAGGGACCACCGATCGAGTTCACCTCCCCTTTGAGCGACATCAGTGAGTTCGTGGATGCTTTCCACGACAGTGAGGAGGTCCGGTTCCACAGGACAACATCATCAGCAATGCAGGGGCCACAGGCCTAGCGAGTCGACTGCTCGACGATCTAGAGCTGCTCCTTGTTAGTGCCGAGGAGCCACCGACGTTCGCAGTGGCTGAATGCGACGCCAATTGGCGACGGACGATGTTGGAAGTGATGAAGGCCATCGAGGACAATGGCACATGGGAGCTGGTAGATCCACCAGTGGGCTGCAGGCCGATCGGTTTGAAGTGGGTCTACAAAGTGAAGCAGGACGAGCACGGCGCCATTGTCAAGTACAAGGCTCGGCTCGTTGCCCGCGGCTTCGTGCAGCGTGAGGGCATCGACTTCGAGGAAATCTTTGCGCCGGTAGTGCGCATGGAGTCTGTCCGACTGCTGCTGGCTTTGGCAGCAGCGAAGGACTGGCGCGTCCATCACTGGGACAGAAAATCGGCCTTCCTCAACGGCGAGCTGGCGGAGACAGTCTCAGGCAACCTCTGGGTTTCACGGTCAAGGGAGCGAAGCACAGGGTGCTCCGACTACGCAAGGTGCTCTACGGGTTGCGGCAGGCCCCGCGAGCGTGGAATGCCAAGCTTGACGCCACGCTGGGCGAGCTTGGGTTCACGCGGTGCGCAACCGAGCACGCGCTCTACACGCGGCAATGGGGGAAGGAGGAGCTCGTCGTCGGCGTGCATGTGGATGACTTGATCATCACCGGTGCGCGTGCGGAGGACATCGACAGCTTCAAGAACGAGATAGAGGCTCATTTTCGAATGAGCGATCTCGATGCGCTTTCCTACTACCTCGGCATTGAGGTGAGACAAGGGAAGGAGGCGCTCATGCTCGGTCAGAGCGCGTATGCCTCGAAGCTGTTGGAGCGGAGAGGCATGGCTGAGTGCAAGTCGTGCGTGACTCCGATGGAGGAGCGGCTGAAGCTGATGAAGGCCAGTACCGCAGCGAAGGTAGATGCAACACTCTACCGGAGCATCGTCGGCGGTCTACGCTACCTAGTTCACATTGCGTTCACCGTGGGCTACGTCAGCCGCTTCATGGAGGATCCCCGAGAGGATCATTGGGCTGCAGTGAAGTGGCTGCTGCGCTACGTCAAGGGGACGGTGAATCGGGGATCGCCTTCCCCAAGACCGACGGAAGTGGGCCGCAGCTCACTGTGTTCAGCGATGCAGACATGGCGGGGGACATTGACGGACGGCGGAGCACCTCTGGCGTGCTCGTCTTCCTCGGATCGGCTCCAATCTTATGGCTGTCGCTGAAATAGAAGGTGATGGCGCTGGCGACGTGTGAGGCGAAGTACGTCGCAGCAGCCACGGCGGCGTGCCAGGCTGTCTGGCTACGCCGGCTGCTGGGCGAGCTAACCGGCGAGGAAGCTCACCGCCAGCTTTGATGGTGGACAACCAACCCACCATCGCCCTCGCCAAGAACTCTGTCCTCCACGACCGGAGCAAGCACATCGACATCAAGTTTCACTTCCTCCGGGGCTGCATCGATGGAGGACAGATCGTCATCGAGTTTGTCGAGACCGGCAGACAGCTCGCTGACATCCTCACCAAGTCACTCGGACGCCTGCGGTTCATGGAGCTGAGGAAGATGATTGTCATGGATGAGGTCAAGGCATCAAGCTAGCAGCAGGATCAGGGGAAGAATTGTTAGACATAATCTGCTGCTTCCCATTTCTCCTTGGTTGGAGACTGGTTGGCTCAGCCGACCATTCCCTGTTGGGAGTTGTGGACTGCTCGGCTCTGCCGACCAGTTCCTGAAGCTGTAGCAGTATGGCAATAGACCACCGCTAGTATATTAGTTGACAGCTATTACATCAGCCATGTCGTGGTAGTGGGCCGAGGTAAGCTTTATACTGCTAGGAGTAGTTGGTGTACCATGTACCTTAGGAGTAGGTAGTTGGTGTATCATGTACCTTAGGAGTAGGTAGTTGGTGTATCCTATGCCTTAGGAGTAGGTAGTTGGTGTACTCCTGTACTAAGGAGTATGTAGTTGGCCAACAACTATGTACCTAGTAGAGGTACAACTAAAGTTGTATATATTCTATCCAAAGGGCAATGGAATACTCAGTTCAATTGCCACATTCAGACTACAGAGCTCTGGTTCAGAGCGGCTCTGGTTCAGAGCTATAGCGAAAAGCTCCGGTCAACGCTGGTGCTTGTGCAGAGTGTGTGTGTGCGCGCTGTTTTCAATCTCTTCTTCTACCTCTAGCCATAATGTGTGGTCGTCAACGTCGGTGAGTGGTCGGCTCACCCGTTCCGAAGATCAGGGGGCTAACATTCTTAACCCCTAAGAGTGGCCTGGTTTTTATGTTGGCTCACCATACCTGTTCTAGCATTCACACACTTATACTCTTCTGATTTTTTTAAAGTTGTGCATGGGTGACAGTCACCACTTGCAACTTTCTGATAAACACATTTTTTTAATTCTAGAATCAAAATTAGTAATTCAATATGTTCTGCTGAATTCACAGCTCACTTCTACAGAAGTTCCTTTCCTGATTACAAATGAATTCTTTTTGGCAATTCAGTACAGATTAGTTAGTTGGTTTGCTAGTGCTTATAGGTCGTAGAACTTTACCGTTGCGCAGCATAATTCAAGACTCTGCTTGGTTCACAAAGCCCATTACTTTATCTTCAGGTGTGACTGGCCTGTGTATGTGTGCTATATGTGTTCACCTCACTGTTCTTCAGCTGCTCTTCTTTATTTTTAATAATCGAGTAGTTTTATTGTGTACTGTTAATTGTTATATTTGCAGTATCGCTAACGGTCAACTGAAGTTAGAAGACACTGCTCTTACAAAATCAATTCTGGAGAACACCAAATGCTTTTTACTTGACTGTGGGGCTGAGCTATTTGTGTGGGTTGGTCGGGTAACACAGGTAGAAGACAGGAAAGCTGCCAGTGCGGCAGTTGAGGTAAAACTACAGCCCAACTTAATTGTTTTGTTGCCTTGTTCAAAATATATCCTATCTAAAATTTACCTCCTGTAGAAATTCATTATTAAAGAAAATAGACCAAAGACAACAAGAATAACTCAAGTGATTCAAGGTTATGAGAATCATACATTCAAGTCTAAGTTTGAGTCATGGCCAGTAAGTAGCACGGCAGGGAGTGCCAGCACAGAGGAAGGCCGAGGGAAAGTTACAGGTACAATATTTATTTATTGGTATTTAAACAATTGACCTTTTGTCATTCATTGTTAACATCTATGTTTTATCAGCACTCTTGAAGCAGAAGGGTGTCGATGTCAAAGGAATCACAAAAACTAGTGTGCCAGTAAATGATGAAGTTCCTCCTTTGTTAGATGGCGGTGGAAAGCTTGAGGTTTTGCTGAACTTAGTCACTTTTTCCTACCAAGTACAATAGTCAATGCAATGTAGAAATGAAACCACAAGCAAGCTGTGCATATTTCAGGTTTGGTGTATTAATGGCAGTGTGAAGACTGCTCTTCCAAAGGAAGAACTTGGAAAATTCTACAGTGGAGACTGTTATGTTGTTCTCTACACTTATCATTCTGCTGACAAAAAAGAAGAGTTCTATCTAACTTATTGGATTGGGAAAAATAGTGTACAGGTAATTGTCATTTAAATATAAACATGCTTAAGATGTAGTGCACTGAACTTTCTTGTTTTGCATCTTCCGTCAACCCCCATTATTGGAATGCATTTATATTATTTTGCTTGTCATAGTCACATTGTCAACTGAAACCTTCTTATTAATCTTTTTTTGTAAAGCTGTTTGTCATGAAAGCTATTATTGCACACGTTTGTTTAAAATAATGATGGTCCTTACACATTTGTGTGACCTATAATTAATATATGACTATGAGCCTTGATGTACTTAACATATACATGGGTTCATGGTGGACCCAGTGCGCATGCAACTGTGCTGTGATATATATATATATATATATATATATATATATATATATATATATATATATATATATATATATATATATATATATATATATATATATATATATATATATATATATATATGAAGTTACTCTTTGTTTATTTAACGTAGGAAGATCAAGAGGCGGCTTTTCAAATAGCTAATACAACTTGGAATTCTTTGAAAGGAAGACCTGTCCTGGTAATGTATTCACATTTTGGATTTTTTATTATGCATAAAATATTTCCTCTGGATGAGTTTCGTATCTTATTTGTGTTATTGTAGGGTCGTATTTATCAAGGAAAAGAGCCGCCACAATTTGTTGCTCTTTTCCAACCAATGGTTATTCTTAAGGTATGATGCTCACTGTGATTATGTCATGTATAGTGAGTTAATGATAAATGTGTGCTGGTCTACAAAGAACTCATATTGGAGCATTCTATAGAAATGAAAAATGTTTTGTAACATTACTCCAGAAATTACCAGAGTGTATTTGTCAAATCATGCAGGGTGGTACTAGCTCTGGTTATAAGAAATTTATAGAAGAGAAGGGTCTGAAAGATGAAACATATTGTGCTGATGACGTTGCTCTCATTCGAATTTCTGGAACAGCAGTTCATAACAATAAAACACTTCAAGTTGATGCGGTATTTCTTACCTCTACATGTTCTTATAAATATATTGACTTCCATTCACATAAGCATCCTAAACATTTTAAGTTAATGAGAAAAAGTAGGCAATAATCCTTAAGCAATATCCGTCATGCCTATCATCCATTACCTGTGGTGTATATTAAAAATGGGCCATAGCAATTTTCTAGATTAGCGTTGATTTTACTAAATCTCGAGATCAAGAACTTTTGCTCTTATAGCATATCAAGTCTTATGCATCTATGAGTTTGCTCAAAATCCTAAGCTATATGGGGAAATGAAGTATGGAACTGTTAGAATATAATTGTAACACATACAGCCCATATTGGGCGTAATGGCCCATTGGTCTTGTATACATTGTAACCCTAGCCTATTAGGCTATATAATGAAGGTCACCCCCCTTGATTAGGGTGTGCGGTGTTTCTTTACATGGTATCACGAGTCTCAGGGCCCTAATTTTGGGTTTCCTTTCCTGTCTTCCGCTTCCTCCTCTGCCCGTGCGCCCTGCTCTAGGGCGTGCGCCATCACTGTCACCCGCCGCAGCGCTTGCCTCCAACCCCGCCCGCCCAGATCCACCACAGCGCCTCCGGCCCATTGCCGCGCCTGCTCCGATCGCCCGCCTACCGCCACAGCGCATCCGATCAGGCTGCGCCCCGCCGCCGCTGCCGCCATGACGTCCTCGTCAGGTGCCTCCGCCACCTCCGGCGTCCTTGGCTCCCACTCCTCCGGCACTATGGGGGGGATGCTCTTGCTCCTCCCTTCTATGCCGCCTATGCCTCCGTCAACGTGAAGCAGCACGTCCCGATCTCCCTCAGCCTCAAGCGTCCCAACTACTCCAAGTGGAAGGCGTTCTTCACCGCCCTCTGCGCCAAGTACGGGCTGCTCGCCCACATTGATGGCACGGAGGCCACGCGCCCGGCTGACCCCACGTGGTCTCAAATTGGCGCTTTTGCATCCGTGGGCTGGATGTACGGCTCCGTCGACGACGCCGTCCCTCGATCTCGCCATGGAGGAGCTCGATCAAGACGCTAGCGGCGCTCAGACGTCTCCATCGAGGCCCTGTTTCAGGCAAACAAGGAGTCTCGTGTTATTGTCCTCGGACAGGAGTTCCACACCATGTCCCAGGGCGACCTCTCCGTCGACGCCTTCGCCCAGCAGATGAAGCACACCGCCGATGCCCTCCGGGAGGTTGGTCACGCCATCTCCCCTGCCCAGCTCGTGCTCAATCTCCTGCGCGGCATCCACCCCCGCTTCGCCACCACCACCGACATCATCACCAACACGTCGCCGCTCCCCAACTTCAAGACTGACACGAACATGCTCCGCATCAAGGAACTTCGCCTTCGCACCGAAGGCGTGGAGGCTTCGGCCTCCGCCCTTGTCGCCTCCACCACCTCCTCCTGCACGTCGCCGTCCTGCCGGTCCACCCCTTCTGCGACCTCCAACCATGGGGGCAGTGTCAAAGGCAAGGGGGCAAGGGCAAAGGTGGGCGCGGCGGCAATGGCAGCGGTGGCAGCAGCAGCGGCGGTGGGCGCAACCAGCAGCATGGCGCGCCACAAGGCGTTTTCGGCGGCCGTCAGGCTCCTCAGCCGGCCGGTCCTTGGGTTTGCTACAACCCTTGGGCCGCCCAGTGGCCTCCTCAGTAGCAGCAGTGGGGTCCTCAGCAGCAGCAGTGGGGTGCACCACCCGCGCCTCCTCCACAGGCGCACACTGCCTTCGCGCCCCCCAGTTCTCCACCACGGCCGGTTCCCCGGCGTACGGGCCTCCAGGCGTTTGGGATCAGACCGGCCTGATTACCGCCCTCAATCAGATGGCGGTTCAGGGGTCTGCCCCTTGGGTCATGGACAGCGGAGCGACATCCCACATGTCCTCCAACGATGGTATTCTTCTCTCCCGTCTCCCGTCACCACCGTCTTCCATTACGGTCGGCAACGGGCAATCTATTCCTGTCCTTAGTCGTGGCACATCTTTTATACAAATAGCTGATCGTTCTTTTCATCTTGATAATGTTCTTGTCGCTCCACAACTCACTCGTAACCAGTTATCTATTCGACAGCTTACTCGCGACAATAACTGTTCAGTTGAGTTTGACGCCTCTGGTTTTTTTGTTAAGGATCTCCAGACCAAGACGGTCCTTCTTCGGTGCAATAGCAACGGGGATCTCTACACCATTCCACATCACATGCCCATGCCTTCTCGTTGTCACGTCGTCGTCGTCTCCCCGGAGCTGTGGCACTCCCGCCTTGGTCATCCAGCCCCGCCGTCGTCAACACTCTACATAAGCTATCAGCTATCCAGTGTAATAAAGCAGCTCGCCGCATCTGTCATGCCTGCCAGCTCGGCAAACATGCTAGGCTGCCTTTTGCTAGTTCGGTTTCTAGTACATCAGCACCTTTCGAACTTGTTCATTGTGATGTCTGGACCTCTCCAGTTTCGAGTATTTCTGGCTATAAATTTTATCTTGTGATAGTTGATGATTATACACATTATTGTTGGACATTTCCTCTTCGCCATAAATCCGACGTTCATGAACACATTGTTCAGTTTATTGCTTACGCTCACACACAGTTCAGTTTTCCTGTGCGCTGTTTTTAGGCAGATAATGGCACCGAGTTCCTCAACACTGCCACCGCCACCTTCCTGGCTAGCCGCGGCATCCTCCTCCGCACCTCGTGCCCCTACACATCCGCTCAGAATGGCAAAGCTGAGCGAATGCTTCGCACTTTGAACAATGCTGTTCGAACGCTTCTGATTCATGCCGCCATGCCTACCTCCTATTGGGTCGAAGCTCTCTCCACCGCCGTATTCCTGCTCAACCGGCGGCCATCCTCGTCCATAAATAACGGTATCCCATATCATCTCCTCCATCACAAGATGCCCGACTACTCCATCCTTCGGGTTTTTGGCTGCCTCTGCTACCCAAACCTTAGTGCCACGACTCGTCATAAATTATCTCCTCGTTCCGCGGCGTGTGTCTTCCTCGGTTACCCTCCTTCTCAGAAGGGCTACCGGTGTCTTGATCTCTCCAATCGCAAGATCATCATCTCACGCCACGTCGTTTTCGATGAGACTCACTTTCAGTTTGCGGCCTCCAAGCCCCACCCGGATTCTTTTGATTTTTTGTTACAGGACTTACTCCCCGCGCCTGCTCCGTCCACCTCGGACGTTGGGCACACGCCACCCTTGGAAGATGCCGGCGACCCCGTCGGGCTGGACCCCGCCATTCTTTGGCATGGCGCTGCCTACCGGCTGTCCCAGGGCCAGCGCCCGTCTCCTTCAGCCGGCCCTCAGGCGCCCCTGCAGGCCGCCCCTGCACCCGCGGCCCTGGCACCCTCCACGTCTGCAGGTGCCGGCGCTGCTGCACCAGCTACCACCGCCGTGCCGCCATAGCCTGGAGGCGGCCAGCGGCCTCTTCGCGTCTACACTCGTCGTTCGGCACCGATCCCGCCAGCCGCGCCTCCTCCAGAGACAACGAAGGCAGAGGTGCCGCGGGCACCAGACCCTCCACCACGGGAGACTTGATCCCGGACGGGCTCCTTGCCGCCGCCCATCAGGCGCTACGGCTACTCTGCGGCGTCGTCACCCCTGGCTTCTCCGCTGCCCGCCAACTCTCGTGCCGCCCTGGCCGACCCAAATTGGCGGGCGGCGATGACCGAAGAATACAAGGCGCTCATGGCCAATGGCACCTGGCGCCTCGTACCTCGACCGTCGCGTGCCAATGTCATCACAGGCAAGTGGGTCTTTAAGCACAAGTATCGTGCTGATGGCTCTCTTGCTCGTCATAAAGCCAGGTGGGTAGTCTGTGGTTTTTCGCAGCAATACAACATCGACTACGACGAGACATTCAGCCCGGTTGTCAAACCGGCCACCATCCGTGTCGTCCTCAGCATCGCCGCTTCTTCCTCCTGGCCGATTCATCAGCTGGACGTGAAGAACGCCTTTCTTCACGGCCACCTGACTGAGACGGTCTACTGTCAGCAGCTGCCCGGCTTCATCGACTCGGCCGCTCCCGACCATGTCTGCCTCCTGCAAAAGTCCTTGTACGGACTCAAGCAGGCGCCCAGAGCCTGGTACCAGCGGTTTGCCAGCTTCGTCCAACGGTCTGG
This sequence comes from Miscanthus lutarioriparius, assembly GCA_904845875.1. Taxonomy (NCBI): domain Eukaryota; kingdom Viridiplantae; phylum Streptophyta; class Magnoliopsida; order Poales; family Poaceae; genus Miscanthus; species Miscanthus lutarioriparius. Next base: position 34,958,768 of record CAJGYO010000001.1, read on the forward strand.
CTTCACTGCTTCGACCTCCGACACGTCTCTCTTTATTTACAAAGAGGGCGCCGACATCGCCTACTTGCTGCTCTACGTCGACGACATCATCCTGACAGCTTCGTCGCCCGCACTACTTCGGCGCATCACCGGGCTCCTTCACTCCGAGTTCGCCATGACAGATCTCGGGGATCTCCATCACTTCCTCGGGATCTCTGTCACACGGTCCTCTGGCGGCCTCTTCCTTTCCCAGCGCCAATACGCTGTGGATCTGCTCCAGCGCGCTGGCATGACCGAGTGTCACTCTACAGCGACCCCTGTGGACACTCGCGCCAAGCTCTCTGCTACGGATGGCGCTCCGGTGGAGGATGCTACCCAGTACCGCAGCCTCGCTGGTGCTCTCCAGTACCTCACGCTGACTCGTCCGGACCTCGCCTACGCCGTTCAGCAGGTGTGTCTCTTCATGCACGACCCGCGCGAGCCTCATCTGGCGTGCTCAAGTGTGTCTTGCGGTATGTGAAGGGCACTCTGTCCACTGGGCTTCACATTGGCATTGGCGGCATCGACAATTTGACCGCCTACTCCGATGCTGATTGGGCTGGCTGTCCGGACTCTCGGCGCTCCACTTCGGGCTACTGTGTCTTCCTCGGCGACAACCTAGTCTCTTGGTCCTCCAAACGACAGACCACGGTTTCTCGTTCGAGTGCGGAGGCTGAGTATCGTGCTGTTGCGCACGCTGTGGCTGAGACTTGTTGGCTTCGTCAGTTGCTTCAGGAGCTCCATGCGCCCATCTCTTCGGCGACGGTTGTCTACTGTGACAATGTCAGCGCTGTCTACATGACTGCCAATCCAGTTCATCATCGTCGCACGAAGCACATCGAGATAGACATTCACTTCGTCCGTGACAAAGTGGCCTTGGGACAGGTCCGGGTGCTCCACGTCCCATCGTCTCATCAGTTCGCGGACATTATGACCAAAGGGTTACCTGTACAGTTGTTTACTGATTTTAGGTCCAGTCTTTGTGTTCGTGACACTCCCGCTTAGACTGAGGGAGGGTGTTAGAATATAATTGTAACACATACAGCCCATATTGGGCGTAATGGCCCATTGGCCTTGTATACATGGTAACCCTAGCCTATTAGGCTATATAATGAAGGTCACCCCCCTGATTAGGGTGTGCGGTGTTTCTTTACAGGAACTAATGCTGGATGGAATCACTATGTTCTCATTATGGCCTGCATACCATCATCCTCTCTTTTTTTTAAAAAAAATGTTTTTTTCTTGGCCAACAGACTTAATTAAAGAGTACACGCATGAAAAAAAAGCTTTATCCTTGTTTGTATAGCTAATACAAAACTGCACTGTAAATAACTTAAAAGAGTCCAACCTTTTGCTCCCTTGAACTAATTGTTATTTGACTTTCTAGGTCCCAACATCCTTGAGTTCCACGGATTGTTTTGTTTTGCAAACTAAAAACTCGATGTTTTTATGGAATGGAAATTCAAGTTCTTTTGAACAACAACAGTGGGCTGCTAAAGTTGCTGAATTTCTGAAGGTATGGAACAATGAAACCAATTTTGATAATTCCTTTTCATGCATGGTAACCTTGTTATGGGGCATCAGGTAGGGGGCCAGGGGCCCATAATATTAATTAGAGATAGGATTAGATTTTGGTCAATTAGAGACAGGATTGGATACGATTTGTTAGGATTTGATTGAGCCTTCTTAGGGGACCAATAATCCTCTCTATATAAAGGGAGATGTATCAAGGAAAGAAAGCAATGAAGAAGAATTAATCCCAGATCCCCTGATGCTCTAGTCTCCCTCCAATCCAACTTTGCCTAGCTATCTCCTAATGAACTACGTTCATAACAACTCTCTTCCTATTTACTTGGTCGTTTAGGATATTGTCACACCTTTGACTATATTTCTTCAAAGTAGCATTGCAAAAAATTATTAAATTACAGTTAAATCAATATATTTTGAATGTGAATGTAATTAACCATATTTATATTGATTGAATGCAATGTTTTAAATTGTGGGCTAAGATATTTAGCGGTGGGCTCCTTCAAAAACTATAGCAGAATATAGCCAAAGCTATTTCATTTAGCGGTTTTATAGAAAACATGAAATTCTTAATTAATTATGCACAAAAACATTTAGCAAAGCAAAATTTTATGAACATAAATAATTAAATACATGTACAGGCTCTAGGAGAGCATGCCTCCACATTTATTACTTAACATTGACCATATCAATCAACATACTCACGGCTGTGATTAACATCATATTCATTCACTATTCAAGGATCAATTGTTCAATGATTTATTAAATCAGTATCAAGAACCTAATGGAGAGGCACATATTAGTCTTTTAGACTAAGGTATGAATTTCTGCTTCGGTCAGGATTAGTGCTGCTAAATCTATTTCACGGCTAAAACAAATAGTGGTGTTTAGCAGACCTAGAGCATCTTTAGCGGTGATAGCGGAACAATTAACAATATTGTAGCGGTAGACCCTATAAAAAATTATAGTGGACTATTTAGAACCTTGATTTCATGTGACAATCAAAATGATTAATGTATAACAATGAAAATATTTTTGAAGTTTGAATGCCTTAATTTTGGACGGGAGGTAGTACCTCGTCACTAAGGAAAAAAATCATTTCTTCTCTACCACTTAGTAGATTGGTTAGAAATGGATATTGAGAAGGGTTTTAGAATATATTTTCAAGTTTATTTGCAGTTTTGTGCTTCTTCTCTATTGGAGTGTTATGTAAAGCTTATGGAAAACCTGTTTTGAGCAAACAATTCTGAAAGACTATTTTGTTGAAAGCTGCTAACAGAATGATCTTTATGATAAAAATTCATCATGCTGGAAGGTAATAATTGTATGCACAAATACTGGTGTTTTCTCACTGCTGTCTAATTTAAGGTTTATTAATGATCCAACGCGGTAGGACAGAACTACGCTGGTTGCTGAATCCTCCTCCCTCAGCAGCACTTGATTCTGATAAAATTGCAAGTAATTGACATGTCTTATCGTGGCCACTATTACTCACTTACTTAAATTATCTGTACCCCCAATCCTACAGACCGGTGTTGCTGTCAAACATTGCAAGGAGGGCACTGAGAGCTCTATTTTCTGGTCTTCTATTGGTGGAAAGCAGAGTTATACAAGTAAAAATGCTGCACCTGATGCTGTTATTAGAGAGCCTCATTTGTATACCTTCTCTCTTAGGAATGGTTAGTAGTAGTCAAACCTTCTATTCACAGTGTTTCTCAATCTTACCACATTCTGGTTTTTATGCTTTATAGTGACCCTAATGTTTTATTATCATTTTTTTTTGGCTTCAATCGTGATAACATCGTCACCATTTGTCAGGGAAGCTGGAGGTTTGTTGCTGTATTGCTTTGATCCAAATTGGTCATGTTCCAATAATCTTGTTTTTTCAAAAAAATCTTAAAGCTCACTTGTACACAGGTTACTGAAGTTTTCAATTTTTCACAAGATGATTTGTTGACCGAAGATACGATGATACTTGATACACACTGTGAGGTTTTTGTTTGGATGGGTCAGTGTGTGGAGACAAAAGAAAAACAGAAAGCATTTGACATTGGCCAGGTAGGTACCAAGTTTAAGTGTTAACCTTTCTGTTTTTGGTTGGATCACTATCGTCCAACTCCTAGCAACGATTGCTTCCCTCCCAGAAATACGTACAACATGCCATGGCCTTTGAAGGTATTTCTCCTGATGTGCCTCTCTATAAAGTCAATGAAGGGAATGAACCTTGCTTCTTCAGGACATACTTCTCCTGGGATAACACACGATCAGTGGTATGCTCTTAGATATTTACTTCTGTATTTCAAAAATTCAGCTTTTCGTTCTAACTATGTCCCATTTATTATCTATTTGTATGGAATAGATGATATTTTGAAGGTTTACCTTTTTTCACTTAATGGACTTTGCTCATATGTCCAATATTCGGCATACCTTTTTTCTTTGCTTGCGGTTAAGCTGATATGTGTCATTCTTGAAACAGATTCATGGAAACTCTTTTGAGAAGAAACTTTCAGTTCTTTTTGGAATGCGTTCAGAGGTAAGTAAACTTTTGCTATTCAATTTACAAAGAATGCTACATGTTATTTTCCTTTTTTTTCTGCTTCATGCCTTTTTAACTGCTTCCAGGGTGGAAATAAGGGCTCATCAGGTGATGGTGGGCCAACTCAAAGGGCATCAGCCTTGGCAGCTCTTTCATCTGCATTGAATCCATCGTCACAAGGAAAACAGGTACTGCTAATAATTTCCTTCCCTCCGTTTAAAAAATAATAATAATTTCCTTCCCGATTTTTCTTATCTGCTAACCACCAAATCCCATGGGTTTTCAGTCAGATGAGAGGCCCACAAGCTCATCAGGTGACAGCGAGCATAGCCAACGTGCTTCAGCAATGGCTGCCTTGTCCTCTGCCCTTAATACATCGTCAAAACCCAGCAGCACACAATCTCATTCAGGCCAAGGGTCTCAAAGAGCCGCTGCTGTTGCAGCACTGTCCAATGTTTTGACTGCAGAGGGATCTCACAGCCCCCTCCACAGTAGGTCGTCTCCCACAGCAGGTTAGACTTGCCAGCCTAAATTTGATTTGAAGTTTCACCTTTTCTTTAGGAAGATAACAAAACTAGAAGCATGTCTCAAGCTCCCAGTGATATTGTTCCTGTTATGGTAGTAATTCTGGTAAATAATATTGGATATTTTTAGCACCGGCATGTTGCATCACTTTGTTTTTGTAGAAATAGTCAAATCGTGTCCTTTTGGTTTTGCTCTGGAAGAGTAAAAAAGGATCTGAGATGTATTTAAGTTTGTTAACTGTGTTTACTTGAGTTTTACTCTTTTTTTTTAAACTACTTGAGTTTTACTTATGAATAATTAATAGGATTCGCTTAGTAACTGCAAGAAAGTAGATGAAGATGAACCCATGAGAATTCTGTGATTAATTTTTACCTCTTAGCTTGATGGCAAAGGTTGATGATGCCTTCACTTGATGCAGATGCTGAGAAGACTGAATTAGCTCCTGCTTCTCCCCATCAGTTAGAAACAGGGCCTGAAGATGTCCGAACAGAGCCTGATGTCTCACAGGAACAAACTGCTAACGAAAATGGAGGCCAGACGACCTTTAGCTATGAACGCTTGATATCAAAGTCCACTGACCCTGTTAGTGGGATAGACTACAAGCGCAGAGAGGTTTGTGATTCCCACTGCATCCTTGAAAAAAGTTATCCCTCTTCTATTACCTCATTTCCTTGTGAAAGGGCTGAGTATTTGTCGTAACAATACATGAAACTTTGTGTGCATTTTATTTAAATCTAGACCAATTTAGGAGTACTGGTGGATTTATTTATACTAGGAAGAAAATAGGCACCTAAGTTCGCCTCAACTAAGGCTCAGGCGCTTAGCATTTACTTCAAAATTTCCATTTACTGGATCGGTTTTCCTCTCCCTGTAGGACATGCTAGATATAACTTTTTTGCTTGTAAACATCTGTAGGCAAGCTTACTCACCTTAAAGAGTAAATAGGTAAGTTTTGGAAATTTCTTATAACTTTGCTTCAAGGTCCTATTTCTGAGGTAACTTCTGGTTACTAATATCTCAGACTTCCAATTTGGAAAATACCAGTCAGGACTGTAGGCGTTTTGCCGCAATTGCTGTTAGTCATGAAGAACACGAGGTGTGGAAGGTTATTTGGAAAATAAACAAACTGATCTAGACAAGGAGAATAAATGAAATGGTCAAGATTTTATCAGAACCACAGCCAAATTCTTCTGTTACAACTGCAGAAAATGGAATCGTTCTATGCTTTCAGTTTCAAATATATTTATGAGTTAACTATGCTCACCTAGATTATGATGCTCTTTTCTTCAAAAAGATAATGGTACTCTTAGTAATTTGTAGGCCTAGTACCGCAACCAGCAGTTATTTGCAACAGAAGCAGGAATAGTGACCATTTCTCTAATTGAAGTATAATTATCGAGCTGGGTTTATTACAAACTCAACTAAATCGATGACGTTTTTTAATCGTTTTCATCTCATTGGAATATCTATCAACCGATGGCAGTCTCTTCTGCATTTACTGCACCTCATGTTTATGGATTCCAAAGGCTAAGTTCATTTTGCTTCTGCAGACATATTTGGTGGACAGTGAATTCGAAACCGTATTTGGTATGACCAAAGAGGAATTCTACGAGCAGCCAAGGTGGAAGCAAGAGTTGCAGAAAAAGAAAGCCGATCTTTTCTGAGACACGGCTGGCTATGAATAAAGCCCTTCCGTTGCACAGAGTCATGCGTTCCTACTTTCCTCTCCACAGGAGGGAGAGTCCACGCTGTCCAGCATTCTCATCATTTTCGTTCCACGGATGATCACCAGCAGCTTTATCCGTGACTTGTATAGGCTACACTTTATCTGCACATGGTTTGGGCGCGTTATATAGGTCCATGGGCCATATTATTCCCTAGCCCCTTCATTATTCTGAGGTCGTTCTTGATGTTGTTGACCTCTCACGTGTTTCTTTTTTTATTTTATTAAAAATCAAATTGGTGCAAATGGCGTTACTAGTGAGATTTTTGTAAGTAATGATGTATTGGCACCAAGGTGTATGGAACATATTTTTGTTATAAGACTTCAGCTTCTATTGTTCTGGTGGTGTTCTACTGACTACTGGTCAACATCCAAAATATTGCAACATATTGCATCTATGAGGACATTAGGTTATTTTCCCCATGAAATATCTAAGGAGAACTAATAACCAGCAATAGTAAGCAGGCTGTATTTACAAGCTCTCAAGCATGTGCATCACTACAACATTTATTAAATCCGCAGCTAGCCTTATCTAAAAAGTCAAAACTTCTAAAACTTTCTATAGCACATGGTGCAGATAGCAGCAAATATTGTAATGCCACTGAAAATACAGAGTGTGTCGAACCGGCACTCACTGCGTATCTTCTCTTCTTTCAGCTCACTCTGTGCCTTCAGATACAAATTGCAAGACTCCAGCACCTCATCATAGTTCCTGCTCCGGTGGCAGCTCAGCGCCTCCTTGAGAAGGAGGAGGCTGCAGCGCCCGTTGAGATGAACACCGCCCATGTCTTCGATCTGCATACTCAGTTCCGTCAGCGCAAGTGTTGAAGGTTCCCCAGCCTCCTCGCTGCCCATGCTTGTCACACGGAATTTCATCAACAGAATACATTCTGCTACCTGGCAGGGCAGGACCTCCTTTGCCGGAAGGACAGACCCAAACCGTAGAACGAAATCAGTATCGGTTGGCCAGTGCCTCTGCCCACTCAGCGGGTGCCAACTCGTTAGGTTTACTGCCCGCTTCATCTTTCGGTTGACAATGATCCAACTCAACTTTATGCCATCATTCAGTTCCCTCCATAGCTTCCCGTCTTTCCTTTCTTGCTCCATCGAGGGCACCGATGGTAAGTTATTGATGGTGGATAGGAATACCTCTCCATTATTGTTCTCATTGTTTTCAGCTGAGTGTTGAAACAAGTCTATCTGGAACGGGTAGTTATAGAACCATCCATTGGCACTGTTTGAGTTGGGAATTCCCCACATGACCTTTGAGTAGAGTGCACGGTCTTTGTACCATACATCAATCAGAGATACGAAGTCCGAAGGCAATAAGTCTTCAAGCTCATCCAAGTCATCATAGTAGTAGTCAGACTCGGCCCATTCTTCGGCAAAGAAATTACTTTCATTAGTTTGAACGACAGGGACATCCTTGTTCAATATAAGGGTGAAACAATCTGCATAAAACTTCCTGAATCCACCAACAGAAACAATTAAGCTCCTAACATCATCTTGTCTCGTTGATGGCCACAGAGATGTGCAAGCATTTTCCCACAGATCCTCTTCATTTGATATGGCACGAAAATCAGCACAGGCACAGCCTGCTCTTGCCAGAGCTGCAGCATCGAGACGCTTCAGTATATCATAGAAAAGGTCGGCACTCAGCGATGCCATGATCACAGCTTGCTGCAGTTGCAGCTAAAAGAGATGACACCAAATCAACCTGGAGCATAACAAAACAGGACTTTGGTTAGTTTCTTCTAACAGTATACCAATTGACATATATCAACAAATCTTCAAAGGCAAAATATGGTGTGTTGCTGAAATTCTGGGCCATCAGTTAAATTTCTTGGAATCCCAAGGCAGTGGAAGGAAACATAAAAGCATGAGTAGGCCAAAACGACCTGTTTAGTTCCCAAAATTTTGCAAAATTTTTCAAGATTCCCCGTCACATCGAATCTTTAGACACATGCATAAAGCATTAAATATAAATAAAAAATAAAACTAATTACACAGTTTAGACGAAATTCACGAGACGAATCTTTTAAACCTAATTAGACTATGATTGGACACTAATTGCCAAATATCAACGAAAGTGCTACAGTACCATTTCCAAAAAAAAAAATCGCCAACTAAAAGGCCCAAATTCCCAGATCTAGAAAACTAACGCATCCAGTTCCAAGCCTGATCAGTCTCAGTAGCACAAAATCAATACGATTACCCTACAACTTACAGTTGTTATTTACATCACGGATACTCTTTCTCCGCTTCTATTGCGTTCTGACAATGAACGGAACAAACATTTTCAATTGGCCAGAGAAGCAATGCTGTGGTTACTCCATTAATGCCCAACAAAAGAACTGAGCACGTGCTTAACAATGAACTAAAATCTAGTAAAACAGAAGTTGGGAAACCAATCAGTCTCTGGCCAGGCACTGGGAGGAGGCAACGAACAGCTTGTACATAAGTTCTATTGGTTGGAGTGACAGCCTCTTGCTGGTGAGAGAAGAAATCATGGGCAGGAAACTAAATCTGAATCAAAACCCCCAAAAAACCCACAGATCTATGGTTACAGCTGCAGGAGGAGCAAGAAGCATCTAATAAGGAGGTCGAAAGCACAGCAACATCCCCCGGAGGGGAAGAGGGAGACGAGAGACTAGGCAGGCTCACCTCAAGAATCAAGATTCGTCAGAGAGGTGGATGAGGTAGAGACGACTGACTGACTATGGTGTCAGGGTTTAAATAAGACAGGCCCCAGCTGTCCCCAGTTCCGGCCTCGCATCGCATCGCATCGTGAGTAACGTCGCCGGATAAGCGTACTAGGGCGGACCATGGTGTACGCGGGGTCGCGGGCGTACCAACGAGCCACGGGACGGCCGGCCGGCTGCGCGGCGTTGTGGTCTCTAGCAGCCTCCGCGGTGCAGCCGTGCAGGACGACCCGGTCTAGAGAGGGAGGAGCCTGTGCTGATCTGCCAGTGCGCGGCGTTGGGGTGCCGGCGCACAGTTGGCCGATGCTCTCGGCTCTCCGTTGAGCTCTTTTATGCTGCTCCCAAAAGTCGCTTTGACTTTTTTTTTTTGTTTTGTACATCTATTTTGCTAGATAAATAATATATTTAGATACATAGTAAAATGGATGAACCCAAAAGTCAAAATGACTTGTAATTTGAAATCTTAGGAGTATATAAATTGACATTTTTGCTATTATACCTGTTGTGCTATTGAATCATTTTAATTTTGAATTTTATTTTACTTTCTTTGTTATCGACTTCGCCCTACCTCAAATTATTTCCGTCCTCGGTCATGGATGGTAAGAAATATTCCCTCCATCCCAAAAAATAATGTAATCCTGGTTTCAAATCTTGTCTCAAAAAGAATATAAATGTAGATTTAAAATTAACTTTTCCAATAGGATCCACCTATTAAATACCACTACATGTCTAAAATCTATCATATTCTATTCATCCATGAGAAGAACATATGTAACCATTGTTTTTTAGTTTGTAGAATAATAGAGTATCGGTAAATGTGTAATTTAACACATACACTAATCTTACCTCAAAAATTGATATTTACATTCTTTGTGGGACGAAGATACTAGTTTTTGTAGTTTTTACGTATATGTATATCTAGATAGGTATTATAAAATATAGGGTTTTTTGGATTGGCAACATTATAATTTTCGGTTATTGGAGATATACCATTACAATTCGACTAATTCAAATCATACCATTACAATTGTGCGATACTCGGACCAACGCCATGGGATACGCTCAGCGACGTCTTGGGGCCACCTGCAAGTGTGTACACTACCTCACTATTTCCGTATGGACGTCCATGCCCTCGGGTCAATTGGATAAGGTGCCTCCGTATCCTACCCAGGCTGACTGCTCTCTTCCTCCTCACGCTCTGTCTCCTCTCACTCACCCTCACCCCGACGACGGTGGCGAGCAGGACGGCGGCGACCCTGTCTTCGGTGGCATAGACTCCGACGACCAGAAGCACCCAGCTTGCGTGCGTGCTGCGATGCACCCTATTGCGCGCAATGGGTGAGACGCAGCCGCGCGGCACGGCGGAGATGGCGGACGACGAGGACGGGTATTTATCCTCTGCCTCTTTTTCTTCCCTCTATAGTGAATGAGCTCGTCCTCGGTAGATTTCGTTGAGGCTATTGATAGGGATTCATTGGATTTGGGGTTGATTTTGTTTGTTGCTAGGGTTTCGTTGTTCTCGCTAGTGATGAAAGTAGAAGGATTTTGTACCAAAAACAGCACTGGTAGAAAAGCATACACAAAGGGACGCTTGATTAAGTGGGATGTTGAAGTAGCTTCATTTTCCTTCGATTTGCTGTTGACAAGCCTGCGCAATGAGTTCCAGTGGTCCAGTAGCCAGTCTCCTAGTGTGTGGTTCTTTGACAAAAGGCTATGTGAAGATGTGAGAATAGAAAATGATTTTCAGATGCATGACTTGTTTGAAATGTATAAGGATCAGATGCGCTGTGAAGTTCTTGTGTTTGACAGTTGTCTTAGACAGTCTGATGAGTTTACAAACCTAGACCCAATATGTGTGATTCCACCTGAGTTTTCTATTCACGGCAACCCCAGTAGCAAAGACATTCCACCAACCCAGCCTTCTGATAATGATGAGTATCCATTAGAGCCTGAGCCTGACAGGGAACCTGACATGTTTGACAATGATGAGGAGTATGTCGGTGTTGTTGATGAAGAAGGATCTACACATGCACATGCAGGACGACTAACAATGCAGAACCTTGTAACAACCATGCTCATACTGCTGCTGCGATGATGACTATGTTCATGTTCTTGATCGGTTTGATGATGTTGGTGTCTTCTTGAAAGGAGGTGTTCCTCTTGAGGCGGAGGTAAATGATCTTGAGATCCGGAGGAGGTTCAAGTTATCTATGATCCCGAAAACCCCAAGATAGAGAAGGAGAAAGATTTCCTAACATTGTTGCATTTAGGAAGGCGGTGAGACATCATCATGCGATGGTGAAAGGGTTTGAATTTGGTAAAATCATTACAGATAAGACTAGGTTTATTACTACGTGTAAAAAATTTGAAGGGTGTCCTTGGCGTATACATGCTTCAAGGATCTTTGATGGCAAGACAATAGAGGTGAATTATAGTTATGACATCTCTTTCATTTTGTTACCGCTTTTCCACCTTATAATTTAACAATTTTACATGCGTATGCAGATCAAAACACTATGTGCAGAACATAAATGTGATACTACTAAACTCCAAGAAACCAAAATGGCAACCCAAGGCTGGGCTGCAGAAAGGTTAGGGGATTGGTTGAAGAGGCATCCTACTAAGACTCCAACAGATTGCAAGGACAAATTAGAGGGTGACTATGGTATCAAGCTCAAGTACTCCAAAGCATGGTCTGGCATGAAGGTAGCACTAGAGCAGATCCATGGAAAATATGAGGAGAGTTTTCACTTACATTTCAATTGGGCAGCTTTCAGATTGCCAAATCATCACCAGCATCATGTGCGAGATAGAGGTAGAGATGGTTGAGGGCAAGCAGAGATTTAGGAGGATTTTTGTAGCTCTTAAGCCATGTATTGATGGCTTTCTAGAGGGATGCAGACTATTTATAGGGATTGATGCTTCATGTTTGTATGGTAAGTACAGAGGACAGTTGGCATCTGCAACTGGTATAGATGGGCACAATTGGTTGTATCACATTGCATATGCAATTTTTGACACTGAGAATGAGGAAAACTGGACATGGTTCATGCAACAGCTGCACATAGCCATTGGTGATGTTCCAAACCTTATTATTTGTACATATGCTTGTAAAGGTTTGGAGAAGGTTGTTGGAGCTGTATTCCCAAATGCTGAAAATAGGGAATGCATGAGACACCTTTACCAGAATTTCATGAAGCACTACACAGGTGATGTTTTCACTGATCACCTATACCCAATGACTAGGAGCTACACAAAAGGAATGTTCAAATGGCACATGAAGAAAATATTTGATTTTGCACCTGGAACAATTGAGTATCTTGACACGCACCATAGTAGGTTATGGTACAGGAGTTCTTTTTTTGAAAACAGCAAGTGTGATGCCTTGACTAATAATGTGTCAGAGAGTTTTAATGCACAAGTGAAGAAATTCAAGGGTCTATTGCTGCATGAACTAGTAGACAAGTTGCGGGAGTTGATAATGGAGAAGAGATACTTGAGGAAGAAACTGGCTAGACAGTGGCATGATAGGATTCTCCCTAATGTTATTAAGGAACTTAATCTGATTAGCAATCACCAGACGGTCCTCGAGAGTATCTCAGAAGTGATGATGACATTGCTGAAGTTACCATTGTGGACCAATGGAACAACCAGAAGCGCGAAACAGTAGACCTACAAAATCACAATTGTTCTTGCAGGGAGTGGCAAGTCACCGGAAAGCCTTGTAGACATGCTTTGGCCTGGATATTGTCCAATAGAGGGATGAAAATAGAAGATTATGTGCATGAGTTACTACTCGGTGGCTAAATTCAAGAAAGCTTATGAGGCAAGAGTTGAACCTATACCGATAGATCCCAAAGTGGCTGAAGTTGATCTTGGGTTCAAAGTGCACCAACCATTATTGGGTAGAGGACCAGGGGAGGCCAAAGGTGCAAAGGATTAGAGGATGCATGGAGAAAAGGGCTACCAAGAAAAAGGTGAGATGCAAAAGATGTGGAGGACTTGGCCACTTCCAAAAAAGCGCAAAGAGCCGAGAGGTTGGTCAAGATGGTGAAAGAGGTCCATGCAGAAACCATTGCGAAAGAGGACCATAGAAGATGATGCAGGTACCTCACAACCACAGGTGAACAAAAAGAAAAAAGAAGACAACCACATGCCAAGAAAAAAACACTGTGAAGAAGAAGAAAGTGAAAAGGGCAAAGGCAAACCCACCTCCCACTTCTTTGTGACTAGTATCACAAAGCTTGTCTTGATCCATAGTCTACTTGACAAGGCTCAAAATGTTCTCTCGATGCTGGCAAAAAAAAACTTGTAATGTCATGTAATGCTTTTGGGCACAAAAACTTCTCTCTGTGCCTCTCGATCATTTTGGGCACATGAACTTGTAATGGTAGTCTATCTTTGTTAATGGCCTCAAAAAACACTATGTAGTGAATGCTGATGGCCTAGGTAATACTTCTGTGAACTTATCTAATATATTTCTGTGAACTATGCAACTATGCTTATGGGGTGTCCAGTTTATAGTTTTTATTTGAATTGGTCCAGCTCATCTCTTTGGTACAGAATAATAGCCTTGGATGCTTTCATCCTGTTATCATCAGAATTTAAAAGGCTCTGTATGTTGTATAGTGATGGAACTTTGGGGGGACCATGGCCCAGGCCCAATGAAATGGTTTGCTCATGCAATCTCATAGATCTCCAACTTCCTAGTGTATTTCAAAGTTGTTTTTTCTTTGTTTCAATATGTGATGATCTCATCTTCATGTGTGGGAATATCTGCATGAGATATGCTGCTTCATGACCAAACTTGCAATTCTGAGCCATGTATGGCTCATGTTGTCTCATAGTTGGTCTTGGTTCCTTGGTTATCTCATAGTTGGTCTTGATTAAAGGAGATGTGCTCATATGCCTTCTTTCCAATTCCTTAGCTTTGGAATCCTTGTAGCGCAGTTATTGCTGCGAACTAGTGCCTGCTCTCAGGGCTGCATGAACAATTTGACCTTTGGGGACGCCTTTGGTTACTATGAGACCATTGGAGGTGGATGTGGAGCTGGGCCAACTTGGGATGGCACTAGTTCAATGTCACATGACAAACACAAGGATGACAAACATGCTGCTTGTTCATTTATTGCAGTGTTAAGTTTCGACAAACATGCAACTTGTTCATAAATTGCAAACAAACATAGCTCCAAGTACAGAGCAAATGCTTACATTACCCACTCATCATGAGAGTGCACAAAAGCTACCCAAATTCTAAGCTAACACTATCTAACATAGGCTACATTACATGAGAATTCATTTGATCCATACAATAGCCACCAGGACAGTTACAAATATTGCCAAGAAAACAACAGCTGCATTGTCCAAGACAATTGGACTCTTTTCCTTCTTAACCTCGTCTTTCAGTTCTTTCACTTCAGTCTTCAGGCTGCCAATCTCCAATTTGATGTCACTGAGCAGCAACTTCAAATCAAGTGCCACCATCTCGAACCCTCCAACAGTAGTAGCGGCAGGCTGCTGGACAACTTGAACTGCACCAGCTGGATTGTTTCCAGAAACAAAAGAACTCTCCAACAGATTGGCAGGATTATTGCGCAAATAGAGCTCATATGCATCCTCAAACCACCATTTACCACACCTATTTGAGCACCTGTAGTAGAAGTTGTCGTTCTTGCTCTTGCACTTGACGATGGGCACCAAGCACTGGGGGCAGTCCACGAGAGGGAGAGTCCTCCCCTGCTGTGATGAGCTGGAAGCCGTGGTGGCCATGGGCAAACGGCAGCGGCGGCTGGGCACAGCGGCGGAGCCGGCGGCTGCAGCACCTAACCCTAGCGGATGGGAAGGGAGGAGGCGAACAGAGCGCGGCGAGGAGGACGAACAGAGCGTGGCGAGGAGGAAAGGGAGAGGGGTAGCCGGCGCCTGGTGGGCCTTATCCAATTGACCCGAGGGCATGGACGTCTATACAGAAATAGTGAGGTAGTGTATACACCTGTAGGTGGCCCCAAGACGTCGCTGAGCGTATCCCATGGCGTTGGTCCGAGTATCGCACAATTGTAATGGTATGGTTTGAATTAGTCGAATTGTAATGGTATATCTCCAATAACCGAAAATTGTAATGTTGCCAATCTAAAAAACCCTATATTTTATAATACCTATCTAGATATACATATACGTAAAAACTACAAAAACTAGTATCTTCGTCCCACAAAGAATGTAAATATCAATTTTTGAGGTAAGATTAGTGTATGTGTTAAATTACACATTTACCGATACTCTATTATTCTACAAACTAAAAAACAATGGTTACATATGTTCTTCTCATGGATGAATAGAATATGATAGATTTTAGACATGTAGTGGTATTAATAGGTGGATCCTATTGGAAAAGTTAATTTTAAATCTACATTTATATTCTTTTTGAGACAAGATTTGAAACCAGGATTACATTATTTTTTGGGATGGAGGGAATATTTCTTACCATCCATGACCGAGGACGGAAATAATTTGAGGTAGGGCGAAGTCGATAACAAAGAAAGTAAAATAAAATTCAAAATTAAAATGATTCAATAGCACAACAGGTATAATAGCAAAAATGTCAATTTATATACTCCTAAGATTTCAAATTACAAGTCATTTTGACTTTTGGGTTCATCCATTTTACTATGTATCTAGATATATTATTTATGTAGCAAAATAGATGTATCAAAAAAAAGTCAAAGCGACTTATAATTTAAAACGGATGGAGTATCAATCTTTGTTAATTGCAACAGATACCTCTAGTTTGCCTTTTTTGGATGCATCTATATTTAATAATACACACCATTCCACTATGCTCCAAAAATTAACCAACCAGGTTAATTAATATCCAACTAATAATTAAACAAACAACTGAACATTGGAGACAAAAGAGTCAGGATTTAGAGTTGGGTCTTACAGTGCGATTCGTGCCTGTCTATGTATTGCTCGTACACTGGCCACTTGTTTGCTTGTGTGGTGTGCCGACGTGCTGTTCTGAAGTTGTGGAAATCCATAGCGTACTATTTTTTTTAGTGGAATCCATAGCGTACTATCTACGGTAGCTAGGCCGTCGGGCAGGCAAAGCCCATGTGCGGACAGGCCCATAGCCACATGTCACAAGGCCCAAATGTGTAATTGAAGTAAAGGTTCGTCAAGTCAGCGACAGTGAGTCACAAGTCACGTCTTCGTCCTGTGTTCAGCGGACAGACTATGTGTTTAGTTCGTGAAATAAAAAATTTTGATGTTACATTGAATGTTTTAGGGATGTTGAAAGAGGATTTTGGATATTAATAAAAAAAACTAATTACATAGCTCACTTGGAAACTGCGAGACGAATTTATTAAGCCTAATTAATCCATCATTAACGCATGTTAGTTACTGTAGCGCTTATGGATCATGAACTAATTAGTCTTAAAACATTCGTCTCGCGATTTCCAACCAAACTGTGCAATTAGTTTTTTTTTCATCTATATTTAATACTCCATACATGTGCCGTAAGATTCGATGTGATAATTTGAGGTGAAAATTTTTGAAACTAAACCAGCCCTCGGTACTCGCGGACAGAGCTCGTATCAGCAGGGCAGGGTGATTGACCGGTGATTCTTTCAGGGTAGAGATTCATAGCGCAGTCAAGGTCCCTCCGTGCCTAAATAACTCGCCGTCAGTGCATGTCCCGCGAGTTGGATGGGATTTATAAAAAATACGTGTAACATTTGTATTTCCAAATAAATTTATTAAAAAACTAGATTTAAAGATATTTTTAATTATACTAGTTATGTATCATAAGTATTAATATTTTTTAATATATATTTAGTCAAAGTTGTTTGTCAGAAAGCAAAAAAATAACATTTAATTAGGGACAAAAGGAGTACGTATCTAGATACGAGCATATATTATGCCTTATCTATACCTTAATACTAAAGAGGTAAAATTTATGACACCATAATTTTCGTGCATGTACGTGTCGGTTTTGGGGTGTCGGGCCCTGCCTGCTGATTCACGTTGCTTTAACATTGAGAAGGAGATTAGGTGTGAGGAAGAAAATAGAAAGAAATACGGGGTTCCAGATGTAAAGATGTTAGAGATAAAAAAAAGATGGAATGGTCTTAATGATTTTTAAAGTAGATCAAGATTCCTAATGCAAAATGTTCAGATCTAAGTGGACCTGAACTGGATCCTAGTGGGCTTCTTTTTAAACCTGGGCTGAATTCTTGCAGTTGGGCCGACTTTGTTGTGGGCTAGACCAAGCTCAAGCAAGCCTTTTTCCTTTTCTTTCGTTTTTCTTTTTTTATAAAAACCGAGATCTTACAAAATTCACCAAAAATCATAGAAAAAACAGAAAAAGACTAAACCAGTTTTGTTAGCTTCGTAAAAATGTGGTGTATCTATAGATGTTATAAACCTTGTTAGGTTGTGTTTTGTCTATAGGTGCGTTAAATCATCCTTGCATATACGAGAGGCAGATCCGGAATACGCGGAGATGGCCGAGGAGTACGAGGAGGATGTCCTCGTCGTCGGTTTTCCCGAAGCCTTCACAAACTTTCCGTTGTCCGGTTCCTGCCCAAGAGCCCCGGTGTATAACCCCTACTTCTCAGCAATTATTATATTTGTTTGCGCATTAATAAGTTTTAAAGAGAGATTTACACCATCTGATATAGTTTTGATTAGAAACAAAATTTATTTTTATTAAAATATGGATTCATCAATGGCACAACTAATTATTTCGTGAACTGAAATCTTGGGCAAATTGTTGTCTAATGAAATCTAAACAAATGTATTTATGTAATTCCTGATGAGGGTTGCCGTGTGAAAAAAAGAGAGGTCTCCCGTCACAATTATCGGACAGGCCAATCCTTGACACATCGGCAAAAATGTTACTGTGGTTTATATGATGCGTCAAAAAGCTATAAAGGTCGATATTGAGTCATAGAAACGCATAGGTAGTATGCAAATTTAAAGTTATAATATATTTATATCTAAATAATTATGCGCTTTACAATAGAAGGGAAAATATACCAAGGTGTATTTTAATTCGATACAGGTTTATATGACATTGTTATTTATTATCAGCATTAACTTATATTATGAATGTGATGCTCATCATAAATAAATTATAAAAGCATAAAACATAAGCAGATACGTACCATTCACGTTATCATTTTGCATAAATGTTTAATAGGTTTTTCTTCCGTTGCAACGTATGGATATATTTGCTAGTAAAAATTAAAATGACATAATTTGGAATAAAGTGAGCGGAACATTAGACGTCCTTAGGATACTCGGCCATGAGCGTTTGGTTAAACCCATAACTACTAGTAGTATGCCCGTGCTAAGCTATGATGGCATTCTGACATACAAATTAAAACAACCAAAATATGTGCTGGCAAAATTTAAATTTCTTCAAAGACAAAAAAAATAGTCATGCCTTGCTACATAAAAAATATTTCACATACCGGTCACCTCTAAAACTCTTCCAATTGTTTCCATTTTCGACAATTACATTGCAACTCCACTAATTACAATACAACAAAACATAAGATGAGAAATATACATTGTATGATCTCTAAAGTTCTTTTTGATAAAACTGACAGAAGTTTCTTAAAAGACTAAAATGATGGCAGACACCCTATACCCCTATAGCCATAAGCTCGTGGAGCATCCACTTGATGTCCTATGCTTAACCTGCGCTCTTCAGTTGGGTCTGCCTCAACCACTTGGATGTGGCATAATTAGATGAAGAAAATGAAGAAAACATATACAAGATGCATCTTTATATACCTAACAGAAAAGCTTATGATTTTATATATGTACACATCTTTGCACGCTACAAGTCAATCTCATTCAAATCCATGACCTCTCCAGGCCAGCATGAACTGCAATTATTAGAAATCTCTTGTGATCCTCAGCCACAGCCTTCCAAAGACCTGTAATGAAATTAGCACATTTGCAACTAGAGGCTGCTCTTGTTTGAAAAAGGAAAAAATTCCTCGTCGGAAGCAGGTTGCTTGATTAAATTCAGGCAGGAACTTTCCTATAACCATATATGCATACATAATTTAGCAATCTAAGTACCCAAATCATGACCTACTTGTTGATCTCTTCCATACCCCAGCCTGCTTAGGACAAAAGGGTCTGTTGATGTCGTTTCATGTGCTTACATGATTCAGAGAATTGATGTGAACTTGTTCGTTGGTGTCTTTGGCTGGTAAACTGGTATTCACTCATCAGATTATTGGGCATTCATTTAGCAAACAAGGCAAGCATAAAGTTCGTTGTTTCTAGATATGTGTATAATTCAACACTGATATTCCATGACTATGGAATGGAACCAAGTTAGGGTATCAAGGACTTTTTTGTGCCCTCCATTTTTTTTTCATGATTGATTATCAGAACATATATTATGTTTTGGTTGGTTGATTTGTGTTTCTAGATGACACTGTAGTGCTAGCATGGACAACATTGAAGAGTACAAGAAAACTATGGCGCACAACTTTTTTTTGAGCAAAACTATGGCGCACAGCTGAAGATCCTAACTGTCGGCGCAAAAACGTGTCGATGCGCCGAGCACACAGCAAGCCGGAAGGATCTGCTTGACGGGGCAAGGCTGGAGATCCGCTTGGCTTCAACGTAGGACCAGTCGACCCTACGAATTCCTCCTGAGGGCGTGCCAGTCAATTTGACCTGCAATTGACAAGGAGAGAAAGTTTATCAGTAATTTAAGGTGGGACATGCCAGTCTTGCCCAGACTGTTCCAAGTGTGCCACATCGGGAGTAGCCAGTGTTAGCCCACTGGATCACGGAGATGTCCGACCACTCACTAATGTTGCCGAGCACGCACTAGTGATGCCGATCACGAACTATCGTTGTCCTCCCTCTAGTCATAGTGTGTGGTCGGACAACATTAGCCGTGGTTGGCAGCGCTGGTGAGTGGTTGGCAGCACCGGTGATCTAGTGGACCAACAGCCAGACGAGAAAAATTGATCGAATATCCGACACGAGAAGAAAATCGGCTGTTAAGGACTATAACATTAGCAGGATGTGATTATTTATGATGACGAATATGGTGCACACAGATGTAAGTAAAATCATCAGCTAGACAAAATATAACCAGTATGAAGCATTGAGCCAATGAGTCTGACGAGAAAGGATATAACATGCAAATAAATCGACTGTCTAATACGAACAGTTCTACAAACGCTCTAAATCTAATCCGCTATCATCAACAGTGAGGTTCGACCGGATCGATGCAGCTATAATGATAACAACAAACTAAAGCAAAAGAATTCACAGAACCATCCATACCTTGACAGGTTTCTGAAAGACATGCTATATCTGTGAAGGCGTAGGCGAATCCGCTAAAAGATCTGATTCCGGTAGAAAAAGGGTCACAACATGTCAATAATCGACTATTCAATACGAGCAGACCTATCAACTCCTCAAACCTAACCTATTATCTTTAATAGTGGGGTTCGACCGAATCGATGGCAGCCATAATAAAGATAACAGATTAAATCTTTAAAGAAAACGATCTATTCATATTTAACAGGATCATGAAGACATACTTTGAGCATTAAAGTGCAGGCGATCGGCTATTTAGCCGATGCAGGCATAGCAAACAGCTAAGGTCACGCCTGATCGGGAACAAATCTACCAACTAGCATCCTCCAATCTAAAGTGCCATCAGTAAGGATCGACCGGATCGTTGCAGCCATAATAGAGAACTATAGACTAGATTTAACCAGCAAACCTCTTCAAGATCATACGTGCCTTAACCGTGTACTATGCACGATCAAGATCGAGGTAGAACAACCAATAAAGCGTAACCCATCGCTTAAAGTAATAAACATCGTATTGTCACAAAACAAACGACGGACTAAAAGGATATGAGGCCGATCTAGCTCGATCTTGATCGGGCAGGTTGATGTTGTAGAAAAACTATTGACAGTAAAAACATCAGCAAGATCGGTAACTTAATGAATCTACCCGAAGGACGCCACTCTTATGTAGAGCCGATAACTTGACCTTAATCTAATTCAGAGCAGTGGAGGTCGAACTTAACCGATGCAGCCGTACTTGAACTAAATAAAGATCGATAACTAGCTTATACTAGAGCTCGCAGTGGAGGTCAAACTTAACCGATGCAGCCTTATAAACCAAAGTATAAGCCATGACGGTAATTACAAACAAACCGAAGGTCGGCCGGACCGATGCAGCCCTGCTTGTTGAAGAACTTGTCGAGATCTACACTACTCCTACTCCTAAGGGTTGGCACGGGGCCAAAAAAATAATTTGTATTAATTGATTGGATGTCCTTTTACAATAGCTGGGTCCAATATTTATACCCGGAGCCTAAGCATGAATCCTACTCAAGTATGACTCATTACTATCTTTGGTATAAAAGAAAACATTCCTAACTTAAGATAATTTGGACCCTAGCTCATTGTCGTTATCTGCTGACGTCATTCAAAGAGAGCCGATTCCAGTGCTGCATTTGAATCAACTGATATCAACCCTTATGCAATCGATTTCTTGATGACATGATCTTGGAAGGTTCGAGTTCCCGGTTCTTCTTCCCAAATTTTGGTGTAAACATATGCCCCCTAATTTTGGGATAAAAGTAATCTTATTCCAAAATTACCATGCATGTGCCTCCAATAGGTCCGTAGTTACGGGTAGAGAATCTTAATCTGGGGTCTACTATCTGTCACCGTCTTTGCCAACTTATGAGCCCATGCTTCAAAGCTTTACGAGAGCATCATTGCTTCACGGGCGCTTGGATCCATCTTTCTAGACCGACTATAAATGCCTATCCGACTCTTGGCTAGAGCAACTCAACAACTCAGTTATGTTTCTCTTTTGCTTGCTTCCTCGAGTGCCCTTGGCTCCGCCAGACCCTCCATGGTCTAATTCCTTGCTATGAGGATCTTGAGTGGTTAGAAGAATTCTTATGCATAGGGTGATTGTGTCGTTTATTTCAGCGCCTTGTCGAGCAAGAGGATAAGCTACTGTGGTCAGAAGAATTCTTGTGACATCACCTGAGTTTTCTCACCATGATCGTAGAGTTGTTCTAGTGTTTGCAAGGGCTAAAATGTGTGGACACCTTCCCCTTGTTTGCTTCATCAAATGCCCATTGGGGAAACCACATATTTCTTTCCCATGGTTTCTCAGCTACCGAGAAATCTGTTGGGTATATGGGCATCTTTTAAGCATGCGGCCTTTCCTCTTCCCCTGATGCAATTTTATCAGCGGTGAAAGGTCCTAATGGCTAGAGGGGGGTGAATAGCCTAATAAAATTCTACAACAACACTTAACAAAATGTGTTAGACAATTTTGCGGCGAAGCGAGTGTTGCGCTAGCCTACTAAAATGCAAGCCACCTACCACAATTCTATTTCGAATAGTGTATGTCCACACAATAGCTATGACACTTAGCTAAATTAGTGTGCTCTCAAAGACTAACTAAAAAGCAACACTAATCAAACAAACAAGCTCTCACAACTAGCTACACTAAAGAGCTTGATAACTAGTTTGCGGTAATGTAAGAGTGAGCAAGAGAGTTATACCGCCGTGTAGTGGTAGGAACCAATCAATCACAATAATGAATACCAATGTAGACCAATCACCTCGGAATCAAATGATGAACACAATGATTTTTACCGAGGTTCACTTGCTTGCCGGCAAGCTAGTCCTCGTTGTGGCGATTCACTCACTTGGAGGTTCACGCGCTGATTGGCATCACTCGCCAAACCCTCAATAGGGTGCTGCACAACCAACACAAGATGAGGATCACACAAGCCACAAGCAATTTACTAGAGTACCTTTTGGCGCTCCGCCGGGGAAAGGTCAAGAACCCCTCACAATCACCACGATCGGAGTCGGAGACAATCACCTCCTCCACTCAACGATCCTTGCTGCTCCAAGCCGTCTAGGTGGCGGCAACCACCAAGAGTAACAAGCGAAATTCGCAGCGAAAACACAATCACCAAGTGCCTCTAGATGCAATCACTCAAGCAATGCACTTGGATTCACTCCCAATCTCACTATGATGATGAATTAATGATCTAGATGAGTGGGAGGGCTTTGGCTAAGCTCACAAGTATGCTATGTCAATAGAAATGGCCAAGAGATGCGAGCTTGAGCCGGCCATGGGGCTATAAATAGAGCCCCAGTAAAATAGAGCCGTTGTACCCCTTCACTGGGCACAACGCGGGGTGACCGGACGCTCCGGTCATACTGACCGGACACTGGCCCTCAGCGTCCGGTCGCCCGATGGACGCCACGCGTCACCAGCTTCAAACGCTGTTCGTCAGATTTCAACGGCTGCGAAGCTGACCGGACGCTCCAGTAAAACTGACCGGACGCTGAAGCCCCAGTGTCCGGTCGTTTCCAGTAAGCTCCCCGAGGCATGTTTTTTCGACCGGACGCGTCCGGTCCACCTTGACCGGACGCAGCCAGCGTCCGGTGCTCAACCCTAGCCACTGTGCCGTCTGACAGCTCGACCGGACGCAGCCTTTCAGCGTCCGGTCAGTAGACCGACGCCAGCATCATTTCGATCAACTCCATTTCAACTCTTACTTCTTCACCCTTGCTCAAGTGTGCCAACCACCAAGAATTTTGCATCCGGCGCAATAGAAAATAGACATTTCATTTTCCCGAAAGCGCCGAATTCCGCCTCGCAAGCTCGGCGGGAGGGAGAGAGGGACCCAAACCCATCTCAACCCTACAAACACCTTGTGCACATGTGGTAGCATATTTACACAAATATTATCAAGGGTGTTAGCACTCCACTAGATCCTAAATGCATATGCAATGAGTTAGAGCATCTAGTGGCACTTTGATAACCGCATTCCGATACGAGTTTTACCCCTCTTAATAGTACGGCTATCAAACCTAAATGTGATCACACTCTCTAAGTGTCTTGATCACTAAAATAAAATAGCTCCTACAAGTTATACCTTTGCCTTGAGCTTTTTGTTTTTCTCTTTCTTCTCTTCAAGTTTAAGCCCTTGATCATCTCCATGCTATCACCATTGTCATGTTATGATCTTCATTTGCTTCTCTACTTGAAGTGTGCTACCTATCTCATGATCACTTGATGAACTAGGTTAGCACTTAGGGTTTCATCAATTTACCAAAACCAAACTAGAGCTTTCAAGCGGGCCGATATGACTTGGTCCATGATGACCTTCGGCCTTGTGGGGATCCGGACTGCCTTCAATCCAAAGAAGTCTTAGTGGGTTGATCGTCAGTCAACGTAAACCTTTCGTATCAATCCCATGATATTTTGTAATTATGGGAAGCAATAAGTCTGAATCTGTCGTCTCTTCGTGATCCGTCCCCTGAATTTTCATATCTGACTTTAATTCTATAACCCCGACGAAGCTTATCTTCTCACCTCCCAGGCTATATATATGGGCCACGGCTGTGGATCAAAAAACAACCTGCTTCGTTCCAAACCTTCCATGACTTTGGTGTGATTCTGCTTTCCCATAGGTTTGAAGGCATGGAGAACAACAAGAGGTCTGCTGAGGAGGCCTTCAACGGGTCTGTGTCACCACGCCAGCGTCTTCGTCATCAGGAGGGTGCAATCCAGGATGCTCCCATTGTCCCAGAGCATAGGGCTGACTCCACTCAACTTCCGGGGTCGTCTTCATCAACAATTCGCCGCCAGCTCCCCTGCTACCCAAGGAAGAGGATCAACAACGATGATCTGATTGTCTCCATTGATCGGGCTAGCCAAAAGCTCGCCGACTGCCTCTCCATCGTGGAATCGGCTCTGACCACCTTGGCTCAACGCCGATCACCCTCTGAGGCCGACCGGGTGGAGGAGAGGTTGGCCAAGGCCAAGGCCAGAATCATGGGTGAGATGCCTACGACAATTTTATGTCTCTTCTTAATTTTTGTCTTCAAGATCTTAATCATCGCTTCCTCGAATCTTTTTAGATCTATCGGCTTATCTGAAAATCCTTCGATCAGCTGTGGAGTATGCGGCAGGATTCATCAACGCCAGGGGTGTCATGTCGGTGGTTCGCTTGCACGACATCCTAAACCGTGTCAGAGAGGTTACTCTTTATGGTGTTCATCATGGTGCTGCCATGGCATTGGCTGCTTCGCAAGCTCGCTCTAGCCACGAGCTTCGACTTCTTCCCCATGGTTTTCCAGCCACCGAACACCCTAGGGATCATGAGCGCCTGATCGAGGATTTCTCTGACACCGCCAACTCCATAGCCCTTGCTTCCCAGGCCGATGACATATTGAACAAAGTGTTTTCTAGCCTTTAGCTTGTAATAGGAGAAGCTAGCAAACAATCTCTTCATTTTAAGTGGTTTCTCTTTTGCCCCGTACTTCATGTTCCATGTACCAATTTATCTATGTTGATTTTTGCTCTATAAACGATACATATCATACTGGCTTTTACCCCTTCGAGTTTATTTTCGAACTAGAGGCGATACCCTTCTGGTATCGGCTATTAGGGCCGATGACTGAACAAATTGGCTATCAAGTATTAATCCAAATGCTAGGATAATATTTCTTTAGATATTTTCCATTGATTGCTCTGTCAAGCTCTTCTCCTCCTCCTAGTGTTTCCAAGATATAAGCATTGCCAGGCGCACAACATTTAATCCGATAAGGTCCTTCCTAATTAGGTGACCATTTGTTGAACTTGCTGTCCTTCGACCCGATCGGCAATTTCACTTTTTAGACTAAGTCTCCTTCAGAAAATTGTTTGCTCTTGTTCTTTTTATTGTAATACTTCGCAACCCTCAGTTTATTGGCTTTGATATTCTCAAGAGCACGCAACCGATGGCAACTCAAGTTCTCTAAGTCATCTATCATAAGTTTCTTGTAGACTTCGGCTAATAAATCATTTTGTAATGTGACACGCCTTGATCTAGTTTGAATCTCCCAAGAAAGGACTGCATTATGACCATACACAAGTTCATAAGGTGATGTTTTAATCAATCCATGACAGGACATCCTATATGCCCATAGTGCCTCATTAAGCATTGAATACCATTTCCTTGGCTGCTCTTCAATCTTTTTCTTGATCAGCTTAATCATAATATGATTGGATGCCTCTGCCTGGACATTAGCCTGAGCATAGTAAGGAGAAGAATTTAACAACTTAATTCCCATATTGGTAGCAAAATCTCTAAACTCTTCTAATGTGAACATTATCCCTTGATCGGTAGTGATAGTTTGAGGAATCCCAAAATGATACACATCATGCTCCTTGACAAAATCAACCATGTTCTTTGAGGTTACCGTCGTCAAAGGAATTGTCTCAACCCACTTAGTAAAGTAATATGTTGCTACCAATATGAACTTATGTCCTTTACTTGAAGGTGGAAAAATCTGGCCAATTAAATCAATTCCCCAACTTCGAAACGGCAATGGTTTGATTATTGGATTTATAGCCGATGCGGGCGATTTCTGAATATTACCAAAACGTTGACAATTTTAACACCCCTTATAATATTCAAAACAATCTTCTAGTATTGTTGGCCAGAAATATCCAGTCCTGCGAATAATCCATTTCATCTTATAAGCCAACTGATGAGCTCCACATATCCCTTCATGTACTTCACCCATCAACACTTTAGCTTCTTCTTGATTTAAGCATTTAAGCAACACCCCATCGACTGTTTTGTAATATAACTGATCATCTAGCAAAACATACTTTGTTGATTTATATCTTAGCTTCCTGGTAACCTTCTGTGATGGATTCTTAAGGTAATCGGCTATTTCAACTCTCCAATCATTGTTCGAGGACTCACTACTTAGGACCTCTTAAAACACTCGATAACTTGACGCACTTTGAGCTAAACGATTAGCCTCTTGATTCTGTGCTCTCGAAATATGCTGAAGAGAGACATGAGGAAATTCCTTGAGCAACCTTTGGCACTCGTCATAGTACTCCCTCAGAGTATCTTCTTTACATTCATATAGGCCGATCAGTTGATTAATAATTAACTATGAATCTCCAAATACTTCAATTGCCTCGGCCTTTACTTCATGGAGTAGTTGAAGCCTCTTAAGAATAGCTTCATATTCTGCTTGGTTGTTGGTAATCATTGGTTCAGTTGGAAATGCAAACTCAAAACTTGCCCCCGAGGTGAAATAATAACAATACCAATGCTACCACCTTGCTTGCATGATGATCTATCAAAGAATAACATCCAAGGTACCGGCTCTACATAGCCAATACTTGGCTTATGATCCTGGGTGATAAAATTGGCTATTACTTGCCCTTTGACTGCTTTGGCCGATTCGTACCTCAAGTCAAATTCTGACAACGCAAGAATCCACTTCCCCATTCTTCCATTTAATATTGGCATTGATAGTATGTGCTTGATCACATCAGCCTTAGAAACAACTATACACTCAGCCGATAATAAATAATGCCGCAACTTAGTGTAAGAGAAATGTAAGCACAAGCATAACTTTTCGATGGGAGAATATCTTATTTCTAGGTCCAAAATCCTTCTACTTAGATAGAAAACAACTCATTCTTTTACTTCAAACTCTTGCATCAAGGCTGATCCAATTGTTTGGTCATTGGCCGATACGTACAACTTAAAAGGCTTACCTTGCTGAGGAGGGACCAGCACAGGTGGACATTTCATATATTCTTTTATCTCAAACGCCTTTTGTTGTACATCACCCCACTTAAATTCTTGATCATTTTTCAACTTCAATATGGGAGAAAATGGCAGAACTTTTTCTGACAAATTTGAAATAAACCTCCTGATAAAATTAATCTTACCATGCAAAGATTGTAACTCTGTTTTAGTAGTTGGGGGCACTGCCTCATCAATTGCTTTCATACTTTTTTGACCAATTTTCATTCCTCTCTCGTGGACCATAAAACCCAAAAATTGTCCAACTGATACTCCAAAGGCACACTTATTAGAATTCATCTTTAGACCATGTTTTCTTGTGCACTCCAAAGTCTCCCGCAAATCAGCTAGATGTTCCTTATATCCCTTGGATTTAACCATCACATCATCAATGTAGATTTCAACAATCCTGCCGATCAACTTATGAAAAATATAATTCATTGCCCTTTGATAAGTTACACTGGCATTCTTCAAACCAAAGGTCATCACAACCTATTCAAATAAACCGATTGCGCCAAGGCATCTAAAAGCTGTTTTGCTATGTCTTTCTTAGCCATAAAAAATTGGTTATATCCTGCATTACCGTCCATGAAACTAATAACCTTGTGCCCGGCTGCTGCATCTACCAACATATCGGCTATCGGTATCGGATAACCATCCATGGGTGTAGCTTTATTCAGATCTTTGAAATCGATGCAAACTCTTAACTTCACATTCTTCTTATACACAGGAACAACATTCGATATCCACTCTGCATATCGGCACAGTCGGATAAATTTCGCTTCTAATAACCTTTCAGTCTCCTTTTTGATATCATCAAGAACGTTTGGGTTGAACCTCCTCGGAGCTTGTTTAAACGGCTGATATCCAGGTTTGATTGGCAACCGATGTTCAACAATCTATCGGTCTAGACTAGGCATCTCATAATATTCCCAAGCAAAACAATCTTTAAATTCCTTTAATAGATCTACTAACTCTTGCTTATACTCAGGATCCAACTTGACACTTATATATGTCGGCCTAGGTCTATCTTCAGAACCAATATCTATCTCTTCTAATTCATCGGCCGACGTAAAGTCATGTCCTAGTTTACCATCTATACCATCTATTGGATTATCCATTAAAATAAATTCTCAAAGCCGACTGCTTGGATCGGCTGTTGGCTTTCATCATTGACTTTAATAAAGCCTCCTTCTCATAGCTTGCCAGAAAAACATTCGAAGTCCTCCAGTTCCCAATACACTGGATCGGCTGTTGTGATACTTACAAAATCATCAGCATGAACCAGTTCAACATCATCTCCATACCACTGAATCAAACATTGATGCATGGTTGATGGCACACAACAATTAGCCTGAATCCTATCACGACCAAGGAGTAGACTGTATGAACCTTTTCCATCAATGACGAAGAATGTGGTGAGCAAAGTTTTACTTCCGATTGTCAATTCGATGTTCATTGCCCCCTGGTCTTAGATGCATTACCTTCGAAATCCTTAAGCATCATATCAGTTTCAATCAAATCTCCTGGCCCCTTGCCAAGTTTGTGAAAAGTGGTATAAGACATAAGATTGACAGAAGCACCTCCATCCACCAACACCTTGCTCATCAGCTTCCCATCAACAAAACCTTTTATATATAAAGCCTTTAAGTGCCGATGCTTGATTGGCTTATCGAATATAGCCTGTTGTATCACCGTCAACTTAGCAACTATTTCCTCATACTCCGATTCATCAAAATTCGAATAGACTTCTTGGTCTGCTGGAGCTCTAAATTCTGATGGTAATAGAAAAGCCATTTGAATATTAGCCGATAGTTGGCCCCTACCGGTTGTTTGTTTAGCACGCCACACTTGAGGTCTACCAGACGCCTGAACCTATTCCAACTCTCTGTTCCTTAGGCGTTGCACCCTCCTTTTTTGGTTTCTTATCAAACCTCCTGGACACCATTGCCCTTCCTGCCAAACGTATTCTTCTTTACTATCTTCTTCTTCATAATCAACCCAGTTTTGATCAACAACTCGCTTTCCTAGCTGATCATGAACACTTTTATTTTTTAAGCGCCGATCCATATTATTATAATGACACTCATCTCGAGCATGGATATACTGGCGGTTGGCTTGAGATTGCCTAAACTCCCAATATTGTTCGCTGCATTCCAGGCAGTTATTTCTAGTAGATAATTTCAAACCTTCATTCCAATAATGTCTGAAGAAATGATAATTCCAATGTGATTCAGCTTGTTCTTTCTTTCATACCTCTCCTCTTCTCGTTGACGCTGGTATTCTTGCTCTTTTAACCAACGCTGATAATCCTTTTCCTTCTATCGCTGCCATTTATTCAACAAAATTCGAGATGTAACACGTGGCCTTGTCACCCCATCCCTTGACGTCTCTCCCTGCTCATATCGACTCTTTTGTTGGTTACGATGCCTTCTAATTTCTCTATATTCATCAGCCGATATTTGTATCTTGGGATTGATTGTTCCAGTTTCTCTTGATCTAGTTGATGTTAGGACTTTAGTTTTCCCTTTGAGCAACCTAGCATCAACCATGTTCTGATCTCTTGGGAAAGGATTAGCATCAACTTTCATCTTTCGAGGTGTATCAAATTTGAGCCATCCTTGCTGAATAGCCCTCTTTATATATTGCTGGAAAACTCTGCACTCATTAGTAGAATGAGAAGTGTCATTGTGGAATTTGTAGAACTTTTTATTCTTCAACTGATCAGGGGGCAACATAACATGATTGTCGGGCAACTTGATCTGTCCCTTCTCAAGTAAGAAATCGAAGAGCTTGTCCGATTTTGTGACATCGAAATCATAGCTCTCTTCAACTCCTCTTCCCCAAGGATTTGGCACCATTACTGTCTTCTTACCCCAATTCTATTCAACCGCGGCAACTTCTTCTTCGTCGTCCTCATAGCTGTCATCGATTGAATATGGATTATAGGCTTTGGCAATTGCAACGTTCTTCTGGAATCAGGTATCTCTGCGCATATTCTAGAATTGGCTATTGAGCGCTGCCACTCGTTGAGCCAACTGACCCAAGTTGTCAAATTCTTGTCCCAGCAGCTTCTCCCTCTACGTTGGCAACATTCCTTGAATGGCCAATGCAGCTAGCTGATCATCAGTTAAGTTCAATGCGAAGCCCAAATTTTTGGTCTCTCAGAATCTTTGAAGAAACTCGATGCCCGATTCATTAGTTCTCTGTCTTATGGTCGTCAAATCGGTAATTTTCTTTTCTCCTGTCCTAGTGTAAAAATATGTATGAAACTTCGTCTCTAGGTCAGCCCAATTGGCAATGGAGTTAACTGGCAATGATGAAAACTAAGTGAAGGTTGGTCCTGACAGGGACAAGGAGAAGAAACAAACTCAATAGGCTTCTTCAATGGTCGCTTCGCCCAATTGTGTAAGATACCGACTGACATGTTCTATTGTGCTTGTGCTATCTTGGCCAGTGAACTTAGCAAACTTTGGGAGCCTATAATTTGTAGGAAGAGCGACCAAATCATACCACTTTGGATATGGACATTTGTACGAGAAGGTCTGCCCTTTTGGTTTCAAACCAAACTGATTCTTTATCATCTCAGTCACTCTAAGCAACAACTTATCAGCATTTGAATTTGGATTTCTCTGTAATTGCTGACCCATCCGTGGATTAAAATTTCAGGTACCTTGATACCCCGGATTTGGAATCATATGAAGAGTGTTGTAATCTGTGCCATAATGATATCCTTGTGGAATCTCTATCTGCTAGGTCCTTTGCTGGTTTACTATTTGAAGTCTCTGGTTATAGATGTTAGGATCTATATTTCTATGAATCCTTTGAACTGATGGCGCTATTTTTTGAGCCGACGATGGTATTTGGCCTGATGTGCCAAAATTAAACATCTGGTTCTGACCTTGCCCCATCGGCTATTGCACATGCTGCACTGACGATCTAGGAATATACTATATCTGATTAGCAGTAGCACCTTGAACTTGCTCAGATGAACTTTGAACTGCCTTGATATCATCATTACCAGTTGGTGCTGCTTCTTGATGGCTAGTACCGGCTTGATTAATCCCCTGAGTCGACGGATGTGGAATATTGTAGTAAATCGGCCCAACTTGATCAATCGGATATCCATGAAACACCTCTTTCATGGTGTTCTAGAATGTGTTCAGGAAAACTGTATTATGGTTCAATATGACATCATGAACATATTTGTTTACAACTTCTACAAAGAAACGCATGTCTTCAGCTTCATCTGTATCTGTCTGCCCGTGCAACAGAACTCTTGGTAGTGGATATTTTTGAACAACTTTATTGTCACGTGTCTTGATGTAGGATAACAAACACTTGTTCTAAAATTCTTCTGTAGCTTTACTGATGACATCTTTATCTTCGTCAGGTAAGTCTTCATAAGGCACCATAAGGATGTCACTATTGTTGTAAGTCGCCATGACGATTGTGGTGTCTCACCGGGCGTGCCAAAACGTGTGTCGGAGCAAAAACGTGTCGATGCGCTGAGCACATAGCAAGCCGGAAGGATATGCTTGACGGAGCAAGGCTGGACATCCTCTTGGCTTCAACGTAGGACCAGTCGACCCTACGAATTTCTCCCGAGGGCATGCCAGTCAATTTGACTTGCAATAGACAAGGAGAGAAAATTTATCAGCAATTTAAGGTGGAACATGCCGGTCTTGCCCAGACAGTTCCAAGTGTGCCGCTTCGGGAGCAGCCAGTGTTTGCCCACTGGATCACGGAGATATCCGACCACTCACTAATGTTGCCGAGCATGCACTAGTGATGCCGATCACGAACTATCGTTGTCCTCCCTCTAGTCATAGTGTCTGGTCGGACAACGTCAGTCATTGTCGGTAGCGCTGGTGAGTGGTCGGCAGCACCGGTGATCTAGTGGGCCAATAGCTAGATGGGAAAAATTGATCTAATAGCCGACACAAGAAGAAAATCGGCTGTTAAGGGCTATAACATTAGCAGAATGTGATTATTTATGATGACGAATATGGTGCACACAGATGTAAGTAAAATCATCAGCTAGACAAAATATAACCAGTATGAAGCATTGAGCCGATGAGTCTGACGGGATAGGATATAACATGCAAACAAATCGACTGTCTAATACGAATAGTTCTACAAACGCTCTGAATTTAATCCGCTATCATCAATAGTGAGGTTCGACCGGATCAATGCTGCTATGATGATAACAATAAACTAAAGCCAAAGAATTCACAAAACCATCCATACCTTGACAGGTTTATGAAAGACATGCTATATCTGTGAAGGCGCAGGCGAATCGGCTAAAAGAGCCGATTCTGGTAGAAAAAGGGTCACAGCATGTGAACAATCGACTATTCAATACGAGCAGACCTATCAACTCCTCAAACCTAATCTATCATCTTTAATAGTGGGGTTCGACCGGATCGATGGCAGCCATAATAAAGATAACAGGTTACATCTTTAAAGAAAACGGATCTACTCATATTTAACAGGATCATGAAGACATACTATGAGCATTAAAGTGCAGGCGATCGGCTATTTAGCCGATGCAGGCATAGCAAATAGCTAAGGTCACGCCTGATCGGGAACAAATCTACCAACTAGCATCCTCCGGTCTAAAGTGCCATCAGTGGAGATCGACCGGATCGTTGCTGCCATAATAACGAACTATAGACCAGATTTAACTAACCAGCAAACCTCTTCAAGATCATACGTGCCTTAACCGCGTACTATGCACGATCAAGATTGAGGTAGAACAACCAATAAAACGTAACCCGTCACTCAAAGTAAAAAACATTGTATTATCACAAAACAAACGATGGACTAAAAGGATATGAGGCAATCTAGTTCGATCTTGATCAGGCAGGTTGGTGTTGCTAAAAAACCATTGACAGTAAAAACATCAGCAAGATCGGTAACTTAATGAATCTACCCGAAGGACGCCACCCTTAGGTAGAGCCGATAACTTAACTTTAATATAATTCGAGCAGTGGAGGTTGAACTTAACCAATGCAGCCGTACTTGAACTAAATAAAGATCGGTAACTAGCTTATACTAGAGGTCGTAGTGGAGGTCGAACTTAACCGATGCAGCCTTACAAACCAAAGTATAAGCCATGACGGTACTTACAGACAAGCCGGAGGTCGACCGAACCGATGCATCCCTGCTTGTTGAAGAACTCGTCGAGATCTACACTACTCCTACTCCTAAGGGTTGGCACAGGGCCGAAAAAAGTAATTTGTATTGATTGATTTGATGTCTTTTTACAATAGCCGGGGTCCAATATTTATACCCGGAGCCTAAGCATGAATCCTACTCAAGTATGACTCATTACAATCTTTGGTATAAAAGAAAACATTTCTAACATAAGATAAGTTGGACCCTAATCTTTCCCTTTTTTTAGAGTCCGACATATATTTCCCGACGCCACCCGTAGCTCATTGTCGTTCTCTGCTGACGTCATTCGAAGAGAGCCGATTCCAGTGTTGCATTTGAATCAGCTGATATCGACCCTTATGCAATCGATTCATTGATGACACGATCTTGGAAGCTTCGAGTTCCCGCGTTCTTCTTCCCAAATTTTGGTGTAAACACTAACATTTAGGGTGAATCTAGGCCTAAGGCATGTAGGGCCTAGGCCCTAGTCATGGCCTGGTAGTACTTAGTACCCTCATGTAGTTTTGGGCTTTGGCCCATAGACATTAGGTCCATCATGGATCAACTACGGCACCTGCTGGCGCTCCTGCTGCTCCAGAAATCTTCAGGTCCGAACGGTCGGACCCGAAGCTTGTGCCAAACGGTGCCGATGCGCGCGCACACTAGTTCCCACCGTGGGTTTTGCCTATAGTTGGAGCAGTGTGTCTTCAATAAACGATTCTATGAGGGGCCCACTAGCGAGCGTGCGGCCCAGCCATCAAGTCACGCGACTCACGGCCAATTCTGCTAGGCAGGATCATACGTGTTTTTATTTGTTTTCTTTCTTATTATATTTCTTTTTCTTTTTACTTTTCATTTATTTTCATGTGTTTTTCTTTCTCTTATTTATTTTTTATTCTTTTGTCCTTGTTTATTTCTTGTTTCTTTTCTAATTATGTTTTTTCATTCATGTTTTTCTTATTTTATTTATTTGTTTTTTAAGAAAGAAGAATTATATTAGATAATAGTTGGGTACATTAACACGTTACAAGCACTCTGGATTACACAAATATCTAGAAACTGATTTTCTTATAAATTATACCCACGCTGTGAATAGCTCCATATCTCAAAACCAAACCTGTATGACGCTTTGCCGTATGGATGACCGCACAGGCAAACACTTGGCAAAAGGCCTGAGAACAGATGCCCAACTAACGACGACCAACATTCATGTAGGCGGAGTTGAGAAACTTTTTCTTTCTGGTATCTTCCTGTTTCTTCTTTCTGCCACCGAAGAATGAGGAAGACAGATCTAAAACTTATTCTCCCTAGTCCTTCATTGTGGCCAGATCTAACCACAATAAAACAGAGAAAAGACCGAAGAAAATTATTCTATGGCGGCGACACCATCTCCACCTTGATGTCGCCGTCCGAAAATAAAAGTCTCCATGTCGTGAAACCATTGAGGATACTGACGCCGTAGTTGTTGCCCGCATCTTCAGCAGAGCCAATATGGACAAAACTATGGGGGGTACGACCACGGATACCTACGGCAGACTACATGGGCTGTGTCCCTAGGGGTGGCCCAGCCCATAAGACGAAGCCTTGCGGGGCACGACTCTGCTCGACGCCTCCTGCAAGACACCGGGAAGATATCCTGAAGATACTACGAGATCTATTAGGATACGTATGATCCTAAAGATTCCTGTAATCTATTATTACCTTCTGGTTATTTCTCAAATCTAATCGACTTGTAACCCTGCCCCTTGGACTATATAAGGCAGGCAGGCCCCCTCTAAACTCATGCAATATCATACGATAGCTAATACAAACAAACAGACCATAGGAGTAGGATATTACGTCATACTGATGGCCTGAACCTGTCTAACTCGTGTGTCTCTGTTGCCTTCTTGTTCTTGATCACACGCTTCTCTGCCGATCAATCTATCTTCGTGGAATACCCCTCGGAGGACTGCCGATGATATTCTATCGACTGTTGGCGCACCAGGTAGGGGAGTGCGTGCTGTTTCCTTGTCGAACAAGATGGTTTTTTCGTAGGCTCTTCATCCCTCCCGCAGCCCGGCCAGATCTTCACGGTCAGATCGATCTTGTGGATCATCAACGCTGATAGAGTCAGAGAGCTCCTCGCGCCTATGACTTCATCGACAACTTGCCGCCCGCTTCCTCGCTACTAGAGGAGGCAGATCAACAATGACGATCTGATCACATCTATCAATCAGGTTGGTCTGAAGCTCGTCGATTGCCTCTCCATCGTCGAATCGGCTCTGGACACTCTGATTCAGTGTCGACCACCCTCTGATCCAGATCTATCGGGGGCTGCTCAGGAAACTCCAGGGGCTATGGCCCTACCCTTTGGGTTCACCAATGCTGACACCGCTTACCAAGATGCCCTAAGGGGTAGATTCACCGACCAGGTTGGAGATGTCCATACTCCTGCCGACCAGATCGCCGACCAACCTCCACCGATTGTCAACATGTTGCATGTTGGTCGACGCCCTGAAGCATCCCTCCAAACCATCTTGAAGGAGAATCCAGGCTCTGAGTCCCAAGGCTCTATGGAGACCCTCACCGAAACTACCACCGAGCAACTTCCTCTCTCGCTTTTCCGTGGCGGCGCCATCTACAACATCAGCGTCGGTAGCCCCCCTCGGAATGACAAAACCAAGGAGGAATGTGTCGCTCACGAGAACCAGAACGTCAACCCCGCGCAACGCTGAGCTAATGAGATTGTCCTTGCGAGGGCCGAGCAGCAGCTTGACTCGCAAGGAAGACCACTCCAATGCAACCTCGATGATGAGTTTGTCCGTGTTGATGGCCACGACGTCTACAAGACCCCAAGTGTCAACCTGGCCGTGGCTGCCAACGAGCTCGCCAGGCTCCCATAGACACTAGAGGTCGCTAAGGTCACCGCAATGCTTAAAGCGGTGCATTGCTAGGTCAATGAGATCCACCAGGATCAGAGACCTTCTTAGTCCACAACCTCGATTTGTCGATCAGCCACCACAAGATCCGATCGCCGCCCAAGTCGCTTCACCGACCAACACCGCGGCGACAGGCAACCCCTCCAGGGCAGAGCTAGGGGCAACCGCATTGAACATCACCGCCATCCCAACTAGGAGGTCGACCAAGACATCCGAGTGCACCTCAACAATCTCTGAGATGCATGACGACATATCGACGAACGCCGCTTCGGTCGCCATGAAGAAGAAGTACGCCATCGTCAGGAGTATGAGCAAGAGTACGGTAACCCGAACTCAGCTCTCGGGCCGCTCATCGCCGGCAATGCTCAGACGATGGCACCGACAACCCCGAAGGGCCCCCAACATTCACGAGGGCGCTCCGAACACTTTAGTGGCCCCGTGGTTTTAAAATCACCGGGGTAGAGCCCTACGAAGGAAGGATGAATCCAACACAACAGCTACAGGCTTACACCACTATTGTCCACGCCGCTGGAGGAGATACCAGTGTCATGGTAAACTATCTTCCCGTCATGCTCACGCCAGCCGCCATGAGCTGGTTTACAAGCCTTGCCCTGAACTCTATCGGATCCTGGGAAGAGCTGAAAAAAGTCTTCACCGATAATTACATGGCTATGTGTACTCGGCCGGGCTCCAAGCATGATATGAACCGCATCAACCAGAAGCAATCCGAGCTCCTCTATAGCTACATCTAATGCTTTTCTGAGATGAGGAATTCTATTCCCAACATCATAGAAGCTGAGGTCATCACCGCCTTCATCCGAGGACTCCACCATCACGAGCTTCGCTCCAAGTTCAACCGCAAGCCGCCCATAGAGATTGGCGAGATGATCACGACTGCCAACCAGTACGTTGACGCCGAGGATGCCAAGGTGCGGTTCAACGAGGATGCGGGCACTCATCGCCCAACACACCGCTACGATGACCACCCCGACGACCGATGCCACAACGACCGCCGCTACGACGACCGTAGTTACCATCGTGACAATGGCCATGATCGTCCAGAAGGACCCAAGTCTAGCCAAAATCACCGCCGCCGGCCAGACCACATTGTCGCCACCATCAATGAACCTCGTGCCAAGCCCAACTACGATGAGCAATACAAGAAGATCCTCGATGGCCCGTGCCCTCTCCACAAGAACGCTAGATATAAGATGAAGGACTGCCTCGGCTTGGCTAAGGAGTTCCAGGACAAAAAGCTAGATGACGACACCAACGATAGAGCTTGAGGCCGCTGACCAGTTGGGGGCAATGGCAATGCCTTCTAGGACCACGACAAGGTGGTCGCCACCATCTTCGAGGGCCTTGCCTCCACCGAGAGTAGAAGAGAACGAAAGCTCGCCGCCCGGCGGGTGCTCGCCGTCACTACAGAAGACGCCGCCGCCAACCCCAGCTATAGCCCATGGTCCGAGGTCCCCATCACCTTCAGCAGGGCCGACCAGTGGGTGGACATCCCCTACATAGGATGTTTCCCCCTCATCCTCGACGCAACCGTCCAGAAGGTGCTTTTTAGAAAAGTGCTCGTTGACGGTGGGAGCACTCTGAATCTCCTCTTCGCCGGAGCCCTAAAGGAGTTGGGCCTCAGGATAATAGATCTCACACCCTCAGACTCCTCCTTCTGGGTGTGGTACCGGGTAGGGCATCCAAACCACTTGGAGAGATCACCCTACTAGTACAGTTCGGCACGGCAAGCAACTACCACGCCGAGCATATCAACTTCTACGTCGCGAACTTCAACACCGCCTACCACGCCATACTTGG
The DNA here is from genome assembly GCA_904845875.1 of Miscanthus lutarioriparius. Lineage (NCBI taxonomy): Eukaryota > Viridiplantae > Streptophyta > Magnoliopsida > Poales > Poaceae > Miscanthus > Miscanthus lutarioriparius. The sequence goes on from CAJGYO010000001.1 coordinate 34,997,334, forward strand.
TCGGCCAGCTCTGGCCAAGTTCATGGCTGTACCGCACTATGCATATCTGGTGCTGAAGACGCCTTTGCCTGCAGGAGTCCTAGCCCTATGGGCCAATCTCTCCATCGCCTACGCCTGCGAGACAGAGAGTCTCGCCCTCCCTGAAGCCACCGACCTCTCCATCCAAATGGCCAGTGTGGTCATCGATGCCAAGACGGTGCCCACCGATGACCTGGAGATCCCATCACTAGAGCCTCCTCGTGCCTCCGTCAAGTCCAAGGAAACCAAGGAGGTCAGCCTTGGCCTCGATGGCCCCTCCAAGACCATGAAGATCGGGGCTCACCTTGACCCCAAATAGGAAAGCACACTCGTCTTCTTCCTACGTGCCAACGCCGATGTGTTTGCCTAGAAACCTACAGACATGTCGGGGGTACCATAGGAGAAGATCGAGCACTCCTTTAATGTCTCATCGACCGCCAAACCGATCAAGCAGAAACTCCGCCGATTCGCGCCAGACAAAAAGGAGGCTATTAGGGTAGAAATAAAACGGCTCCTAGCGGCCGGATTCATAAAAGAAGTGTATCATCCTGAGTTGTTAGCAAACCCTGTTCTTATTCAAAAAAGAATAAAGAATGGAGAATGTGTGTTGACTACACTGATCTTAACAAAACTACCCTAAAGACCCCTTCGGTCTGCCTCGGATAGATGAGGTTATAGACTCCACCGTTGGCTGTGAACTGCTCTCCTTCCTCGATTGTTACTCTGATTATCACCAGATCTCCCTCAGGGAAGAAGACCAGATCAAGACATCGTTCATCATGCCCTTTGGTGCATACTGCTACACCACCATATCCTTCAGACTTAAGAACACCGAGGTGACTTATCAAAGGGCCATCCAGATGTGCCTCGATCAATAGATCGACCGCAACATCGAAGCTTACATCGACGATGTGGTCGTCAAGTCTAAGACCACCGACAATCTTATCGCCGACCTCGAGGAAATGTTCGCCAACCTAAAAAGGTGCCGATGGAAGCTGAACCCTTCAAAGTGCTTCTTTGGAGTTCCATCCGGTATACTCCTGGGCTACATTGTCAGCGACGAGGCATTGAGCCCAACCCTAACAAGGTCTCTGCCATCACCAACATGAAATGGCCAACATGCGTCAAGGATATACAGACGCTTACAGGCTGCATGGCTGCTTTAAGCTGCTTCATATCGCGCCTCGACGAAAAAGGGTTACCATTCTTCAAACTCCTTAAGGCCTTCGAGCGATTTTCCTGGTGAGAGGAGGCAGACACAGCTTTCGAGCAGCTCAAGTTGTTCCTAACAAAGCCTCCGATCATGACGACGCCACGGCCAGACGAAACTCTCCTAATCTACATCACCGCTGCTTCTCACGTCGTCCGCACCGCCATTGTGGTCGAACGTGAGGAGGCTGGGCACGCCTATAAGGTGCAACATCCGGTATACTTCATCAGCGAGGTTCTGAATGAGCCCAAGACTCATTATCCTTAGGTCCAGAAGCTGCTATATGCCATCCTAATTACGTCGCGCAAGCTCCGCCACTACTTTGAGTATTACAAGATCGCTGTGGTCACCGAGTTCCCTCTGGGGGGACATTCTCCGCAACAAAGAGGCCAATGGCTGTATCATCAAGTGGGCTGTCAAGCTTGGCACTTACTCCATTGAATTCAGAAGCAGGCCTACCATCAAGTCTTAGGCGTTTGCTGATTTCGTCGCTGAGTGGACTGAGATTCATGAGACTATCACCGCTACTTACCCCGAGCACTAGGTGATGTACTTTGACGACGCTCTCAACATCAACGGTGCTGGTGCGGGCATTCTGTTCATTACGCCGACCAAGTATAAGCTCCGATATGTTCTCCGGATACATTTTTCGGCCTCCAACAACTCCGCTGAATATGAAGCATGTCTCCATGGACTCCGTATAGCCATTGAGCTCGGTGTCAAATGCCTCATGGTATACGGGGACTCTACACTGGTCATCAACCAGCTCAACAAAGACTGGTCCTGCTGTAGTGAAAAGATGGATGCATATTGCGCCGAAATCAGGAAGCTTGAAGGGAAGTTCTACGGTATCGAGTACCATCACGTGGTACGCGATCAAAATCAGCACGCTGACCACCTATCCAAGTTAGGCTCCTCTCGCGTCGTGATTCCACTGGGGGTCTTCATTCAAGATCTTCTGGCGCCATCTATTAAGGAAGAGAAAGAAGTTCAAAAAATTTCCTCCGCCGAGCAACTGGTACATACGATACCTTCGCCGGTCGCCGATTGGTGGGAACAATTCATCAAGTACCTCACCAGCGTCGAAGTACCCGCCGACAAGACTGAAATCGAATGCCTAATTCATTGAAGCAAACATTATGTGCTGGTGGACGACAATTTGATAAGGAAAAGTGCCAAGGAAGGGATACTGTAGAAATGCATCACCCAAGAAGAGGGAGTGAAGCTACTTCTCGAAATTCACTCTGGTTCTTGGGGGCAACCATGCAGCCTTGAGAAACCTGGTCGGCAAAGCTTTCCTAGCTGGTTTTTACTGGCCCATGGCCATCTCCGATGTAGAAGACCTTGTCCGACGTTGTGAAGGATGTCAATTTTTTGCCAAGCAGATACATGTGCCAGCACAAGAACTGCAGACCATCCCAACTTCCTGGCCTTTCGCATGCTGGGGACTAGACATGATCGGGCCTTTCAAGCCAGTGCCAGGTGGTTTCTGGTACGTATACATCACCATCGACAAGTTCTCCAAGTGGATCGAGTATAAACCGCTTGTCACGGCTACCGTAAAGAAAGCAGTCGAGCTCTTCGAAGATATCATCTATAGATTCGGTCTCCCGAATAGCATCATCACCGACCTCGGAACTACATTTACTGGCCATCACTTTTGGGAATTCTGTGAAGACCAATGCATCTCCATCAAATACGTTTCCGTTGCCCATCCTAGAGCCAACGGCCAGGTCGTATGGGCGAACGGCATGATCCTTGATGCCCTAAAAAAGAGGCTATATCAGAAAGAAGAAAAGCATCCGGGTAGATGGCTCAAGGAGCTACCAGCTGTGGTCTAGGGACTGCGCACTCAAGCTAGTTGCAGCACTAGTGTGTCTCAATATTTCTTGGTCTATGGCTCAGAAGCCATACTACCAGCAAATATTGCCTTCTGAGCACCTAGGGTGGAAAATTATGATGAAGAGCAAGCCACAACTGTTCAGACAGAGGACGTCGATAGGGCCAAGGAAGAGTGCCTAATCACCTGCGTCTGTACAGCCAAATATCTAGAAGGCTTGCGGAGGTACTACAACCGCAACATCAAAGGTCATTCATTTGCTGTCGGTGACCTTTTCTCCGTAGAAAATAAAAAACCAAAGGGATGCACAAGCTCTCCTCCTCTTAGGAAGGGCCTTACATCGTCAAAGAGGTTACCCAACCGGGGTCTTATCTCCTATGTGACTTAGACGGAATCGATGTCCCCAATTCATGGCACATCGAGCACCTTATACATTTCTATCCTTGAAATGCTCTAGATATGTACTCTCCACTTCATGATGAATAAAGTTTTGGTCTCCATAATTTGTCTCTATTATTTCTTCATTATGGTTTAATCTCCACTTACGGTCGCCGAGCTTTCAGCTACTCCATAACGAACTCCAATACGAAATCGCCATAACTGTGCCGACCACGTTTCTGCAAATCTCCAACGTTTTTGCCGAACAAGTTTCTCCAAATCGCCGACCACGTTTCTCCGAATATCCAACGTATTTCGCCGAATGTGTTTCTCCAAATCACCGAACACGTTTCTCCAAATCACCATCGTATTTCACCAAAAAGGTTTCTCCAAATCATCGAACAATTTTCTCCAAATCTTCGAGATATTTCGCCGATCAGCGAGCATCATACGTTTTGTTCTGTTCTCTATGGAAAAGACCCAGTCTTCAATCTATCCCTACATGTGCTACAGGCTCCACGCTCCGCGCTCTGCGTTATGGGTGGTCGGTTATGGTTCCTTGGTGACGCCTGTTCCTCCTACACGTGCACGGGCTCCACGCACGACGTTATAGACTATGGGCTAGCCAAGGCCGAGAGCTCAGTAAAGAACTAACTGCTCAGATGACACTTATACTATGTTTGTCTCCAAATTATTTTGCCAATCGCTGAGCCGCACACGTTCCGCTCTGCGCTCTATGGAGAAGACCTAGTCTTCGATCTCTCCCTACACGTGCAACGGGCTCCGCGCTCTGCGTTATGTGTGGTCGGCTATGGTTCCTTGGTGATACCTGTTCCTCCTACACGTGCATGGGCTCCACGCTCGACGTTATAGACTATGGGCTAGCTAAGGCCAAAGAGTTCAGTAACGAATTAACTGCTCAGATGCTACTTATACTACGTATAATTGCATTAGGGTTATTACTATAATGATTTTTCGCCGCAAATACGAGCAAGCTGCATAAACATGCACTTTATAACATTGATACAAATACATAAATGTTTTCTGCGCTCTCGCGTGCTCTAACTACCCTCTCCAGATGTTATAGATAATACTCTCCGAGCAAATCATCGAGCAGATCACCGAGCTCCGACATTGCCATCCATCTCGCCGAATAGGTCTATGTCGCTAGCCAGCTTTTTCACTGCATGCTCCACCTCATCCTCCAGCTGCTGGGTCTCCGCCTCGCCCATCCCTTCAGCGAATCCTACCCCTATTACCTGAAGGTCAACGGATTGATAGTGGGACCGAACCACCGCAAGGGCATGCGTAATGGCAGTAACAACGGCGTCGCGGTTGAAGCTCTCCCATGCTGCCAGGCACCTCTGGATTATAGTGTCTGAACACGGTGGCCTACCATCGAGCTAAGGAGCCGCCTCTAGGTCAACGCAGTCGAGCACCGGTTTAACTCCGGCGACTACGGCATCGAACTTCTCCTGTTGGGTCCTGGCCTCCTGCACCAACACATCAAATTGTGCCTTGACCCTCCGATGGTAGTCTGCAAGCATTACAAGGTTCCATCAAGTAAGGAAACTACTTCATTACAAGGTTCCACCTGCCGCTCCGGGGCTCCCTTCGCTTGTTGCTCGGGGACTTCCTCCGCCTGCCGCTCCAGGGCTCCGCTTGCTTGCTGCTCGGGGACTTCCGTCGCTCGTTGTTGGGGAACTTCCTCCCCTCCCATTGACTATTCCTCCACGTGCATGCTACGTGGAGGCGCCTTCATGCTCGGTGGAGGAGCCCCCAGAACTTCATCATCATCCGACCACTCGAACACTGTGGTCCTTCGCGTCCGAGTGGTCTGGTCGCCACCAAGCGAGATGCCGCTGGCTTGAGGAGAGCAGTACTCGTCGTCTTTCTCTTCTTCCGGGCTGGCTCGTCTGCCGCTGCCCTCTTCACCCAGATTTTCTCCAACACTAGGGATGGACTCTTCGACGAGATGCTGATGGTTTCCTCTTCAGGCTGCGGCGGTGGTCGGGCGTCTACTCCCTTCAACCAATCGCTCCTCAGCACGCTCGAGAAGTACACCGCTCTTTCCTGCTAATGGATCTTTGCATGAGTAAATCAGTCAACTGCTTGGCAATGACAAAAGATAAAAAAGCATCAGGAATACACAACTGAGATATTTACCTGAGGAGGCAGATTTTTATAGTGGAAGGGTTTCATTTGCCCTAGCAAGTTGAATGAGGCAAGTGGAGTTAATAGCTCTACGGCCTGCTCCTACACAACATCCCTCGACAGCATCTTCGACCTCTCCCGGGTACCATCGGTCTCCCCCTTGAACTCAAAGGCGGGGTGAGCCCTATCCTTGCAGGGCTGGATACGGCACACTATAAAGCTTGCCACCACTAATCCACCGTTGGTCTTCACGCCCTTTATTAACCAAGGAGCTCCCTCACTTGCTCCATATCAGCGCTGCTTGGCATCTCTGACCAGCTCTTCTGGCTCTTCGATATGTGGTCGGCGTTGTAGCAGACTATAGGGTGGCTCTACTTTGTGTAGAACCACCTGGTGTTCCACCCCTTCAGCGATGTGCTTAGAGGAATAGTGAGATATTCTCCCGCCATTCCATCGCGCAGCTGAAGATACACTCCGCCGACCACCTTGGAACCATCATCGCCTCTCTTCTTCAGCCAGAACAGGTGACAGAAGAGATTGAAGTGTGGAAGGATTCTGAGATATGCCTCATAGAAATAGATGAAGATAGATATGTGCAATATGGTATTTGGGTGGAGGTTACACAGACTAACCGCCCAGAGCTCCAACAAATCCCTCAGGAATGGATGAACAGGAAATCCCAACACGCGCTAGAAATAGTCCTCACATACCACCACTTCATCGGTATGAGGCATGGGGAAGGGCTCACCAAGGGCCGGCCGCCATCTTGTGGTGACACGGTCAGGCAGAACACCCGCCTCCACCAATCTGTTGAGCTCTGCCTCTCCCATTCGTGACTGCACCCACTCTTCATCACACCGGATTTTGGCACTCGCCTTCTGGGGGCTCGTCTTCTTCGGTTTCGCACCTCCCTTCTTCGGTGCCATCTCTCAGATCTGGCTAGGGTTTGGCGGCGGAAGCAGGAGTAGATGTGAATCTAGAAAAGCGATGGCGGAGGAGGAAGATGAAATGGAAAAGGGGCAAAGGTATGAGCGTGGGGTGCGGCGGCGCAGTTATAAAGCACCCCCACCTTTTCGCATTCGAGGGTTTTTGGGAAACCGTTCCCGCGATTTGCATTTCTCCGAATTCCCCGCAACTGAAGGTGGGCCGTTACTTGGGCCTTCGTGCAGCCCCAACCCGTATCGCTAATTTATCTCCACAATTTGTTACGGCTCGCCGAATATTCGCCGACATCTCCGCCAACCGTTACGGCTCAGTAATTACTACTGTATAGCCATTACTCCGGTGTTTTCTCCGCGATTCTATTTTCTCCAAGTTGACTGCTATTTCTGACCCTGGCACCACATGACCATGTCACCTACTATCAGGCTCGGGGACTAAGTGGGCACACTTCACCTTACGGTGAATGTGCTTTTCAGGGCTATGCTCGGGGACTGGCTGCCTGCTCGACTGGTCTTCTACTTTTCTTCTACTTTGGACCCTGGCACCACATGACTACGTCATCTACTGTCAGGCTCGGGGACTAAGTGGGTACACTTCACCTCGCGATGAATGTGTTTGCTTTATTCTGGAAGACTCCGCGCCTCTTGAAGTTGAAGAAGGCTATCTCCTTTTCTCGTGGTCGAACTCTAAGTGGGCACACTTGGTCCATTGCGAAGAAATTTTTTGATTCTGAACGTGAGCTCCTTACACCCTTATGGCAAGCCGTACTTGGGTTATACTGCTCGGGTATGGTTCACGCTGCTCGGCGACGGTTCATACTGCTCGGCAACTGCTTACAACTACTCGGCAACTCATCACGGTGGTCGAACCATGAGTTTGATTGCTCGGCTTTGTTCGCACCTGCTTGGACAAGCTCAAGATGGCGTTGCACAATGGGTACCAGGCGCTCGGGGACTAGCTATGGGGGGTACGACCCCGGATACCTATGGCAGACCACATGGGCTGAGCCCCCAGGGGCGGCCTACCTCACAAGACAAAGCCTTACAGGGCACGACTCTGCTCAACGCCTCCCACAAGACACCAGGAAGATATCCTGAAGATACTTCGAGATCTGTTAGGATATGTATGATCCCAAAGATTTATGTAATCTGTTATTACCTTTCGGTTATCTCTCAGATCTAACCAACTTGTAACACTGCCCCTCGGACTATATAAGGCGGGTAGGGACCCCCTCCAAACTCACGCAATATCATACGATAACTAATACAAACCAACAGACCACAGAAGTAGGGTATTATGTCATACTGACGGCCTGAACCTGTCTAACTCATGTATCTCTGTTGCCTTCTTGTTCTTGGTCACACGTTTCTCTGACAGATCAATCTACCTTCGTGGGATACCCCTCGGAGGACTGCCGACGATATTCTGTCGACAAAAACGATTCCACCCTGCCCTCTCACTGTCACCGGAGAGGAGGAAATAAATCCCCAAAACCAAAAAACTTGGCATGAAGAGACCATAACCATAAAGACTCGAGTGTTGTTACGAGCTATAGAAGAAACGCATGTTGCACTAAACACTGCAGCTGGCAACCCACACTCACGTGAGATCTTTTTTTGTTTGTGTTTTTCTTTTCTTTGTTCTTATTCTTTTTTTTTTCCTTCTTGTTTTCTTTGGTTTTTTTGTTCTGTTCTTCATCTTTATCCTTTTTAGTTTTCTTTTTCTTCCTCGTTAGTTTATTGTTATTAGCTATTTTAATTATTTTTTCTTTTTATGTTCCTTTTTCTTTATTTTTGTGAGATACATGTGATGTTCGTGTAGTATTTATGTGTATTTTGTTATGTGTTTCTAGATGTTCGCATAATATAAATGAGATCTTATATGATTATCTTTGTGTGTTTATATAATACTCATGAGATGTTCTGTAGTATATTTTAGGTTATTGAAGTAGTATCCATGTGACTTTTATTTTTATCTATTACATGTTTTTTTTCTTATTATTATTTCTGTTCTCTCTCGTGTCTTGTTGTGATGTTCACGTAGTACAAAAGTGATGTTCTATTATATATTCGGTGATGTTCGTGTATTATACATACGATGTTCTATGATATATTTGTGATGTTCACGTAGTACAAAAGTGATGTTCTGTGATGTATTCTGTGATGTTCGTATAGTATACATATGATATTCTATGATATATTTTGTGATGTTCACATAGTATAAATGTGTGTTTAATGATTTTTTAGTATTCACGTAGTACTCGTGAGATGTTTTATGGAATATCTTAGGATATTCAATTAATACCCATATGATGTACTCTTTTATTTTCACAAATATCAAAATACAAATTGTATAAACTTATAATTTATTTTTTAGAAATAGAACATTGTTCTTATAAATCAAGAATATTTTTCTTATAAAGGTGGAACATTGTTTTTCAAACCTAAAGCATCACATCTACTCAATAAAAGAAAATGTTCTATCTTCCTAATAAAAATGTTCGTTAAAATTTTTAATCTAAATATATCCATGTGGGATCTTATTTTAAAGGATTTATTGTAAAAAAATATGATGGTTTAATTAAAATTTAATTTGGATGGTTGGTTTAGCGGTTATGGTTTTTTAAAACTTTATGCAAATGCTTACGTAAGCATATTATCTTTTTTATATACCAGCGTGCTATCCAGGTGTATAGATGCATGTCGAGGAGCACGGGACCCAATAAAGCAACAATATATGATTAAATGGGCTGCCGATTAAACCATCCAAATGGCCCCCCAACAGTGGGCTACGTATTAAATTTCATCTAGGCCCATCCAACCCAAAAACTAAAAATTTTCAAGATTCCCCACAGTCTTGCACAAGACATACATGCTAATTGCGTTCAGCTAGAAATCTGACCAATCTTTTATTCCATCAATTTTTACTAACAACAAAAGGTAGCGAGAGAAAACTAAAAATTTTCGTAAAAACACGGTAGCGAGAGAGAACGTAAAAATAGTCACGCTAGCTATTTCTTCGTCGCCAGTCTCGCTCAAAACACGAGGTGGGATGGGCTCTCCGGTTGGCATGCAAGAGAATCTTTGGCATGCATCGGCTGGTTTCACAAATAAGAGAAAATAAAGTAGATTAAATATAGGCCCCCACATGATGACGTAGTTTGCGAATAGCCAGCCACCGGCGATTTCCATTGAGGACAATTAACACTATCTCCGACAGCCCGTACCCAAACACAACACCAATTTCATGTTTTAGGTCACGTACAATAAAAAGGTCACGCACCCAAATCTTATCTTCTCCAATAGCGAACCCAAAACTCGCGAAGACGGAGCCGCACTCGGCTCTGCCCGCCGAGGTCCCTAGCGCCGCCGCTGCCGAAGCCTCCTCTGGCCCGCGCGACCGCCGAAGCTCGACACGGCGTGGAGTCGCCCGGCGCCCTCCACCGCGCTGGAGCCGTGGCCACGAGCTGCCGGCGCCATGCCCTCTCCTTCCCTCTCCCCGTCGCTCTCTATCTCCTCTCCGCGCCGCACCAGGGCAGAGCGCCGTCGCCGCCGGAGCCCCACTTCGCCGGCGGCCACCGCCGCCCTGCGCCTCGGCTCGCTCTCCCTCTCTTCCCCCCTTCGCCTTGCCTTCTCTCTCTCCTTCTCTCCCTCTCTCTCTCCCTTTTCTTTCTTGGCCGCATGACCGTGCCTCGCTGCCACGCGGGGCACGCACAGCCCTGGCTCAGGGTCCGGCCATGCGCCGGTGCACCTCAGCACACCACCCGGCCCGCCTGTCATCTCCTCGCCGCTGCGCCCCACGGTCGTGCCCTCCACGCCAGAGATTTGGGTCGTGCATCAGGAGGATGCTTATTTGCCCTCCCTCTCTCCTCCCACGCAAAATGGATAGTCTGATTGCGTAGTCTGTTGGAGGAGGATTTTTTACTGTGCACCATGCATTTTGGGTTTAGGTGACCTTATGCATAGGCTGTTGGAGACAGTCTAATGAAACCGTCAGAGCGCGCGCAAGCTACCCGTCTCGGTCGGCGCCGAATGACCGACCATGATAGGCCCCCTGCTGCTCGGTTACCTGCCAGTGCTTGCTCCCCAACCACGTCGTCATGTCGCACGCCCACAGCCATAGCACACGGGAATCCCGGCTATAAATGTCCATGCAGCCCAAGGCCCAATGGACCGACACGAAGCACGCTATTTTGGTCTGGCCCAACCATGGCACGCCCGATGGTCAGTGGGCCCGGGCTGGCCCGGCCCGGTGGAGCAGGCCGTACCTAGGCCACTTGTAGGGTCGAGATGGCGAACTAGAGGGGTGATGTCGGTGCGGGACCCATGAGATACCCCACAAGGAAGGGAGAAGATTTAGTCTAACTAGGATTCTTCCTATGTAATCCTAGTAGTAGTATTATTCTGTAATCTTACTAGGAACTCTCACTGTAAACCGACTAGGATTCTGGCCTCCTAACAATATAAAGGAGGGCAGGGTTCCTAGAGATGGGACTTTGAAAAAACTCCAGACAATCAATCCAACGCAAGGCTAACGCTGACTGGACGTAGGGTTATTACTCGATCAACGATCGAGGGTCCAAATCTAGATAAATCGACTGTCTCTTGCGTTTACCGTCGAGTTCTGCATACGCCAAAGCCCGAACAAACTGCTCCGGGTACCCCCGTGGCAGGCTATCGGTGGTAAAACATCGACAGCTGGCGCGACAGGTAGGGGCTTTCGGTGAATTTGCATCCGAGAGCTCAACGGACCTCGACAACATGAACTTCTAAATGGGATCAACCTTCATCTTCGGCTCATGGATCTGCGAGACAGGCGACGATGGCAAGCTCCAAAGCCGTCTCCTAGAAGATTCAGATCACCATGAAGACTTTTCTATTTCGGCGACTACGACAGGTCAACTCACAGGAAGATTCACGTAGCTCGTGATGACTGAATCGACTCAGACTTCACGGTTTTGCGCATCCAACTCGAATTCAGGCTCCGCATCCGAGACGGAGTATTACCCGAGTTCTTTCGAGAAACCGAGTTCTTTTCCGATGGGGCTCCAGAACGCGGCCTCGACATATCAAGAAAACAACCCGGAGAACACTCAGAGTCTTTTCAAGAAGTCAGGTCTTTTTCCGTTCGGACTCCACAACATGGCAAAGGCTTATCAGGCACGGCTCGAAGGATCCCTCGATCCGGTGCTTAGAATGCCACTAAAAGGAGCTCAGGAAGGTCTCGTACTAACTATAACATCTCAAGACTGCATCGTCCACTGGCCAGGTTCAATTCCTGAAGACAGCAGTACCCGACTAGTCGATACGACAACAACAACAATTCTACCCTACCAAGAAGGAGACTCGATCTACGACCTTAAGACCTCTACTGAAGATATCAGCAACTCTCATAGTACAAAAATCAACGTCGATAATAGAACAGTTCATGCACGGGAAGTACTCATGGTTCACCGTCCTCGATCACCATTGGTCCCCCCAGAAGCACCCGACATCAGGTCCTCGGATGAATCTGAGTCCAACATATCACCCTTCGCCCAGGGCTACGATGGTGAGACCGAGAATCAGAGACAAGCCAGAGAAAGAAAAAACAAATTGAAGCAAGGATGCCAACACCGTGCTAGGCAGCGCAAGGAAGCTTGGATCAGATATGAGTCAGATCTGGTCGAGTATAATAGAAGAAGATCAGAACAAGAAGTCAAAGAAAGACGAACAACAAATACACCTTACAATAGGATCCGAGAAGCACTAGAAGAACTCGGAGCGACCTCACATCCCAGTGAGCAACAGGAACAACTCAGAGACCTCCTCTGGACAGCAGCCCTAAAAACGCACGGTGGAAGAACCCGCTCAAGATTACCTGCTAGGTCAGCATCTCATAGAAAGGAATATCAAAATCAAAGGAATTCCGCATTCGAGAGACTTGGACCAAGTGGAAGTCACAACAAAGAAAGTAGAAGGGACCATAGTCAAAACTACCGAGTCGAACAACCAAGACAGATCAAAAGTGAAGCACCCATTCGGACAGCCCCGCAGAACTACTCTCGCCAAAACGACAGTTGGCTGGAAGGAGGTGCTGAATCGGAGTACAGAGAAGCCAGGACGCATGATAGATTCCCCTATTTTGCAAGCAGACTTGCTTCAATACGACTATCTCACAAGTTCAAGCCGTCCAACCACTCTAAATATAATGGCAAGACCGAACCAAGGCAGTGGCTCAGAATCTACTCACAATCGATTGAACTGGCGGGAGGAGACGACGATATCAAGACCTTGTTCTTTCCCATGGCCCTAGAAACCATGCCCCTCCAATGGTTCGACAAATTGAATCCAGGGACAATCAGAAATTGGGAGGACTTGCAAAGAGTTTCCTGTCAAAATTTCACGGGTATCATTACGCACCCCATCACCCACGCGGAATTAAAAGGACTCAAGCAGAAAGGGGCCCAAAGTCTCAGAGATTGCTATCGACGATTCGGCAAACTACGCGCCCAAGTACATGACATCACCGAATGAGAAGTAATCGAAGCTTTCTCTCATGGAATCATGGCTAGGTGGCAATTTCAGGACTTCTACAAAGAGAACCCGAGAAGCAACGAAGAATTCAGACGCACAATAGAAAAGATGATTACTGCAGAGGAGAAGACACGAGAAAGGTTCCCAGAAAGAAGCAACCGAGACAACCTGGACAGACAAAATCATCGAAACAGCAGACATCAAGAAAGGTAACGTGGATCAGACAACACCGTTGCAGTGGCTGACAAGTCAAGGAAGTTTTCCAAACCCAGAAGATACGATGACATTGAAAACATGCAGTGCATCTTGCACCCTAAAGGAAATCACACCATCGGAAATTGCTTGACCTTCAATGATTGAAACGTAAGAAAAGACAACAAGGGAAACACAAAAGAAGACAATCAAAAAAAGGATGAAGACAACCACGAAGACAAGGGATTCCAAAAATCTAGGGGGGCAGTAGCAGTGATCTTCACCGGGGTTCCAGATTTCAGAAGCAAACATCAAGAAAAGCTAACTCTATGAACCATCATGGCAGTAGAACCGGCTACTCCAAGATATCTCAATTGGTCACAATATCCAATCCAGTTCTCAAGAGAAAACCAATGGACTAGCGTAGGAAACGCAGGCCATTATCCACTGGTTCTAGATCCAACTATTGCCGATATGACTGTCACGAAAGTACTAATCGACGGGGGAGCCGGACTCAACATCATTTTTTCAAAAACTCTAAGGAAGTTGGGACTACAACTCGCCGGGATGATTACACCAACGAGCACCCCTTTTTATGGCATAGTACCCAGCAGGGCAGCGATGCCACTTGGACAAATCACTCTACCGGTTACTTTTGGGACTCCCTCGAACTACCGTACAGAGTTCATCAAGTTTGAAGTTGCAGACTTTGATTCATCATATCACGCAATCCTCGGACACCCAGCACTAGCAAAATTCATGGCAATACCGCATTATCCATACCTGTTGCTTAAGATGCCAGGGCCTAACGGTGTCCTTTCTCTTTAGAGTGATTTGAAGCGCGCTTTTGACTGCAACGTTTAGGCAATCCAAATTGCAGCAAAAGCACAAGCCACCGATGGTAGAAAAGAAATAGCCACTATCACAGCAGAAATGAGCCCAGAAGAGCTAGAGATACCAGCTAAAAAGCCAAGCATCCTCGCACCACCAAAAGAAGTCGACGTCAAGCAAATCGACCTGGGCACCGGTGATCCCTCCAAAACAGCAACCATCAGTGCCCACCTTTCGGTAAAATAGGAACTCACGCTCACCAACTTTTTGGGACATCAAAGATATCTTCGCTTGGAAGCCGGCAGACATGCCAGGTGTCCTAAGAGAGTTGGCTGAGCACAGAATCGATATCAATGAAGGCTCCAAGCCTATGAAGCAACGGCTATGATGATTCTCACCCGACAAAAAGGCAGCAATTAAAAAAGAAATCACAAAGCTATTGGCAATCGGGTTCATCAGAGAGATCCTTCATCCAGATTGGCTAGCAAACCCAGTTCTAGTACAGAAAAAGAATACGAACGAGTGGCGCATGTGCGTCGATTACACAGACCTCAACAAACATTGCCCGAAAGATCCATTCGGGCTGCCACACATTGATTAGATAGTTGATTCAACAGCAGGATCTGCCCTATTATCCTTCCTTGATTGCTATTCAGGATATCACCAGATCGCATTAAAGGAACAAGACCAGAGCAAGACATCTTTCATCACTCCGTTCGGTGCCTACTACTACAAGACCATATCGTTTGGACTCAAGAATGCCGGTGCCACTTACCAAAGAGCTATCCAAACATGCCTTGGTGATCAGATTGGCGAAAACGTAGAGGCATACGTGGATGATGTAGTAGTAAAAATGAAGAACCCGGACACACTAATTGAAGACTTAAAGCAAACCTTTGAAAATCTAAAAAGGTGGAGATGGAAATTAAACTCAAAGAAGTGTGTATTCGGAGTTCCTTCAGGAAAACTACTCAGATTCTTGGTCAGTCATCGTGGAATCAAAGCCATCACCAAGCAAATTTGAGCAATAATAGAGATGGGCCCTCCTCGAAGTGTCAAAGATGTGCAGAAACTAACAGGCTGCATGGCGGCCCTCAATCGTTTCATATCAAGACTCGGTGAAAAAGGGTTACCTTTCTTTAAACTACTAAAGAAGACAAACAAGTTCGAGTGGACAAAAGAAGTTGACGAAGCTTTCAAAAGACTTAAGGCATACCTCACATCCTCACCCGTTCTCACACCTCCAAAGAAATATGAAGACATGATGCTATACATTGTGGCAACTTCTACTGTGATCAGCACAGCGATAGTCGTAGAGAGGGAAGAAGAGGGGCGCGTATATAAAGTACAACACCCTGTATACTACATCAGCGAAGTATTGTTAGAATAAAAAATCTGGTACTTGCATGTGCAAAAACTACTCTACGTCCTCCTGATCACTTCACGCAAGCTTTGCCACTATTTTGAAAGCCACAAGATTACCATGGTGACAGATTTCCCACTCGGAGACATCCTGTACAATAAAGACGCAATAGGGCGCATATCTAAGTGGGCAGTTGAACTCGGTGCTCTCAATATCAATTTTACCCCACGGAAGGCAATTAAATCTCAAGCCCTTGCAGATTTTGTGGCCGAGTGGACAGAAATTCAACAACCTATGACAAATACCATCCTTGACCATTGGAAGATGTACTTTGATGGATCACTCAAGCTAGGAGGGCCGGTGCAGGTGTTCTCCTCATTTCTCCAGATGGAAAACAACTCAAGTATGTCCTTCAGATATTATGGCAAGCTACAAACAATGAAGCAGAATACGAAGCCCTCATCCACGGGCTCCGAGTGGCAATTACCCTCGGAATCAAGCGATTACTCGTATACGGCGATTCGGCAGTGGTCATCAATCAAGTTAACAAAGATTGGGACTGCACCAAAGAAAACATGAGCACTTACTGTGCTAAAATACGAAGACTTGAAAAACATTTTCAAGGATTGGAAATTCTACATGTCCTACGCGATTCTAATATTGCGGCAGACATCCTCGCCAAGCTCGGATCGAACAGGGTGAAGGTCCCACTCGGCGTATTCATAGAGGAGTTATCAGCTCCCTCTATCAAACAACCCGGTGAGATAACCCCTGAACTCCTAGCCAAAGGCACCCAGATTATGGTAATCACCATCTCATGGACCCAGGTCTTTATTGATTATATCAAAGAGAACAAGTTGCCAGCAGATAAAGAGGAGGTTACCAGAGTTGTTCGCAGAAGCAAGAACTACGTCCTAGTAGGGGAAAAGCTATACAGAAGAGCCGCATCATCAGGAGTACTCCTAAAATGTGTCTCGTTTGAAGAAGGCAAAGAGATCTTAGACAAAATACACTCAGGTTGCTGCGGAAATCATACCGCTTCAAGAACACTAATCGGCAAAGCATTTCGCACCGGATTCTACTGGCCAACCGCTTTGAAAGACGCAGAAGAACTTGTTAGAAAATGCAAAGGTTGTCAAATGTTCGCAAGACAAGCTCATGTGCCAGCTCACAATCTCATCTGCATCCCACCCGCTTGGCCTTTCTCCTGCTGGGGGCTGGATCAAGTAGGACCTCTCAAGAAAGCAAAAGACAGTTTCGAGTACATCTTTATAGCAATTGACAAGTTCACCAAGTGGATTGAATACAAACCACTTGCAAAATACAGCGTAACCAAAGTAGTCGAGTTCATCCAAGACATTATACACTGCTTCGGCATGCCTAATCGAATCATCACAGATTTGGGTTCTCCCTTCACAGCTACAGAATTCAAAAGTTGGGCATAGGATTGTGGCTTCGGCATAGATTACGCATCAGTCGCACATCTAGAAGCCAATGGACAGGTAGAAAGGGCTAATGGACTCATACTAGCCGGATTAAAACCAAGATTGTACGAAGAGCTAGCAGACTATGGATCCAAATGGATTGAAGAATTACCCAAGGTCGTATAAGGGCTATGAACTCAAATAAGCAGAGCCACTGAATACTCACATTTCTTCCTAGTTTACGGATCAGAAGCCATACTACCTACCAACTTGATCTGGACGTCACCAAGGATAGAACAATACGACAAAGGAGAAGCAGAACACACCCGAAGATTAGAACTCGACAGTACAGAAGAAGTCAGAGTAAACGCTACCCTTCAATCAGCAAGATACCTCCAAGGATTAAGACGCCACTACAACAAGAATACCCACCCTTGATCAATACAAATCGGAGACCTAGTACTAAGAAGAATACAAAAAACTACGGACGACGTAAACTACTCAGTCCATGGGAGGGTCCTTTTATTGTCTCAAAAGTCACCGGACCAGGCACGTACAAGTTGATAACTAAAGATGGAAAAGAAGTCAACAATACATGGCACATCAGCCAGCTAAGAAGATTCTACGCATGAAAACAACTCAAGGAAGAATATATACACAAGTCGTAAGGGATCAATGTTCATGATCAATAAAGATGGTGTTCCTCGACAACATATGTATTATCATGGCTTATCAACGCTCATGATCAATAAAGATGGTTTTTTCGACAACATATGTCTTATTATGGCTATCCTCAAGTTGTTTCTAATAGGCATACCGGCTGAGAGCAAAAGAGCTGAAAAGACGCTTGAGCCCGCCGATGAGGGTAGCTAACAAGCTAACACCCGAACCAAAAAGCAAAATGGCTGAAAATACGCCTGAGCATACCGGCCGAGAGCAAAAGAGCTGAAAAGACGCTTGAGCCCGCCGATGAGGGTAGCTAACAAGCTAACACCCAAACCAAAAAGCAAAATGGCTGAAAATACGCCTGAGCATACCGGCCGAGAGCAAAATAGCTGAAAAGATGCTTGAGCCCACCGATGAGGGTAGCTAATAAGCTAACACCCGAACTAAAAAGCAAAATGGCTGAAATTATGCCTAAGCATACCGGTCGAGAGCAAAAGAGCTGAAAAGATGCTTGAGCCCGCCGATGAGGGTAGCTAATAAGCTAACACCCGAACCAAAAAGCAAAATGGCTGAAATTATGCCTGAGCATACCGGCCGAGAGTAAAAGAGTTGAAAAGATGCTTGAGACCGCCGATGAGGGTAGCTAATAAGCTAACACCCGATCCAAAAAGTGTCGCAGAACCGACCAATTTATAAGAGTACAAGTACAATGGCAGCCCGCAAGCGGTCGCACTGTCATACTTGAACCCATATAAACCCAGTAGTCCGTCGAGTACCACGACGGGTCTCGATAAACGATTTACAACAACCAAGATCGTACATGATTCAATATACATGCCACATATTACATAAAGTTCACAGATACATTTCTCCATCAAAGTACGAATAAAAGTTATTACAAACCGAGTTTGATAGATAAAAGCGGAAGCAAATTAAGTTTGAAAGTAACATTTCCAACATAGTTTAGTACAGTGCCAAGATACGATCATGGTCCACAAAAGAATGTAGAAGGATTAATAAGAAGCCTGCCCAAGGCTTACTCCTCATCCACAGCGGGATAGAAGCAACTCTTGCAATAACCATGATACACAGTGCCATCTGCAACATGGGAAATAAAACCCTGAGTACGAGAAGGTACTCACTAGACTTACCCGCCATAAACCGAAATAAAATGACTCCAAGGATTATGCAAGGTCAGTATAAGTGGAGATAGCTTGACAACATTTTGCATAAAAGCAATTGATTTATTGTACAATTAGGATTCCTTTATCAATTATTTATAACTATTCATCTCTAGATTAGCAACTATCCTGTGCCAAACATGTGGTATATCCATTTAAAAGCATACAATAGTAACCATAGCAGGTATTGTAATTCCATATTCATTTGAACCATCATGTTCCATAACACAGCTACTACGATGTTGGGACTAGCCAAGTTTCTCACTATCCGGGAGAGATGGTGATTCGAATCGATTTCAACCAGCTGAGAATTTATTCCTAACACAAACCCAGGTCTACCAGCCACGATAGCCTTAGGTCACCTTTGGTACAACTTAGGTACACATTTCATGGTCCCGTCTTGCGTCGCTGTCTGGGACACCAGATGCCAGGACGTTCAGGCCTAGCCTGCCATTGGGCTCAGTCTGATCGCCCCCCCGCAAGGAGCGCACAACAAAACGGTTCCCGGCCTGAGTTGAATTACTCGGCTTCGCGGTCGGAACGAGTTATCCGGCCAGCTAAGTGATAGGCATGAGTTCAATCTTGTCAGAAGCACCAACAATGGTACGGTCCTTAATCGACACAGATGGGGATAGATCCACACCCAAGACCTCCATGTCTTGTTGCTTCTCTATCGACATCCCGCCCGATCTCCATTTACATTAACCATGGTTCTTTTCTACGATAGCAATTATAGCCCACCGTGCTCCGGTATCCACCTATATCTCGCAGGTGACAGGAAATCACCCGACTTCTACCGGTCTAAGCATGGCTAAGCATATATTCAATCCTGAACCTATACCGGTTAAAGGTGTAATAGCTGGACAAGGAATGTATATGCATCAAGTGGTTCCATTCAACTCTTATAACCTAATGCATCAATCATAAGTACTTAAGTAATCATTTATAAAATACTGGGAGACTTAGAATGCTCCGGGGCTTGCCTCACAGAAAGTAAGTAGGGCGGTGATTAGGACACTCCTAAGCTCTTGAGATTCTCGCTCACGCCTTCCGGGAGCTGCGGCTTGCGATTCTCCTGCCGGTCCCCTTCCTCTCGCTTCTTCAATTCCAAAGAACGTTATTTCTTCCTCCGATCCTAGATGCATGAATATGGCATAAGTATTACGAATGCATATATGTTATCAAGTGCATCATGCTTATTGAGTAGGTGCATATCTCTTCTCGATTATTTAATTACTACTTCCACGATGCATCTACTATATCACAAAACAGCAGCTACTTGTTTTTACTCATAACAGGAGTTCTTCTAATCCAAATGCAGTGATCCTAGACTTTCTGGAAAGCTTATCAAATTATCTACAACTTTGTTATTAACCATTCTTACAGCAAACATCATCTCTATCATGCCACTTAGCAAACTCCAGAATCTGTCCAGAAACTATTCCAATTCGCATTATAAAGTAACAATACTTCTACTTCATATAAGTATTCAAATCTTTACGACCAAAAGTCTACCAACAATTTAAGCATACCAAATACATCCAAGAAAACATAATGGTGAAGCCCAAACTATTTATTTAAATGGCTTTATTATTTTATTTAAACATTTAGGTTAAATAATAAACATATACCAAATGTGCATCATAAATTCTCAGAAAATTACAGTGGCTTACTAGTGCTACCAATAGACTACTATAAAAATTTCATGCCATTTTGCCAAGTAAAACATCCTATACAAAAATGACAAGGCAGCAAGGCTTGAAATAGCATAAATAGAAAACCCTATTGAAAAGTGTCAAGCAACAGATTTCCTATTTTTCTTAGCATCCATATACTAATAGGATAACCTCCAACAAATTTCATGAATATTGGATTCCTAAATAATTTATAAAAATTTACACAAGGATCTCCTAATTATAAAATAAAAATCTATAACTACAAATCTACATATGCACTGATCCTCAAATTTTTACTAGAGTTCATATATGACAAGAATAGCTTACCACAAAAATTTCATAATTTTTGGAGCACATGAACACTAGATATAAAATAAACAAATTTATATGCATTCAAAAGCACATTTCAAATTTCTATTTAAATCTCCAAAAATTTCTACTGCAAAAGTTAAGAACATATTTTTCCTAAATACTACACTTCCTAAGAAACACTAACAAATTTATTTCACAATTTTTGAAGCTACCAAACTGAAGATACAAAAATTACAAAAGAATTCAAAAACTTGAAGCAAATGAACTATCCCACACTCTAACTGTCGCTGACCGGTGGGACCCGCCCGACAGAGGACCCCACACGCCAGTAAGACACGAACAGAGCAGCGGCGCTGTGAGACGGTGGCGCGGCCAAAGCTCGTCGATGGCGAACTCGCCGGCGGTGACGTCTTCATGGTATGATCTACTCGTCGAGGCGCATCGTTTGCACTACTTGCCCGGCCCTATCATCGACGCTAGTGACTACGGCGGCGGCCATGGCGGGGCGGTGGTGCTGGACGACGGCGAGGCACCGGTGGAGGCTACGGCAACTCGATAGAATGCTACACCGAGCATCACCGAGCTACGGCGGACCTAGCTAACGCCCTATCGCGGCCTGGGGTGGACGGTGGCGACGTGGCCACGGAGATGGGGCTAGCGGCGGAGCTCCGGCGAGCTCGCATGCATTGCGGTGGCTTACCAAGCTGGAACAGCGGCAAAGGGGAGACGCAGGGAGTTTCTGGGAAGACGGTGGTGCTGCCGTGGTGACGAATGGGCGGCTCAGCGAGGCTTGGCGCGGCTATGGCGATGGCGGAGGCGGGGAAGAGCTGGAGGCTGCTGTCGCGACGAGGAAATGAGGCCGAGGAAATGAAAATGGTGAGCACGGGAGGGAGCGGGCGAGTGCGGGGTGCTAAAGCCGCGCTCTGGCTCGACACTGCCGCACTGGGCAGAACGCCGGCGACACGCGACCAATTCCCGCGCCACGCGGCGGCCAAGGCCTGAACCGGTCGGCCATTGAAGCTCTCGATTCAGTTCGTCAGTTAAGCCAAAACCGAGCCTGACGATGTGATTTCGAGATGAATCATCTCCAATTGCTATTAAAGGATCATGCTCCAACACTCAACCAAACTCGAGTTATTTTATTCCAAAGACAGGCTGTCAGACTGTCAGTAAACAAGACTTAGAAAAAATTTGTTAAGTGTTGAAATCTTGATTCTTCTAATTTTTGTGGGACCAATTCAAGCATGTTAGAAGCTAAATCAGTCAATGACCCAAAAATAAAAGTTGTTCCTTATGTCAAATACTACAACTTTGCTTTAGTGATCTCCTCCATGCAAGGTCTCTAACACCTAGTTCAAACTTGGTCAAACAAGCTACATTCAAAAGATGGTACATACTTAAACTATGACATAATGACCTAATTAGCCCTAGCCATAAATACCAAAGTTGTTCATGATGATATTCTAAACATGTTTAAGCTATTTGCAAGGTCACACAATCATCTACATGTTTACACTCATGATCATATGCACATACACATGGGAACATGAAATAGTAAGAATGTTGCATATGTTTCAATCAAATGTTTCAGTTGTAAATGCTTGTATATGAATGCTTTATGATCATGCTCATGCTATGCAAGTCAAGTTATGCAAGGCTAACACCCGAGGTGTTACAAAAAGCAAAATGGCTTAAATTACGCCTGAGCATACCGGTTGAGAGCAAAAGAGCTGAAAAGATGCTTGAGCCAGCCGATGAGGGTAGCTAATAAGCTGACACCCGATCCAAAAAGCAAAATAGCTGAAATTATGCCTGAGCATACCGTCTGAAAGCAAAAGAGCTGAAAAGATGCTTGAGCCAGCCGATGAGGGTAGCTAATAAGCTGACACCCGATCCAAAAATCAAAATGGCTGAAATTATGCCTGAGCTTACCGGTCGAGAGCAAAAAAGCTGAAAAGATGCTTGAGCCCACCGATGAAGGTAGCTGATAAGCTAACACCCGAACCAATCATGAGTTGTTTTCACAACCAGGGAAAGAGCCAGATGCTGGCCACACCCCGAGTTAAGCAAAAATATGAAAACATGCTTGAGCTCACCGGACGAAAGCAAAGAAACTGAAGATGCTTGAGATCGCCGGTCCTAAGTCTTTTCAATACTAACAAGAACAAAAAGGCAAAGATCTACATACCCCGAGTTGTTTACACGGCACAGATGAAAGCCAGACAAGCAATCGACAAATCAAGAAACTTTGTCAAGCCAACGATCTTCATATCCCAAGTTGTTTACACGGCGCAGATAAAAGCCAAATAAGCACTCGACAAGTCAAGGCTCAGATAAAAGCCATACAAACGCTCGACCTATCAAGGAATTGTCCTACAACGGATAAAAGAACACGACCACACTAAACTGCGGATGCGCGCCACGCCCAAGAAATGACTACTCAGAAAAAATTCTAATCACTTAGACAACTCATTTGAAGAATAAACAAGGCGAAGACATCCATGCAAAGAAGATATCAACAAAAAATAAAGAATCTTCATTCAAAAAGGAGTATAATATCCTATCACAGAGGCTGGCGTACAAAGGCTCCACCTTTTCAACGGCATCCAGATATTCTTGACTCTCGGCTTCCTCCGCAATCTTGGACAAAGGGACCTCCGGAGCAAGAACCCGGACCTGGGCAAGAACATTTCTGGTACATTCAAGATATACAAGAACTACAAAATACGCCCGGGGGCTGCTCTACTTCAGAAACTATCATATTCATGACTACGGAGATTTTAGACCACGCAACAAAATGCTCGATGAATCAAAATTGCACACCAGGAGGGTATTTATAGACCAAAGAAGCGGTGCACATGGACCGGGGGCACCAACGGAACAAACCTAACAAAGGACATAGTGAAAAGACAGAATTCAATGAAAGAGAACTCAGGCGTGAAGGAACAGTACTCAAGAACGACCATATTCGGAAGAATATACCAACACTATACAACTCGTGAACAAACAGCGTTTACACTCAACCACCACCATACAACTACATCTGACAACAGCAGACTACCAGAGAATATGCCAAGACCATGTATCTGAGTTCTTTCCGAATAAAAAAAGAACCCGGATATATGCTCGGGGGCTGCAACAGGAGAGGTTTTCAGTTCTTTGAACAACTCAGATTCAAGACCCTCCAACTTTTTGTTCTAAATAGCAAGAGGCTCGGGGGCTACACTCAGTGAGTGCACTTTTTTCTTCAAAAAAGCGCATATCACTCAGAAGACTTCTTCAAGACGGCAGTTTTCAAACAACATAAGATTCAAGAGCCTCCAAATTTTTATTCCAAATAGCAAGAGGCTCGGGGGCTACACTCAGTGAGTGCACTTTTTCCTTCAAAAAAGCGCATATCACCAAGAAGACTTCTTCAAGACAGACCACTTCAAGACCTCACGACAAAAAGAACCCAGACCTAGCTATATCCGAGCTCTTTTTGATAAAGAACCCGGGTATATACTCAGGAACCCTCAAGAGAAGACCCTCCAGCTCCTTGTGCCAAAAAGCAAGAGACTCGGGGGCTACACCCAAATGGGAGTATTTTTTTCTTCAAAAAGGTACACATCACGTGAAGATCTCACGAAGCGCTACACGGTTACGCTCAAGAAAGCACTCGGACGACGCTTGTTCCTGCTCGGCAAGACCTGAAGGAACAAGACGAGGCTTCCAGAGCTCAACCATGAAGTGCTCGGGGGCTTATCGGTGTGGGACCCACGGGATACCCCGCAAGGAAGGCAGAAGATCTAGTCTAACTAGGATTCTTCCTATGTAATCTTAGTACTATTATTATTCTGTAATCCTATTAGAAACTCTCACTGTAAACCGACTAGAATTCTGGCCTCCTGACTATATAAAAGAGGGCAGGGTTCCTAGAGACGGGACTTTGAAAAAACTCCAGACAATCAATCCAACGCAAGGCTAATGTCGACTGGACGTAGGGTTATTACTCGATCAATGATCGAGGGCCTGAACCAGGATAAATCGACTGTCTCTTGCGTTTACTGTCGAGTTCTGCATACGCCGAAACCCGAACAAACTGCCCCAGGTACCCCCGTGGCAGGCTATCGGTGGTGAAACATTGACAGGTGAATAGTCCTTTCTAAAACTTAATCGCGCCGGATACAAGTGCAGAATTAAAACTATCGGTCTAGACTACACCCCTCTATCTAAGTTATCAATCACCATGAAAAGATCCTAATTAGGCAACAAAGGTGCCGGGCTAGTTAGAGCTCACCTAATCAATTTCTAGAGCAAGGTCACACAAACCTATACACTAGTACTTCATACAATCGAGGGAGCTCCTACACAACTAGTAAAGCAAAAGCACAAAGCCCATAAGCTCACTAGCAATGCTCAATAACAATGCTACACAAGCCAAATTCGAGAGCGTAAATTACTTAGCTACACAAACTAAGCAATGTGACTAATAAGGTTACTAAAACTAAATTAGCCACGTAAAGGAGCTACTTCTATGCTACACAAGCAAGAAAGCAACTAGCAAGAGCAACTACACAAGCACAATATAAATGAAAGTAATACAAGCTTGTGTTTCGCGGAAAGCAAACCACCGAGAAGATGATGAAGACAATGTTGACACGGTGATTTTCTCCCGAGGTTCACTTGGTTGCCACCAAGCTACGTCCCCGTTGTGTCGACCGCTCACTTGGTGGTTCGACAGCTAAGATGTGTTGTATGAACCTCGTTCACACGTTGGACACCGCAAGAACCTCACAAGCCAAGTGAGGGTAGCTCAATGACACGCTCGACTAAAGTTGCTCTTCGCGATCCCCACGGGGTGAGCACAATCCCTCTCACAAATCCTCCTTCGGAGCACCGCATAATCTTCTCACGTGCTTCAACGGAGTCACAAACCACCAAGCTATCTAGCAGGTGGCAACCTCCAAAAGTAACAAGCACCACCGGCTTACAACTCGATCACCTAGTGCCACTCAATGCAGCCTCACGATACGAATCACACTCACTCTCAATAGGATCACACTCTTGCAAGCATAAGTAAGTTAGAGTGCTTCCTTTTTTGAATTAAATGGTTTTCCTTTTTTACTTTAGTGTAAATATATTTCAATTTTTTGAATCTGTGAAAGCATGTAGTATTAACTTTTATGAAATAAATTTTGAAATTATTGATAATTGTAAACGTACTATAAATTAAGAAAATGCATTGATCTTTGTTCATTAGCTTTCTCAGGCAGACTTCCAACCAAACATATCCGTAACTCTTGTCTAGCCATACATAATTTTTTAAATTTCCACGTAACTCTCCGACAGCATTTTTCACCAGACAAGTCCTTCCAACTAAACATCCGCTGCGTACACCTCCTCGCCTCGAGATGTCCCGCGAGACACGGTCCGTAAAATCCGGAGAAATGGCAACTTAATTCGCTTCGGTTCCCGTCCCTTAGCAGTGATCCCAGTGGGGGTTGTGGGGAAGAGAAGGGCGTACCTGCGCTCGATTTGATGATGTGGACCTTGATTCTTGAGCAGCAGCACCACTCCACTGCTTCTTCCGAAGACCAGGGGAGGGGACAAAAGTGGTACTTAGACACGTGCACAAACAAACAAAAAAAGAAGCAGAAAAAAACAGACTGAAAATATTGCACGGCATCAATGCCAAGAGGTTTGCAAAGGCAGAGTGGTACGTACTAATTTAATTTCCTTCGCCTATTTCGTGGACCAGCGAAAAAAGGTTTGACGCAATGTTTCTAATATTTATTACGTAGTAAGGGTGTCCCCAACAACCTTTTCTAATCGCTAGCTGATATGAAGGGTTGTAAATTTTTGCAATCTGGACACTGTAGCACGTTTCGTTTGTATTTGATAAATTTTGTTCGATTATGGACTAACTAGGCTCAAAAGATTCGTCTCGTGATTTACAACCAAACTGTGTAATTAGTTTTTTTTTATTTATATTTAATGCTCCATACATGCGTCCAAAAATTGATGTAATAAAGAGAGAGTGAAAAAACTTAGAATTTTGAGGCAATCTAAACGAGGCCGAAGCGTGAGAACAATTGAATAATAAAAAGCAGACAGTGGTAAAGTATGTCAGAGGGTGAAATTTTTTTGAGAAACATGCGAGTTAAGCTCTTGGTTCCTCGCTAACCAAATGAGCTTTTCGTTTCTCTTTCTTCTTGATTGGGTAGACGTTCCTCTTAGCTAGCGAGTCGTGCCACCGTCGGGGACGCCCTAACCATGACAAGGCCCAGCAGAATCTTGCTGGAATTGCATGGCCAGTGAAGATTCACCTTTCAAGACACGGGTCCTGCAGCCGTTCTGTTAGGGCCATCCTCAATAAGAGTTTTATGTTCCATTTTCAACACACGTATATTTTGAAAACAATTTAGAAGAGTTTCATTTCACGAAACTCTCTCTACTTTTATGAAACTTTTACCATTTCTCTTTATTAATAGAGTGTCATGTCAGCATATTTAATGTCCATAAAACTTTAATGAAACACCGCTGAGACTGACCTTGCCATAAGAAAAAAAAACTGTACTACCTTGGCACGTGTCTAGCTGTCCTGCTCCCACGTGATGTACCGGATTCTGCACGTCTTCAGCAGCTTTCATGTCGCCTTTTATTCGAGTCATATTATCCTTGCGTCCACTGAACTAAATATCCACATTACTACATTAATTAGGCAGGAAGGAGGAGGAGAAGAGCTAAGAGATGCCACTACGCTGAGAATGAGGGTGCCTGAGGCAGAAGGAAGGTAGTCGTTGTTCGTGGAGATCCTCTGACCATGTGTGCTACTGGCCGACGCTGGCGCGCCTCACTCCTTTACTTCGCTAAGCTCTCTGTGCGCCATGGATTAGGTGCTCCTCATCTCTCGGCAAGTCGACGGCATGGATGGATCTAATAGTTGGCGCCAAAAGATCCACGCGGAGGACCTCGCCACCGGTACTGCTTCCGATAGGTACGGCTCCCTCCGTCCCAAAATATCTACCATTTTTATTTTTCAAGAAATAACTTTAACAAAATATATATTAAAAAATATTAATATTTATGATACATAATTAGTATTATTAAAAGATTTTTGAATATAGTTTTTTAATAAATTTATTTGAAAGATATAAATATTATACGTATTTTCTATAAATCAAGTTAAACTCGCGGGATGGAAACCAAAGTTGCCTTTGCATGTCCACATCCATGCATCCCCTTTTGTTCCATCATGTCATGTCCTTAATGGGCGCTCATTATGTTCCAGGACCATAGTGTTGCTCAAAAGTGAAGAGCATCATATGGCGTCTTATCGCTGCAGCTGCAGCACACCTGTGCGGCTGTGCCAAGCCGTCATCATGTATGCTCCATGCTCCGTGAACGTATCATCCGGAACCAACTGCAGTTCGTGAACCGTGATTGATTGTTTTCCACATTTATCTTGCAATTGAGCGGATACCTCCGCCCGCCACAATGTTTGTCCAGCCAAAGATGTGATATCTCCGCCTGCATGAACTCCTCCGTCTCCTCCTGACAGAGAATCACCCGGTTTTGGGCTGTTGCGCAAATCTTGTAGAGTAGTATATGGGCATGTTCGCTGGTTGGTGCTGGTGCTGTTTGAGCTTGGGCTGGTTGGTGCTGGTTTTTTGTGAGAGGAAAACACTGTTGGCTGGCTGATTTGGGCTGGCTGAAACCAACAAGTGAACATACGGTATATCTATACTCCTCCATTCTGTTCTCTGAAAACAAATACACTATCATTTCCAGGCATGGTTTCCAAAGACACCAAATAGCAGCTGAAGAAATTCTGCACCCGCTGGCTATTCTTCTCGGCCGCGCCCACGCGTATTCGGTATTCCCTGTCGCCGCTGACCTTTCGGCGTGGATGGACATTCTTTTCGGCGCAGCTGCTGCTAGATCCGCATCACCTCCCTTCCCCGATCGAGCGGCCCCCCATCGTGACAGCCCTTCCTCGTCCGCCGGCCTCCCAGACGTGACGGCCCTTCCCCGTCCGCTCGCCGCCCCACGTGCCCCGTCCCCGTCCAGCACCTCCCGTCTACGGAGTAGACTCTAGAGTCCGTGGGAGTAAAGATGGCAACGGGCCTCGATACCCGATACCCGACGGGTATTTGATCCATTAGGGGGATGGGGATGGGATCATATCTTTACCCGCGGGCATCTAAATGGGTAAGAATCCATACCCGATGGGTATAGCGGGTACGGGAACGTTTCATGTTTACCCGTCCCCGTTACCCGTTGGGGAACCCGACTATTTGAGCTGTCATGTGAGTATTAGGCCCAAAAAAGCTCAACATAGGTATTTTGGCTCAAATCTGAACAATCATATATATAGTTTGTGTATTCTAGGAACCCTAGTTTAATTTTTTCTCACCATCTCCGTCAGCAGCACAAGCACGCCTGCCTCACGAGCGCTCATGCTCCTCGCTTCCTCAGTTAGGTCTCTTTGCCACCTTTGCTCGTCCTCCTCGCAACCTCGCTCCTTCTCCTCGGCATCTCCGAGACTCCGACACTTATACCCGGGTGAAGAAGAAACGTCTCCGATTGCAAAGCTGCGACCCCAAGTGTCCTTGTTTATCGGGTATGCAGTACCCGTCGGGTATCTGTTACCCGACCGATGCCCGACGGGTACGGGGATGGGCAAGAATCTATATCCGAGACAGTTAACGGGGACGGGGACGGGATGATTTCTCCGTAACGGGGAAGAGAACGTTCCGGCGATACCGACGGGTATATCCCCGTTGCCATCCTTACGTGGGAGGTCCCCCTAGGCACGGCAACCAAGTACCGCTGGCTCTGGCTCTCGTCCACGCGCCTCCCGTGGGAGGCGGGGGTCGCCGTAATCGTCCATGGGCCATGGCAACAGCTGGTCACCACAGGATGCTGCTATGCAAGCCCATGGGTCTGTTTAGTTCCACCCAAAACCCAAAATTTTTTGCGCAGTATCCATCATATCGAATCTTGCGGCACATGCATAGAGTACTAAATGTAAACGGAAAAAAAACTAATTACACAGTTGGGTGAGAAATCGTGAGACGAAACTTTCGAACCTAATTAGTCTATAATTAGACACTAATTGACAAATACAAACGAAGTGCTACAGTACCCAAAAACCAAAAAAATTTGCCAACTAAACAGGCCCAGTTCCCAACTTTGGCACTATGTAAAAAAAATTTATCGTCACATCAAATTTGCGGTACATGTACGGAATAATAAAAGTAGACGAAATTAAAAACTAATTGTACAGTTTGGTTGTACTTTGCGAGACGAACATTTTGAGCATAATTAGTCAACGATTGGACAATTATTACCAAATAAAAACGAAACGCTACAGTAGAAAATCTGGCACTATACAAACTTTGTACATTCAAATTCGGCAAAATAATGAAATAAGTCACGTCAACTATCGGATATCGTGAAATTTAAATCCCTCAACTATAAAAACGTCCGATTCAATCCCTAAACTATCGTCTTTGGGCTCAATTTGTCCCTCAACTATAAAAGCGTCGATTCGAGGTCCACTTCGAACTATCGTCTTTGGCTCAATTTAGTCCCTCAACTATAAAAAACGTCCGATTCAATCCCTAAACTATAAATCTTTGGCTCAATTTCAAATTTAACACGATTTGCTTTTTATTTTTAAATCTAACTGGTTAATATCTTTTTGGTTTGTTTTTTTTTCTGAGCATCTTAAAGACCTCAAATTAAAAAAAACTCAAAACTAAACGTTGTAGATCGATTAGTATACTGTTAAAACATTATTTAATTTTTTGAGCATCTTAATGACCTCAAATTAAAAAACTCAAAACTATAAAGTTGTAGATCTCGTCGAGAGCTACAATTTTCATATAAAAATCATCTTCATCCAAGATCGTATAAAAAAGATACATTTTTTATACGATCTTGGATGAAGATGATTTTTATATGAAAATTATAGCTCTCGACGAGATCTACAACTTTATAGTTTTGAGTTTTTTTAATTTGAGGTCATTAAGATGCTTAAAAAAATTAAATAATGTTTTAATAGTATACTAATCGCGTACAAGTGCTTATCACATTGGAAAAATCGTATCTCTCATATATGGGGTCAAATGGAGATACTTTATATATGAAAATTGTAGTTCTCGATGAGATCTACAACGTTCTAGTTTTGAGTGTTTTTAATTTGCGGTCTTTAAGATGCTTAGAAAAAAAAACAAACCAAGTTTTAGCAGTATATTAACTAGGTTAGATTTAAAAATAAAAAAGCAACTGTGTTAAATTTGAAATTGAGCCCAACATGATAGTTCAGGGACTGAATCGGACGTTTTTATAGTTGAGGGACGAAATTGAGCCCAGTACGATAGTTCAGGGACTGAATCGGATGTTTTTATAGTTGAGGGACGAAATTGAGCCCAGCACGATAGTTCAGGGACGAATTCGGCTATTTTGCCTTCAAATTCCGGCCAGCTAAATGGCAAAAGGCTCTGGACGCATGCATGCGCTGGCGGCTGGCCACAGGCGCTGGCTCAGGTGCTCGGTCCTGGCTGTCCTCTCCGTGGTGCGGGACTTACGCTGAAATTTTGCTTACGCTTACACTTAACACTTAGGTTGTATTTAGTTCGTGAAATGAAAATTTTTTATGTCATATTAGATGTTTTAGATGTCGGAAGAGGTTTTTAGATACTAATAAAAAAAATTAATTACATAGCTCGTCTGAAACCGCGAGATTTAATTTTTAAGCCTAATTAATCTATCATTAACGCATGTTAGTACTGTAGCACTTATGGCTAACCATAGACTAATTAGTCTTAAAACATTCGTCTCAGCGATTTCCAACCAAACTGTGTAATTAGTTTTTTTTCGTCTATATTTAATACTCCATGCATGTGCCGCAAGATTCAATGTGATAGTTTGGGATGAAAAATTTTGAGGAACTAAAGCATGCCTTATACTTGCGAGAAAAAAACACTATTTTACAGTATTTCTGAATAAGTTTAAACGAATAGGACGATTATCCAGAACCCCTACGATCGACCATGCATGGGCAGGCCTATGCTGATCAGTCCTTAGTTTCTGGTTTTAGCATCGTGATGTTGGAAGTTAAATGCGTTGTAAGACTTCTGGTTGGTCTGTCGCTCTCTTCTGATAAACTCTTAAAATGCTGTATTTCTGTTGATATCAGTGGAAATAGGAAAGGTTCCTCGTGTCACCAAAAAAAAAAATATATCTCGCAATTTGGAAATTAATTTGAACTAATCTCTTGAAGATGATCTAAGATTCTCGGTGCTATAACTATACATAATACCATTATTAAGGATGTCACAACATTTAGATCCCATTTGGTTACCGGCTCCAGTTTCTACTAACACAAAGACGCTGTTCACCGGATCTCTTTTTCTCCCTCCTCTCTCCTTCTCTCACATAGCCGGTGAAACTGGCTTCACCGGCTCCGGCTCGGTGATGAGAGGAAAAGAGATCCTGTGAACAGTGTTTGAAGCCCATGGAATCAATATCAAAAGGGGCTACAGCAGCTGTATGTGTAAAAGTTCATTTTTAGTAATTAATGCTTACTCGTACATGCTAGCTACGGCAAGGAACTTCATTAATGTCTTGCTGTCTTCTGCCTGAACACCCAAAATCTGTTACTGGAAATTGTTTGAAAAAGACAACGATCGAGTATGTTCATCCGTGCACAACAACAAAAGTAGATGCATCAGTCCTATTTGGGCTTCGTTTAGTTCCAAAATTTTTTGGCTTTTGACTACTGTAGCATTTTCGTTTTTATTTGATAAAAATTGTCCAATTATGAACTATTTAGGCTTAAAAGATTCGTCTCACGATTTCTCGGCTAACTGTGTAATTAGTTTTTTTTCATCTACATTTAGTACTCCATGCATGTGCCGCAAGATTTAATGTGACGGAGAATCTTGAAAATTTTTGGTTTTTGACTTGGAACTAAACGGGGCCTTGGCTGCAACGTTTGTTTATGTTTGGTTCCATGGGTGATCCGATCCTTACGGTGCTTGAATGAATTAGTGATGAATTTGCGTCGCCGCGAAGTGTCTTTTTTCCAGTATAGGAATACCTAGTACTTCCTGAGCACAAATCTGGATGTATCAACATCTTCTTCAGAAATATACTACTTTAAACAAGCTCAAACACTACTCCACTGATTTATTGTAAGATAAAAACATTATTTTAATAAAAAAAGACAAGTTAAAAAATACAGATTAAAAGACAAACGAACACGGTCTAGAAACATGCTGCAGAGAAGAAATGCAGGTTTGTTACACACACAGTGGTAAAAGCGATCGAAAAGAGCCTTGCCCCGTGGAGAAAGGGACAGATCTGGATTTGGATTTGGATGGATCCGTGAGCCGAGACTGTGGATCGATCAGCAGGTGTCGGTGATGTAGGGAGCTAGTAGCTAGGCTCATGCCGGCAGCGGATTGAGGCGCGGTGTGGGGATGAGCACGAGATGGTTCTTCCGGGCGGTGACGAGCCCCGCTTGCTCCTCCATGTCCAAGGGCGGCGCCTTGGTTTGGCCCGGCGGGACGGGCACCTCCCAGTGGAAGCACTGCACCAGCGCGGCGAGGAAGGCCGGCACGGCCTGCATGGCCAGGCCCATGCCGGGGCAGGCGCGGCGGCCGCTGCCGAACGGCATGAGCTGCATGTGCTGCCCCTTGGGGTCGACGCCGGCGCCGGCGCCGCCGGGCATGAAGCGCTCGGGCCGGAACTGGAGCGGCTCCTCCCAGCACCCCGGGTCGCGGCCGATGGAGAAGATGTTGAAGAAGACGGAGGTCTTGGGCGGGATGACGTAGCCCCGGACGTGCACGGGTTCGATGGTCTCCCGCTGCGCGAACACCGCGGGGGGCTGCAGCCGCAGCGTCTCCTTGAAGACGGCCTGCAGGTAGGGCAGGCGCGGGACGTCCTGCTCCCCGACCAGGCGCGACGCGCCCACCACGGCGTCCAGCTCCGCGCGCAGCTTCTCCATGCAGTCCGGGTGGTTGATGAGCAGCGCCAGCGCCCACTCCACGCTGGTGGCCGTGGTGTCGGAGCCGGCGGTGAAGATGTCCAGCACGAACGCCTTGATGTTCTCCCTGGTGAGCTTGACCTCGGCGTTCACGTCCTCCGCCGCGTCCATGAGGATGTCCAGCAGGTCCTTGGTGTTGTCGGTGGTGGTGGCGTGCCCCTGCTTCTTTCTCCGACGGTTCTCCTCCTTGCCCGTGATCATGATCTCCAGCAGCGCGTCGAACTTGTCCCGCACCTCGCGCGTCCTCCGCGTGAGCCCCTGCAGGTCCCAGCCGCGGCAGAGCCCCACGTAGTCCTCGACGTTGAAGGCCCCCACGAGCTCGGCGACGTGCTTGGCGCAGTCCCTGGCCGCCTCCGTCATGTGGCCCGGCAGCGCGCTGGCCACCATGCGCATGATGGCGTTGTTGGACATGCTGATGAGGTGGCGGCTGACGTCGATGGCCTCCCCCTTGTCGGCCGCGTTGCGCGCCGCCGCCAGCACGGCCGCCAGCTCGGCCTCCCGCACGGGCCGCAGCTGGTCCACGGTCCGCGGGCCCAGCAGCTCCGACATGCAGAGGCGCTTCATGAAGCGCCAGTGCGGGCCGTAGGGCGCGAACGCGAAGCCGGCGTCGTCGTACGCGAGGTGGCGCGTGACGGCCGTGAGCGGCCGCTCCGGGATGCTGGCCTCGTGCTTGAGGAGGTCCCGGGCGGCGTCCGCGGTGCCCGCGACGACGCAGTGCGTGGAGGGCCCGAGGCGGAGGTAGACGAGGGGCCCGTAGCGCGCCAGGATGCGGTCGAAGGCCCTGTGCGGCGGCGGGCGGATGAGGTGCAGGTGGCCGATCAGCGGGAGGGCCATCGGGCTCGGGGGGAGTCTGCTGCTGTTGCGGTTGCTCCATCTGGAGATGACGAGGGTGGAGAGCGCCAGGAGGAGCAGGATGCCGGGAAGCAGTGCCAGGCCGCCGCCGCCGCTGGCAGCAGCTGCTGCTTCCATTGTTATCTCTGCTCTGCACTCGTCTCGTATAGTCGTATGGTGTGGCTGTGTGACGCTGTGCTTCTATACAGTTCTATTTCTATATATAGGTGTGCTTGGAGCCTTGGGCTTGGACCACCCGAATACTAGAAACTAGTCCATTACGTGTGACCTCGTGCACGCGCACGCCGGCAAGGTAGAAAAGGAGATATAGAAGATTTTTTTTTCACCCGATTCACTGCATAGATTAAATAAGGAGCGAAAAAATCTAACCATGCAGCCAAAATCTAACCATGCAGCCGATGGATCCGGCCAAGGATCAATCACAGGCCACGCAAAACAAAATGTAAATGATAGATCATAATACAATGCGGAGGCAGAACAAAAAATTAACATCTCCAAACTGGAAATAGTTTGGCACTGGCTATATATTTCTGATAGTAATAGTTGGTTTAATTAACTGGGAAGTGTGTAACATGCAGTTTGTGTATAATAAGAGACATGCCATAACAGTAGACAATATTATTTAAATAGTATTGAAATAATCTTAAAACTTTTGACATTATTAGCCATCATCCTATATGAAATTTACAAATTTGTGAGCCATATATAGGAGTGCGGTGAAAACAAAATTCAACTGAAGATCTTATACGATACCTGTCATTGAGAGTTGACTATGGGTATTTATTTCGTGCAATCAATCAAATATTTTAACGAAATGAAAGAACCTTAGAAAAATGGGAGAAATCATATAGATAATATTTTGTTTATTGAAAGAGTTGATAACTCCTACTGCATGTTACTGTAATAATTTAATATGGGGAAAATACATTACAGGTTCCATCTCATCGTTGTACGTACATATGGCAGGAACATATTCTTTAGTGACAACATATATGAACTGAGAAGGTTGAACAAAAGTCCGTAGATAGAACAACACACATGGTAAAGGCCTATTCAGCATGGCAACAACCGCAGAATATGTAACTATAATTGTTAATTATGGATCTTTCTTAATACCAACAGATGATACAATTACACTGATGATACAATTACACTAAGGGATGCCTTTTTCTATCTCACCAAGCAGCAAATGCTAGATCTAAGAAAGCAAGTATCTATAATAGAGGAAATATGTGGTCACTTTTTTTCTGAAAATGAAATGAGAAAAAAGTAGAATATATGGTGATACTACTTGAAGGACCTATTAATCAACATGATGCCTGCTGAAGGAAAAAGGAACGAAACATAGAAAGGAGTGCTTTATTGTAACCTTCTTGAGTGCCGGTGTTGCAGATAGGAATATGAGTGAGCACCATTTGGTGTCTCTATGTCTCTTTCCCTGAGCGCCTCTGGTCGTCTGGTGTTCCCTATCTCCATGAAATTTCACACCCAAGAAGTTATGAAAAGGCAAGAATTACAGAAACGATACTATATACCCAATTCACCATTCATGAACGGGCACAGTTGCATCATGTTGAGTACCCTCTGTTTAATATTTAATAATTAGTTTAAAACTTGCCAAAATTATCAACAGAAGTGACTTTCTGATGATCAACAGTATAAGCATATGTGGTCAGGCAGATATCATCCAAAGAAAAAGAACTGCCCTTGTTAAGGTAGACACTGACGATTTTTTGTTTGAGATATATAGTCCTGCAGGGTTGAAAGCAGGGAAAAAAGGCAACATGAACTTCCAAATACTGCATACATAAATAGGCAGTTATGGACTGAATGCACAAATAGAGAGCAGAGACATGATTCTAAGGTAAATAGCAACTGCAAGGCAACTTGAAAATCAACTCATATGAAAGAAATGTCAAAATATCTGAATAGAAGCACCAACGCGATGGAGCATCGAACTGTCAATTAGAAGGTGAAAATGGAAGGCAAGAACTGTCAGCTAGATTTTCCATTGCCCTCGGTTCACTAAGAACACAAAAAAAGACCATATATATGTAAGGGTACATTTCACTCAGTATGCCAAATAGTTCAATAAAAGCAGAATAGAAGTATCATAAAAACATAGCAATCATCATAATATATGCAAATGGCTCATCCCAAATGAGAATAAAAAGATCACGAAATAGTGATAATCATGACTGCGACTGTCAGTGACCTAAATATGGGGAAAGGAACATTATTTGTAGTAAGGACTAAAGTATATCCTTTGGTTGTGAAGGAATACATAGATAAGAAGGTAATTATGCATCTGTACACACAGGTAATATGTTTGAGCATGGCACCTTACATTGCTAAATATCTGAACTTGACAAAGTAACATACAGATGCCATGTATCATGACATATACTATCTTAACTAAATATCTGAAAACTTCGACATGAACAAACTCGAATCCACAACCTGGCCATGGCAAAGAAAAAAGCACAATACAAAGATGTTTTCACTATGTAGGCGGAACGTGGATATGTCAGCTATCATCACAGCCACAGAAGACTGCAAGGCAAAGGCCCCAGATCATAGGCAAAGAAGATCACAAAGGAAACCTTTAACAGTTTTAGAGGCCTCAAAATATATGCATATATGTACAAAGGTTGATCAAGGAACCTCATACTAAAAACAAGGACAAACTTTGCAAGCATTTCATTGAATTAGTAAAATTCAGATAGGATGTGTTCTTATCACATGATTGCATCTAGTTGTAGAAACAAAAGTTTTAGGTTGTATCATAGTAAAAATTTGGTAAGCTGCAAAAAAAAGTTCCCGATAGATCATGGTATGTAATACTGTACAAATAGAGTTTCAGAGTTGTAGTTCATTTCACTGCCAAAAGATAGATTTGGATATCTGAAATTAAATGATAGAACTTAACCATATTAAGTCCTATATTCCTGTACCTGGCAATGAACCATATTAATCTTGCATTCCTCTACCTAGAACTGAACCTAAGTCTTGCAAACCAACATGTTCTTTTAAAGGTTTGTAAAATTTCTCTTGTCGCAATGAAGAAGATAAGTTTTTTTTTGAAGACATGATTTTTATAGGCCTCAGAAACATACCAATCATCATATGTTCATCAACTTGGAGCCTCAAGGCATGCTGACAACTAGGTTACCTAGAAATCGCATAATATAAGTAGCAGGTCATGCCTAGTACGTCACAAGCAAATGAACATCAGTTCATATCCCTGAGCAATGGGTATGTAATTTTCATCATAGGCTGAAGGAAAAAATTAATGGCAAACGACAAATCCTTGAGCAACGGGTATGGAGTTGCAGGCATTATAGGCCAAACCCTAGAACAAGAATCCAAATGAACGTAGGGAGAAATCAAAGAGACAAAAGCAAAACCACAAAACAAGAGGAAACACGAGCACCTGAGACCACTCCATGCCAACCGCGGCACCATTGAGGCCCACCTACACACCATGCGCGGCCAACGCAGGGGCCCAGCCGATGCGCCGCCGCATGGGGAGAGAGGGTGACGGTGAAGCAAGTGCAAAGAACCCATCGAAGTAGCTGTCGCCCGGAGAAGAACGGACGCGACACGGCAAGGGCCCAGCAAGCCCACCGCCCTTTGAGGAGCAGCGGGAGACCCCCCCGTACAGAACCAAAGCGAAGGCTCCAATGCAGGCCACACCGATCGGAGGTGAAGCATGAAGCACAGGGCGCACTGATCCGACGGACCTAGGGTTTTGGGAACCCGAGGAACAAGGAGGAGGGAGGAAAGGGAAGCTCCATGATCGCAGCAATGGGGTCAACCAAGGCCGGATCCACCTCAAGGGAGTCAGCGCCGGTGGATGCGGAAGGCAGAGCAGATCGGCCGATGGTGGTGCAATGCAGAGGCGGAGGCGGAGCGCAAGGAAGGGAAGGCGAGCGACAGACGACAGAGGCGAAGTCTCGAGAGAATGGGGAAGAATCTAGAGACGGGAAGCGGAGCGTGATCACGGAATCGAATGGCTCTGTATATATTTGGTTGTCTAGATTCTGAGGAGAAGCGGGCAGCAGAGGAGAAATCAAGAAGCTAACTAGAAGTAAGAGAAGCGGGTGCAGGCGAGAATCCGCTTCGAGCGATCTGGGCCGTCGAACGCGAGATCGGACGGTAGGGGAATTTTCGGGTGACGTGGATGGCCTGGGTGGCGACTAAACCAACCTGCTTTGATATATTAAGATACTATATATACTAGATCTAGATACTAGATAATAGTAAGGGGGTGTTTGGTTCCTCCTTCCTAAACTTTAGTCGCTGTCCCATCGAATGTTTGGACACATGCACGGAGTATTAAATATAGACTAATTACAATTACACAGTTTGCGACTAATTTATGAGATGAATCTTTTAAGCCTAATTAGTCCATGATTTGACAATGTGGTGCTACAGTAAGTATACGCTAATGATGGATTAATTAGGCTTAATAAATTCATCTCGTGAGTGGTTGATGGATTCTGTAATTTATTTTTTTATTAGTATCCAAACACCTCATGCGACACGCTCATATGACACCTCCTAAATTTTAGTCACTGGATCCAAACACCCCTTACTATAATTGAAGAGGCGACGAGGATGAACGCAGGCCACCCAGCCAAGAGGCAGGAGCGAGAGCGACGAGGAGAAATATGGGCCACTCGTGGCACTCACCCAAAAGCCTCGAGGGTGCAGTACCGGCGGCAGTGGTCGGCTGCCAAGAAAATAGTGTCGGCGCCTAGGCTCTAGCGGCTCAAGTAGGGTCCCCCGTGGGACGTGTTTGATATCATGGCTGAGGCCGACTTGGCCCGTAGGCCTGTCCGAGGCTAGCAAGGCCTGTCTAAAGTGGTGCAAGGCCTTACATGCATGTTCGGCTGGTATTAAAGTCGGCTGATAAGTTAGCTGAAGCTGTTTTGTTGCGAGAAAAAATACTATAGATTCTAGTATGTAGAGATTGTGTTTGATAGGATGTATAGATGAATATTGTCACCTCGCATCTGGAATATGGTGGCATTACCTTCCCTCTATCTCTTGTTGGCATTTCATTGAGTAGTTGGTAGGTGGCGGCGAGGAACACGAGCAGGACCAGCACGTCGATGGCGTCGAGCCCACGACATGGAGGAGGCGCTAGAGGAACTCGGACGCGAGGGGCACGTCGGTGCGGGGAGGCAGCGCATCAACGATGGCCTTGAGCAGCGCGTGCTGGCCTTCATCCAGCGTGCTCCTTGGGCAGCTTCATAGCACCAGTCTTGTTAGTGTCAGCCTCGACGCGGTCCATCACCACGACATTGAGAGGAGGCACCACCTTCGGTGCCACGACCACCACCATCTCCCCGACGCTGCCACCATCTCCTTCACCATGGCGGCGGTCACGCCCATGAGGCCCACCGAGACCCAGTGCAGGTGTGGGGTACTCGGGGAGGCCAAGGATGGCGGACGCAGAAGAGGAGGTCCCTGGCCTCCTTGCTCGCTCGGCGCCTGGCCTAGGGCGGGGAAGGGGAAGGCGAAGGCGAAAGGAGGAGGTGAGAGGTGAGAGTCCGAGAGGTGACCCGCTCGCTCACCGCTAGCTCCATCTCTCTCGACTGGGCCAGGCCATGAAAAAATGAACTTCCATTTTGTTTCCTAGGAGCCACCCATTTCGGTGCTTTGAGCAGCGTTGAGCCGGGCTGGGGAGCGGGCCAGACACACCAAACACAACACTTGTAGCCCAAGGGCGTAGCCAGGCTGCTGGGCTAGCTTATCAAACACGCCTGAAAGGGACCGTGACGCCTAAGAGGGGGGGGGTTGAATTAGGCAACTTAAAAGTCTAACTCTAAACTATGGTCTCTTTTTCTATTCTTAGCAAAACCTATGCAAAAGATAAACTATCTAAATGTGCAACTATGGTTTTGCTAGTGTGTTGCTATCTCTACCATAAAAGGAGTTATGCAAACAATGTAAATATGGAAGCTAAAGAGTAAGATAGAGATATACAAACTCCCATCGACGACTCCAGTATTTTTACCAAGGTATCGAGAAGCACGTAAGCTTCCCACTAGTCTTCGTTGGAGCCCCTCACAAGGAATCCCTTGCAAGGGCCAAGCTCCCGATCGGTAACTCCATGGATAGCCCCGGGCCTTCCCCACGTGCAAGTGGGTCTCCGATGTGTGCCTTCCAACAAGCCTCTCTCGAACCGCTCCCTGCCGTCTTCACTATCAAGCTTCAGACCGAACCGCCACGGGCCTTGTTCCATTTGGTACACGGTGGCGGCCATACCACAAACACGGTTGGTGTGATCTCGCAAGACTACAAGCCCCTCCTATGTACAACAATGGTGCACGCAAGCACCGAGTGGTAAGAGATATGCAAACCTCACTAAACACTAGGCCTAAACCTAGAGCAAGTGCATAAGCGGTGGTCTAATCAACCTAAGCTATTCGCAAAGCACATACGCTAATCACCTAATGAATCACTAAGCACTATACAAATAGAGATCACTAAAATGGTGTATCGACACCCTTGGTATGTTTCCTCAGCTCCACTATTTCCAAATGGCCTGTTGGGGGGTCTATTTATAAGCTCACTCAGAAAGTAGCCGTTGGGAACGAAACCTAGCTTTATGCTACCGACCGGACACTGATCACGTCCTGACCGAACGCGTCCGGTCACTCACAACGGTCACTTGGTCTTTGGCGCGATCAACTAATCAGACGCTGATGGCATCCGGTCACATGCCACCGGACGCGTTCGGTCACAACTGCGCCGTTCTGGAACCTCTTTGGACTCGATCGGATGCTGCACTTTGTGTGTCCGGTTGTCCAGTCTGCTGCGTCTGGTCACGCTGAAAACTCTACCGTGATGATGAACAAGTGTCACCGGTAAGGCCCCAAATCGCTTTGCTTAGCAAGGCCGTCCCGTCCATAAATTGCCGACGCTTGCTATTGCTCGCACGGCACCTGATCGCGTTCGGTCACTCATAGGGCCGTGTCCGGTCACCTCTGCTGGGCTTGTTTCTTCACGATCTTATGTCCGGCTTGGTTCTAATCTTTGTGCTTGGACTTTGCTTGACCTTGTATGTCTTCTATGCATCTTCACATGTCTTTCTTGAGGTGTTTATTATTGGATCATCATGTCGCCTTCGTCCAAGTCATGTTTTGCATCCTATTGAACTACAAAACAATTACTTGCAAATCCATTAGTCCAATTTTGGTTGTGTTGTTCATCAAACACCAAAATCAAAACTAAATGGGCCTAGGGTCCATTTTCCTTACAACGCCCTTAGGTACCATTTGGTTCATTGAGATTCTAAGAATACGGATAAAAATAATCTCAGAATAATAAAATCTCATTCAAATAGGTTATGATTATACGAGATTATAACACACATGCATAGAATCCAAGAAACATGAGATTATTTTTATCTAGATTATGGATTCTAGAATCCCATCCAAATAGGACCTTAGGGTTCCATGTTTGCTCTCAGTTGTCCCTTCCTGCCAGTCTAGATCGTTCGGATCTGGATTAGAGTACACGTCCTATCCCACACTCGTGTCCACGTTAAACCTCCACTTCGGAGACTAAACCCTAATTGTGCTAGCCTCTAGTAGTTCCACCTGGCCTAGATCTCATGTTTTGTCTGTGGTGTCAGGGCACTCCTGCCTAGACAACCATGGACAAAGTGGAGGGCTTGATGGAAACTTGAGGCTATTGGAGAAGGAGAAGAAGGGAATTAAGGTGAAGGGGGAGTTTGGTTGGGGAGTAGACCGAAGAATCTTCAGGCGGTGGGCAAGGTGCTGACGGAGATCGTGATCAAGGCTAAGGCATTGGAGTCAGCCCTTGGCCAGATCTAGTGCCCTTGAGGTGGCGTGGAATGCAAAGATCTTGGCAACAACCATTTTCTCTTCACCTTCTCATAGGCCTCGGGGAAGAAACGAGCACTCAAGGAGGGTCCATGGATGTTGTCATGAGATCTAGTTGTGATGGTGGACTTTAACAGGAAGAAGATGGTGGAGAAGATGGGGTTTTTCATCCCTATCTGGATAATGAATAAATGGTATGGCGAGGCAATTGGAGATGAAGTAGGAGCTTTCATGGTGATGGACAAGGAGGAAGATGGATCAACAGTTGGGGAGTTCATCCGGATCAAAGTAAAACTCGACATCAGGAAACCTCTCAAGAAGGGTGTCACTCCGATCACGGAG
Source organism: Miscanthus lutarioriparius (assembly GCA_904845875.1). Taxonomy (NCBI): domain Eukaryota; kingdom Viridiplantae; phylum Streptophyta; class Magnoliopsida; order Poales; family Poaceae; genus Miscanthus; species Miscanthus lutarioriparius. The sequence goes on from CAJGYO010000001.1 coordinate 35,040,128, forward strand.
GAAAAGGAGGGAGAAGGAATTATGGTGCCTAGTGGTTTACAAATACCTACCAGACTTCTGTTATATTTGTGGAATCATTGGGCATACATACAGGTGGTGTGACCAGAAGAAGACGGAGAATCAGGCGATGCAGTATCGAAGGGCTTTGTGTTTCATTCATTAAAGCAATCCTTTGAGTCTTCTAGGAGTTGGGGTAGGGAGAACATCTCATGTGATTCATGGCGAGTTGGTGGGTCTCGCAGTAGAGGAAGTGAGTGGAGGTTGGGTGGCAGAGGGAGTGATAGTCGCTCTTAGAGGAAAACAACAAATGAAAATGATAGTCATGTGGTCATAAGCCCGCTAAAAGTGAAGAGAAGACTCCTCCAGGGCTGAATGCAAAGAAGATGTTGTTTGTAGAGGGAACAACGTCGACTCTTGAGCACGAGGGTGGTGGCAAAAGGAAAACATGCTTTGTTCCTAGGGGTACAGACACACTGAACAAACTGAAAAGTGCTCTCAAGGAACCGGTGGACACCATGAATGACATGATCATGAGCATGCAAGGGTCGGTGGATGACTAATCTTTGCTCTCCAAGGAGGGGGCCAGAGAGGAGAGAAACAAGAGAGAGAGAAGGGGTCGATGTGCAAATGTATCCCACGAACAAAGAAGGGAGGCGAGAAGGAAGAGTAGAAAGGGGAGTGGGCGGATAAGAAGAGATCGTTGAAAGGGGAGGATGCTATGAAGGTGGATCTAGTGAAGAAGGCGAGGGTGGTGTTGGAGGAGGGAAAGGTTGATGGTATTGATATCCAGAAAGTGGGGCTGGTGGACCAGCGATGCAATGAAGATATAATAGCATGGAACTACCAGAGCTATTCGTGGTCTCCTACGATGTCAAAAATCAGAGGAGGTAGATGTTCTCTTTTTTCCTAAAATGAAAATGGATGAAAAGAGAATGAAGATGTTAATAAAGAAGTTGGTTTGGCTCATATGAAGTGGGGTATTGTGAAGGTAATGGGGGGATTGCTGTGTTATGGAGGAGAGGTGTCATATGTTACTACAAAGCAAATCATAGTACTATATTGATATGAAGGTCTCAGAGACCGGTGGGGATGATTAGTGTTTTATGAGGGTCTATGGTGAAGCGAAGGCAGAGTTGAAGTTCAAGACGTGGGAGATGTTGGTCGATTTGCAAACACAGCATCCACCCTCGATATCGTGGTTGTGTGTCGAGGACTTCGATGAGATTCTTTTCCACCATGAGAAGGAAGGGGGCTTGCCGAGGGCACATGTGTGCTTGGATAAATTCAATGGGGCGATGGAGTTGTGTGGTCTCCATGATTTGGGGTTTGCGGGAGGTGTTTTCACATGGAGGAACAAGAAGACCAAGGGGAATAACCATATTCATGAAAGGTTGGACAGAGCAATGGCGAATGCAGAGTGGAGGGAGAAATTTCCATTGGTGTTTGTAAAGAATGGGGATACGTTCCATTCGGGCCATAGGACAATGGTTATTATAATAGAGAGGCCGCTCAATAGGAGTCCTTCAACCAGTTGACCCTCAAATCTTTTCAAGTTTGAGGCCAACTGGTTGATGGAGGAATGCAGGCGTGTGGTAGAAGAGGCATGGGGGTTGTTGAAAGATTTTGCTTCGGCAATGCCTAGCAACAAGATCATGTAAGAGGAATCAGATGGTAGCACACGAGACACAATGATTTATACTGGTTTAGGCCGCGGCAGCGCGTAAAACCCTAGTCTAGTTGGTATTGTTGCCCTGCTTGTATTTGTATGCTCGGTTATAGGGGCTGTTGCTCCTAGCTACGTGGTAGATGAGATTGAATGAGGTCGATCCTGATCATGAGGTCCCTACCCACCTTTATATAGGCTGAGGGGGTAGAGTCAAAATGAGAGCGAATTCCTAGTTTGTTACACAAAATGCGGAACAGATTGATCCTATGCTATCGTCTTGATACGCCTATCTCGAGATATCCTCGGCACACCTTGGCCTTCACATTGGTTGACTCACCAGGCCTTCATGGGCCTCCTTCACCATGGCTTCTGGCTCGATAGCAGGACGTAGTTGAATATACGAGCAGTGCTGGTACCCCCAACCCATATTCCGACAGGGGTCAATGGACAACTCAGGCTCGAACATCAGATGCAATTTGGAGGGGGTATCGAGTAGCCTAAAGGAGTGGAGTCAATCCTCGCTCGGTGACTTGGAGAAGCATCTGAAATAAGTCCAGAAGGAGTAAGAGAAATGGAGATGTGAGCCTATCAGTGATGAAGCAGTAGGGAGGGAAACAGTCTGGTGCTTTAAAGTCAAAAGATTGGAGGAGCAAATAGACTTGTATTGGACGCAAAGAGCACATGTAAATTGGTTACAATATGGTGATCGTAATACCATTTTTTCCACAAAACGTGCTCTGAACGAAGAAGGAGAAATTGTATAGGAAATTTTAAAAAAAGGAGAGTGTTCCAGGCTGAACAAGTAGCCTGCCTACATGGGGTCCAAGAAGCCATGAATCTTGGTGCGTGGGAAGACTGATATTGGAAACCGACGCGTTAATGGTGAAGCAAGCTCTTTAATCTTTCTGAGTTCGATGAGATGGCGGAGGAGGGCGGCCTGGTGAACGAGTTAAAGGCGTTGATTGCGTCAACTTTCCCTCCTCAAACAAATTGTCAATCTAATGATGATCCTATTAGCAGCACCTGCCCACTACTCATTTCCAGTTGCTTGAAAAAGCCCACTGCTCTCAGTGATCACCGTGCATCTGCAGGCCATACATCTCAACCATGGAGACCATGCATGTATCTGATTTACAGCCAGTATCTGATTTACAGCCCTACGCATGGCCTCAGTACGTGATGTGTTAATCTTCCTTCATGGTCATGGCTGCATCAACTTTAAGGTGCGTTGTTAGCCTGTTACGTCGACGCTATGGTCTGCATCTACTTTCCTGCTGGTCACCACGTGCCCATCTCTAGAAGACAGAGCCATCCCAAGGCATGGTACACGTGAACTATATATATATGGATCGATCACTATCAGATCACCATCGCATGCATTTCTTCCTTAGATTAACTAGATTTCTAATTACAGCTCTCCTGCTGCTTGCAGCTTTAATTTTTTTATAAGTCAACTATGGATTGCTTTATTATGTTTATCACTCAGAAGCCCAACCAGACGCTTCCTCCAATAAAATATGCCAAATTCATGAATACAGTTTCTCTTTGCGTACATGATGCTCATGTCAAACTGAACACATTCATAAAAAAGAATCTCTACAATCTCCTAGCACATCAACATATCTATTCTTCATCCTTTGTTTATGAGAATCAATTATTCAATTCCTGCAGTAACACGTGAGAAGCCAATCCTTCAGTTCCGTGGCAACGTGCGAGGTTAACTAATCTAGTGATTAAAATGAAAGCACCCGAATTGAAAAAAAAGCCAGGAGCAACGTGGACGAACGCGGGCCACCCGTGGCACCTACCTCTCTCTGCCCTGTCCTGTGCCTCTGCATGTTCCGTGGCACCAATCCCCGATCCCCAACAGGCCAACGCCAACAGCAGATGGATGCTCCCGTGCATGCTTCAGCTCCTCTCCTCTCTCTCCTCTGTATCCGTCGCCTGCTCTGCCCTGCTTCCACGTCTATGCAGAGGTTGGTCTCTTTCTCGTGCCGACAAAAGGATTGGATTACTAGTAGAGTATATACTTGCCGTCTTTGTTGCGTGATAGCTTCTGCTGTTCCACTCTCCATCGACCGTCGACTCTTGGCCTGGGCAGGGTAGGTACCATATGCGGCCCCGATTGCATTCCGCGACCCACCCAGCCAGTGGCGGAACCCGCAAAACCAGCAAAACTTACTTTTTTTTTTGGGCGTTTGGGCCTCAATTTGTGCGTGTTCATAGCATAGAATCATCTATAATGGCATCCGTTGTGAATTGTGCTGCAAGTTCTTTCTCAATATAGATTACCAAACAATCTCTCTAAAACGCATCTTCCATTTTATTCCGAAGCCTTGTCATGAAAAGCTTCATTGCAGAAAATGTCTGTTCCGATGTTGCAGTTGAAACTGGAAGAGTATGGACAAGTCAAATTAACCTAGAAAATGAAAGGAAAGGGAGAATGCATCTTGTTATTTCTGCAATAACAAAATGATAAATTTTTAAGTAACTAAGTCTAAGTGGAAATAATATATATAGTAGGCAATAGACAAATAGTATACATATCAATCAAATAATAGTCCTCTGTTTTTTTTTCTGCAAGTGGACAATAAAGATGGCCTACACTTGCTAAATTCTGAAACTTTAGATTGGTAGGCACATCAAGCTCATAATGTTGTAATTGACATCTCAATAATTCTTTCTTGCTCTGAATAGTCAGCAGGATTGGTAGGCACATCAAGCTCATAATGTTGTAATTGACATCTCAATTTATTTCTTTCTTGCTCTGAAGCAGGATAAAACTTTGAAGCTCAAGAACACACATCATCAATCTTGAATGAACCGAATGAATCTTTAGGATCCAAACTAGTACACAAAATGAGAAGCCCAGTTGCTTTTTTAGACAAAAGAGAAGCTCAGTTGCTTGTTCACTGAACCTAGAATTTAGCTCTTAGCATTTGTTGATCGATTGCAACTATGAAAACACCATATCTATAATGATGCTCAACTGTTGTCTCACTACTAGAACGAGACTGAATAAAATCAGCGTAGTACCCATTCATATCTGGAACAGTAATGCCTTGTTTACTACAAAAAGCAGCCACTTCACCGAGAAGTTTGCTCCAACCATGATCTCTTAGATTCTGAATCAATCTTTTTGTGGTGGCAACATCATCCATAGCATTTACAATATCTTGAGATTTCTGTTGTAACTTTCTGCAAACAAGATCTGTGATTCCCATCAACTCTTTCATCAGATGTAAAATAAATACAAAGTCAAATGACATCATCAATCTAACAGCACCAGCAGCCTTCCCTCGTTATGTTTGGCATTCAGCGGAGCATTATCTATCACAACTGCATTGACCTCTTCGTTATATGAAACTAGCTAGAAGTTTCAGCATTTCATTGAAATTACCTTGGTTCTCTTGAAGTAGTTGATTCATCGTATCTTCGAAAAGGGCAAGCTTGAAATGCTGACAATCGAACTGCATCAATAGATGTCCCAAGACGCAACCTATTCTTCTTGATATCTTCCTTTGTTTGTTTCAGCACCACATGCTCAATATGGCCTGATGTATTCTTCAATTTATCATAACACTTCATATTGTAATTATGAGCAGATTTACTATCATTTCCCATGTGAACCAAGAATGAACAATTAGCACCATCATTCACTTTTTTTTTCCAATTTTTAAATCCTTTCACTGTAAATGTATCTGACCCGGCCTTTCCAGATGGCTTCTTAGAAAATAGAAAGCAAGGAAAACACAAGGCTCATCTTTTGAGGGTCATTCTAACCAAGGAAAAGCATTGAACCAGTGAGATCGAATCCTGCATGATGATTTGCTGGACCAGAAGCAGGATATATTTGCTGGACCAGAATCCTTCACGAACTTGGTCTCTTTTATTAGCAGGATACTCCCAAATTTGCCAACATAAGCCCGGATCTCGTTCAACTATCAAAACGCTGGCATCAGCAGTTGTCTTGGTGCTTCTTTGGGATTGGGGGCTTCCTCTTAGACCACACCAACTTCATCTAATTCTAGAATGAATCGGACAATAGACATCCCAGAGAACACCAAAATTATTGGGAAAAATCATTGGGTGCTTCATCAGAGACACCTAGTCATCTAGGACTCCAATTCCTAATTCGGTCCATTCTAGCGCACTGTGTAGTACAACATTTGGCCTAACTTAAGCACTATGCATGCCTATATAAGAACATATACATAAAACCAAACACAGATTAGCTGCACTGTACAAGGCTGTATACAGAATAATAAACGCAACCTAAGTGCAACCTAAGTGCTCTGCCAATATTGGTCTTTCCCTTTACCATTTTGCATTCAAAACCGTATACTCCCTATTTAAAGAAAAAATAGAAATCATAAAGACTAGCATCGTGAAACGAATAAATCCAAGGCCATGAATGTACATTACGAAATGGAGGGAGTGTATCAAATAAAAGTCACAATCATGCTTGATGCCACTCGTCTGTCACTTGGACACCAAAGGTTCATGTTCACATAAAACAGTAGTTTCAGCAATCTACGAGCCCCCAGTTTCCTTCTAAAACTTACATTTCCAGAACATTGATGAGTGGGAGTCATCCACAGCGTAGCGCAAACCATCATTGTGATGGTCCAGATGGCCACACCTCCGAATTTCCTCTCTCAGCAATGCCAACAAATCCTTGCAACGTGATTGCTTCTTCTGAAGCACTCGAAGGTATGCTGATAGGCCGAGCCACATGGTTTCTTTTCGCCTAAGCTTCAGAACTGGGCGCACATTGTATTGCAGCTCCACATCATGGATCCGCCTGGCGATAAGGTTATGCATATACCTGCTTCACCAAAAAATTGAAATCACGAGGGAAGACAGTAGCAACTTCCAATACATTTGATACTGAATCTTTGTTAATTGATACAGTCAATAAATAATAAAATCTAGCACCATTTGCACATTACTATAAAAAATTTGAAGATAATTTGGTACCTTAAAGTTCTCTTAATTATATGCAGTAGCTCCAGTTTCCTAATGCTGGCATCAGGCATGCTCCGGAAATAGCAATGAAACTTCATTGCGCATAAGAGGAAAGCTTGATATATATTCAGTCTTACTGTGCCTGGTGAGTTGATCGTGGAATCAAAGAAAATGGGATGACACTTCGGACGCATGTAATGACATAGCTTGCTCTCAAGGTACTTTGCTGAGGAATGCGTCTTAACAGTGATGGTGGAGGAAATGTCCAGATACCTGTTTTAAAATGCACTCCATTACTTCTTCAACACAGTTTGGTAGACAAAATTAGGTTCTGAAACTTTGTCAAAGAGAACGAAATGACCAGGAACAAAATTAGGAAGTAGTAAGAAATATAATTATGATTTAATGGGAAGAAATAAGTTTCTGTTACAAAGGCAAAATGTTAAGAAAAATGACCAGGATTCCTTTACCAAAGGGGGCAGGGTTGGGAAGAAAACGTCCCCCATGAGTTTTATTGGGAACGGGGATGGGGAATTTTTTGCCTCGTGGGGACGGGGACGGGGGCGGGAAGGCAATATCAGACAGGGAATTCCCCATTGCCATCTCTAACCAGGAACCTGTTCACACTATATGAACTGCCTAGATCTTCTGTTAACACTGCCCTAATTCAGATATATATGATGTTTTATGATTTGAGCAGCCAAATTTCCTGAACATTGACAGCTATATATTGACTAATATGTTAAAATAGTGTTCAAGAAAATTTTCTTGTGTGCAAGTTCCAAAATATAATATATGCAAGTTCAGCAATATAATAGTTTTGTATCTTTATTTCTTTTTACTAACAGAATACTATGAAAATTAGTTGTCAAAGGTACTTGTTTGATGCTGTGTTGTCCAAAGATATTATGGATAGACTTTTTGTTCACAAACTGGAAAAAAGGAACAATCAAATCTGATTTAACCATGAACTAGTCACTGAGAGTTAAGAGGACTGAAATATTTAGGGGGGTAATCTGTTCAGTATCGAAAGTTAAGGGGATGTTGGTATTTGAATTCAAGGGTCTTTTTTTTAATTCATGGAGGCAAATCGGACTTTACTAAAAAAATCACGTCAAGGAATGCCAAGATTTCAAAAGAAAATATGGCAAAAACCAAACTGTTTTAAGTTGATATTGATTAGAGGAAACAGCCAGTAGTCCACAACTACTCAGTATCTTGACACAAACTAGATGGACTAGTAAAGTTCATCTTCATATCTTATTATTAATGCATTGAATTCACCAACTAAACCTGACACCGATAGGCATACCTTGTATAATCAGCTTGAATTTCCAAAGTTTCACAATTAATAAGCAAACCACTCCATGGTATGAAAGAGAATCCATCATCAGCCCTGTAGATCCTATTACAACAATGCTCACTATTTGCAACCTCGAATTGAAACCATATTTTTTGTCATTCATGTAGCAATTGTAGTCGGAAAACCCTCTTCTTATCCTATTGAAAAAATCTAGAGCATGCTCCTTGGAGAAAGATATGAATATGAAATCATCAATGAACCTCATTAATAAACTTTTAGGTGTTGAAACGTCCTTTTCTAAATCAATCTTGCTATCATGACGAAATTTCGATAGCACAGAATTTTCAAGGTGACCAAAGTACAGGGAACAAAGCTTGGGAGATAACTTGTTTCCTTGAATGATGCCTACTTGTTGTGAGTAGAAGTTTTGCCCAATCTTCAAAACATTGCACTCCACTTGCTTGGAAAGGAAACACTGAATCTCTTTCTTCTGTATCTTGCCAAATTTTCCCTGATTTTTGATAGAGAAAAGGTTATTTGCTGATTGACAGTTGATTATACAACTCGAACTATTGTTAGTGAACAAATTGCCAAGCAAAGACACAACTATAGCATGAAAGGTGTCATAGGATCACTATATAGTCAACTTACAGGTAGAGTCATCCTAGCACCATTTTACTGAGAAGCATAGGAAAAATTTCCTTAGCACTTTGTTAGTGGTTTTATTAGGATTATTGGAGGTCAGTCGAAAAGGAAGTAAAGCTGTAAAATCCTTTTTCGGTCTTTTTGCCATAGCTGCTGCATACTACTAGGATCCTGATTTGCACAATAGTTCTGTAGTTGTGCCCAAGCCTAGCAATGTTAAAACCATTTAGAAATAAAAGAAACAACAACAACAACATAGTCTTTCAGTCCCAAGCAAGTTAGGATAGGCTAGAGTTGAAACCCACCGAGAGCCCCAAGTCACGGTTCAGGCACTTCAATAGCTCTTTTCCAAGTACTCATATTCAAACATAGATCTCTAGGTATATCCCAAGCTTTCAAATATCTTTTTATTACCTACTCCATGTCAATTTCGGTCTTTCTCTACCTCTTCTCATATTATTAGCTTGGCTTAGGACTCCACAATGCACTGGTGCCTCTAGAAGTCTCCTTTGGACATGGCCAAACCACCTCAACCGATGTTGGACAAGCTTTTCTTCAATTGGTGCTACCTCTAGGTGATCAAGTATATCATCGTTCCGAACTCGGTCCATTCTTGTATGACCGCAAATCCATCGCAACATCGCATTTCTGCAACATCCAGTTGTTGAACATGTCGAATCTTTGTAGGGAAACATTCTGCTCCATATAACATAGCTGGTCTAATCGCCATTCTATAGAACTTGCCTTTTTAGCTTTTGTGGTACCCTCTTGTCACAGAGAATGCCAGAAGCTTGTCGCCACTTGATCCACCCTACTTTGATTCTATGGCTAACGTCCGCATCAATATCTCCATCCCTCTGTAGCATCGATCCCAGATACCGAAATGTATCCTTTTTAGGCACTACTTGACCTTCCAAACTCACATCTCCTCCTGTACAACTCCACCAAAGTCGCATCTCATGTATCCTGTTTTAGTTCTGCTCAATCAAAAACCTTTAGACTCAAGGATCTACCGCCATAACTCTAGTTTCCTATTTAGTCCTGTCGGTGTTTCGAGTTACCACCGACGAGTAAATTTCTAGTATTGCGCGTCTGGCTCGGATGGTGTGCTTAGAGGACACGAGGTTTATACTGGTTCGGGCAGAAAGTCCCTACGTCCAGTTCATCGCTGCTGCTCGTGTTACTAGCACTGAAAATTTATACTAGGGGTTACAAACGGGCAAGAGAGAGAAGGGATCCCAAGTCTCTAGTGGAAGGAGTGAGTGGGTGCTGAGAGCTTGATCATTGCTCACCGTGTGTTCATGTCGTGTTCTTGTGTGTTTATCTCGTGTTATGATCTCGTGCGGATCTCGATTGATCCGCCCCCTTCATGGGGTGGCCTGCTTTCCCTTTTATAGGCCAAGGGAAAGCGCAGGTTACAGCGGAGGGAAAAGAGAAGAACGAGAGAAAGAGAGAAAGGCTTCCGGGATCATCGGGTCCTTCTTCTCCTTCACATGGGTCCCGCTGACTCTGTAGGTGTCAACAGGGACGGCTTCACATCGTGGCCCTATCCATCACTGGCACCATGCGCAGGCGTCATCTGCCGATCATGGCGCTCCATTCCGTCCTGGCGGACGTAGTGGTGAACTCGACGCTACTGCTGGCGTTAAATGTCAGACGAGGGTTAAGCGTGAAGACCGACGCCTGACGCCGATGTGAATGTGAATCTCGGTATGGCCCGTCATGGCCATGGGTTATGTCGAGGCGTGCCGCTCTCTTCCTTGGTATCAGAGTTTTGACCCATGCCCATACGCTTGGACCTGGAGTGGTTGGCGGCGGTATGGGACCCCGTTGGGCGAGACATAGCCCGCACCCAAGGAGTCGAACGAGGCGGAGCCCGAACCCGATGGGTCAGGCAAGGCGGAGCGCAAACCTAAGGGTCGGGTGAGGCAGAGCCCATGTGCCTGGGGGTCGGGCGGAGCTATAGTCGCGCTCTTGACTGTTCGGATGAATCAATGTTGATGGTCATTAGCTCCTCCTCTTCGAGTACCCTAGTTTTGGTCTCCGACAGTAGCCCCTGAGCCTGTGGATGAGTAAAACACTCCTTTGGAGGCTTTTCCGAATGGGAGGACTCTGAGGGCCTTGGCCTTCTTTTGTTGCCCATGGCGTGTCCTGGGGACGGTGATTCCCTTTTGTCGTGATCGGACCCCTCGGGGGTCAGTCATTCTGCGACCGCGCGTTCGGTCTCCTTGCGAGTCCAACTTTCCTCGAGCCCCGCCCGTAGCATGGGTCCGGTCGAGGGTCAGCTCGGTTTTGTGATCGTCTTCCCTCAAGCGTTTTTTTTGATAAAAATGGAGGGGCTGTGCCATGATTTTCCTCTATGGTTGAATCATGGTGCTCAGTGAGTTGTTAACGGGCTAGTCCGAATGGGGCCCCGGCATCCCGTTCATGGGGGTCCGGCTTAGGTCAGCTAGTGACCGACTCTAGATTCTCAGTTGTCAATCCATATAGTTCTCGGGTCCGTTCGACTGGTCCCGAGGGCTCTCTGCCTTTCTTCAAGAAAAAACCATGGATCGTATCCAGCCAAGACCCCAATGTGGGCCGGGATGCCCACGACACTTGTGCGCCCGGGTACTGGCCGCTAGCGGGCCCATCCCTTTCCATCCCTCGCTCTTAGGGTGCCCCGGAGCGGCCGTGAACCCATCGGTGGGCCGGCCTTCGAACTCCTAGGCCTATATGGGTCGTAGGAGCGTTTTTAGCTCTGTATCCCTCCTTACCTACTATGGTTCTCGGCTTATCGATCGGGCAAATCATTATCCGATATGTCCTTTGAGGGCACAACTAGAGATTACGTGCGCACGATCTTCAGAGGGAGGTGTCGTGTCATGGCGCAACGGGCACGTGAATCGAGGCAGATGGTTTGCCTTCTTGCCCTGCTCTGCCTTATAAATAGCGGCCTTCCTCCGCCGCTGTTGAGCTCGCATGCATCCGCCCCCACCTCCAATGGATCCGTGGTGCCGTTCCGATATCACCTCCCATCGCATGGAGGGCCTCGTCTGTCGCAGTCTTCTCCATGCGCGGACCTTGGCCGAGGAGTGGTTGCTGCCTAGTGACGAGGATTCGCCATCACCGCTCGACGGCTACGTGGTGTCGTTCGCCCACTTCCACGAGCGTGGGCTCATGACCCCCACCCACAAATTCCTCCTGGGGCTGCTGCACTTCTACAAGATTTAGCTGCAACATCTCAATCCCAATGGGATCCAGCACACGGCGACGTTCGTCATGCTGTGCGAAGGATTCCTAGGGATCAGCCCCCACTTCGACTTGTGGAGGTATTTCTTCACCGTTAGCCTCTAGAAGAAGAGGGCGAAGGGCAGCAGGCAGGAGCTGCACATGCCGATGGGGTGCGCCGGCATCAAACTTCGGAACAATCGGGTCAGCGAGTACCCATCCATGCGGCTCTCGATTTTCAACAAGGGGTGGCACTCACAGTGGTTCTACCTCAAGAATGATGCTGCCGCCCTTCTACTAGAGTTCACTGAGCTCCTGATCGAAGAGGCCCCATAGCAGTGGAGGAAGTGGGGTGTCCCGGAGAAGGACAATAAGAAGATTCGAGACCACATCACCACCATCCACATCCTGAAGGAGAATGGCCTAAAAGGGTCGAGCGTCATCAGGGCTTACCATGTGAGGAGGGTGGCGCTGTTGATGACTCGTGTGCTCCCACTATACTCGATGGCGCCCGAGGTGTTGTTCGATAGAACGGCGCTCACCGAGGGACCGCTCCCCAACTCTGAGATCGCGCAACGCATCAAGGTGGCGTTTGCGGGACGACACGGGTGCCGCCCTCGACTTGGTCTACCCGGTGCCGAGGCATCCTCCGATGCGGCCAGAGCCAGGCTACGTTATCTTTGTAAGTTTTCCTTTCTCTTGCCTTCTCTTCAATTGATTTCCCAACCTCATGAGACTAACTTTGAGAGGGACGGGACCAGCCGAGGGACTTCATCCTCATGGATCACCCGGCACCACTATCGAGGGATTCGGGCATGAGGGTGGTGAATCGCGCCGAGGGCGAGCGGCTGAGGAAGGCGAAGGAGGACAAGAAGAGGAAGAAAGTGTGAAAGTTGTGGGCGTGGGAACAAGGGGAGGACACTGACGATGATGATGACAATGGTGACGATGACGAGGTGATGGAGGTAGCCGATGATATCGAGTGGAACAACCTAGAGAACAAGGACATGCTGACAGGTGTCGGTTCATCCTTGTAGGCGTCGGGACCCTTCTCGTTCCATGGAGGGGAGGGCACGTCTGGGAGCCGCAGAGACGGGCCGTACCATCGGCCTACCCTAGGAACCAATAGAGGCGGGCACCTTTGCCTTCATGCCCAAGGTGCCAGCGGAAGCGGGCGGCTCCGCCGTCGATGCCCCAAGCGCCAAAGGGAGCGAGGCGTTCTGCCAATGTGCTCTAGGAGCTGCCAGGGGCGAGCCCCTCTTCCTAGGAGCAGGGGGCGGGCTCAAAATGGCCTCGTTCCAACGAGGTGGAGCAAGGGTGGGGGGGTTCATCCCCCAAACACGTCTGCCGCCCGACGGCGCTGAGGTGAGTCATCAATTCCTCTATTTTTTTCCTGTTTTAGTTGGATTTCATCGTGATTTATGTTTTCCGTCCCTTGCAACGTCGGCAGGCGCCAGAATCCTTTGGCGCTGGCACCAAAGAAGAGCATCGCCCTCCAATCAAGGCGGCAGCCATTGGCAGGTGTCACACCCATTTTGGGCGGGAGCGGTGCTAGTGTGACCGTGTCGCTGGCTGGTCGGGGCGTAGCCCATGGTGGCGCCTGTGCCCTCGGCGACGGGCGGACGCGGGCGTTTAAGGGGCACCTTCGGAGGTCGCGGAGCAGTCGGTGATGGTTGCGATACCGCTTCTGACGGCGAGGTAGACGGTGGCATCGACAGTGGCGAGCGCGACGCAGCCAGTCGTGACCCCACCAACGTAGGTTGAGGTGGCGGCGGCCATGATAGATGGGTCACAGCCGGGCTTGACCGCAACGTTGCCTGAGGCATTGGCGTGACTTGAGCCATCGATGGCCCAAGCGTCGGCACCTGGCTCGGGCCGGATGGAGGGGGATGTTGCTGAGGGGTCCCGGGAGTCGTGGTGCTGTGAGAGAGGTTCGTGTCTCGCACCGCTGACCCCTTCCGTCGCTAGAGGGGATGTCATGGTGAGAGGGGTCGGCGGCGCTTGGAGCCGGCGGGGAGTCGTCCCTGACTCTGACATCGGTGGGCAGCGGCTCGCCCGTGCGGGGCGAGCCCCTGCTCCAGTGGACGGATCCACAGGATCTGGCATCGGTGCTTTTTACTCTTGACGACGCCGCAGAGAGCATGGAGCGGGAGAGCCTGGACGTAGGGATCATGTCCGTGCTCAAGGCCCTAGACCATGCCATGGGCGCATTGCGCGACATTGTTGTTCCCTCTGGCTAGGTATTGTTTGGTCCTGCTCCTTGCCCTTTTTCTTCCTCTATATACTTTTTGTATCCTGACCATTGTCTCCCTACAATCCCTTATGGCTCATAGCCGGGGGAAATCTCGATTCCTTTGTCAATAGAAGGAAGCCTAGGACCACCTTGTCGAGGAGGCGTGGCTACGCGGGGAGGTGACAACTTAGCTCATTGCTGCCCAGCAGAGGGTGGTCGAGCTGACTCCCCTCGTCGAGGAGGAGGCCAATCTTCGGTCACGGGTGGCCGAGGCCCGTCGGGATGCTAACGAGGCCGAGAAGGCGTTCAAGGCCCTATCGGCGAGGTCACGGAAGGATGTCGAAGAAACCACTAGAGTCAGGAAGGAGCGGGATGAGTTGTTCTAGAAGGACTCTAAAACCCGCCAATAGATCCTTAACCTTCTGGGCGAGGTTAAGAGAGAAAGGAATCTAAAGCTGGGGCTAAGGAGAAGCTCATGGCCCTAGAGAAAAGGGCAAGCCTGGATGCCGCATCGATCGCTCGGCTATGCAAAGAGCGGGATGAGCTACTCCAAACCATGGAGAGGCTCTGCTCGGAACACCACCAGGCTTTCCAAGAGCGTGACTAGGCCTACCAAGAGCGTGACAACGCGCAGTAGAAGGTCGGCTCCCTCCAGGCCGAGCTCGAAAGCATGATGACCCGAAGTTGGAGGCTGAGAGCGTTTCTACCGGGCTAGCTGTGGATCTCGCCGTGACGAGGAGAAATCTTTAGGCGAAGAGTGATGAGCTTGGTATCCTGAGCGCCGACCCTCGGAGTGGTCTGCGATGACCTTGAGGTGGTGCGGTCGGAGGGGACTAGCTCGCTCGTGGCTCGTGCCGTCGAGATCACGTCTTGGGTGCGCCAGCTCAAGAGGAATGCCCTTCGCGCAGGGGTCAATCAATCCTTCATGATTGCTCGTTCTCATTATGAGGACAACATCGATCTAGAGGCGATGAGCCACGGCTACATGCCTGGCTATGAAGTCCATGAGCTGGAGGAGATGGAAACGGCGGTGGCTCCCCTTTCATAGGACCTAGCAGACAGGATAGAAGGCGTAGTTCTCCCCTGGAGGGGCTAGTTAGTTAAATAGGTCAGGCGATCATTTTTGTAATAAGCGGACAAGTTTCGACCCTTGTGCTTTGTTTGAACAAGCTTGTTATTTTGTTTGAACAAATTTGTTCTTTCTTCCTTTTTGTGTGTAAAAAGGGTTTAATGCATTTCGACCCTTCCTATTGTTAAGACCGAAGAGTTCGAGGTGAGAGCGAGAAAACTCTGGTCAAGCTAGTAAGCAAGAGCACCGT
Organism: Miscanthus lutarioriparius; assembly: GCA_904845875.1. Lineage (NCBI taxonomy): Eukaryota > Viridiplantae > Streptophyta > Magnoliopsida > Poales > Poaceae > Miscanthus > Miscanthus lutarioriparius. Next base: position 35,055,472 of record CAJGYO010000001.1, read on the forward strand.
AGCCGCTGGGGCGTAGGTTTCTTGCAGTCCGACCAATTTTGCTTGGTGTTCGTTTTTGCAAACTCTAGGTTTTAATCGTGAGAAAGGGTTGGACACGGCGACTGTTTCAGAAAGGGTATATGTATACCCTTATCAGCCCCCGAGTGAGGCCCGACCCCCTACCATTGCTAGGGTCGGGTGTCACTAAAGATCGAGAGAGACGATAGCGAAACTAGTAGGAGAAAGCGTCTCTTGGTTGAGAAACGTTATCCTTAGTTGTTCGTACATATTCCCTCCCTAGGATCTGAGCCATCGTTCTGCGTTCGTGCATTCGGTCTCCTTGCGAGTCAAACTTCCCTTGAGCCCCCACGCGTAGCGGGGGTCTAGTCGAGGGTTGGCTCATCTTTACAATCGTCACCCTGTCCATGGTTTTTGCAATCGGAGGGGTTGAGCTAATGTTACTTGCCTCGATGGCTCGAGTGACACGCTCGGCGAGCTCGCTAACGAGCATGTCCGAGTGGAATCCAGATCCGTTGTTCATGACAGGGTCGGCATAGCCCTCATGTGGCATTCCACTGCTCCTTAACCCCCCTCTCGGCAGATGCCTGAGTCATTCAGGAGATCGACTCAGGTGGCCCATTGGCCTCTCCTCGATGGAGATTCTATGGGCATGGCTCGAGGTTAGGATCGGACGAGAAGGTTGAGATGACCCTGTCTGCTTCTGAGCGGGTCGAGCAAGGGCCACTGGGGCTCATCTGTGTTTTCTCCCTTGGCTCTGTTCGATGTAAGGCAGCCTTGAGCCCTTCGTGGGCCGGCCTTCGAACCTCGGTCGGTCATATTCCCGAGTTGAGGTCAGGTGGCTTGAGCTCCCAAGCCCCGTTGGGCTTGGTAGGTGTCGGCCGAGTATTAAGCGTCGCCCCATCTGCGGTTTCCACAACCGGAGGGGTTGAGCTAACGACACTTGCCTCGATGGCTCGAGTGTCACGCTCGGCGAGCTCGCTAATGGGCATGTTCGAGTGGAATCTGGGTCCGTTATTCGTGACAGGGTCGGCATAGCCCTCATGTGGCATTCCACTACTCCTTAACCTGCCTCCCGACAAATGCCCGAGTCGTTCCAGAGACTGACTCAGGTGGCACATTGGCCTCCCCTCGATCGAGATTCTGTGGACTTGGCTTGAGGTTAGGATCAAACAAGAAGGTCGAGATGACCTTGTCCACTTCTGAGCGCGTCGGGCGAAGGATGCTGGGGCTCATCTGCATTTTCTCCCATAGCTCTATTTGACGTGAGGCGGCCTCGAGCCCTCCGTGGGTCGGTCTTCGAACCTCGGTTGGTTGCCACTCATATAGAATGAGATGACTATCGCTTTGTGACACGACGCGAAGCGTTGTGATGCAATAATTGCATATGCGATGCTTGGATGTATGAGAATGGATGAATGAATGCTCATGCACTAGAAAAGTAAAGTGGGGGTTGGTAAAGTCATCTTGATGGCTTCGAGTGACGGGTTCGGGGAGCTCTTACCGGATATGTTCGAGTGGAATCCGGGTCCGTTGTTCATAACGAAGTCAGCCTAACCCACATGGGGCGTCCTGCTGCTCCTTACCTGTCTCTCAGCAGCGGCCTGAGCTGTCCGATCGACTTGGGTGACCTGCTGGCCTCTCCTCGATAGAGATTCCACCGGTGGGCCCCTCCAAACCCTTTCTGGTAAGGCAGAGGCTAAAGCTCGAGGTGTGGGCAACAAATTCTAATCACGCTGGTGAGCAAAAACACTGTAGCTGTTGGGGCGTAGGTTTCTTGCAGTCCGACCAGTTTTACTCAGCATTTGTTTCCATAAACCTTGCCTCTAGTTTTTTAACGTGAGAAAAGGGTCAGGCATAGAGAATGTCTACCGAATAGACACTCTTTCTAGCCCCCAAGTGAGGCCCGACCCCTTGTTGTTGCTAGGGTCGGGTGTCACTTAGAGATCGTGGAGTCGATAGCAAAACTAATAAGAGAAAACATGCGTAAATTAAGGGTGACCCGTCTCTCGGCAGCGGCCCAAGCCGTCCGATTGACTTGGGTGACCCGCTGACACAGGACTTACCTTGATGGCTCGAGTGACGGGTTCGGGGAGCCCTTATCGGATATGTCCATGTGGAATCTAGGTCCGTCGTTTGTGATAGAGTCGGCATAACCTGTATGGGGCATTCTACTGCTCCTTACCCGTCTCTCGGCAGCGGCCTGAGCCATCCAATTGACTTGGGTGACCCGCTGACGTAGGACTTACCTATGGAGATAGAGGATGAGATCATCCCCCAAGAAATTAGTTAGGTAGACAAGCCAGGCGGCGAACTCGTAATAAGTGAACAAGCTCTTAAATTTCGTTATGGCCAAACAGATTTTAAGCCCTTCTCCCCTTTTTGTATGAAAAGGTTAATGCGTTCTGACCCTTTTCATCGTTAAGGCTATAAAGCTCGGGGTGCAGGTGAACAAACTCTGATCACGCTGGTAAGCAAAAACGCCATAGTCGCTGGGGCATAGGTTTCTTGTAGTCCAACCAGTTTTACTCAGCATCTGTTTCCATAATCCTCGCTTCTAGGGCTTAACGTCAGAGAGGGTCAGGCATAGAGAATGTTCGCTAGGTGGATATACTCTTAAACGCGACGTAGTTGTTCGATGTTCTAAGTGTTGACGAAGACTTCACCCTTGATGGTCTTAAGCTTGTCTGCCTGGTCGAAGTACCTCCGCGACGACGTATGGTCCCTCCCACGACGGAGAGAGCTTGTGGCAGCTCTTGTTGCTCTGGACGAGGTGGAGCACCAGGTCTCTGACGTTGAAGGCCTGACCCCGCACTCGACAGCTGTGGTACCGGTGCAACACTTGCTGGTACTTGGCCGAGCGGAGGAGGGTGACATCGTGTGCTTCATCTAGCTGGTCCATGGCATCCTTGAGGGATGCCTTGGCTCCCTATTCATCGTACGACCTGGTGGCGTGGATCCAACGAGCGGGTGGCAGATCCAGCGAGCGGGTGGCAGATCCAGCGGCCGCGCGGTAGATCCGGCAAGCTGTGGCGTGGATCCGGCAAGCGGGACTCTCTAGCGGCTCCGGGCGGGGTCCGCGCACCTCGGTGGATCCTGCGACGGTGCTGCAGAGGCGGATCCGCTGGTGAAGGCCCTGCAACAGTTCCCTGGAGGCAGATCTGGCGAGCGGCTGCGACGGCGTGTGTGTAGATCTGGTGAGCTACGGTCGCGATGGTGCGTGGATGGGCTCGGTGGGCTTATCCACGGATTTTCTTTTTTTTGTTTTTTATTCAATTAACCGAGGCGGGCAAGGCAACCGCCTGGGTTAAGGCCACAATTAACCGTAACCTTTTGACCGAGGCGGTAGCAAAAACCGCCTCGGTTAATTTAAAATGTCTACCTCGGTTAAGTTTTGTGTAGTAGTGGTAGGTATCTATCCAATTCATCCATTAACATATATTTGGGAACATCGTGTGCATGAGATAGCCGATTTGCAATCGCCTCGGTTAATTCAAAATGTCCGCATCGGATAAGTTTTGTGTAGTAGTGGTAATCCAATTCATCCATTAACATATATTCGGGAACATCGTGTGCATGAGATAGCCGAACAGCAGGCTGATCGAGTAGATAATACTCCAACTTCAACCTCTCTAAGCGCTCCCTTCCATCAAGCTTTGCTGCAAAATACTGCTTCAAGAAATCCTCGTAGCTCATCGATCTATACCGCACCTTCACGCCTTTCTTCACGAACTCCGGCAGAGGACAAAGCTTCAGATTCAGGCTAGGACAGTGAAACATCGCCACCAAAATCTACTTTGTTTGGGTCTATCACGGCCCTATGCTCAACACTTCTGAACTCTCCATTACTCATTATATGTAATCTCCTACAACTAAAAAGAACAAAGCGTGGACACTTTTTGGTGTGATATTCGTCCATCGTCCTGCCTGTCACCCCGCCCGTGCGATCTTTCTCCGCGCCCCCTACGCCCATCTCCCTTCCAACGAAAGAAACATTGCTCAGAAAACAAAACCCGCTCCCGTGATTCTGGCCGCGCCACCGCTGCGCCCCCATCGCGCCCACCCTGCGCCCGTGCCCACCCGCAGCAAGCCACGCTGCCCGCGCCCACCACAGGTGCGACAAAAAGCCACCGTGCCGCTGGCCCTACTCCCCGCGACCATGGTGGCGGCACCCTTCCCCATCCCCTCCCGACGGTGGCCACTGCACCCTTCCCCATCCCGACGGCCTTGCGTGCGTGGGTGTCGGTGACGGGCAGCCGCCCTCGAGCTCTGGATCTGTGCAGGGTGGACACCGCGGTGGCGGATTCCCTCGGCTATGTCCACGTCGTCACTGCTTAATTAATCACCCCATGAGGCCCTTGTCGCGCTTGTCGTCTCGCTGCCACGTCATGCTTCGCTGTTGTCTCACTGCGCCTCAGCACAATAGCAGCCAGTGTGCCGGATCCGGTGCCGCATCATGCGAGCCGACCGGAAGCCCGTTTCCCGTCGCACCGGAGGTTGGATCCGGCGAATCAAGCGGCATGGCTAGGCGTGCGCATTTGGTCGCTAAGTCACTAGGGCCTCGCTGCGCCGTCGCCTCGTCGTTGTCGCCGGCCACTCGAGCTTCCCGCGCCGGACCACGCTTCCGCCCCCCAGTGGTTCCCCGAGTCACGTACACGGCGGCACCCCCTCTACTCCATTCGCTTCTTGCCGTCTCCCAGGTGAAGCAAGACCATCCCTCTCCTGTCTGTTGTTCCTATTGCGGTTTCCTCTGTGTTCCTCTTTTGATTTGTGCTGCAGGTTGATGGATTCATTCCATTTGTACAAGGAAAGCCAGGTGCTTACTCTTAATCTCCATTTCCATCTATCCATCTATTACTCACTACTGTACATATCAATATATCTATTTGTTTCCCTGCATTGGGAACACCTGTGTAACTTTGATTTACAGAGCTGCTCTTCATTTTCATGGCAGTACGCGTTATTTCCCCACTAATCCCCATCCCCATCTCCTTTGCCGCTTGAGTTACTTATTTAATTAATGCACTTGGCAAAACTCATCTTTGCATCTAGGGATGAAATAATTCTATCTTTAATTAATCATGGATATGCAAGTTCCTTTTAGTTATCATTCTATCCCATGCGTTTTCCACCTTCACAGTGTTAGCTTGGTTGCACTGCGGTTGCCATAGCAATGAGCCACAAAGTTTTGCCTCACATTTTTCCCTTCAATGTGTAGGTTTTGATGGGCATGGTTATAAAATAGTTGCATTTGTTCTGATGTAGATGGTTGTCGGCTTTTTGAAAGAAAAAAATGTATGCTTAGTTTCTAGGCTATCTTCCCATAATTATGGAGTTACAATTAATTTCTTTTAGTGACATACTTCTTATATTAATACCTGAAGTGCAATATAGACATGTATCTACGTGTACTCTAAATTATACCACCTCTAGAATACAAGCTTTTGAGTGCTATATACATTTACAATGTTATCCTGTAATTTTCATGTAGAGTTCATTCCAATTTAGTTAGGACTGTAAAAGATATCAGCAGAGTTGAACCTTGCATATGATATCTAACTTACATCCTGGATTGTAAAATAGATATGGAGGAGTACTTGGCGCAGGAAGACCGTGCCACACAAATGAAATACTCCTCCTTCTTGCCTCAAAATCAAGGAAATCACTATAAATTCTAGAAGCTGGCACAACATATCGCGCTATTTGGATGATTTCAGGAACTACTATTGGCTATCAAAAGTTTGTGCAGGTTGAGAACTTCTAAATGGTCACTGAGTTTCTATATCTGCAACTTGATTACAAAAATATAGGTAAAAGACGATATTCAATAGGCTATTAAAGTTCTTGTCTGCAAATTCTAGAAGCTGTCCAGACTACATATTAAGGAAGATGCATAAGTAACAATTGCAATTATAGGTTCCTCAGTTGTTTGCTTACTGAATATGACTTTACCATGCGCGTCGTCCTCTTTATGAACTTTTATTTAACTTTGTCAATTGATATATGCCCTCGCTAAAGAATATGTTCTTGCCATGTGTACATGTGACAATGAGATGTCCCGTGTAATATATTATGTCCATATTAGATTATTATTTTATTAGTTGTTTCATGCAGTATGAATTGTCAGCTCTTTCAATACAGAATATTATCTATACAACTTCTCTCATTTTCTTATGTTCATTCATTTCCTTAAAATGCAGACCCATAGTCAACTCTCAATGACAGGTACCGTGCATTATCTTCAATTCAATTCTGTTTTAACCATAGTCCTATATATGGATCACAAATTTGTAAATTTTATATATGATGGTAGCGAATAGTATTAAAAGTTTCAATATTATTTTAATGAAATTCCACTGCTTTTATTGTCATTGTTATATTACAGATTGCTGTGAGAAAGTAGTAATTGACAAGGGCGATGTTGCCAAAGGGCTTCACGAACTTGTCACCCACTATAGCATAGCCAAGCTTGTAGTGGGAGCAGCAGTAGATGAATACTACTCAAAGTATGTGTCACAATCTTGTATGCCACACTCTGTTTGTTTGTGCTGCTAGGCTCAAGATTTGCCATGATCCACCATTGCGGCAGCCTCATCCAGGCGTCGTTCAGGCAAAGCCCCATGTGAGACGTAGTACCAGGTTTTCCCTTTCTTCCTTCTCCTAATCCATCTCCATAAATTGGATTAGAGTATTCTAGGTCCGCCTCATAGTCTGCCACCACATATTTGATTGTCATATGTTAATAAATTGGATTAGCGTATTTTAGAGCCTCTTCATAATATGCCACCACAAATTTGATTATCATATGTTAGTGTCTGTCTGGCTCTGGGATTGAATTGTCATGTCCTATTTGGAGGCTACGACCATTGTACTAGACCCAGTGCATCCTTGCAGAGGTCCTCTGCATTGCTAGACATATAATGAGGTGACCATCCAATGTGAGGCCATGCTTACAATCTATGGAATTCGGTATGCCAAAAATTTTGGTTTACCGCCTCATTTTACCTATGTGGTAGTAGCACTAAAGTAACGGCGCTGTTTTTTTTACCAAATGAAATAGTCTACATGATTACGTTTCACACATGATTTGCATCCAAAGATGATAGGTGTCTATGCATGTTACTCTTGATTTCCTTCGCCTTACACACCTATACCACAAATAAGACTGAATTGAGCCATGCGATTTTAGCTCTCTGTGTTTAGTCGATCCTAAATGTTGTTCGAACTATGCACCTTACCTTCAGGTGCCTTAAATTGTCATGGTGTTTCTCATATTGCTAAACTAATTTTATGATACCTCATAACTGCCATCATATTTTAGCAATTTGCGTCTACGATTCCAACATTTAACTATTAACGAGTGTTTCTTCTATTGTACATCTTTGATGACTAGTACCGTGACATGGGGATATATTTTAATCCCTTTGACCCAACAAGAGTTTTGTTTGTAAACTAAAGCTAGATGGTTTTAGTTGCCCGTTTCCTTTTTTTTGCATTTCCTACCCTTTGCGATAATGGAAAATTGTAGTAATATATTTGCTTATGCACATAATACGTTCCTGGCATGTACCCCTACTATTAATTGGTTCTAATTTGGAAAGCACTTTACATAACTTTCTCCTTTGCCAGGGATCAGATATTTCATCTCTTGTGCAATGCCTTGCCCTTTATCTGACTTCCTTCCCTATCCTTTGCAGGCATTAGATGCCATTTCCCTTTTTGTTTACAAGAATCCAAGCTCATTTTGATCCTACCCTTATATTATGCAGCATATTATGATATATTTCTGTTTCCATACAAACTGAGATCAAGACTGATTATGCTCACGTACGCCATCTTTATCATTATATTATCTGCCGCTGCCTGCAATTCTGAAATTATTTTCCTCGGATTCAATCTGATATATTACAGGAATTTGTAAACCTCATTTGCCTTCCTGATTATTTAGTGGACATGTTTAGATTTTTTTGCCAGCCCTTATAACATGGGAGTCACTATGCTAATACAATTGGTAAACTATGCTATTATGATCTATCCTTTTCCTTTAGCTCAGTCCAGGAAGGTATTTGGTTTCCTTTTGATTTTTTTTCTCATTACGATTGTGATTCGCCCATTTATACATGGAATTATTTAGTTCAAGGGACATGGTTGCTTCAATCCTCTAAAGAATGTCCTTATTTAGTGTTCTATCTGATTCCCTGAGAGGTGGAATTCTTAATTACCTGATCTAGACAGAGATCCATCTTGCGGCATCAATCTACATGCCTGCAGGACTAGATGATCCAAATGAACCACGACATTTCGTATATCTTTTGCTAACTTGCTTTAGAGTTAGGTATTGGAAACTAAACAACAACCAGAAAATATTTCTCTTTCATTGCTTTCTGTATCAGGCAAATTTGTCCTTAGTTCCCTATTGAAGACTATTTTTAAATGACACCTTTTTGTTTATTGTGTGTATATTCAGTCTGTTTCCTTCAATTAAGATAAAGAGCATTGCCAAGATTTTATATAAGAGACTTTGCTTCTTCAGCCTGGGCACCGTGTCATATTGCTTGCCCTTCTTAGCATGTTTGCCTCAACTAATGGTGCATACCAATCTTTCTCGAAAGTCAACTTGGTTAGTTCTTTGATGCCCTGAGGTCGATTCCTATAGAACTGGTGATTCCTTTATAGTTAGTAGTGTAAATTTGCTCTATTTTAGTGCTTCCATCACATTTGGATGTGATTATTTATAAGCTTCCATAAGGCCTATGGTACTAAAAAACAATATGGTGTTAATAACAGGTGCAAGTTTTCCTATGCCTTCTGAATGGTTCCCTATGCTATTGCATTGCTCCATAAGATGATGTAGCTTCGCTGAAATTAATAGGTTCACAGATTCAAAAAAAAAAACCAGGGACAAGGGTGCAACGGTACATTCATAAGTATGTCTAAGGTATTTTGCTATTTTCTTGCTTGTAAGCTGTTCTTGATTAGTGCTATGTGCTATGTGCTATGGATAGTACCATCATAGGCTGTGAGCTCGAATTTGTTCAGGTCAATTTGTGCTATGGGCAGTACAATCATAGGTTGTGAGTTCGAGTTTGTGACAATACGAGAACTTGCCTAAATCTAGTTATGGAAGCCTGATACCTCACTCTCTCCTGAATCGTCATGAGTAAGTATTGCTCATTAGAGTTCATAGCTCAATTTAGTGTTTAGTGCTTGAATTTACCATTTCTCACATAATGTCGGATACTTTTGTCACTGATATGCGAGGATCTGCATAATTTCGTGTCAGAATACATGAATTGGGAGGAACTGCATAAATTCCCACCATCTATTAACCTGCATTGGAGAAGGAGGCCTCATTGGACTAGGAGAAGTACATGAAGGTGAACATCAACATTCTCGGAGGTACAGATCTCAGTTTTCACTTGTGATAATGTAAAGTTACATGATTATTGTGATAATCTGATGGTCTTTCACCACTCCTGATTTTAGACAATACATTGGAATTTTGTTAGATGATCTTGCTCCATTTCTATGATTTTAGAAAAGTAAAACATGGCATGCTGTCTGTGAAGTTTGTTGCATCCTAGAGTTAAAGCATTAGGCTAGAAAGACGGTCTAAAATAATCATTGATGTGATTTTTGTATGACTAAATCTAGGAAATCTTATCACAAAACAGAATAATGGATTTAGTGGACCAATTTTCATTGCTTGGTAGATTCAATTCTAATTTAGCAGTGTGCTATTGTATATTGAGTTAGCAAGCCCTAGATATGCATATTCAGATCTATAAACTATTTTGCTCTTGCTGAAGTTGAGCGCCTTGACAATTCGTCGTTCAGATATTTTCTTGGGGAACTATATGGTGACAATGCACTAAGAACCATGATCCCCTTTGGTCTGCCTAGCCCCGCCTGTGATGCTAATGTGCCGTCAAGTGGGCCCCCTTGTGTGACGCATTGTGGACTACTCCCTGGCACAACCGGTAACCGCGCTGCAGCCACCTCTCCCTTCCTCCTGTTGCTCCCCTCTCGTAGCAGATGTACCGGTACCAATCAAGAAGTAATTCAACATTAGATTCCTATACTTCAAATTCGAGATTTTGTTTTTGTATATCACGGAAAGGTCTATAAAGTAGAGTTTGTAAGCCTGTGACGTCGCGCTCTCCGTGACTGTAATTTCATAAACTTTGCTTTTTGGATTAACGGTAACTTTAACGTTGATATTTAATTTTTACAGTATTGTTATCTTATCGTACGATCCGTGTGTTTTTAAGTACAAATTGTTAGCTATCCCGTAGCAACGCACATGCACGCTACCTGGTAATAAATAAAGGAAAGGACAACAACATGGTATGGTGTTCACAATACAATTTTGGAGTATTTTTCTCTTTCCCGGCCCGTCACCTAACGACTAGCGATCATCAACTGTACGTACCTCAAGCACGTCACCGACGTTCATGATGAAGGCGGCGTCCACGGCGTCCACGGCGAACCACCTGCCGTCCTTCTTGACCTGCAGGCCCTGCACATCGTTGTTCATCTGCAGCAGCAGCGTCAGGCCAGACGCGTCGGTGTGCGGCGACAGGCCCAGCACCCGTTCAGCTGCCTGCCGGTACGGCGGGTAGTAGTTCACCCTCATGCCCTGCTCCAGTCCTTCTTCGAACAAGCCGCGCAGCGGCGCCGGCTCGGCGCCCGTGGCCTTGGCCATCAGTTCCAGCAAACGGAATGCTAGCCTTGCTGTCTCGGAGGAATAGGCCTCTACGGAATTCCTAATGAATTTAATGGAAACTTGAGATTATTTTCTACAATTCGTGTCTATATACTGTAAGATATGCGTTAAATATGTGTACTGTTTGGTTACACTACGATTTGAGTTGTATTATTAGGGCTAGAATAGAATTGAAGTTGAACCCTATATTCTAGCTAAGGGGCCATAAATGTGAGACAACCCTGTTGTAACCATGATGATGACTTGGCGGTGGCGGCAAGGCTGTGAGAACACGCTCGGATGCTGGGGTAGCTGCTGGTTTATGGGGATGAGTGCCAGTAGTCATGCCCTGAGTAAGACATATCCTGAACATCGTTAAAAAATATCGTGTCTCTGGTTTGTGTATTTTCTTCTACGATGGTTATGCTTCCACGTTCTTTGGTTTGTGGATCCGTTCACTCTAACATGTGCAAAGAAGGAAAAAAAAAGGAGTGACGTTACCGTTACCTGAAGGACACTGAGGGCGAGTAGGCCAGACGCGCAGGTCCCTCGACTCACTCGGCTGAAGCTGAAGGTGCAGCATGTCTGCCCAGTCCAACTTCTGATCCTCGGACACAACGAAGGCCTGGCCGTAGCCTTGGACGCTGTCAGCGCGCTGTGCCCATTGCTTCTTGGCTTCCAGCGGCAGGTCGAAGAACTCAGCTACGTCACGCATCAGGTTCCCAATCACTTCATCTGGCACTCCATGGTTGATGAGCTGCGTGCGATTGGTATGGGCGTGCACTGCCGCCGGTTCATCAGTTGCCCTTCGTATACACGCACGGCCATTTTGCAGAATTGAGACAGCGCATGAACCAACGAACGAATTGATGATATGTACTACCTGGAAGAAGCCCCAGTGGTGACATGCGGATTTCAGCTTGGCGCACTCCTCCTCCAACGACCGCGTGTCAAGCAACTTGCGGAGATCCACTACCGGAATCTCCGAATGGCTTCCGCCACCGCCGGCGGCGACGATCTCCTCCGAACCGACCTCCGCCTCCGCGACGAGGTACCTCTCGGGCACCTGCCCATCGATCCCATTGCAAGCCTCCGCGAGCGCCTGCACGTTCGCCACCGGGAGAGCAGACGCGACAGCTCTTGCATTATTCGCCGCCATTGGTCCTGGCACTCCTCCCTTGTTTCTGGCTTTCTGGTTGCTGCCGCTGGTTCTCTCGCCCGCGCCCCCCTTTTTATGACGTGCGCTGCTGATCCTGACGCGCTGAAGTAGTCTGCCATGCCTGCCCTCTTCCTCTTCTGTTGTGAGGACGAGGCTGACATTTGCATGCCATTGACAGAAAAGCAACGGAGGGCGGTGCACGAGTAGTGTTGGCTTCTTCTACCATGCATGATGCATGAGTGTCATTGACTAGAGCACCCATACCCCGGGATTGCACCAAATTAAAATTTCTCCACATCCATTCAGGGCACGGCCCGTACTCCCGTCTCCAGTCGCCACACGCATGGCACGCAGCCTGACAACACTCTAGCGACTTTTGCTTGGATGGATGGAGTTGGCTGCCGGCCGGAGTTTCTTGTGTGCAATTTTGCTCGTCTGCCAAGGCAGGGTCCGATCATATTGTCTGACGGATGACCGAAGCTGACGCGCGCGCACCGTACCAAGATAGTCATGGGCGGGAACGTGAAGAAACCGGTGCTTTCTCGTTTTTCATGTGCGTGGTACCTACCTGCTGCCAAGACTGAGAGCGTGTTTGGTTAATTCCTAGCCCCGGTCTACGGTGCACCGCGGCAGCACCATACTTGTAGGTGAAAAGATAATATTATGAAAGATGTGGTTAATTCGAGTGAGGGTTGATATATGTAGGTTTAGGATTAGACCTAGGCCTGCATATGTCATGTGGTAAGAAAACCCCAGCTGGGCCTAATCAATTCGAATCGTCTTGCTCCTCGGTTATGGAGACTCGATCAACTACCCTGCATCATAGTTTAATCTATGAAACATGGTTACTCTGGATAGGAGATGGTATAAGATGAGATGAGATGATTAATGAAGTGATTGAGCTAGATCAGGTGTAAACTGGAGACTTCTAATTACTTAACTCGAAGCTACAATATTGAAAGTATGGATCCACTGGTAGTAAGCTTTTCTATAAAAGTTACTTCTTGCTTCTATCTTTCCTTTAAACGTGCATACCCTTGGAGTCTTTCCTTTTAGTCGGGTAAGACTTGTTGAGTATCCTCAAATACTCAGGGTTTGTTAACCCTTGTTGTAGGGTCTGACTTGTGCTGCTAAGTGAGGTCATGTCGGTGGGCTTGACATGATATGGCTGTCTCCTAAGTTGCATTCCGTAGTTCTACTCACCTTTTAGAACTTAAGTTAAGTTTTTACTTGAACATGTTTTGTATAATCTTGTAAATCTTCCGCACTCTGATGTAAGTTATTTTTGTATCAACTGTTGTAATGTTGTGGTAAATCCATGTTGATCTTGTATGAGTTGTAAAATGTGGATGATTCGGGGTTCTTCGAGGACACCCGACATACTACCTAAGTTATCTGGCTCTCATGTGCAGTAGTCAGAGGTCTTTAGGACAATGACATATGCATGTGGGCCATATAATTTGGGTGGTTCTGCCATAGCTGGTATCAGAGCTTATACATGGATCGACTACAACATTACTTTTGAAAACTTTAAAATAATTTTGACAATAAAAAGTTTTTGGAAGGCAACAAATTAAAATGTTCTTTAATCTCTCTTATGCTTGCTGTCGAAGTCTCGTGAAGACTTTCTAGTGACTTAAGTAGAAGACGATGAAAAGTTTCAACACTTCCTCAGCAAGCAATGTGAAGAGTCAAACTTCTCTAACAATACTCTGTCTAGTGCCATTCAACATCTCGGCTGGTTCAGTGAGGATATAGTTTAAAGTATTGCCCTATATAAATAACTTGTATCCAGCTAACGTTGTGAAGACGTATAGATGAGCATGCATCATATCATCCATATAAGGTTAAATGATGATCAAAATTCCTCCTTTCAATCTGGGACAACTATTCTTCTTTATAGCTGTTTCCTTTCAATGAATCTCGTCATGTACCAAGTTTTGCCAATTAACAACCTTTTATATTCTCGCTCCATAAGTTTCTAATCCTTGGGGAAACTCTGGATGTACTTAATATACCCCACCAACTCAATACAGAAACCTGGGACTGATCCTTGACTTCTTAACCTATGCATGTATCGTGTCTTGGTTTGTTCTATCCTAACACATGCTATTCTCTGGAATTTGATAACCGACATGTGTTGGTTGAAAGCTATTGAAATTTTACTCTATGGTGGTACCGTGATCCGTGACCTCGGTGCGACGTTGAAACCTGCGGTCTCCTGTGGCTCGCGACCATAAGGAAGTACTGCTAAGCGCTCGCTAATGTCGAGGTCTGTGTTCCGGATCCATTATAGCCCACAATTAATGTGCTTTCCTCTCCTAAGAACCTCTTTTGGAAATTCATGTCCATGCTTCTCCTGGATTTCCTAATCGATTGTCACTTGCAACAATCTTTCAATCTCGGTTGTAATCTTTGAACCAACCTTTGTTGCTTTATGAACTTCTTACAAGTTAATGTGCTTGACACATTTCCTTTTCCATTACTTAACCCAAGGTCTTTGACACTCCATAATCTTAGGATGATATTTCTTTAAGAGGGGGGGTGATTATAACATCCCAGATGTTAAAAAAGCAGTTAAAACTTGATCATGAGCATCATCCAGCATAATCACCAAGTATCATGTCATGTATGCACTCCATGTTTCATTTATAGTATTGCTATGTTGCATATATATATGATGTTTCATATGTTGCATGAAATGTTAACAACATTAATGATTAAGGCTCTTTATGAATTTATAGAATAATAATTGCTTAAACAATTAAAATTTTGTCAAAAAAACTTTGTAGTACAAAGTGTGCTCTTTAATGTAGAATAAAAAATTGATGATGTTTTTGAATTAAACATATTAAATTTGAGTTTCAAGAATTGAATTTGAATGTTGTTTCCCTCACTTGGCATTTTTGGCTAAGTCCTGAAAACAACAATTAAGTCCAATTTTGGGGATTTATTAAATCAATTTCCATGAATAAAATCTGTCCAACTTTTGTTGCTTTGATTGGTAGAATGCTTGAACTTGGTTACTGTGTAATTAGATGCAATGGTTGAATCATGTTTTGCCTCTAATTAATTCCCAAGTTTTCTAACCAAAATCAATTTTCAAAACCTTAACTGAAACTCTGCTTTCAGTTTCAAAGTGTTAATCTTTCGCTTTGAAAATCTTCAAAACCAGAGACCTGTTGATGTCGGCTCTTTTAGCAAAGCTGTAGATCATGGATGGACGAACAAATCTTTTAATGGAGATCAACAAGTTTCTATTTGGAATCGGGAAAACAAGAGTGAGGAAGTTGAGGTTTCAGACGTTGAACAGTGGCCTCGCCGGCAGCAGCTTCGCTGCCACGCAGCTGTTTGCCGCCGACCGCCTATACCGCTCTCCGTGCGCACGACGCGCACCTGCTTCGCGGTGGCACGTTCAAGCAGGAGCTGGAGCACCTGAAAGCCGCGCCCCGCAGTCAGTGGCGAAGCTAGAGCGAATCAAAGGGTGGTGCGCTTGTTAGATAGATACTTGAATTTGTGTTGCAAACATGGTAAAATTTTGAATATAGTATTGGATTTTCGTTTTTCTATGGGTGCAGCTGCACCCACAACCCATGACGTAGCTTCGCCGCTGCCTGCTGTTATAAGCACAGCCCGGCCGCCGTCTCCATCTTTTTCTCTTTCTCGCCGACGCCGAGCTCCTCCCGTTCGTCGGCAAATTCGTCGTGCCTGCTTCGCCTTAGTCCTTTTTCTCTCGCACGCAGCATCGCCTCGCCCTTGAGCGTCGCCTACACCCGCTCGCTTTGCCTCTGGCCGCTAGAGTCAGCCACGCATCGTCGTTCTTCCTCGTGACCGTCCAGAGCGCCACCGCGTACCCCTCCGCCGTGGCTAGGCCACACTGGAGCAGATTTCGCGCTTTAGTTTGTTGTTTTAGTCTCCTTGCAAGCCGGTGATGCTCATCGACCCATCGTTTTCCTTGTTCCATCGCAGGACATGCCAGAACGCGACCCTCGCCGCCAGTTCGCGCCGCCGTTGCCGCTGGCAGCCGTGTCCATGCCATCCCTGTCTCAACCGAGTAGCCGACCGAAGTTGCGGTGAGCCGCTGAAGCTAATCCCGTGCTCCAATTGGACTCTACCATGCCGGAGTAGCCAGTCCGCCGCCGCGCTGCTGTGTTCTGTGCCGCCATCCGCCATGGCCTAGTCCGAGGACACGCGGAGCCCTAATTTGTTCAGTTGATAGCTTAGACAGGTCCGCGTTGGTGTGGGGAGCGTTCTAGTGACCTCCCCGTCACCGCTAACCTCGCCGTCGATGTGTTCCGCCGCACCAGAGCGCCGCCGTCCGCCATAGCCTCAGCCGTGCTTGCTCCAGAACCCTAGGTGCCTAGCTAACCACCAGAGTGTGCGTGCGTGATGGAGAGGGACTCGCCGGGGTAAGTCCCGTCGCTGGAGTCCTCGTCGACGACGAGCACCCACCGGTCAAACTGTCGGGAGTCGCAGTCAACGCGGGCGTCTCGCCTGTCAGTGACGGTGGGTAAGGGGTGACTGGGTGAGAAAAGGTTTTGCGCAGAAAACGATTTATTCTTTTTCAGTAAATGTTTAAAAGTGTTGATTCTTGTTAATTTCATAACTAAATAATCTGAGCTTCTAAAATTATGAAAACTTTGGTGTAGCCTTCTTATCATGTGCTCTACTTAGAAAAAAATATGAGTTAAGCATTTTCAGTAGTTTTGATATGCTTAAAAATTATCTCTTTTGATTAATAAATGTACCTTCTATGTTTTTTTATAGACTAAAATATTAATCCTTTAATCATGAATTTTTTTGTGTATGCTTTACATGATAATGCCTGCCTTCACAAAAAAGTTTGATACTATTTTGATGAAAATAAATTGTCCACTTAATTCAAATGCTTTTTATGGGTTAATAAAAAAAATCAAAATGATTTCTATTAATCCTTAAATGAATTGAGTGTATTTTATATTTTGTTTCTAGACCTTGGAACACTAATCCCTTTGCTATTCCTTGGCAATTTAATGTTCTTCATGTTACGCTTATAATTAACTTGTTAGTTAATGCATGTAATTAGGTCATGTAATGATCCTTGTTTATCCTCATGGGTGAACTTGTGTAATGTTAGTTACTGATTCCGGTAGCGACGTTACCCCTACTCATGTTACCACGTACACACACGCACGCATGCTAACCACTACAGTCTAACCACGTAGACACGCTAATAATCACATACACACATGCAATTCCTATCACATGCAAAATCAATGAAGTGTATAAATTTACATACAAAATAATGGTAATCAAAATATATCAAGTACAAAGTTATAAAATAAAAAAATACTATATTAGTCAGATCAGCATGCATCAATCAAATCTAGAAAAAAGATTTTTATATCTAAAACTTTCTTTATTTATCCTATTTTATAAAATAAAAAGTTAAATAAATATACATTTCATCTAGGTAACAGTTGATGGTGACCGTCGGATCAAAATAAATAAACGGCTCACAGTCATTTAGAAGTACCATGACAAAGCCCTACTGTATTAGGCTGCAAAATTTTGAAGACGACCGTGCATGCTGGGCATGGCAAGCTAGGCCACCTGAAGGGTGCCGGGAGGGTAGGCTAGAAGCGCAGGTCCCTGGACTCGCAGGGTGTTTGATCCGGCTACTAAAATTTAGGAGGTGTGTCGGGAGGATGTTATATGGGGTGTTCGGATACTAATAAAAATAAATTACATAATTCGTCAGTACTCCACGAGACGAATTTTTTAAGCCTAATTAATTCGCCATTAGCACATATTTACTATAGCAAACATTGTCAAATCATGGACTAATTAGGCTAAAAAGATTCGTCTTGTAAATTAGTCGCAAACTATATAATTAATTTTGTAATTAGTCTATATTTAATACTCCATGTCCAACCTCCGATGGGACAAAATTTAAGATGGGTAACCTTCTGAACCTCGGAAACAGCGAACGCCTGCCCGTAACCTTCGACGCTGTCGTGTTGTTTTGACCATTCCTTCTTGGCTTCTAGTGGCAGCTTCAAGAACTCAGCTACGTCACGCATCAGGTTTCCGATCACTTCGTCTGGTAGTCCATGGTTGATGAGCTGCAAAACTTCGTGATCATTCAGTTATATATGCATGCTGGGCTGCTGGCAGGCGGCAGCATGCAGAGGGGCATGCAAGCACATGGACAAACGAGTGGATCCATCATGCATGGATACCTGGAAGAAACCCCAGTCGTGGCAGGCAGATCCAAGCTTGGCACACTCCTCCGGCGATGACCGCGGGTCGAGCAACCTACGGAGATCGATGATTGGGATCGCCGAAGCCCTATCGGCGACGACCTTCTCGGTCTCAGAGCCAGCGTCGACGATGAGGTACCTCCCAGGTACCTGCCCGTCAGTCCCGTTGCAAGTTTCTGCGAGGGCCTGCACGTTAGGGACCAGGAGAGACCCGGTGCTCCTTGCTTCCGCCATTGCTCTGCTACTACCTCTGGCTCAGTTCCTCAATCCTCACCAACCGATCGAACTACTTCGTTTGTGCTCCTACTGCTGCTGGTGCCCTCGACCTTTAAGGAGGGAGCGGAGATGCTTCGTTCCTGGCCTGTGCTGTTGATGCTGACATATCAATGGCGTGTCTGAGAAAGTAAAGTTTGCCCTCAAGGGCATGTGCCCTCACATTGTGAACCATTGGATTCGCATCCGAAAAACTGTTCCTCTTCTGATGTTTCTCTCTCTTTTTTTTCGACGCTCACATATGGGCGAGAACGTCAAGAAACAGCTAGTGTGGCGGAGTCAGAGGGAGCGAGACAGGGAACTGAAGGTGGGCGATCGAGTAGCGTCGGCTCTTCTTCTTCTTATTAGGCATGCTATGCTACCAGCTTACCACCTATATATGTAGTATATATAGACAAAATCAAATATCTATGACGACACCGATGACACTAAGCATTTTCTCGACTCCTCATTTACCTACACCACTCGCCGTTTGACAACGCACGCAGCGGCAGAGCTAGGATTCAAAGTTTCGGACGTAGAGAGGTACAGGAGATGGAAAAGGCTCAAGCGGTTGGTTTGTCTTGTCTACCTTTTCTTCCTCTGATAATTAGTACAAATATCCCCTGTCCCCATCCGTCAAGCAAACTATAAAAATCGATGAAGATTTAACAATTTTTCATAAATTTTGGGTTTTTTTCTCAGTTATCCTCACGCAGCTCTGAGCAATGGAGGAGTACCAAGCAAGTTTCTCTTGTACCCTTTGTCAGTTTTCGTGAGGTTGTTGGATGCAAACTCGATCAAACAAATTCATACTTTTCATCTAATTAGTTATTGTATTTTTTTTTTGCCACGTGTTAAATTTAAGCTCTAGTGCTTGTTGAGATAAGATGGTGTGTCATGGACAATGAGTTGTCAAGGTGAGATGACTGAGATTTCGTTGAGTTGGTGGGTTTAGCATGACTTGGACTGACCAAGAGATGTCAAGTTGGCGTGTGTTGTGCAACATGTCACTTGCCTGACTTATAAATGTGCATGTGTTGGATGCATCAAGGTGGACGACGCCAATGGATAAGGTGAAGCAAGAAGTTCGGGTCGATGGGCCACGGGTGGTGAAGGCCGAACACATAAGCTTGGACCAATAGACCGGAGGACGCATCAATAACGATGGTTAGCAGTTGGCGCCGTAGCGACTAGCAAGAGCACATGCGAGATGGTGATGATGATGACATTGACCGAAGTCAAAACCAGGGTTGGACCAAGTCAATGCAAGGTGTCATGAGCACTTGGTGGATTGCCACACCAAGAATATGAAGGACACGCGTCGATATTGGAGGTTGCTTTTCAAGTTTGGGCCTCAAAACCTGGGAGATCTTAGGACTTCACGAAGGGGCCATGGCCATTCAATACATGGAAGACCAACTTGGAACATTTTGCCCCTGTTGGCTAAGTTGTTTATGTCTAAACCTAATATTATTCTTGTAATGTGTAATAACCCTCTATAAATAAGACAGGAAGCTGCCCAAGACAGCTATCCTTCCACCATTTGTTTATTTTCTAGGGTTAATCAAGAGCTCTAAATTAAAGATTAGAGGAGTTAGGCTAGAGAGTGATTCCCTCTTAGGCTAGTTTGTCACCAAAGTGGAAGAATGTTGGGAGGAAGACTAATCTGATGTGTAGATTAAGTCATGGTTGAATTGAAGTAATGAAACTCTTGTTTAAATCATCTCTTATGTGCCATTTCTTTTGAATCCATTGGTTTTTCTTTTTTTAAAAAAATTATGTCACATTCTCTTGGTGATTTTTGGAGCGGTGATAGATCTGAGTTCTTGGAAGGTTTTGAAATGTTTCTTGGAGCCTTTGGAGATGAGTACATGATTCGATTAATAACCCCAAATCCCTATTTTTCTTCTTCAAAATTCTTCCTTTGGTGAAATTCATAATTCCTTTGAGCTAGGTGGTTTTGGTTGTTTCTTATGCTCAATCTTGGTGCTATGAGGTCATGTGAACATATCTAGGCTTGCCTTTTGAAAGGATCAAGATGCCTAAGAGGAGGGTGAATTGGACTAACTCTAAATTTCTTTCAATAATTAAGCCATACACTTAGCCCATTTCACCCCCTTGTGACTAGAAGTGTTTCTATTGTTCTACTACATAAAAGTTTTGCACCCTAGGTTCCAATCCTACTCTAGCATGGCAATTCTAAGAATGTAAAGATATGAATTGAATTACTAAAATATAAATGCTCAAAGTACAGAGAAGGAAAGAAACACGGTGATGTTTTTCCGAGGTATCAGAGAGTCGTCACTCCCCACTAGTCCTCGTTGGAGCACTCGCGCAAGGGTGTAGCTCCCCCTTGATCCGCACAAGGATCAAGTGCTCTCTACAGGATAATTCTTTGATACTCCATCGCGGTGAACACCCACAACCGCTCACACCATAACTTGGGTCATCCACAAGCTCCGTCGGATGATCACCAAGTCTCCAATCATCACCGAGCTGTCTAGGTGATGGCGATCACCAAGAGTAACAAGCACAAACTCTCACTTGACCAAGACAAGCCTAATGAGAAAGGTGGGTGCAGACTTGCTACTCCCTACGCACTAATGAGGTCCTTAATCTTAGATTATCAAATATCAATCACCCCACTAGGCTCTTGCTCTCCCTTGCACTTCAAAGATGTTTCTCAGCTGAACAGATAGGCAAGAGACCTAAGTTGGATGAGTAGGAAAAGTATATATACTCCCCCACTTTAAAACATAATCGTTATTTTCCAACATAGTAGTTTTTGGGGTGACCGGACGCATCGGTCGAAGTGACCGAACGTGTCCAGTCAGTAGCCAACGGCTACGTGGTGTCAGCCTGACAGAGAAGGCTGTTGGAGTGACCTAACGCTGGCCAGCGTCCGGTCAACATCCACCAGACGTGTCCGGTCAGGAATTTTGTTCTCTGGACCCTCTCTGATGTTGACCTGACGCTGCAAACTCAGCGTCCGGTCATTTACTGTTCAGCGTCCGGTCCTCTCTGACAGCGAGACCCTACTGCTACAGATACGACTAGAGGCGCGTCCGATTCCATTCACTGTGCAGCGTTCGGTCGCTCGTTGGCTTCTGCTGTGCGCGCTGATCACTGACCGGACGCAACACATGTGAGTCCGGTTATCACTAAATCAGCGTCCGGTCAACATTTAACCCTTCATTCATTTCTAATTTAAAATCCTTTGTGAATGAGGTTGACTCCAATTGATCTTTGGGCTATTCCTGAGCTACATAGTGCTAAGTTTGACAAGTGTGCATCAAACCTAACCCATTAGACTCACCTAGGTCAAGTTACTAGTTCATACCCCCCCTAATAGTACGGCCAAATGAAAAACAAAGTTCTCAACTACTCCAAGTGTCTCTCCAACGATAAACGACACTTAGAACTAGTCTGTCCTTAACCTTGTCGTCCATCCTTTGAAAATCGAAACGATTTTCATCGATAAGGGCATGAAAACCATAATTGCCCAAACAATCATCATTACCATGACTTAACTCAAGTTGCCTCTGCAAAACACACGTTAGTCACAGTAATCTCGTGTCATCATTAATCACTGAAACCCAACTAGGGGCCTAGATGCTTTCACCTTTAAACAGATTTCCGTGAGCCCCTCCAACTCACTCTTTTGTGCTTTCTTGAGAAAACACCAGAAGAATTCTTCATTACGTGGTGAATCCTAGACCGTTCTGAAAGATCCACGAGATTACCTTCACCATGAGTTAGTTAAGGTCACGATCAGGTTGTGTAATAAATTGATTTACAGAGGCAGGCTTCTTAAATGGGCCATCCGTGTAAACAGAGAACACATTTAAGAACCTCGCGCCTTCACAAATCAATTTACAAAGACG
Source organism: Miscanthus lutarioriparius (assembly GCA_904845875.1). Lineage (NCBI taxonomy): Eukaryota > Viridiplantae > Streptophyta > Magnoliopsida > Poales > Poaceae > Miscanthus > Miscanthus lutarioriparius. The sequence continues at coordinate 35,077,714 of CAJGYO010000001.1, forward strand.
GTCCACTTAAGAAGCCCGCCTCTATAAATCAATTTACAAAGATGGGGCTTTATTGGACTATCTCCTAAAATATGTTGGTTGTCTCTGAAATTGTGTAGATAGTTTGGGAGACACCAAATTTTTTAGACCACCTCAAAATGCCCTACCCCCTAAAATCGGTTTTGTAGTAGTGAACACAATCTTTTTCTGGCATCAGCATGTGGGAGTAAGAGTCGATTAAGTATGTTCTCATAGTTGCCAACACAATTTTATAAAACTAATGTTTACTAGTTCCCTTTTTCATGGTGAAAGGACCATGATGTCGCTAAGGGGGGGGGGGTGAATAGGTGTTTTTGTAGATGTGTTTGGAGATGTCCAGTAGCAACTCCACGAAGCACCTGCACTCACAAACACAGACAACCAAGTATATCAAGTGGAAAGAAAATACTGCAATTCAAAACACAAGAGACACTAGAGATTTGTTTCACCGAAGTTTGGGTTCCCACTTGAACCCTATGTCTCCGTTGAGGTGGCGGTGAGCAACTCACAAAGCTCGTGCTCCTGTCGGGTTCCTCTCAACCACATTCCTCGCCTCCACTAGTTGGTCTTTTCCCTTTTGGGGGCAAGATTATAGCCCTCACAAACTTTCACATGGCTCACCACAAGCACGAGAGTTCGTCGGGCAACGCCTAGCCATCTAGGAGGCTTCCCCTCCAAGAGTAACAAATGTTTCATGAAGTATGATGAAGCCCAACAAGTGCTCAAAGTTTGGCTTCCTCTCAATTGCTCTCTAATTCCAAATCACTCACCATCAACACTTAATCACATACTAATCACTCACTCTCACAAAGAGAGGGGTTGGGGAGAGTCTCATAAAGGCTCTACCATAGGTTGGTTAGCAGGTGATGATCTATTTGGTTGAACTAATTTGGGATGTGTTGGTGATCCATGTGCCCAAGAGGCAATCATATGCGTTATGGATTGGATCTATATGTCCCAAACAGGACATTGATCCATGAGAGTTTTAATAAGCCTCTAGGGTAGAAGTCTATTCATGGAGTCTATATATATATATATATGAGGAGGCAGTGCTAGAGATAAGAGATGGTTCGACCTTTCCCAACACTGGCCCTATTCGCTTTGTTGAAAAGCCATGGCTGAAAGTACTGTTCGCTGATTTATTGTGGAAGAAAAATACTATTTGTTCGCTGAAATAGTACGGCTCATAAGACAAGCGAACAGGGCCAGACTATCTGCCCCGGCCCTCTCTCTCTCTCCCCTTCCAATGAAACCCGAGCCATGCGCACGGTGGTAGCACATCGGTGCACGGTGTTCCATCTCCACATGTGTGGATACTATTAAGACCATGCTACGATGTGCACGATGTTGGACCTAGCTGCTCCAACTCTTCTGCACCACACGTCTAGTGGCCACGTCATATCTAGGTTGAACACGATAGATTTGTTTGTGCTGGTGCGGGATACCGGTCCCCTGTGGCGGAGCCACAGGATATGCCGGGTATGCCCTGGCATACGCTGTTTGACCGGCAAGTGTACAATATAATATAGGTATTATACATATGTATTTATAAAGAAAAAGAAAAAAATACTCACCTGGTCACGCCATCACGGAAGCAGCAAGTTAGAAGGCCCAGGAAGCGGCCCACGCAGCAAGTACGTACACGCCTACACGATAGTTTACTATTGGCTTTTGGTATTATATAATCTGGAAGAATTGGAACATAGGATTCTCAAACATCTAAGTTGTAAGGCACATATTGTAGCTTGATAAAGATACATTGGCTTTAAAAATCCCAAGGTTGCAATTGATTATAATATTGAGAAGTGTTGAAAGGGTATTTTCTGCAATGATTTTAGTGAAAACAAAGTTAAGAAATAAGATAGGAGATAGTCTTTTGGATAAGTCTAGTCACTTTCATTGAGCGGGATATTTCCTTTGAAGTTGATGAAAATGATATAATCAAGACATTTATGTCTCTTCGAAAGCGTAAAAAAAATAGTCAGCCGGTTCTCTTTTATGCCCATATTTCAATTATCGGTATGACTTTTGAACTATTTATACTATATTTAGTGGATGGTTCGAACTTAATCCATAAATTTAAGCCTTATTGTGTTACTTAGTGCATATGTACCGAATTTCGTTGTCAATTTTATAATTATTACTGAATTGATAAAATAGATTTACCGAATTGTATATGAATTTTTTTGAACGGCATACCCTAAGTTAAAATCATAGATTCGCCACCACCCGTCCCCCCTGCAAGTTGTTCATCACAAAAGGTTCCTCCTGCCGGCTCAACCACATATCTTGTCTTATATGTATAAATGCCATAATTCTTATTGCTTCAAGCGCAGCTCTTTTTGACTGCGTTTTGAATTTCTCTATATAAAGGTGTTTGGTTTAGTGAGCTAGTGGTAACACACAAATGGAGATGAGTTAATACTGTAATCGGAGCTAGGATACTGACCGCGATCTGTGTTAATTTGGAATTGGAAGAATCAGATAAAGTTGATTACAGACACAGTAGGAAGCAAACAGATGTAACGGTAACATAGCGAAATTAGAAGAATCAGATAAAGTTAATGCATACCCGAGGTTGTGTTACATTTTGGAGCGAGAACCAAACAGTACCCAGTTCAAGGCTGAATATTCTGAGCTAGTCATTACAGGAGAATTTATTTATTGTTGGAGTTGAGAGAGGTCGATCACCTCCCTCCAACTCCAATGGTATGTGTAGAGTCGTAGTTACTACTCTAACTTGAAACTCTCTATGAGCTTCCTTCCATCGAGCTTCGCAGTGAAGAATTGCTTCAAGAAATCTTGGTAACTGGTTGTTCCGTACCGCACTCTGTCGCCTTTCTTCACCAACTCCGGCAGAGGACCAAGCATCCGATCCTGGTCGGGGAAGTGGAACAGTGCCGCCGAAATCCGCTCCTTGGTTGGGTGTATCACGGCCCTATGCTCAACACTTTTGAACGCTCCGTTGCTCACGATCTGCAAGCAAGGGTAGGCCTCTAGGCCAGAGCAAAATGAATCTCCCTGCGCTAGCTACCAGGCAGCGGATCGGGACGAGAACGACCAACAAGTGCTCAAGGTTTGGCTTCCTCTCAATTACTCTCTAATTCCAAATCACTCACCCTCAACACTTAATCACATACTAATCACTCACTCTGACAAAGAGAGGGGTTGGAGAGAGTCTCATAAAGGCTCTACCATAGGTTGGTTAGCAGGTGATGATCTATTTGGTTGAACTAATTTGGGACGTGTTGGTGATCGATGTGCCTAAGAGGCAATCATATGTGTTATGGATTGGATCTATACGTGGGCTAAAACAGGACATTGATCCATGAGACTTTTAATAAGCCTCTATTGTAGAAGTCTATTCGTGGAGTCTATATATATATGAGGAGGCACTTCTAGAGGCAAGAGATGGTTCGACCTTTCCCAACACTGGTCCTATTCGCTTTCTTGAAAAACCATGGCTGAAAAAGCTCGTTCACTGATTTGTTGTGAGAGAAAACACTATTCGTTCATTGAAATAAGATGCGGCTCATAAGACAAGCGAACAGGGCCAGACTATCTGCCTCCTGCCCTCTCTCTCTCTCCCTCTCTCTCCCCTTCCAATGAAACCCGAGCCATGCGCACGGTGCTAGCACATCGGTGCACGGTGCTCCATCTCCACACGTGTGGATACTACTAAGACCCTGCTGCGATGTGCACGATGTTGGACCTAGCTGCTCCAACTCTTCTGCACGACACGTCTAGTGGCCGCGTCATATCTAGGTTGAACACGATAGATTTGTTTGTGCTGGTGCGGGATACCTGTCCCCCCTACAAGTTGTTCATCACAAAAGGTTCCTCCCGCCGGTTCAACCACATATCTTGTCTTATATGTATAAATGCCATAATTCTTATTGCTTCAAGCGCAGCTCTTTTTGACTGCGTTTTGAATTTCTCTATATAAAGGTGTTTGGTTTAGTGAGCTAGTGGTAACACACAAATGGAGATGAGTTAATACTGTAATCGGAGCTAGGATACTGACCGCGATCTGTGTTAATTTGGAATTGGAAGAATCAGATAAAGTTGATTACAGACACAGTAGGAAGCAAACAGATGTAACGGTAACATAGCGAAATTAGAAGAATCAGATAAAGTTAATGCATACCCGAGGTTGTGTTACATTTTGGAGCGAGAACCAAACAGTACCCAGTTCAAGGCTGAATATTCTGAGCTAGTCATTACAGGAGAATTTATTTATTGTTGGAGTTGAGAGAGGTCGATCACCTCCCTCCAACTCCAATGGTATGTGTAGAGTCGTAGTTACTACTCTAACTTGAAACTCTCTATGAGCTTCCTTCCATCGAGCTTCGCAGTGAAGAATTGCTTCAAGAAATCTTGGTAACTGGTTGTTCCGTACCGCACTCTGTCGCCTTTCTTCACCAACTCCGGCAGAGGACCAAGCATCCGATCCTGGTCGGGGAAGTGGAACAGTGCCGCCGAAATCCGCTCCTTGGTTGGGTGTATCACGGCCCTATGCTCAACACTTTTGAACGCTCCGTTGCTCACGATCTGCAAGCAAGGGTAGGCCTCTAGGCCATAGCAAAATAAATCTCCCTGCGCTAGCTACCAGGCAGCGGATCGGGACGAGAACGACCAGCAAGTACGTCGTACCTCGAGCGCGTCACCGACGTTGACAACGAAGGCGCCGTCGAGCGCTTGCACAGGGAACCACCTGCCGTCCTTGCTGACCTGCAGCCCCTGCACGTCGTGGTTCATCTGCAGCAGCAGCGTCAGGCCGTTGGGGTCGGTGTGGGGCGACAGGCCCAGCACCCGGTCCGCCGCCTGCCGGCACGGCGGGTAGTAGTTCGCCCGCATGCCCCGTACCTGCCCTTGGAACACGCCTCGCAGCGACGCCGGGTCGGCCCCCACGCCCTTGGCCATGAACTCCAGCAGGTGGTACGCTAGCTTCGAAGCTTCCAAGGAATACGAGTCAACGGAATCCCTGGAATCGATTCAGGTAAGACTACGGTTTAAAAGGAAATTTATTCAGGTATAATTTATCGTTGGATGGATGCATCAGACGAGATGATCACCTGAAGGATGCAGGGCGTGTAGGCCAGAAGCGCATGTCCCTGGACTCCTCGGCTGAACAATGAGGTAGAGCATGTCTGCCCAGTCCAGCTTCTGATCCTCAGACACGACGAACGCCTGGCCGTAGCCTTCAAGGCTATCAGCTTGCTGTGCGCATTCCTTCTTGGCTTCCAGCGGCTGCTTGAAGAACCCGACTACGTCCTTCATCAGATTTGCAATCACCTCGTCCGGAACTCCATGGTTGATGAGCTGCACTGCATGCACCTCATCGATCAATATATATGCCTCATGCATGCATGGTTCATAACATAAGCAGCACATGTGGTACGTACCTGGAAGAACCCCCAGTGGTGGCATGCGGATCCCAGCCTGGCGCACTCCTCCTCCGATGACTCCGGATCAAGCAGCTTACGGAAATCGATGACCGGAATTGCGTGAGAGCTATCGTCCGCAGCGACGACCTCCTCCGCGCTAGGATCCTTGCTGAGGTATCTCCGGGGCACCGGCTCAGCAACTCCGTTATTGCAAGTCTCCGCAAGCGCCTGCACGTTAGCCACCGGGAGAGACTCCATGCCTCTTGCTGCGTCCGCCATTGTTATCTCAATTTGGTCCTTCCTAGTTCCTACCCCCACACGAGCTCCTCCTCCTGCTGCTGCTGCTCCTCCTCCTCCTTCATTTAGACTTCTTTTCAAGACCTGGTGATGACGTTCATGTATAAATAAATAGATAAATAATGTCTAATCATACAGTGCTTAGCCTCCACGTTTAGCCACCGAGAGAGACCCAATGCTTAGCCTCCACATTTAGACTTCTTTTCAAGACCTGCTGCTGCTCTCGCCAATTTGAGTCACACACTCACACTGATAGTGATATCTTTAATATCATTATTTTCGCCTCCACGTTTAGCCACGCCGAGAGAGACCCAATGCTTAGCCACCGGGACAGACCCAATGCTTCTCTATAGTCTTACATTATGGTACATATGCTGACATATGAAGACATGCATGTCATGCGTACAAAAGAGAAGAATCTTCATGGGGGTCAATAATGTCTAATCATACAGTGATAGATATTATTCACATGCAAGGTGCAGATTTATTAGCCCGTCTCTCTTCTTCAACTGTGCATCGATAGAAATAGAATAGGACCCAGGCCAGGCAACCATGGTTGTTTGCATTGCAACGTGGACTCGCTCGGGCGCGCTCCTTGAGGCACATCAATTATTCAGACGCACGCGCTACAAATGGATGGCCGAGCCTGCATCCGTACCAGGTACAGATGTTCACAGGTCAATTACCAAAATCAGACTTAGGGCTTTTAGTGCCATGGATGGAAGCGGACCCAGCGTCAAGCGTGAGCGCGGGGGCAGGCCACTTGCGTATGGCTGCCTGGCAAATCTTGGCTTGGTCTTGGTGGGAGGTGTCGTCAGTCTTGTACATTTGGCTAGCTATTGTTCTTTGGTGCTTATTTGCCTGATTGTGGTTCATCTTCTTTGTTTTTTGCATGCAAGCTATGATTGATAGCATGGGCAACCAGGGTCTTGCTGGCTACTGCTACTAGCTAGACGATGACATGGCAGCGGAGGTTGCGGCCTGTGGCAGTGGCAGCGTGTTATAAGAGCCTGTTTGGCACAACTCCACCACTGGAAAAGTTGAATCTAGATTTGGGATTCACCTGAATCCACCGTGGAGCAGCTCCACCGTGGATCTGGGATTCACCAAAGTGTTTGGTCTAGCTCTAGCGTTTCTCTCTGTCTCACTTACATCTGGTCCACACATAAATAAGAAAAAAAAGGCACGTTCTTCTTCCTCCCGACGACGCTCATGCTACCAAACAGGCTCGCGCCAACTCCACCAAACTTGGATTTGGTGGAACACCCCTTGAAGTGTTCTACCAATTTGGTGAATCTGAGGCCAGATCCACCCTTTTGGTGGATCAGATCCACGGTGGAGTTGGTGGAGCTAGAAGTGTTTGGCAAAAAAAAGTGGATTTGGATCTAGTTTTGGTGAATCTGGAGCTGGTGAATCTTTGTCGAATAGGCCCTAAGGCGTTGGCGTGTGTCTTTGGTAGTAGGGAGGTTGGCCCACAACAAGCTAGAAACCACCACTCGCTCGAATGCCAAAACACTTGTCTCTTCAAGATTGAATACTAAGCCAAAATCATTTCCCACCTAAGAAATGGTTTCTTCCCTTTCTCCCCTCTCTTCATTAAGTTTGTTGTCACATCAGCACTTTTGTTCACTTGGCATACTATTTAATGCTATGGAAACTACCTATGGTTTTAGGTTGGGACTGCCCTAAGAGACTATGCATCGAAGTAGTTGTATCTTGCTTAGTTTCATGAGGCATGGCAACTTGATTTGGTGAGAGAGAGAAAAAATACAGATACATGCTGAGCACGAGAAAAACATATGTTGAGAGAGAAAAAAGTACAGATCCACACCAATCACGCTAAGCACAAGATAGGCATTTGTCATAAAGTTCAGCGTCCAACAAGTAATCAGTGTATTATGGTGTATTATGCTTAGCAAATCAGAAGGATAACACATGTGACAAAAGTTTATACTAGTTCAAGTAAATGTGGTACCCTACATTTAGTTGAGAACAACTTCTATAGTGTGTCATACACTCGGGATCGAATGAGGGGATGTTGATAATGTGAAAGTTATGTATAAGAACAAAGACGACCACACGGGCGACCCTACTGCTCCCCATTCTTCACATGAACCAGAGGAAAGCGATGTAGCCACTCGAAATTTGAAACTGCTCTATCTAGGCGCTCCCTTACGTGTGTACTCCCCTTTATTTGTTTATTCCTCCAGGTGAAGACATCGCCCACAAAACCCAGATCATGGAGATCACACCTCTCCAGAGCGCATTTAAATGTATCCATGCAAGCTTGTGGCCTCTAAACACCTCCTCTTTCTAGAAAACAATCTAGCGCCAAAAGAATAGCACACCGCGCCTGCGCGCGTCGCTCGCATATTTTCTTTTCAGCGCAAAAAGAAAAAAAAGGCAGGACTATTTTCTTGTACTACTAGTGTCATTGTCGTGGACAAGATTTATTCGTGAGCCATATATAGCTACTAGCGCTAGTCCAACTTTAGTCCCTCCAAGTGCTTCCTTCCGTCAAGCTTTGCTGCGTAGACTTGCTTCAAGAAATCCCGGAAACTCATGGACCCATACCGCACTTTCTCGCCTTCCTTTACCAACTCCGGCAGAGGAGCAAGCATCAGATCCTGACTAGGATAGTGGAACAGTGCCACTGAAATCCGCTCTTTGGTTGGGTGTATCACGGCCCTATGCTCAACGCTTCTGAATTTCCCATTGCTCAGGACCTGCAGACGAAGCACACCTCTCCATTTTATATATGCTAGCTTCACCAATAAGAACTTAACGATCTCTTGCAATTAGGGAAATAATCAATTAATTAACGTCAAGCACATCGCCGACGTTGACGACGAAGGCGCCATCGAGAGTGTGGCAGTGTGCACAGGGAACCACTTGCCGTCCTTGACCTGCAGCCCCTGCACGTCGTGGTTCATCTGCAGCAGCAGCGTGAGGCCACACGCGTCGGAGTGTGGCGACAGGCCCAGCACCCGGTCAGCCTGCTTGGACGGCGGGTAGTAGTTCACCCTCATGCCCTAGCTGGGCCTGCCCTTGGAACACGCCTCGCAGCAGCGCCGGATCGGCGCCCACGCCGTTGGCCATGAGCTCCAGCAAGTGGTACGCTAACTCTGGTCGCCGGGGAGAAAGCGTCTATGCAATGCCTGAATAATAATAATGACAAAATCATATATATATATATATATATATATATATTCTTAGTATTGTATTGGGCAATACTAAGGTACAAACTTTACCTCCAAGGAGGTAATATCTAAAATCAATCTGAGCCATTGATTTTTCACATTTTATGAATTACTTAATAAAATAAAAAATCCTGGAAAACAAAAATAAGACCTCCGCATCCCCCTGATGACGGATTGACAGGAGGGAAATTCCTTTAAAGACATGCATGCTGATGCCCCTAATCACAGGCTAATCACGGGAGATGCTCATGTTACAAACAGTCATCTATAACATGTATAGACACGTTACCTGCACTAACACATGGCTAACACACGTTGCCGGCACTTTAGACCTACACGTTACCTGCACTAACATATGTTACCTGACACGTTAACACGCACTACCGGAATGCCCAGGTTTGCCGTGTGTCCACGGCACACAGAGAAGCCTAAAAAACACTCGGTAAAGCCTTTGCCAAGTGTTACACTCGGCAAACGGCACTCGGCGTACACAGAGTCGGCAAACGTTTCTTTGCCAAGTGTTTTTTATCGGACACTCAAGAAAGACTTTGCCGAGTACTAAAACCGACATTCAGCAAAGACTTTTCAAAAATATAAAAAACCACCGCCGCCCGCCAGCTCCTCCCTCGCCACGCCACCACCACCACGTGCAAAATAAGAGGGAGAGGGAGGAGATGGGGGGTTAGGATAGAACCATGGCCGGGCCGGCGACGGCACTCGACCTTGCAGCCAAAGACTTGAAGTCCGAGCCGAGCTCACGCTGGGTGGCTCTCTGCAGACGGGCAACAACGCTGAGGGGTGAGAGGGGCAGGCTTGGAGAGGGAGGGAGGGGCACACGGTGGGAGAGGGAGGGGGCGCCATGGGAGACAGAGGCAGGGTAGGGGCAAAGGCCCGAGAGAGGGAGGAGGGAGGGACTACGGCGCGGGGAGATGGAGGGGTGGCCTGTGGGGGGAGGGGGCGGTGGCCTAACGAGTTTATAAGGTTGCGAGTTTGTCGAGTGTCGGATTGGAACACTCGGCAAAGCCACATCTTTGCCGAGTGTCAGATAGGGGCACTCGAAAACCCATTGTTTCTAAACACATTTTGTTTTTTTCATTTTGAAACCCTAAACTACTGTGCATGTGTGGGGCGGGTGAGGGGTTTGCCGAGTGTCCCAGTCCTGCACTCTCGGCAACGCCAGATTTGCCGAGTGCGAGATAATGGGCACTCGGCAAACCTTTTTTTTTCATTTTCCTTCTTCTCCTTGTTTTTCTGGGACGTGTTTTTCTCAATTTATTCCGATGTACTTTAAAAATACCTTGTCAAATTGACTCAACAATATATATTTGTTTTTTTCTAGGAATATTATTCCATTATTTTATGCAGTTATAGCTCAAATTTAATTTATATCAATTAAAATTCTATAATTGCACTTAATAAATTAAAATTATCAAACGGATCCAAAAAATTACCAAAATTTCACATGAAACAATCTATGTTCTCTATTGCCTATACAAAAAGTTTTACGCCAAACCCCAATTCGACCATCACTTTGACAATAAATCTTACCGAATCCTTCTCAATGCTACGATTCTTCTTTTGAGATGCTTCGGTTTGTAGACATCGTATGTCACAAATTATACTAAACCTTCTCAATTTTTTACCACAGCCTCCAGGTATGATATCATCACATCATGACAAATCTCATGATTTTCAGACCTGGTTTGCTTTTTTTAGAATTTAAAAACCATTCGGCCACACGTTCGTGGTCGTGTTTCCTGAACAAGATGTTCGAAATTTTTTTACATTTCCTGGGTAAGGCCTCACGCTTGACTCAATAACATGAATATCATTTTTCTACTCATTTTATTCTATTATTTGAATCACTTGCGGTTCAAATTTGACTTATACCAAAAAATTCCTTCATATGCAATGAATTAATTAAATATAGCAAACAGATCCACAAATATACCAAATTTTAACATGGAATACCACATGCTGTATGTGGAGAGAAGAAAAAGTTTTAAGATCAGAAGAGAAAAAAATGAAACTATTTGCTGAGTGCAAAATAATTACACTCGGCAAACATATTTCTTTGTCGAGTGCCAGACAATTAGACTCGGCAAACATATTTATTGGCCGAGTGCCTAGTTTTGCCGAGTGTTTTTTTAGTTTGCCGAGTGTCGAACTTTGCCAGGTGCAATTATTTTACCGAGTGTTTTTTTGCAGCACTCGGTAAAGAGCTTATTTGCCGAGTGCTCGATGGATTGCACTCGGCAAACCCTCTTGCACTCGACTTACCTACTGATTCCAGTAGCGACGTTACCCCTACTCATGTTACCACGCACACACACGCACACATGCTAACTGTCGGTGTTTTGAGTTGCCACCGACAAGTAAATTTCTAATATTACGCGTCTGGCCCGGATAGTGCGCTAAGAGGACACGAGGTTTATACTGGTTCGGGCAGAATATCTCTACGTCCAGTTCGTTGCTGCTACTCATGTTAATAGCACTGAAAAGTTCATAGTAGGGGTTACAAACGGTCGAGAGAAGGACATGTCCCAAGTCTCTGGTGGTGTGTTGCGATGAGTTCCGATTTGAGTCAAGGCCAGTTTTGAGTCGAGTTTGGATCGAGAGTCCCCTTTGTAGGATGCTTTGCTTTCCCTTTTATAGGCCAAGGGAGAGCATAGGTTACAGTAGAGGAAGAAAAGAGAACGAGAGGAAGAAGTCCTTTAGGATCGCTAGATCCTTCTGCTCCTTTATATGGGTCCCGTCGACCCTGTAGACGTCAATAGGGACAACTTCGGTCTCGCCTGTCTGTCCATCGGCGCCATGTGTAGGCATCTTCTGCCGGTCATGGCGCTCCACTCCGTCCTGGCAGACGTCGTGGCGAACTGATGCGCCCGTCAGTGTTCGTACGGGGTTAGGCAGAACAACACAGGTACGTCCGATGCTGTTCCTGACGTGAACCCTCAGGTATGGCCCGTCATGGGTTGCGGGCTACATCGAGGCATGTCAGTCTCTTCCCTGGCATCAGAGCTTTGACCCAGGCCTATATGCTTGGACCTAGAGTGGTTGACGGCGGTATGGGTCTCTGTCGGGTGAGACCGAGTCTACGGCCTCAGGGTCGGGCAAGGCAGAGCACAAATCCAAGGGTCAGGTGAGGTGGAGCCCAAACCCAAGAGTCGGGCGAGGCGGAGCTAGCCCTTAGAGGTCGGGCGAGGTAGAGCCTGCAGCCTCAGTATCGGGTGAGGCGGAGCCCACACCCAGAGGTCGGGTGAGGTGGTGTCCGCCCTCAGGGGTCGAGCGAGGAGGAGCCCATGGGCTCGGTGTCGGACGAGGCGGAGCCACCCTCAGGGATCGGGCGAGGCAAAGCCTATGGCCTTGGTGTCGGGCAAGGCGGAGCATACCCCTAGAGGTCGAGCGAGGTGGAGTCTGCCCTCAGGGGTCGGGCGAGGCAGAGCCCGCGGCCTCAGTGTCAGGCGAGGCGGAGCCACCCTCGGGGGTCAGGCGAGGCGGAGCCCGCGGCCTCGGTGTCGGGTGAGGCGGAGCCACCCTCAGGGGTTGGGCAAGGTGGAGGCAGCCCTTAGAGGTCGGGCGAGGCGAAGGTTGCGTACCTGGGGGTCGACAAGAGCTGTAGTCGCGCTCTTGACCGCTCGATTGAATCAACATTGATGGTTATTAGCTGCACCTCTTCGGGTACCCTAGTATTGGTCCTCGACAGTAGCCCCCGAGCCTACGGAGGAGTAGAATACTCCTTCGGAGGCTTTTTCGAACGGGAGGACTTTGAGGGCCTTGGCCTTCTTTTGTCGCCCACGGCATGTCCCGGGGACGGTGATTCCCTCTCGTCGAGGTCGGACCCTTTGTGGGTATGGCCGTGAGATTTAGTAGGTTGGAAAAGGTCTTTCCTGATTTTTCGACCCCTGTGGGGGTCCGTCGTTCTATGACCGTGCATCCGGTCACCTTGTGAATCCAACTTTCCTCGAGCCCCCGCACGTAGCGGGGGTCCGGTCGAAGGTCGGCTTGCCTTTGTTATTATCACCCCGCCCATGGTTTCCACAACCAGAATGGTGAGCCGCGCCATGATTTTCATCTATAAACAAGTTGTGGTGCTCGATGAGTTGTTAGCTGGCTAGTTTGAGTGGCGTCCCGGCATCTCGTTCATGAGGATCTAGCTTGGGTTAGTTTGGTGATCGACTCTAGATTCTTTGTGGTTGATCCATATTGTTCTTAGGTCCGTTCGACCGGCTCCGAGGGTTATGTGCCTTTCTTTGAGGAAAAACCACGGATCGTAACCGGCCGAGACTCAAACATGAGCCGGGATGCCCGTGGCGCTCGTGCGCCTAGGTTCTGGCCGCTAGCGGGCCCATCCCTTTCCACCTCTCACTCTAGAGGTGCCATGAGCGGTTGTTGAACCCATCGATGGGCCAACCTGCGGGCTCCTCGGCCCACTCGGGCTGTAGAGATGCTTTTAGATCCGTATTCCTCTTACCCGCGATGAGTTGTGGCCCGTCCGGAGAGGTGAAACATCCGGTGAGTTTTCTAAGGGAACGGATAGAGATTATGTGCACAGGTCCCAGGGCGGAACATAGTGGCAGATCATGGTAGGCGTGGAGATCTAGGTGGACGGTTGATTTCCTTACATCCGTCACCCCTATAAAACCAAAGGGTTCGCCCCTAGGGTTCTATACCTTGCATCCTTGCCTCCGCAGCCACAAACGCCGCCATCAATTGCCTAGGGTTCCCCGTCTCTGCATCCCCGCCGCTGTCGAGCCCGCATCCAACCACACCCACCTCCAATGGATCTGTGGTGTCGCTCTGACATCACCTTCCAATGCATGGAAGGTCTCGTCCGTCGCGGTCTTCTCTATGTGCAGACCTTGGCCGAGGAGTAGCTGCTGCCCGGTGAGGAGGATCTGTCATCACCGCCCGACGGCTATGTGGTGTCGTTCGCCCACTAACATGAGCGTGGGTTCACGACCCCACCCATAGATTTCTTCAGGGGCTGCTGCACTACAAGATCGAGCTGCAGCACCTCAAACCCAACGGGATCCAGCATATGGCGGCACTCGTCGCCCTATGCGAGGGATTCCTAGGATCAGTCCCCACTTTGATCTATGGAGGTACTTCTTTGTCATCACCCTCCAGAAGAAGAGGGAGAAGAGCGGTAGGCAGGAGCTCCACACGCCGATGGGGTGCGTCGGCATCCACCTCCGGAACAATCAGGTCAGCGAGTACCCGTCGATACGGCTATCAACATCCTACAAGGGGTGGCATTCGCAGTGGTTCTACCTCAAGAACGATGCCGCCGCCCCTTTGCCAGAGTCCATAGGGCGCCTGATCGAAGAGGCCCTAGAGTCATGGAGAAAGTGGGGTGTCCCGGAGAAGGACAAGAAGAAGATCCGGGACCACATCGCTGCCATCCACATCCTAAAGGAAAGTGGCCTAAAGGGATCAGGCATCATCAGGACCTACCACGCAAGGAGGGTGGCACCGTTGATGATGCGCACGCTCCCTCTGTATGCGATGGTGCCGGGGCGTCATTCGACAGGACGGCGCTTGCTGAGGAAGTGCTCCCCCACTCTGAGGTCACGCAACACATTAAGGAGGCAATGGAGCCTTCGTGGGACAACGTGGGTGCTCCCTCGATTTTGTCTACCTGGTGCCGGGACATCCTCTGATGCGACCGAAACTAGGCCATGTCATCTTTGTAAGTTTCCCCTCCTCAGACCTCCTCTTCAATTGATTTCCTGACCTCTTGATACTAACTTTGAGAGGGCGGGACCAGCCGAGGAACCTCATCTTCATGGATCACCCGGCGGCGTTGCCGAGGGATTCGTCCATGAGGGCGGCGAATCATGCCAAGGGCGATCGACTGAGGAAGGCGAAGGAGGACAAGAGGAAGAAGAAGCAGCGGAAGCATGATGATGATGATGGAGACGACGACGAGGTAGTTGATGACATCGAGTGGGATGACCTAGAGAACGAGGATGTGCTGACAGGTATCGGTTCATCCTTGCAGGAGTTGGCACCCTTCCCATTTCACTGAGGGGAGGGCACGTCCGGGGAGCCAGTGGAGATGGGCGTCTTGTCGGCCTGCCCGAGAGCCAACTAGGGGCGGGCGGCTCTGCCGCCACGCTCGAGGTGCCAACGGAGGCAGGTGGCTCCACCGTCGCGCCCCCAAGGTCCAAGGGTAGCAAGCCCCTCTGCCCAGGAGCAGGGGGTGGACTCAAAACGGCATTACCGCGACAAGGTGGAGCAGAGGTCGGGGGGGGTTCACCCCCAAGCGTATCTGCCACCCGACGGTCCTGAGGTGAATCATCAGCTCCTCTGTTTTCCCTATTTTGGTCGGATTTCATCATGACTTATGCTTTTCGTCTCTTGCAGCATCGAGAGGCAGCGTAATCCTTTGGTGCTGGCGCCAAAGAAGAGCATCGCCCTTCAAGTGAAGTGGCAGCTATCGGCTGGCGTCATGCCCGTTTTGGGTAGGAGCGGCGCTAGGATGACTGCGTTGTCGGCCAGTCTGGCGCTGTCCATGGTGGCACCCGTGCCTTTGGCGGGATGGGCAAACGCGGGAGGCTCAAGGGACGCCTTCAGAGGTCGCGGAACAGCCGACAATGGCGGTGATACTGCTACCGGCACCACGGGCGAGATGGGGCTACCGGCCGTGCTTCGCGGCGCCGACCGTGGTGGGGTGCGTCGATCTGACCGGTTAGGACCCGGCGATGTAGGCGGAGGCGGCGGTGGCTATGACAGGCGGGTCACAGCGAGGTGCTATTGTGGCGGCGCCTGAGGAACCGACGTGACATGCGCCATCGGTGGCCCGGTGGACGACGTCTCGGCATGGGCCGGACGGAGAGGGACGTGTCCGGGGGTCCCTGGAGGTCGTGGAGCTGGGAGAGAGTCGTCGTCCGTTCGCTAACCCCTTCCTACATCGGAGGGAGTGTCGGCGATGATGATCGGAGCCGGTGGGGATCCATCCTTGGCCCCGACAGCGTTGGTGGCGACGACTCACTGCTGGGCGAGCCCCTACTCCGGTACATGAGTCTCGAGGATTCGACGTCGACGCTCTTTACTCTCGACGATGCCGCGAGAGAGCATGGAGCGGGATAGCCTCTACATGGGGATCGCATCCATGCTTGAAGCCCTAGACCACGCCTGAGGTGCCTTGGCGCGACATTGTTGTTTCTTTCGGCCGGTATTCGCTTGATCCTGCTTCTCGCCCTTTTCTTTATCTATATATTTTTTGTATTCGACCATCATCTCCTTTCAGGTCCTTTATCGCCACAGGTAAGGGAAGTCTCGGTTCCTTCATTAGAATAAGAAAACCTAGGACCACCTCGTCGAGGAAGCACGGCTATCGAGGAAGTGACGCTCAACTTGTTGCCGCCAAAGAGAGAGGTGGTACATAGCCGGCTAAAAACATGGCGATGCTCCTGACACACAGAATCATGAAAACATACTATGAGCGTTAAAGTGCAGGGAATTGGCTATTTAGCCGATGCAGGCATAGCAAACAACCAAGGTCATGCCTGACCGAAAGCAAATCTACCAGCTAGCATACTCTGATTTAAAGTGCTAACAGTGGGGATCGACTGGATTATTAAAGCCATAATAGCGAGCTATAGATCAGATTCAACTAGCTAGTAAACATACTCAAGATCAGACATGCCTTAGCCACGTACTATGCACGATCAAGATCGAAGTAGAATGGCTGATAAAATACAATCCTTCATTTGAAGTAAAAATTATCACAATATAGCAAAATAAACGATGGACTAAAAGGATGTGAGGATGATCTAGATCGATCTCGACCGGGTACGTTGATATTGCTGAAACTAATGACAATGAGAACATCAGCAAGATCGGTAACTTAATGAATATACCCGAAGGATGACACCCTTAGGTAGGGCCAATAACTTGACCTTAATCTAGTTCGAGCAGTGGAGGTCGAACTTAACCGATGCAGCCGTACTTGAACTAAATAAGGATCGATAACTAACTTATACTAGAGCTCGTAAGAGGTCGACCAGACCGATGCAGCCTTACAAACAAAAGTATAAGCCATGACGGTACTTACAGACAAGCCGGAGGTCGACCGGATTGATGTAGCTCTGCTTGTTGAAGAACTCTCGAAAAGCTACATTACTCCTATTCCTAAGGGTTGGCGTGAAGCCGAAAAAGTAAAGACTGATTTTGATTGATGTGAGATATCTTTGATACAATGGCCGGGGTTTATTTTTATACCCTTGGCTAATGACGTACAAAAGTTGCCTCGAAAGAAATATCTAAACAAAAAGAAAATACTAAGATACATGGACTCTGGCTTTCCCTTATGTAGAATCCTTGCTGTTGAAGCTTTCTTGACCGACACGTCTCTGGTTCAATCGGCAAGAGTCCAGTGGAGACACACCTTACAGAGTATGTATACGAACATGACGCTGCCGGCCTTGTATACGCATATACAAGGTACGTGTTCTTGCTTTCCTTCACTGTTGATGTGCAGTTACAGTAAGGTATATGTATTTATCTCTTTATTTCTCCCTCTGGCAAATATAAACTTTCATGCAAGATTGAATTGACAATCTCTCTTGGATTGGCTTGCCTTGCTTCCACTCTACATTCCTTCCTTATTCGATCCTGCATGTTGCTAAAGCAAATAACCATGGATTTTCTTCCCCTTTCCATCTTGTTTTTCCCTTGTCTGGCCAAATATTATTAAAATATCATGCTACAATAGAATTTCCCTCCTCAGCACACTTCCGTATCCGTACACAAATAGGCTCTCTCACTCCCGAGCAATACTGCTGATGCCATGGCCTTTTCCAAATTTAGAATAAACAAGAACGCGCCTGGCCTTTCCAAGTCAATTTAACACACGCGCAGGCACACGTTTCTTCTTTCTCTTGACTTCTTCAAGCGTACGTATACACAAGCAACATGCAAACCAATGATAATTGTGTGCTTGGAAATGTTTCCTCTAATGCATAGCTTGACTAATAATCAAATAATATGAATCCCGGCTGGCTTCTTTTCCTTAACATGCATGAACAGCTCTTAATATGTATGGCAGCTCCATCGGCCCCATTATTTTCAGCTGTGTTCTTCCAATTGGACTTGTCACCCTTTATTTTTATTTTGATTGGTCCAAAGCCTTTCGAAATATATCCATATGCATTTGGACAGCTCCAACAAATAAAAATGCACATTTTGGCCAACCATTATACCATTAGTCGATCCCTCCTTACCAGGCAAAGCTTACCAAATTTCGTTGTCAACAGTGGCCGAGCTGACTCCCCTTGCCGAGGAGGCGGACAGTCTTCGGTCGTGAGTGGCCGAGGCCCATCGTCATGCTGACGAGGCCGAGAGGGCATTCGAGGCCCTGTCGGCGAGATCGCAGAGGGGCGAGGAGGAGGCCACCAAGGTCAGGAAGGAGCAGGATGAGCTGCTCTAGAAGGAAGCCGAGACCCGCCAGCGGATCCTCGACCTTCTGGCCAAGGTTGAGAATTAACGGGAGCTAAAGCTAGGGGTTGAGGAGAAGCTCGTGGCCCTAGAGAAGAGGGCGAGTCTTGATGCCGCGGCGGTCGCCTGGCTGCGCAAGAAGCGGGATGAGCTACTCGAAACTGCAGAGATGCTCTGCTCGGAGCATGGCGTGGCTCGTGAGGAGCGTGACCGAGCCCTCTGAGAGCGTGACTAGGCCTGCCAAGAGCGCGATAACGCATAGCAAAAGGTCGGCTCCCTCCAGGCTGAGCTCAAAAATGCGATAGCCCAGAAGCTAGAGGCCGAGAGCATTTCTGCCAGGCTGGTCATGGACCTCGCCGAGGTGAGGAGGAATCTTCAGGCGGAGAGCGACAAGCTCGGTATCCTGAGCACCACCCTCAGAGTGGTCTGTGATGACCTTGAGGTGGTGTAGACAGAGGGGGACCAGCTCGCTCATGGCCTGTGTAGTTGAGATCACGGCTCGGGTGCGCCAGCTTGAGAGGAATGCCCTTCATGTCGGGGTTAATCAATCCTTCGCGCCTGGCTATGAAGCCCACGAGCTGGAGGAGATGGAGACTGCGGTGGCTCCCCTTTCGCAGGACCTAGTGGATAGAATAGAGAGCATAATTCTCCCCCAGAGGTATTAGTTAGCCAGATAGGTCGGGCAATTATTCATGTAACAAGCAGACAAGCTCCAACCCCTCTGTACTATCCGAACAAACTTATCATTTTATTTCATTTGATCGAATTTGTTTTTCCTGCCTTTTTATGTGTGAAAAGGGGCTCATGTGTTCCGACCCTTCCGTTTGTTAAGACCGTAGGGCCCGAGGTGTAGGAGGGAAACTCTGATGATGCTGGTAAGCAAGAGTGACGTAGCCCCTAGGGCGTAGGTTTCTCGTTGTCCGACAAGCCATGCTCAATCGTTTGTTTCCGTGAACCTTGCCACTAGGTTTTTGACGTGAGGGAGGGGTCGGCCATAGCGACTATTTTAGGAAGGGTGTACATATATACCCTTAACATAGGAAGGGTGTATACATACCTTTATCAGCCCCCGAGTGAGACCCGACCCCTTGTCGTTGCTGAGGTCGGATGCCACTGAAGATCGAGTAGAGGATAGCGAAACTAGTAGGAGAAAAGCATCTCTTGTTTTCGTGCGTACCCCTCCCTAGGATCTGAGCCATCGTTCTACAACCACGTGTTCGGTCTCCTTGTGAGTCCAACTTTCCTCGTGCCCCTGCGCATAGTAGGGATCCGGTCGAGGGTCGGCTCATCTTTGTGATCATCGCCCTGTCCGTGGTTTCCGCAACCGGAGGGGTTGAGCTAACGTCACTTGCCTTGATGGCTCAAGTGACGCACTTAGTGAGCTAACGGGCATGTTCAAGTGGAATCTAGGTCTATCATTTGTGATGGGGTTGGCATAGCCCCCATGTGGCATTCCACTGCTCCTTAACATGCCTCCCGGTAGATGCCCGAGCCATTCCGGAGGGCGACTCAGGTGGCCCCATGGCCTCCCCTCAATGGGGATTCTGTGGGCTTAGCTCGAGATTAGGATCGAAAGAGAATGTTGAGATGACCCTGTCCACTTCTAGGCGGGTCGAGCAAAGGTCGCTCAGGCTCATCTATGTTTTCTCCCCTAGCTCTATTCAACGCGAGGCGGCCTCGGGCCCTTCACGAGCCAGCCTTCAAACCCTAGTTAGTTGGACTCTCGATTTAGGGTCGGGTGGCTCGAGCCCCCAAGACCCGCAGGGCTTGGTAGGGGTTGGCCATGTTTCATGCATCACCCCATCCTCGGTTTCCACAACCGAAGGGGCTGAGCTAACGACACTTGCCTTGATGACTCGAGTGTCGCGCTCGGTGAGCTCGCTAACGGGCATGTCCGAGTGAAATTCGGGTCCGTCATCCACTGATGGGGTTGGCGTAGCCCTCATGTGGCATTCAACTACTCCTTAACCTGCCTCCCGATAGATGCCCGTGTCACTCCGGAGAGTGACTCAGGTGGCCCACTGGTCTCTCCTCGATGGAGATTCTGTGGGCTTGGCTCGAGGTTAGGATCGAACGAGAAAGGTCTAGATGTCCCTGTCCACTTCTAAGCGGGGTCATGCAAGGCCACTGGGGCTCATCTATGTTTTTCTCCCCTGGCTCTATTTGACATGAGGCAGCCTCGAGCCCTTCGTGGGCCGGCCTTCAAACCTCGGTTGGTCGTCGTTCATATCGAATGAGACGGCTACCGCTTCGTGACACGACGCGAAGCGTTGTGATGCAGCAATTGCATATGCAATGCTTGGATGTATGGGATGAATGTATGGATGAATGGATGAATGAATGTATGAATGCATGCATGAGAATGTATGAATGAATGATCATGCAATGGAAAAGAAAAGTGGGGGTCGGTAAAGTTACCTCGATGGCTCAAGTGATGTGTTCGGGGAGCTCTTACTGGATATGTCCGTATGGGGTCTGGGTCCGACATTCATGACGGAGCCAGCGTAACCTACATGGGGCATCCCACTTCTCCATACCTGTCTCTCCGCAGTGGCCCGAGCTGTCTGATCGACTTGTGTTACCCGCTGGGACAAGACTTACCTGCGGAGATATGGGATGAGAACATCCCGCCCAAAAACTTAGTTAGGCAGATAAGATAGGTGGCGAACTTATAATAAATGGACAAGCTCTTAAATTTTGTTATAGCAAAAAAGCTTTTTAGCCCTTCTCCCCTTTTTGTATAAAAAGGTTAGTGTATTTCGACCCATTTCGTCGTTAAGGTCGTAAAGCTCAGGGTGCGGGTGAGCAAAGTCTTATCATGCTGGTGAGCAAAGGCGCCATAGTCGCTGGGGCGTAGGTTTCTCGCAGTCCGACTAGTTATACTCAGACCTTGTTCCCGCAACCCTAGCTCCTAGGTCTTAACGTGATAGGGGGTCAGGCATAGAGAATGTTTGCTATGCGGATAGACTCTTAAACGCGTATCGACTCTTTCCGTGGCTAAGGCCAAAAAGCCTAGGGTGTGGAAAAAACTCTGATTACACTGGTGAGCAAAGACGCCAGTGCCGCCAAAGGCATAGGTTTCTCACAGTCCGACCAGTTTTACTCAGCGTTTGTTTTCACAAACTTCACCTTTGGGTGTTAATCGTCAGAAAGGGTCGGACGTTGAGATTGTCTACCGGATAGATATGTTCTTATTAGCCCCCGAGTGAGGTCCGACTCTTTGCTGTTGCTGGGGTCGAGCGTCACCTAAGGATCGGGAAGTTGATAGCGAAACTGATAAGAGAAAATGTGCGTATATGAAGGGTAAAAGTGACATAGCTACTCGATGTTCTAGGCATTGATGAAAACTTCGTCGTCGATGTCCTTGAGCTTGTAGGCACCTAGTCAGAGCACCTCCATGATGACGTACGGTCCCTCCCACAGCAGAGAGAGCTTGTGGTAGTTCTTGTCGCTCTGGATGAGGCGGAGCACCAGGTCCCCGACGTTGAAGGCCCGACCCTGCACTCGACGGCTGTGGTACCAGCACAATGCTTGCTGTTACTCGGCCGAGCAGAGGAGGGCAATGTTTGTGTGCTTCATCTAGCTAGGCTCCTTCCTATGCTCCCCCTTGTTGGAGCCTCCAGACAAGAACCACTTCAAGAGGTCGTAGTCCTTGTATAGGTGCTCGATAAGGAAAGAATGGTTCGGGCATGGCCCTTCGAGCAACTTCTCAAAGTGGTTTGGGGTACCCTCCATGGGCTTCCGAGCCTCTTTGCAGTCGGCGGCGGCCATGAGCGAGCCCTCGTGCTATAGCCTATTCTTTTTCTTGCCAGGATGGTTGGAGGCGCCTTCGCGATTGTCTTCGTCTTGCTTTGCCTTGCCCTTGAGGCGGTCAAAGATCGCTCCGACCACCTCCTCGCCCGAGGCATGGCTGGTGGTGATGTCGAGAAGCACCTTGGTGGTTTGCGGACCCTTATGTCCCATCTTGTGAACCAGGGACTCGTAGGTGGTCCCAAACAGGAAAGCTCCTATAACGTTGGCGTCGGCGACGTTAGGCAGTTCGTTGCACTACCGGGAGAAGCACCGGATGTACCCACGAAGGGTTTCTTTGGCCTTCTATCGGCAGTTTTTGAGATCCCATGGGTTTCTAGGATGCTTGTACGTGCCCTGGAAGTTCCCCACAAAGATCTCTTTCAGGTCCGCCCAGCTTTGGATTCTGTTGGGCGGAAGGTGTTCCAACGATGTTCGTGTCGAATCGGCCAAGAACAATGGAAGGTTGCGAATAATAAAGTCATCATTATCCGCTCCATTGGCTTGACAAGCAAGCCAATAATCCTCGAGCCATAGTCCAGGGTTTGTTTCCCCATAGTATTTTAGGATGTTGGTTGGTGGTCGGTACCATGGCGGGAAGGCGGCGTCGATGATGTGTCGGCCAAAGGCCTAAGGTCCTAGTAGACTAGGGCTTGGGCTTCAGTCCTCGCCGTGGTCGTAGCGTTCACCACGACAGGGATGGTAGCCGCAGCTAGCTCCCACCCCCGCATCACCATGGGTATGCCTATGGGCATCGAGGGTGTTGCGCGCGTCATGGTTGCGGCCGAGACGCTAATGCACCGGGACCGTGGTGCATAGCCTGCTGCCTTGTGGCGCCTGGTGGACTGACTCATCCCTGTTGAGTTGCTCTGAGGGTGTGCACTGGCTAGCATCGAGCTCGCATTGTCAAGACAATGAGCTTTAACTTGTTGCACCGCCGCGCCTTTCGAGTAGCGTGCGAATCTCACGATGGGCCAACGATCCTCGAGCGTCGCGAGCCCTAGAAGCCCATGGAGAAACATCGCCGCAACGGCGATGTTACGCTAGCAAGGGTGAAGTGTGGGGCGCTTCATTGTCCTCGATGATCCTCCAAAGACATATTTGGTCATCCCCACTAACCCATAGTTCGCGGCGGGCGAAGGCATGCGTTGTGCAACGAGGTGGCCATCGGTCTCTATGGCGCTACGGAGACCGAACAGGAGCACTGTCGGGGCACTCCGGGTGAGATATTTTGGAGGAAGCGGCTCCCCTCTAGCGAGCTGCGCCATGACATTGGTGAACAAGAAGGTGAAGTGGTGCTGGCCCTCCTAGGGCGGGTCGGGGTCCTAGGAAGGCGCCGAGCCGGTGCTCTAACCTCCCGTGGTCGAAGTCGAGGAGCTGGTTGCTTCGAGGGGTGTGGGCCTCCGGTGCGTGCAGTGCTGCAGCTCTCGAGCATCTCGGCGATTGCGTCGAGGCCAGTGGAGTGGAGAGGTCGATGATGGCGGGAGCTATTGCCAACTCTTCCTCTCGCCATGACGATGAAGTCAAGGTCTCCGGCGCACGTGCGTGCCTTGAGACCCAGTGAGGTTGTGACTACTGGCGTGCCAACTGCCGGTGTTTCGAGTTGCCACCAACAAGTAAATTTCTAATATTATGCGTCTCGCCCAGATGGTGTGCTAAGAGGACACGAGGTTTATCTTGGTTTGGGAAGAATGTCCCTTCATCTAGTTCGTTGCTGCTGCTCATGTTACTAGCATTGAAAGTTCATAGTAGGGGTTACAAATGGTCGAGAGAGGGACAGGTCCCAAGTCTTTGGTGGTGTGTTGCAATGAGTTCCGATTCGAGTCGAGTCCGATTTTGAGTCGAGTTTGGATCGAGAGTCCTCTTTAGGGACACCACCTTTCCCTTTTATAGGCCAAGGGAGAGCACGGGTTATAGTGGAGGAAGAGAAGAGAACGAGAGGAAGAAGTCCTTCAGGATCACCGGGTCCTTCTCCTTTATGTGGGTCCTGTCGACCCTGTAGACGTCAACAGGGACAGCTTCTGGTCATGGCCCTATCTATCACTGGCGCCATGTGCAGGCCTCGTCTGTCGGTCATGGCGCTCCACTCTGTCCTAGCAAATGTCGCGGTGAACTAATGCGCCCGTCAGTGTTCGTACGGGGGTTAGGCAGAACAGTGCCGGGCGAGGTGAAGCGCAAACTCAAGGGTCGGGCGACACAGAGCCCAAACCCAAGGGTTGGGCAAGGCGGAGCCCGTAGCCTCTGTGTTAGGCGAGGCGGAGCTCGCCCCTAGAGATCAGGCGAGGCGAAGTCCGCCCTTAGGGGTCGGGCGAGGCGGAGCCTGCGGCCTAGGTGTTGGGCGAGGCGGAGCCACCCTCAGGGGTCGGGCGAGGCAGAGCCCATGGCCTCATTGTTGGGTGAGGCAGAGCCCACCCCTAGAGGTTGGGCGAGGCGGAGTCCGCCTCGAGGCTCAGGCGGCGGGCCCGTGGCCTCGGTGTTGGGCGAGGCGTGAGCCACCCTCAGGGGTCGGGCGAGGCGGAGCCTGTGGACTCGATGTCGGTCTATGCGGAGCCACCCTCAGGGGTTGGGCGAGGTGGAGGTTGCATACCTAGGGGTCGGCAAGAGCTGTAGTCGCGCTCTTGACCGCTCGGATGAATCAACGTTGATAGTTATTAGCTCCTCCTCTTCGGGTATCCTAGTATTGGTCCCCGACACTAACCACTACACAGTCCTAACGATGTAGACACGCTAATAATCACGTACACACATGCAATTCCTACCACATGCAAAATCAATCAAGTGTATAAATTTATATACAAAATAATGGTAATCAAAATATATCAAGTACAAAGTTATAAAATAAAAAAATACTATATTAGTCAGATCAGCATGCATCAATCAACTCTAAAAAAAGATGTTTATATCTAAAACTTTCTTTATTTATCCTATTTTATAAAATAGAAAGTTAAATAAATATACATTTCAACTATTACAGTTGATGGTGACCATTGGATCGAAACAAATAAATGTTTTCGATCATTTGCGGTACCACAACAAAGCCCTATTGTATTAGGGTCGCAAAATTTTGAAGACGACCGTGCATCTGGGCATGTCTAGCTAGGCCACCTAAAGGATGCCGGGAGGGTAGGCTAGAAGCGCAGGTCCCTAGACTCAGTCGGGTATAGTGCGGCCTCTATCCCCTTGAGTATAGACTACGCGTCATTGTGCCATCAGGAAGAGGGGCTCTACATCTGTTTGCCGAGTGAATCTAATGGCCCTACTTGTTAGACGAACCTTTAAAAGGCTTTATAGTGAATCATGTCGACCTTCCTTGGTAGTGGGTTAAGAGGCTCGTGACCTTGGGTGAAAGGGTAAATCATGACTCACAGTTAAAGTGTACAACCTCTGCAGTGTAAAACTGGTATATCAGTCGTGCTCATGGTCACGAGCGGCCTTGGAACCCTTACGGAATAGATGATCATTAATGTTTAATGATGATAAACACTAATGATACTGATGATAAAGATGCTCACTAATGATTATTGTTTATCCTATTCATTATTCATGTCTACATGATCATGTGTTTATGTGGGCTTGTGATAAACTTGTTTCTACCCAATTGCTAAAATTGTGACAATTAAAAGCTAATCGTAGTTAACCAGTGTCAGCCTTTTGAGCCTCATGAACCCCGTGTTATATTTGTTGAGTACGACATGTACTTACGCTTGCTTTACATTTTAAATCTTTGGAAAAATCCCGGATGGGTACCAAATTGCTAGAATTTGGAGGAATTAGGCTTGTGATCAACCAGTCTGTTGTCCCTGTGGAATTGGAGTCTTCACCTGAAGATCGGAGTTGTTTTTCCGCTTTTTGTTGTCTTAGGTCATAACTTTTATACTAAGTACGTTATATTTTGAACATTGTCTTTCGATATTACCCTTATTTATAGCTATATGTGATATTTGACTTTCTGGACTCATATATGGTGTGTATCTGATTTTGTTCTTAAAACCGGGTGCTACATTGAATTACTTGTGGTTCAAATTTGACTTATACAAAAAATATTCTTTGAAATACAATAAATTAATTAAATATAGCAAACAGATCCATAAATATAACAAACTTTAACATGAAATACCACTTGTTGTATGTGGAGAGAAGAAAAAGTTTCAAGATCAGAAGAGAAAAAAAATAAAATTATTTGCCGAGTGCTAAATAATTACACTCGGCAAACATATTTTTTGCCGAGTGCCAGACAATTACACTCGGAAAACATATTTCTTTGCCTAGTGCCTAGTTTTGCCGAGTGTTTTTTTCTAACTTTGCCAAGTGTTTTTTTCTCGTTTGCCTAGTGCAATTATTTTGCCGAGTGTTTTTTTAGCACTCGACAAAGTGTATGTTTGCCAAGTGCTAGATGGATTGCACTAAGCAAACCCTCTTGCACTCGGCTTACCTACTGATTCCGGCAGTGACATCACCCCTACTCATGTTACCATGTACACACACGCACGCACGCTAACCACTACACAGTCTAACCACGTGGACACGCTAATAATCACGTACACATGCAATTCCTACCACATGCAAAATCAATCAAGTGTATAAATTTACATACAAAATAATGGTAATCAAAATATATCAAGTACAAAGTTATAAAATAAAAAAAATACTATATTTCTCAGATCAACATGCATAAATCAAATCTAGAAAAAAGATTTTTATATCTAAAACTTTCTTTATTTATCATATTTTATAAAATAAAAAGTTAAATAAATATACATTTCATCTATTACCTCCTAGGAATAATAATTGATGGTGACCGTCGGATCGAAACAAATAAACAGCTTATAGTTATTTAGAGGTACTACAAACAAAGCAAGCTTATTAGGCTCAAAAAATTTTGAAGACGACCGTGCATGCTTTGGCATGGCTAGCTAGGCCACCTGAAGGATGCCGGGAGGGTAGGCCAGAAGCGCAGGTCCTGGACTCGGTCGGGTGAAGCACAAGGTACAACATGACTGCCCAGTCTAGCTTCGATCCTCGAAACAGCAGACGCCTTTGCCAGTAACCTTCGACGACAATGTCGTGTTGTTTTGACCATTCCTTCTTGGCTTCTAGTGGCAGCTTCAAGAAGTCAGCTACGCCACGCATCAGGTTTCCGATCACTTCGTCTGGTAGTCCATGGTTGATGAGCTGCAAAACTTGGTGATCATTCAGTTATATATGCATGCTAGGCTGCTGGCGGTAGTAGCATGCAGAGGGCATCTGAGCACATGGACAAACGAGTGGATCCATCATGCATGGATACCTAGAAGAAACCCCAGTCATGGTAGGCAGATCCAAGCTTGGCACACTGCTCCGGCGATGACCGCGGTCGAGCAACCTCACGGAGATCGATGATCGGGATTGGTAGGAAACCGCTAGGGTGAATCCCGATCTTCGATGAGAGAAGGTGGATAACTCAATTTGGGGATTGAGATGATGTTCATGGCCCCGACTACAACAATCCAAGGATGCTACGCCTTAGCAACCGATACACCACCTTCAATAGCCATCTCGATCTTGTGGAGCACGATCAACCAAACCACTAGGATACAAAGCACATCAGGTCAAAATAAGGCGACGCAGCACCTTTGATAGAAAAACCTCTTGGTAGTAATTTGATCATTGCGGCCGTCTCAGGCAATATATAGACATGAGTCCAAATCCATATGAAAATAGACTTCATAAGGATTCCATGGAGTACTTGAACGCCCAAAACAGAGTCCGGATGAGGTCGTGGCGGCCATCGCAAGTTGGCGTAGTGTTGCAGTCCAAATCCAGCCCCAAAACGTGTTGGATTTGATCTCTTTCTTTCCTTGGGCCAAAAGTGATGTGGTATCCTGGTGGACGACATTGGGAATACATGTACTAGGCCCCAATCAACTTCTTTGGTCCTCCATGCCTTCCATGTGTCTTTAACACTCTTTTTGATCCATGTATGTATTTCTAAAAATGACAATGAACACACATCATGGTGCAGCATCAATTCATCAAATGTATCAAATACAATCATGGTAAAGGATTGTTTCACCAGTGAATCAAAAGTTGCTAATGTGGTTGTATCCGAGCAGGTGATGTCCTCATCATTCTCCCATTCTTGGCTGCAAGTCATCCTTGACTTGCTCCAATGGCATTCAAAAGTGCTTGCTTGGATGGTTAGAACACAGAGCGATGGCTATGTTGCACGGCCACAACCAGCAATGCTCCCTTTCTTCAGGATTACCTATTGCGTATGGGAAAAACTAGGAAAACTTTGCAAGACATTATTAGTGTTAGTGCAGCCCCCTATTCATTCATGGTATTGTAGCCCATAAGGATATTTCAGATTAGAGCAAATATAAACTTTATGCACCAAATATTCTCCTTTGCTGTCGTATTTGTCAATTACATGAAGCGATCATTGATTAAAACTTGGCAAACTAGAATTAAATTTAAGTTTTTCTTTTGGACAATTTAGATTACATAGAATATCAAATTCAATATAACCCAAAGTATTTAAAGAGGACAACAAATTTAGTTCATCTTGTGCACAAGTAATAGTATGAAAAAGCTTTTCGTCAGCACATTTGTATGGTTCCAAGCCAAAAGTATCACACTTATTCGCCACTTGTGGCATAGGAGTAAAAGAATCATCAGCAGACAAGTCCTCTTTATCACAAGGAACAGCAAGTAATTCATTTTATGATAAAGAAAAATCAGCAGTGGATTCCACTATTTGTTGCTCTTCATTAGCATGCAGAGTGGACAAATTTTGGACATTATGGGTCACATTGTTCTTGCAAGTATTCATAGATAATAGACTCTCCTTTTCAGCATTGAGAGCAAGACAAAACAATCGACCAATATATATGTATGATTTACTAATTAACAAGGTTCAAATTTCAGAATTGAGCCCTCTCATGAATCTACTTATAACTTCTTCCATGCATTCATCTAATCCACCAAACATGATGCAAATCTTAAAATCATGGTAGTATTCTTTTACAGTCCTACTATTTTGCTTCAAGTTGTCTAATTTTGCAAGCAAATAATCAGCATAATATGCGTGGAACGAATGCATCTCTAAAAAGAATTTTGAAGTCTTCCCAAGATTCTGGAACTTTGTTGTGCCTACAAATGTGTTTCCATTCTAGCAAAGCATATTCAATCAAAACATTAGAGGCAATACAAATCTTTTGTTTTTCGGACAGGTCATGCTCATCAAATTCATTATCTATTTTTAACTCCTAATCAATGTAAGCTTGAGGATCAAACTTACCATCATATAACGACAAGTGTTGAATGACATCCTAAATATGAGGGTCCAGTTTCAATAGCTCAAAAAACTCCGTATCACCTGCCATGATTAGTAGAAAACAAGAAAGACAAAAAAAATATGTATCCTCCCATCAACTACTAGGATGTGTCGGTTATAATTCTCTCAAACTCAACTTGTTAAAACAAGCCCTTACAAGTTTTTACCAAGCCAAACAGGAGGTGATGGCAACCAACAAGTCTACCACCATGGAGCGAAGTGTATCGGTGCTGTAGCAACAAAAAAATGCCAAGCTGTAGTCAAAATATGTGGAGCTATAGGTGGGCTAAAGCAAGGAAGTACTAGCACCACGTTAGTCACAAAAGCAAGCTGAGTAATTGTTCAACAGCGGTACTGTGCTGGTCCTAGCCTAGACCATGCTAGAGGCGCGACCCTGGACACAAAGGAAGTCATAACACACCACCGGAAACAATGGAGAAGCACAACGAACAGCCCTTTTCTTCCTATTTTTTTTTCTTTCTTTTCTTTTTTCTTTTTTTTTCTTTTTTTTCAGGGATCCTCAAAACTGATTATATAAACAAAAAGACTTCACAAGAGTCACACACCACACAAACTTTTTTCGAAAGGATAGGGGTATTCCGATAAAAAACAGATACTCTCTCTCTCTAGAGTAAAACCGAGCCAATATGTATGCACAATGTGGAGGAGTCAAGTACAGGTATGGACTTCTGCTGCTATTCTGGAACACTTCAATATATGTAGCACAAGTACAAACAGCAACAATATTTGGTAACACGGCGCATCAACCAATTCGGACTCCACACCGATTCCAACTCGGTCTCTAACAAGATTAGGACTCTGGAGTAAGCTGAGCTAATATGGATATGTTGGACGTGGAGAAGTTGAGTATAGATATAAACTACTACAGCACAAAGATGTACTCAGATTCGGACTCAAAACAGCAACAAGGCAGCTATCAATTTGGACTCAAAACAACAACAAGGCAGTTATCAATTCGAACTCAAAACCGATTTCAACTCGAACTTCAACACCACGTGGGATTCGGTCTCAAAACAAACTCAGATTCCTACTCAGACTGAACACAAGGATGTATTTGGGTTTAGCCAACAGAAGGTTTATATGGTAGCACACGGCTGTGACTAGAACATAACAAGAACTCGAAACTCTAAAGGGTTAAAACTAAGACCAACAACTTGACACACCGATGCAAACGAAAACTCAACAAACCCTAACTAAGAAGTGCAAGCAAAGGCTCAAAGGGTTTATAGGATTGCGGGTAAACTAACCTACTATTTTTTGGCTTTTCTAGACTATAGGAAAAATTAAAAACAGCGAATGATTCGAAGTCTCTCACCGATAAACCTTGCTCTGATACCAACTGGCATGAAACCGCTATGATGAATCCTGATCTTTCGATGAGAGAAGGTGGATAGCTCGATTTGGGGATGGAGATGATGTTCATGGCCTGACTACAACCATCCAAGGATGCTGCGCCTTAGCAACCGATACACCACCTCCAATGTCCTGTCAGTGATCTTGTGGAGTGCGTTACCCACCACTAAGGCACTCGTCCCTACAAACAATCGAAGAACTAGCAAGAACAAGTAGAACAAGCAACTCAATTGCAAATATGGAGATAAAAACCAATCTAAACTCACAAAGTTGGGGTTCTAAATCAAGTAGAACGGATGATCTAGTCAACACACGCTGCTATATAAGGAAGTAGCAATGGCTAAACTTTCAACAAAACAAACCCAATCTGTTTGAGGTAGCTCTAATCCTTATTAATACCTAGGAGGACGGCCACGGGGTCCTCGTGTCATGCTCCAACCCTAGGACACATCCTTATTGGACCCGACATGATACAAAGCCCATCAAACAAAAATAAGGCGACGCAACACCTTTGACAGAAAAAAACCTCTTGGTAGGAATTTGATCATTGTGGCCGCCTCAGAAAGATATACACATGAGTCCAAATCCATATGAAAACATACTTCATAAGGATTCTATGGAGTACTTGAACGCCCAAAACAGAGTTCGGATGAGGTCGTGGCGTCCGTCGCAAGTTGACGCAGTTGTTGCAGTCCGAATCTAGACCCAAAACGTATTGGATTTGATCTCTTTCTTTCCTTGGGCCAAAAGTGACGTGGTGTCCTGGTGGAGGACGTTGGGAATACTTGTACTTGGCCCCCAATCAACTTTTTTGGTCCTCCATGCCTTCCATGTGTCTTTAACACTCTTTTTTATCCTGGCCTGTGCTGTTGATGTTGACATATCAATGGCGTGTCTAAGAAAGTAAAGTTTCCCTCAAGGGCATGTGCCCTCACATTGTGAACCATTGGATTCGCATCCAAAAAATGGTTCCTCTTCTGATGTCTCTCTCTCTCTCTCTCTTTTCGATGCTCACATATGGGCGAGAACGTCAAGAAATAGCTAGTGTGGCAGAGTCAGAGGGAGCGAGACAGGGAACTGAATGTGGGCGATCGAGTAGCGTTGACTCTTCTTCTTCTTATTAGGCATGCTATGCTACCAGCTTACCACCTATATATGTAGTATATATAGACAAAATCAAATATCTATGATGACACCGACGACACTAAGCATTTTCTAAACTCCTCATTTACCTACACCACTCGCCGTTTGACAACACACGCAGCGACAGAGCTAGGATTCCAAGTTTCGAACATAGAGAGGTACAGGAGATGGATAGGCTCAAGCGGTTGGTTTGTCTTGTGTACCTTTTCTTCCTCTGATAATTAGTACAAATATCTCCTCGCCCCATCCGTCAAGCAACCTACAAAAATCGATGAAGATTTAACAATTTTTCATAAATTTTGGGTTTTTTCTTAGTTATCCTCATGCAGCTCTGAGCAATGGAGGAGTACCAAGCAAGTTTCTCTTGTACCCTTTGTCAGTTTTCGTGAGGTTGTTGGATGCAAACTTGATCGAACAAATTCATTACTTTTCATCTAATTAGTTATTGTATTTTTTTTTGCCACGTGTTAAATTTATGCTCTAGTGCTTGTTGAGGTATGATGGTGTGTAATGGACAATGAGTTGTCAAGGCGAGATAACAGAGATTTCGTTGAGTTGGTGGGTTTAGCATGACTTGGACTGACCAAGAGGTGTCAAGTTGGCGTGTGTTGTGCAACATGTCACTTGCTTGACTTATGAATGTGCATGTGTTGGATGCATCAAGGTGGACGATGCCAATGGATAAGGTGAAGCAAGAAGTTTGGGTCGATGGGCCATGGGTGGTGAAGGCCAAACACATAAGCTTGGACCAATAGACCGGAGGACATATCAATAACGATGGTTAGCACTTGGCGGCATAGCGACTAGCAAGAGCACATGCGAGATGGTGATGATGATGACATTGACTGAAGTCAAAACCAGGGTTGGACCAAGTCAATGCAAGGTGTCATGAGCACTTGGTGGATTGCCACACCAAGAATATGAAGGACACGCGTTGACATTGGAGGTTGCTTTTCAAGTTTGGGCCTCAAAACCTGGGAGATCTTGGGACTTCACGAAGCGGCCATGGCCATTCAATGCATGGAAGACCAACTTGGCACATTTTGCCCCTGTTGGCTAAGTTATTTATGTCTAAACCTAACATTATTCTTGTAATGTGTAATAACCCTCTAGAAATAAGACAGGAAGCTGCCCAAGACAACTATCCTTCCACCATTTGTTTATTTTCTAGGGTTAATCAAGTGCTCTAAATTAAAGATTAGAGGAGTTAGGCTAGAGAGTGATTCCCTCTTAGGCTAGTTTGTCACCAAAGTGGAAGAATGTTGGGAGGAAGACTAATCTGATGAGTAGATTATCTCATGGTTGAATTGAAGTAATGAAAATCTTATTGAAATCATCTCTTATGTGCCATTTCTTTTGAATCCATTGATTTTTCCTTTTTTTAAATTATGTCACATTCGCTTGGTGATTTTTGGAGCGGTGATAGATCTTAGTTCTTGGAAGGTTTTGAAATGTTTCTTGGAGCCTTTGGAGATTGGTACATGATTGATTAATAACCCCAACACTAAACTCCATATGATTGGCTTTCCAAATCCCTATTTTTCTTCTTCAAAATTCTTCCTTTGGTGAAATTCATAATTCCTTTGAGCTAGGTGGTTTTGGTTGTTTCTTATGCTCAATCTTGGTGCTATGAGGTCATGGGAACATATCTAGGCTTTCCTTTTGAAAGGATCAAGATTCCCAAGAGGGGGGTTAGTTGGGCTAACTCTAAATTTCTTTCAATAATTAAGCCCCATACTTAGCCATTTCACCCCCTTGTGACTAGAAGTGTTTTTATTATTCTACTGCACAAAAGTTTTGCACCCTAGGTTCCAATCCTAGTCTAGCATGGCAATTCTAAGAATGTAAAGATATGAATTGAATTACTCAAATATAAATGCTCAAAGTAAAGAGGAGAGGAACACGGTGATGTTTTTCTGAGGTAATAGAGAGTCGCCACTTCTCACTAGTCCTTGTTGGAGCACCCGCGCAAGGGTGTAGCTCCCCCTTGATCTACATAAGGATCAAGTGCTCTCTACGGGATGATTCTTTGACAGTCCATCGCGGTGAACGCCCACAACCGCTCACACCATGACTTGGGTCATCCATAAGCTCCATCGGATGATCACCAAGTCTCCAATCACCACCGAGCCATCTAGGTGATGGCGATCACCAAGAGTAACAAGCACAAACTCTCACTTGACCAAGACAAGCCTAATGAGAAAGGTGGGTGCAGACTTGCTACTCCCTATGCACTAATGAGGTCCTTAATCTTAGATTATCAAATATCAATCACCCCACTAGGCTCTTGCTCTCCCTTACACTCCAAAGGTGTTTCTCAGCTGAACAAATGGGCAAGAGACCTAAGTTGGACGAGTAGGAGAAGTATATATACTCCCCCACTTTAAAACATAACCGTTATTGTCCAACTCAGTAGTTTTTTGGGTGACCGGATGCATCGGTCGAAGTGACCAGACGCGTCCGGTCAGTAGCCAACGGCAATGTGGTGTCAGCCTGTTAGAGAAGGTTGTTGGAGTGACCTAACTCTAGCCAACGTCCGATCAACATCCACCGGACGCGTCCGGTTAGGAATTTTGGTCTCTGGACCCTCTCTGATGTTGACCTGACGATGCAAACTCAGCGTCTGGTCGTTTACTGTTCAGCATCCGGTCCTCTCTGACAGCGAGACCCTATTGCTACAGATACAACTAGAGGCGTGTCCGATTTCAATCACTGTGTAGCGTCCGGTCACTCCTCGACTTCTGCTGTGCGTGCTGATCACTGACCGGATGCAGCACTTGTGAGTCTGGTCATCACTAAATCAGCGTTCGGTCACATTTGACCCCTCATTCACTTCCAATTCAAAATCCTTTGTGAATGAGGTTGACTCCAATTGATCTTTGAGCTATTCCTGAGCTACATAGTGCTAAGTTTGACAAGTGTGCACCACACCTAACCCATTAGACTCACCTAGATCTAGCTACTAGCTCATACCCCCTTAATAGTACGGCCAAATAAAAAACAAAGTCCTAAACTACTCTAAGTGTCTCTCCAATGCCAAACGACACTTAGAACTAGTCCGTCCTTAACCTTGTCGTCCATCCTTTGAAAATCGAAACGATTTTCATCGATAGGAGCATGAAAACCATAATTGCCCAAACAATCATCATTACCATGACTTAACTCAAGTTGCCTCTGCAAGACATATGTTAGTCACAGTAATCTCGTATCGCCATTAATCACCGAAACCCAACTAGGGGCCTAGATGCTTTCACTTTTAAACAAATTTCCGCGAGCACCTCCAACTCACTCTTTTGTGCTTTCTTGAGAAAACACTAGAAGAATTCTTCATTACGTGGTGAATCCTAGACCGTTCTGAAAGATCCACGAGATTACCTTCACCATGAGTTAGTTAAGGTAACGATCAGGTTGTGTAATAAATTGATTTACAGAGGCAGGCTTCTTAAATGGGCCATCCATGTAAACAGAGACAACACATTTAAGAACCTCGCGCCTTAGCAAATCAATTTACAAAGATGGTCCACTTAAGAAGCCCGCCTCTATAAATCAATTTACAAAGATGGGGCTTTATTGGACTATCTCCTAAAATATGTTGGTTGTCTCTGAAATTGTGTAGATAGTTTGGGAGACACCAAATTTTTTAGACCACCTCAAAATGCCCTACCCCCTAAAATCGGTTTTGTAGTAGTGAACACAATCTTTTTCTGGCATCAGCATGGGGGAGTAAGAGTCGATTAAGTATGTTCTCATAGTTGCCAACACAATTTTATAAAACAAATGTTTACTAGTTCCCTTTTTCATGCTGAAAGGACCATGATGTCGCTAAGGGGGGAATAGGTGTTTTTTTGTAGATGTGTTTGGAGATGTCCAAGAGCAACTCCACGAAGCACCTGCACTCACAAACATAGACAACCAAGTATATCAAGTGAAAAGAAAATGATGCAATTCAAAACATAAGAGACACTAGAGATTTGTTTCACAAGTTTGGGTTCCCACTTGAACCCTATGTCTCCGTTGAGGTGGCAAAGTGAGCAACTCACAAAGCTCGTGCTCTGTCGAGTTCCTCTCAACCACATTCCTCGCCTCCACTAGTTGGTCTTTTCCTTTTAGGGGCAAGATTATAGCCCTCACAAACTTTCACATGGCTCACCACAAGCACGAGAGTTAGGTCGGGGCAACGCCTAGCCATCTAGGTCCCCTCCAAGAGTAACAAATGCTTCATGAAGTATGACAAAGCCCAACAAGTGCTCAAGGTTTGGATTCCTCTCAATTGCTCTCTAATTCCAAATCACTCACCCTCAACACTTAATTACATACCAATCACTCACTCTCACAAAGAGAGGGGTTGGGAGAGTCTCATAAAGGCTCTACCATAGGTTGGTTAGCAGGTGATGATCTATTTGGTTGAACTAATTTGGGACGTGTTGGTGATCGATGTGCCCAAGAGGCAATCATATGCGTCATGGATTGGATCTATACGTGGGCTAAAACAGGACATTGATCCATGAGAGTTTTAATAAGCCTCTAGGGTAGAAGTCTATTCGTGGAGTCTATATATATATGACGAGGCAGAGGCAGTAGAGGCAAGAGAGATGGTTCGACCTTTTCCCAACACCGGCCCTGCTTCGCTTTGCTGAAAAGCCATGGCTGAAAGTACTGTTTCGCTGATTTGTTGTGAGAGAAAAACAATATTTGTTCGCTGAAATAGTACGGCTCATAAGACAAGCGGACAGGGCCAGACTATCTGCCCCTTCCCCTCTCTCTCCCCTTCCGATGAAACCCGAGCCATGCGCGGTGGTAGCACATCGGTGCATCGATGTTCCATCTCCACACGTGTCGATACTATTAAGACTCTGCTGCGATGTGCACGATGTTGGACCTAGCTGCTCCAACTCTTCTGCACGACACGTCAAGTGGCGCGTCATATCTAGGTTGAACACGATATATTTGTTTGTGCTGGTGCGTCACAAAAGGTTCCTCCCGCCGGTTCAACCACATATCTTGTCTTATATGTATAAATGCCATAATTCTTATTGCTTCAAGCGGAGCTCTTTTCGACCGCGTTCTGAATTTCTCTATATAAAGGTGTTTGGTTCAGTGAGCTAGTGGTAACACACAAATGGAGATGAGTTAATACGTACTGTAATCGGAGCTAGGATACTGACCGCGATCTGTGTTAATTTGGAATTGGAAGAATCAGATAAAGTTGATTACAGACAGTAGGAAGCAAACAGATGTAACGGTAATATAGAGAAATTAGAAGAATCAGATAAAGTTAATGCATACCTGAGGTTGTGTTACATTTTGGAGCGAGAACCAAACAGTACCCAGTTCAAGGCTGAATATTCTGAGCTAGTCATTATAGGATAATTTATTTATTGTTGGAGTTGAGAGAGGTCGTCACCTCCCTCCAACTCCAATGGTATGTGTAGAGTCGTAGTTACTACTCTAACATGAAACTCTTTATGAGCTTCCTTCCATCGAGCTTCGCAGTGAAGTATTGCTTCAAGAAATCTTGGTAACTGGTTGTTCCGTACCGCACTCTGTCGCCTTTCTTCACCAACTCCGGCAGAGGACCAAGCATCCGATCCTGGTCGGGGAAGTGGAACAGTGCCGCCGAAATCCGCTCCTTGGTTGGGTGTATCACGGCCCTATGCTCAACACTTTTGAACGCGCCGTTGCTCACGATCTGCAAGCAAGGGTAGGCCTCTAGGCCATAGCAAAATGAATCTCCCTGCGCTAGCTACCAGGCAGCGGATCGGGACGAGAACGACCAGCAAGTACGTCGTACCTCGAGCGCGTCACCGACGTTGACAACGAAGGCGCCGTCTAGCGCTTGCACAGGGAACCACCTGCCGTCCTTGCCGACCTGCAGCCCCTGCACGTCGTGGTTCATCTGCAGCAGCAGCGTCAGGACGTTGGGGTCGGTGTGGGGCGACAGGCCCAGCACCCGGTCCGCCGCCTGCCGGCACGGCGGGTAGTAGTTCGCCCGCATGCCCCGTACCTGCCCTTGGAACACGCCTCGCAGCGACGCCGGGTCGGCCCCCACGCCCTTGGCCATGAACTCCAGCAGGTGGTACGCTAGCTTCGAAGCTTCCGAGGAATACGAGTCAACGGAATCCCTGGAATCGATTCAGGTAAGGCTACGGTTTAAAAGGAAATTTATTCAGGTATAATTTATCGTTGGATGGATGCATCAGACGAGATGATCACCTGAAGGATGCAGGGCGTGTAGGCCAGAAGCGCATGTCCCTGGACTCCCTCGGCTGAACAATGAGGTAGAGCATGTCTGCCCAGTCCAGCTTCTGATCCTCAGACACGACGAACGCCTGGCCGTAGCCTTCAAGGCTATCAGCTTGCTGTGCGCATTCCTTCTTGGCTTCCAGCGGCTGCTTGAAGAACCCGACTACGTCCTTCATCAGATTTGCAATCACCTCGTCCGGAACTCCATGGTTGATGAGCTGCACTGCATGCACCTCATCGATCAATATATATGCCTCATGCATGCATGGTTCATAACATAAGCAGCACATGTGGTACGTACCTGGAAGAACCCCCAGTGGTGGCATGCGGATCCCAGCCTGGCGCACTCCTCCTCCGATGACTCCGGATCAAGCAGCTTACGGAAATCGATGACCGGAATTGCGTGAGAGCTATCGTCCGCAGCGACGACCTCCTCCGCGCTAGGATCCTTGCTGAGGTATCTCCGGGGCACCGGCTCAGCAACTCCGTTATTGCAAGTCTCCGCAAGCGCCTGCACGTTAGCCACCGGGAGAGACTCCATGCCTCTTGCTGCGTCCGCCATTGTTATCTCAATTTGGTCCTTCCTAGTTCCTACCCCACACGAGCTCCTCCTCCTGCTGCTGCTGCTCCTCCTCCTCCTTCATTTAGACTTCTTTTCAAGACCTGGTGATGACGTTCATGTATAAATAAATAGATAAATAATGTCTAATCATACAGTGCTTAGCCTCCACGTTTAGCCACCGAGAGAGACCCAATGCTTAGCCTCCACATTTAGACTTCTTTTCAAGACCTGCTGCTGCTCTCGCCAATTTGAGTCACACACTCACACTGATAGTGATATCTTTAATATCATTATTTTCGCCTCCACGTTTAGCCACGCCGAGAGAGACCCAATGCTTAGCCACCGGGACAGACCCAATGCTTCTCTATAGTCTTACATTATGGTACATATGCTGACATATGAAGACATGCATGTCATGCGTACAAAAGAGAAGAATCTTCATGGGGGTCAATAATGTCTAATCATACAGTGATAGATATTATTCACATGCAAGGTGCAGATTTATTAGCCCGTCTCTCTTCTTCAACTGTGCATCGATAGAAATAGAATAGGACCCAGGCCAGGCAACCATGGTTGTTTGCATTGCAACGTGGACTCGCTCGGGCGCGCTCCTTGAGGCACATCAATTATTC
Source organism: Miscanthus lutarioriparius (assembly GCA_904845875.1). Taxonomy (NCBI): domain Eukaryota; kingdom Viridiplantae; phylum Streptophyta; class Magnoliopsida; order Poales; family Poaceae; genus Miscanthus; species Miscanthus lutarioriparius. The sequence goes on from CAJGYO010000001.1 coordinate 35,117,118, forward strand.
AGACGCACGCGCTACAAATGGATGGTTGAGCCTGCATCCGTACCAGGTACAGATGTTCACAGGTCAATTACCAAAATCAGACTTAGGGCTTTTAGTGCCATGGATGGAAGCGGACCCAGCGTCAAGCGTGAGCGCGGGGGCAGGCCACTTGCGTATGGCTGCCTGGCAAATCTTGGCTTGGTCTTGGTGGGAGGTGTCGTCAGTCTTGTACATTTGGCTAGCTATTGTTCTTTGGTGCTTATTTGCCTGATTGTGGTTCATCTTCTTTGTTTTTTGCATGCAAGCTATGATTGATAGCATGGGCAACCAGGGTCTTGCTGGCTACTGCTACTAGCTAGACGATGACATGGCAGCGGAGGTTGCGGCCTGTGGCAGTGGCAGCGTGTTATAAGAGCCTGTTTGGCACAACTCCACCACTGGAAAAGTTGAATCTAGATTTGGGATTCACCTGAATCCACCGTGGAGCAGCTCCACCGTGGATCTGGGATTCACCAAAGTGTTTGGTCTAGCTCTAGCGTTTCTCTCTGTCTCACTTACATCTGGTCCACACATAAATAAGAAAAAAAAGGCACGTTCTTCTTCCTCCCGACGACGCTCATGCTACCAAACAGGCTCGCGCCAACTCCACCAAACTTGGATTTGGTGGAACACCCCTTGAAGTGTTCTACCAATTTGGTGAATCTGAGGCCAGATCCACCCTTTTGGTGGATCAGATCCACGGTGGAGTTGGTGGAGCTAGAAGTGTTTGGCAAAAAAAAGTGGATTTGGATCTAGTTTTGGTGAATCTGGAGCTGGTGAATCTTTGTCGAATAGGCCCTAAGGCGTTGGCGTGTGTCTTTGGTAGTAGGGAGGTTGGCCCACAACAAGCTAGAAACCACCACTCGCTCGAATGCCAAAACACTTGTCTCTTCGAAGATTGAATACTAAGCCAAAATCATTTCCCACCTAAGAAATGGTTTCTTCCCTTTCTCCCCTCTCTTCATTAAGTTTGTTGTCACATCAGCACTTTTGTTCACTTGGCATACTATTTAATGCTATGGAAACTACCTATGGTTTTAGGTTGGGACTGCCCTAAGAGACTATGCATCGAAGTAGTTGTATCTTGCTTAGTTTCATGAGGCATGTCAACTTGATTTGGTGAGAGAGAGAAAAAATACAGATACATGCTGAGCACGAGAAAAACATATGTTGAGAGAGAAAAAAGTACAGATCCACACCAATCACGCTAAGCACAAGATAGGCATTTGTCATAAAGTTCAGCGTCCAACAAGTAATCAGTGTATTATGGTGTATTATGCTTAGCAAATCAGAAGGATAACACATGTGACAAAAGTTTATACTAGTTCAAGTAAATGTGGTACCCTACATTTAGTTGAGAACAACTTCTATAGTGTGTCATACACTCGGGATCGAATGAGGGGATGTTGATAATGTGAAAGTTATGTATAAGAACAAAGACGACCACACGGGCGACCCTACTGCTCCCCATTCTTCACATGAACCAGAGGAAAGCGATGTAGCCACTCGAAATTTGAAACTGCTCTATCTAGGCGCTCCCTTACGTGTGTACTCCCCTTTATTTGTTTATTCCTCCAGGTGAAGACATCGCCCACAAAACCCAGATCATGGAGATCACACCTCTCCAGAGCGCATTTAAATGTATCCATGCAAGCTTGTGGCCTCTAAACACCTCCCTCTTTCTAGAAAACAATCTAGCGCCAAAAGAATAGCACACCGCGCCCGCGCGTCGCTCGCATATTTTCTTTTCAGCGCAAAAAGAAAAAGGCAGGACTATTTTCTTGTACTACTAGTGTCATTGTCGTGGACAAGATTTATTCGTGAGCCATATATAGCTACTAGCGCTAGTCCAACTTTAGTCCCTCCAAGTGCTTCCTTCCGTCAAGCTTTGCTGCGTAGACTTGCTTCAAGAAATCCCGGAAACTCATGGACCCATACCGCACTTTCTCGCCTTCCTTTACCAACTCCGGCAGAGGAGCAAGCATCAGATCCTGACTAGGATAGTGGAACAGTGCCACTGAAATCCGCTCTTTGGTTGGGTGTATCACGGCCCTATGCTCAACGCTTCTGAATTTCCCATTGCTCAGGACCTGCAGACGAAGCACACCTCTCCATTTTATATATGCTAGCTTCACCAATAAGAACTTAACGATCTCTTGCAATTAGGGAAATAATCAATTAATTAACGTCAAGCACATCGCCGACGTTGACGACGAAGGCGCCATCGAGAGTGTGGCAGTGTGCACAGGGAACCACTTGCCGTCCTTGACCTGCAGCCCCTGCACGTCGTGGTTCATCTGCAGCAGCAGCGTGAGGCCACACGCGTCGGAGTGTGGCGACAGGCCCAGCACCCGGTCAGCCTGCTTGGACGGCGGGTAGTAGTTCACCCTCATGCCCTAGCTGGGCCTGCCCTTGGAACACGCCTCGCAGCAGCGCCGGATCGGCGCCCACGCCGTTGGCCATGAGCTCCAGCAAGTGGTACGCTAACTCTGGTCGCCGGGGAGAAAGCGTCTATGCAATGCCTGAATAATAATAATGACAAAATCATATATATATATATATATATATATATATATTCTTAGTATTGTATTGGGCAATACTAAGGTACAAACTTTACCTCCAAGGAGGTAATATCTAAAATCAATCTGAGCCATTGATTTTTCACATTTTATGAATTACTTAATAAAATAAAAAATCCTGGAAAACAAAAATAAGACCTCCGCATCCCCCTGATGACGGATTGACAGGAGGGAAATTCCTTTAAAGACATGCATGCTGATGCCCCTAATCACAGGCTAATCACGGGAGATGCTCATGTTACAAACAGTCATCTATAACATGTATAGACACGTTACCTGCACTAACACATGGCTAACACACGTTGCCGGCACTTTAGACCTACACGTTACCTGCACTAACATATGTTACCTGACACGTTAACACGCACTACCGGAATGCCCAGGTTTGCCGTGTGTCCACGGCACACAGAGAAGCCTAAAAAACACTCGGTAAAGCCTTTGCCAAGTGTTACACTCGGCAAACGGCACTCGGCGTACACAGAGTCGGCAAACGTTTCTTTGCCAAGTGTTTTTTTATCGGACACTCAGCAAAGACTTTGCCGAGTACTAAAACCGACATTCAGCAAAGACTTTTCAAAAAATATAAAAAAAACCACCGCCGCCCGCCCGCGGCTCCCCTCGCCGCCGCCGCCGCCACCACCTGTGCAAAATAAGAGGGAGAGGGAGGGAGATGGGGGGGGGGTTAGGACAGGGCCATGGCCGGCCGGCGACGGCACTCGACCTTGCAGCCAGCACTTGGAAGTCCGAGCCGAGCTCACGCGGGGGTGGCTCTCAGAGACGGCAAAGAACGCGGAGGGGTGAGAGGGGGCAGTGCCGGGAGAGGGAGGGGAGGGGGCAGCGCCGGTGGGAGAGGGAGGGGGCGTCGGCGGGAGACAGAGGCGGTAGTAGGGGGCAAAGGCCCGAGAGAGGGAGGAGGAGGGACTACTGGCGCCGGGAGATGGAGGGGTGGCCTGTGGGGAGGGGGCGGTGGCCTAACGAGTTTATAAGGTTGCGAGTTTGTCGAGTGTCGGATTGGAACACTCGGCAAAGCCACATCTTTGCCGAGTGTCAGATAGGGGCACTCGAAAACCCATTGTTTCTAAACACATTTTGTTTTTTCATTTTGAAACCCTAAACTACTGTGCATGTGTGGGGTCGGGTGAGGGGTTTGCCGAGTGTCCCAGTCCTGCACTCGGCAAGCATAGATTTGCCGAAAAGCCGATAATGGGCACTCGGCAAACCTTTTTTTTTTTTCATTTTCCTTCTTCTCCTTGTTTTTCTCGGGGACGTGTTTTTCTCAATTTATTCCGATGTACTTTAAAAATACCTTGTCAAATTGACTCAACAATATATATTTGTTTTTTTCTAGGAATATTATTCCATTATTTTATGCAGTTATAGCTCAAATTTAATTTATATCAATTAAAATTCTATAATTACACTTAATAAATTAAAATTATCAAACGGATCCAAAAAATTACCAAAATTTCACATGAAACAATCTATGTTCTCTATTGCCTATACAAAAAGTTTTACGCCAAACCCCAATTCGACCGTCACTTTGACAATAAATCTTACCGAATCCTTCTCAATGCTACGATTCTTCTTTTGAGATGCTTCGGTTTGTAGACATCGTATGTCACAAATTATACTAAACCTTCTCAATTTTTTACCACAGCCTCCAGGTATGATATCATCACATCATGACAAATCTCATGATTTTCAGACTTGGTTTGCTTTTTTTAGAATTTAAAAACCATTCGGCCACACGTTCGTGGTCGTGTTTCCTGAACAAGATGTTCGAAATTTTTTTACATTTCCTGGGTAAGGCCTCACGCTTGACTCAATAACATGAATATCATTTTTCTACTCATTTTATTCTATTATTTGAATCACTTGCGGTTCAAATTTGACTTATACCAAAAAATTTCTTCATATGCAATGAATTAATTAAATATAGCAAACAGATCCACAAATATACCAAATTTTAACATGGAATACCACATGTCTGTATGTGGAGAGAAGAAAAAGTTTTAAGATCAAAGAGAAAAAAAATGAAACTATTTGTTTGAGTGCAAAATAATTACACTCGGCAAACATATTTCTTTTGTCGAAAGTGCCGATAATTAGACTCGGCAAACATATTTATTGGCCGAAGTGCCTAGTTTTGCCGAGTGTTTTTTAGTTTGCCGAGTGTCGAACTTTGCTGTGTGCAATTATTTTACCGAGTGTTTTTTTTGCAAAGACTTCGGTAAAGAGCTTATTTGCCGAAAGTGCTCGATGGATTGCACTCGGCAAACCCTCTTGCACTCGACTTACCTACTGATTCCAGTAGCGACGCGTTACCTACTCATGTTACCACGCACACACGCATTACATGCTAACTGTCGGTGTTTTGAGTTGCCACCGACAAGTAAATTTCTAATATTACGCGTCTGGCCCGGATAGTGCGCTAAGAGGACACGAGGTTTATACTGGTTCGGGCAGAATATCTCTACGTCCGATTCGTTGTCTTTGCTACTCATGTTAATAGCAATCAAAAGTTCATAGTAGGGGTTACAAACGGTCGAGAGAAGGACATGTCCCAAGTCTCGGTGGTGTGTTGCGATGAGTTCCGATTTGAGTCAAGGCCGCTTTTTTGAGTCGAGTTTGGATCGAGAGTCCCTTTGTAGGATGCTTTGCTTTCCCTTTTATAGGCCAAGGGAGAGCATAGGTTACAGTAGAGGAAGAAAAGAGAACGAGAGGAAGAAGTCCTTTAGGATCGCTAGATCCTTCTGCTCCTTTATATGGGTCCCGTCGACCTCAGAGCGCTAATAGGGACAACTTCGGTCTCGGCCTCGTCCACCATCGGGCGCCATGTGTGTAGGCATCTTCGCCGGTCATGGCGCTCCACTCCGGCCCTGGCAGACGTCAGGGGCGAATCGATGCGCCTGTCGATTGTTCACGACGGGTTTAGGCGAGAACAACACAGGTACGTCCGATGCTGTTCCTGACGTGAACCCTCAGGTATGGCCCGTCATGGGTTGCGGGCTACATCGAGGCATGTCAGTCTCTTCCCTGGCATCAGAGCTTTGACCCAGGCCTATATGCTTGGACCTAGAGTGGTTGACGGCGGTATGGGTCTCTGTCGGGTGAGACCGAGTCTACGACCTCGAGGTCGGGCAAGGCAAGAGCACAAATCCAAGGGTCGTGAGGTGGAGCCCAAACCCAAGAGTCACATGAGAGAGCTAGCCCTTAGAGGTCGGGCGAGGTAGAGCCTGCAGCCTCAGTATCGGGTGAGGCGGAGCCCACACCCAGAGGTCGGGTGAGGTGGTGTCCGCCCTCAGGGGTCGAGCGAGGAGGAGCCCATGGGCTCGGTGTCGGACGAGGCGGAGCCACCCTCAGGGATCGGGCGAGGCAAAGCCTATGGCCTTGGTGTCGGGCAAGGCGGAGCATACCCCTAGAGGTCGAGCGAGGTGGAGTCTGCCCTCGGGGGTCGGGCGAGGCGAGCCCGCGGCCTCGGTCAGGTCGGCGAGGCGGAGCCACCCTCGGGGTCAGCGAGGCGAGCCCAGCATGGCCTCGGTGTCGGGTGAGGCGAGCCACCCCTGGGGGGTTGGGCAAGGTGGAGGCAGCCCTTAGAGGCCAGGGCGAGGCGAAGGTTGCGTGCACTGGGGTCGACAAAGAGCTGTGGTCGCGCTCTTGACCGCTCGATTGAATCAACATTGATGGTTATTAGCTGCACCTCTTGGGTACCCTAGTATTGGTCCTCGACAAGAGCCCCGAGCCTACGGAGGAGTAGAATACTCCTTCTGAGGCTTTTTTCAACAGGGAGGACTTTGAGGGCCTTGGCCTTCTTTTTGTCGCCCACGGCATGTCCCGGATTGGTGATTCCCTCTCGTCGAGGTCGGACCCTTTGTGGGTATGGCCGTGAGATTTAGTAGGTTGGAAAAGGTCTTTCCTGATTTTTCGACCCCTGTGGGGGTCCGTCGTTCTATGACCGTGCATCCGGTCACCTTGTGAATCCAACTTTCCTCGAGCCCCCGCACGTAGCGGGGGTCCGGTCGAAGGTCGGCTTGCCTTTGTTATTATCACCCCGCCCATGGTTTCCACAACCGGAATGGTGAGCCGCGCCATGATTTTCATCTATAAACAAGTTGTGGTGCTCGATGAGTTGTTAGCTGGCTAGTTTGAGTGGCGTCCCGGCATCTCGTTCGTGAGGATCTAGCTTGGGTTAGTTTGGTGATCGACTCTAGATTCTTTGTGGTTGATCCATATTGTTCTTAGGTCCGTTCGACCGGCTCCGAGGGTTATGTGCCTTTCTTTGAGGAAAAACCACGGATCGTAACCGGCCGAGACTCAAACATGAGCCGGGATGCCCGTGGCGCTCGTGCGCCTAGGTTCTGGCCGCTAGCGGGCCCATCCCTTTCCACCTCTCACTCTAGAGGTGCCATGAGCGGTTGTTGAACCCATCGATGGGCCAACCTGCGGGCTCCTCGGCCCACTCGGGCTGTAGAGATGCTTTTAGATCCGTATTCCTCTTACCCGCGATGAGTTGTGGCCCGTCCGGAGAGGTGAAACATCCGGTGAGTTTTCTAAGGGAACGGATAGAGATTATGTGCACAGGTCCCAGGGCGGAACATAGTGGCAGATCATGGTAGGCGTGGAGATCTAGGTGGACGGTTGATTTCCTTACATCCGTCACCCCTATAAAACCAAAGGGTTCGCCCCTAGGGTTCTATACCTTGCATCCTTGCCTCCGCAGCCACAAACGCCGCCATCAATTGCCTAGGGTTCCCCGTCTCTGCATCCCTTGCCATTGCCGAGCCCGCATCCAACCACACCCACCTCCAATGGATCTGTGGTGTCGCTCTGACATCACCTTCCAATGCATGGAAGGTCTCGTCCGTCGCGGTCTTCTCTATGTGCAGACCTTGGCCGAGGAGTAGCTGCTGCCCGGTGAGGAGGATCTGTCATCACCGCCCGACGGCTATGTGGTGTCGTTCACCCACTAACATGAGCGTGGGTTCACGACCCCACCCATAGATTTCTTCAGGGGTCACTTTGCACTACAAGATCGAGCTGCAAGCACCTCAAACCCATCGGGATCCAAAGATATGGCGGCACACTGTCCGCCCTATGCGAGGGATTCCTAGGATCATCCCACTTTGATCTATGGAGGTACTTCTTTGTCATCACCCTCCGTAAGAAGAGGGAGAAGAGCGGTGGCGGGGAGCTCCACACGCCGATGGGGTGCGTCGGCATCCACCTCCGGAACAATCAAAGTCAGCGAGTACCCGTCGACACGGCTATCAACATCCTACAAGGGTGGCATTCGCAGTGGTTCTACCTCAAGAACGATGCCGCCGCCCTTTGCCGAGTCCATAGGGCGCTGATCGAAGAGGCCCTAGAGTCATGGAGAAAGTGGGGTGTCCCGGAGAAGGACAAGAAGAAGATCCGGGACCACATCGCTGCCATCCACATCCTAAAGGAAAGTGGCCTAAAGGGATCAGGCATCATCAGGACCTACCACGCAAGGAGGGTGGCACCGTTGATGATGCGACGCTCCTCTCCCAGATGCGATGGTGCCGGGCGTCATTCGACAGATTTGCGCGCTTTGGCGAGGAAGTGCTCCCCACTCGAGGTCACGCAACACATTAAGGAGGCAATGGAGCCTTCGTGGGACAACGTGGGTGCTCCTCAATTTTGTCTACACCGGTGCCGGACATCCTCCGATGCGACCAAAACCGTGCCATGTCATCTTTGTAAGTTTCCCTCCTCGCACCTCCTCTTCAATTGATTTCGACCTCTTGATACTAACTTTGAGAGGGCGGGACCAGCCGAGAACCTCATCTTCATGGATCACCCGGCGGCGTTGCCGAGGGATTCGTCCATGAGGGCGGCGAATCATGCCAAGGGCGATCGACTGAGGAAGGCGAAGGAGGACAAGAGGAAGAAGAAGCAGCGGAAGCATGATGATGATGATGGAGACGACGACGAGGTAGTTGATGACATCGAGTGGGATGACCTAGAGAACGAGGATGTGCTGACAGGTATCGGTTCATCCTTGCAGGAGTTGGCACCCTTCCCATTTCACTGAGGGGAGGGCACGTCCGGGGAGCCAGTGGAGATGGGCCGTACTGTCGGCCTGCCCCAGGAGCCAACTAGGGCGGGCGGCTCTGCCGCCACGCTCGAGGTGCCAACGGAGGCAGGTGGCTCCACCGTCGCGCCCCCAAGGTCCAAGGGTAGCAAGCCCCTCCCCGCCAGAGCAGGGGGTGGACTCAAACGGCATTACCGCGACAAGGTGGAGCAGAGGTCGGGGGGGTTCACCCCCAAGCGTATCTGCCACCCGACGGTCCTGAGGTGAATCATCAGCTCCTCTGTTTTCCCTATTTTGGTCGGATTTCATCATGACTTATGCTTTTCGTCTCTTGCAGCATCGAGAGGCGGCGTAATCCTTTGGTCTTTGGCGCCAAAGAAGAGCATCGCCCTTCAAGTGAAGTGGCAGCTATCGGCTGGCGTCATGCCCGTTTTGGGTAGGAGCGGCGCTAGCATGACTGCGTTGTCGGCCAGTCTGGCGCTGTCCATGGTGGCACCCGTGCCTTTGGCGGGATGGGCAAACGCGGGAGGCTCAAGGGACGCCTTCAGAGGTCGTGGAACAGCCGACAATGGCGGTGATACTGCTACCGACGACGGGGCAGATGGGGCTACCGACTGTGCTCGCGGCGCCGACCGTGGTGGGTGCGATGCAGCCGGTTAGGACCCGGCGATGTAGGCGGAGGCGGCGGTGGCTATGACAGGCGGGTCACAGCGAGGTGCTATTGTGGCGGCGCCTGAGGAACCGACGTGACATGCGCCATCGGTGGCCCAGGTGACGACGTCTGGCATGGGCCGGACGGAGGGGGACGTGTCCGGGGGGTCCCTGGAGGTCGTGGAGCTGGGAGAGGAGTCAGCGTCCGTTCCGCTAACCCCTTCCTACATCGGAGGGAGTGTCAGCAGTGATCGGAGCCAGTGGGGATCCATCCTTGGCCCTGACGTTGGTGGGCAGCGACTCACCTGCGCGGGGCGAGCCCCTACTCCGGTACATGAGTCTGGAGGATTCGACGTCGACGCTCTTTACTCTCGACGATGCCGCAGAGAGCATGGAGCGGGATAGCCTCTACATGGGGATCGCATCCATGCTTGAAGCCCTAGACCACGCCCGAGGTGCCTTGCGCGACATTGTTGTTTCTTTCGGCCAGGTATTCGCTTGATCCTGCTTCTCGCCCTTTTCTTTATCTATATATTTTTTGTATTCTGACCATCATCTCCTTTCAGTCCCTTATCGCTCACAGCCGGGGGAAGTCTCGGTTCCTTCATTAGAATAAGAAAACCTAGGACCACCTCGTCGAGGAAGCACGGCTATGCGAGGAAGTGACCGCTCAACTTGTTGCCGCCCAGTAGAGGGTGGCTGTCGGCACAAAAACATGGCGATGCTCCTGACACACAGAATCATGAAAACATACTATGAGCGTTAAAGTGCAGGGAATTGGCTATTTAGCCGATGCAGGCATAGCAAACAACCAAGGTCATGCCTGACCGAAAGCAAATCTACCAGCTAGCATACTCTGATTTAAAGTGCTAACAGTGGGGATCGACTGGATTATTAAAGCCATAATAGCGAGCTATAGATCAGATTCAACTAGCTAGTAAACATACTCAAGATCAGACATGCCTTAGCCACGTACTATGCACGATCAAGATCGAAGTAGAATGGCTGATAAAATACAATCCTTCATTTGAAGTAAAAATTATCACAATATAGCAAAATAAACGATGGACTAAAAGGATGTGAGGATGATCTAGATCGATCTCGACCGGGTACGTTGATATTGCTGAAACTAATGACAATGAGAACATCAGCAAGATCGGTAACTTAATGAATATACCCGAAGGATGACACCCTTAGGTAGGGCCAATAACTTGACCTTAATCTAGTTCGAGCAGTGGAGGTCGAACTTAACCGATGCAGCCGTACTTGAACTAAATAAGGATCGATAACTAACTTATACTAGAGCTCGTAAGAGGTCGACCAGACCGATGCAGCCTTACAAACAAAAGTATAAGCCATGACGGTACTTACAGACAAGCCGGAGGTCGACCGGATTGATGTAGCTCTGCTTGTTGAAGAACTCGTCGAAAAGCTACATTACTCCTATTCCTAAGGGTTGGCGTGAAGCCGAAAAAGTAAAGACTGATTTTGATTGATGTGAGATATCTTTGATACAATGGCCGGGGTTTATTTTTATACCCTTGGCTAATGACGTACAAAAGTTGCCTCGAAAGAAATATCTAAACAAAAAGAAAATACTAAGATACATGGACTCTGGCTTTCCCTTATGTAGAATCCTTGCTGTTGAAGCTTTCTTGACCGACACGTCTCTGGTTCAATCGGCAAGAGTCCAGTGGAGACACACCTTACAGAGTATGTATACGAACATGACGCTGCCGGCCTTGTATACGCATATACAAGGTACGTGTTCTTGCTTTCCTTCACTGTTGATGTGCAGTTACAGTAAGGTATATGTATTTATCTCTTTATTTCTCCCTCTGGCAAATATAAACTTTCATGCAAGATTGAATTGACAATCTCTCTTGGATTGGCTTGCCTTGCTTCCACTCTACATTCCTTCCTTATTCGATCCTGCATGTTGCTAAAGCAAATAACCATGGATTTTCTTCCCCTTTCCATCTTGTTTTTCCCTTGTCTGGCCAAATATTATTAAAATATCATGCTACAATAGAATTTCCCTCCTCAGCACACTTCCGTATCCGTACACAAATAGGCTCTCTCACTCCCGAGCAATACTGCTGATGCCATGGCCTTTTCCAAATTTAGAATAAACAAGAACGCGCCTGGCCTTTCCAAGTCAATTTAACACACGCGCAGGCACACGTTTCTTCTTTCTCTTGACTTCTTCAAGCGTACGTATACACAAGCAACATGCAAACCAATGATAATTGTGTGCTTGGAAATGTTTCCTCTAATGCATAGCTTGACTAATAATCAAATAATATGAATCCTGGCTGGCTTCTTTTCCTTAACATGCATGAACAGCTCTTAATATGTATGGCAGCTCCATCGGCCCCATTATTTTCAGCTGTGTTCTTCCAATTGGACTTGTCACCCTTTATTTTTATTTTGATTGGTCCAAAGCCTTTCGAAATATATCCATATGCATTTGGACAGCTCCAACAAATAAAAATGCACATTTTGGCCAACCATTATACCATTAGTCGATCCCTCCTTACCGAGCAAAGCTTACCAAATTTCGTTGTCAACAAAGGGCCGAGCTGACTCCCCTGCCGAGGAGGCGGACAGGTCTTGGTCGTGGAGTGGTCGAGGCCCATCGTCATGCTGACGAGGCCGAGAGGGCATTCGAGGCCCTGTCGGCGAGATCGCAGAGGGGCGAGGAGGAGGCCACCAAGGTCAGGAAGGAGCAGGATGAGCTGCTCTAGAAGGAAGCCGAGACCCGCCAGCGGATCCTCGACCTTCTGGCCAAGGTTGAGAATTAACGGGAGCTAAAGCTAGGGGTTGAGGAGAAGCTCGTGGCCCTAGAGAAGAGGGCGAGTCTTGATGCCGCGGCGGTCGCCTGGCTGCGCAAGAAGCGGGATGAGCTACTCGAAACTGCAGAGATGCTCTGCTCGGAGCATGGCGTGGCTCGTGAGGAGCGTGACCGAGCCCTCTGAGAGCGTGACTAGGCCTGCCAAGAGCGCGATAACGCATAGCAAAAGGTCGGCTCCCTCCAGGCTGAGCTCAAAAATGCGATAGCCTAGAAGCTAGAGGCCGAGAGCATTTCTGCCAGGCTGGCCATGGACCTCGCTGAGGTGAGGAGGAATCTTCAGGCGGAGAGCGACAAGCTCGGTATCCTGAGCACCACCCTCAGAGTGGTCTGTGATGACCTTGAGGTGGTGTAGACAGAGGGGGACCAGCTCGCTCATGGCCTGTGTAGTTGAGATCACGGCTCGGGTGCGCCAGCTTGAGAGGAATGCCCTTCATGTCGGGGTTAATCAATCCTTCGCGCCTGGCTATGAAGCCCACGAGCTGGAGGAGATGGAGACTGCGGTGGCTCCCCTTTCGCAGGACCTAGTGGATAGAATAGAGAGCATAATTCTCCCCCAGAGGTATTAGTTAGCCAGATAGGTCGGGCAATTATTCATGTAACAAGCAGACAAGCTCCAACCCCTCTGTACTATCCGAACAAACTTATCATTTTATTTCATTTGATCGAATTTGTTTTTCCTGCCTTTTTATGTGTGAAAAGGGGCTCATGTGTTCCGACCCTTCCGTTTGTTAAGACCGTAGGGCCCGAGGTGTAGGAGGGAAACTCTGATGATGCTGGTAAGCAAGAGTGACGTAGCCCCTAGGGCGTAGGTTTCTCGTTGTCCGACAAGCCATGCTCAATCGTTTGTTTCCGTGAACCTTGCCACTAGGTTTTTGACGTGAGGGAGGGGTCGGCCATAGCGACTATTTTAGGAAGGGTGTACATATATACCCTTAACATAGGAAGGGTGTATACATACCTTTATCAGCCCCCGAGTGAGACCCGACCCCTTGTCGTTGCTGAGGTCGGATGCCACTGAAGATCGAGTAGAGGATAGCGAAACTAGTAGGAGAAAAGCATCTCTTGTTTTCGTGCGTACCCCTCCCTAGGATCTGAGCCATCGTTCTACAACCACGTGTTCGGTCTCCTTGCGAGTCCAACTTTCCTCGTGCCCTCACATAGTAGTAGGGATCCGGTCGAGGGTCGGCTCATCTTTGTGATCATCATCGCCTGTCTGTGGTTTCCATAACCGAGGGGTTGAGCTAACGCCACTTGCCTTGATGGCTCAAGTGACGCACTTAGTGAGCTCGCTAACGGGCATGTTCAAGTGGAATCTAGGTCTATCATTTGTGATGGGGTTGGCATAGCCCCCATGTGGCATTCCACTGCTCCTTAACATGCCTCCCGGTAGATGCCCGAGCCATTCCGGAGGGCGACTTAGGTGGCCCCATGGCCTCCCCTCAATGGGGATTCTGTGGGCTTAGCTCGAGATTAGGATCGAAAGAGAATGTTGAGATGACCCTGTCCACTTCTAGGCGGGTCGAGCAAAGGTCGCTCAGGCTCATCTATGTTTTCTCCCTAGCTCTATTCAACGCGAGGCGGCCTCGGGCCCTTCACGAGCCAGCCTTCAAACCCTAGTTAGTTGGACTCTCGATTTAGGGTCGGGTGGCTCGAGCCCCCAAGACCCGCAGGGCTTGGTAGGGGTTGGCCATGTTTCATGCATCACCCCATCCTCGGTTTCCACAACCGAAGGGGCTGAGCTAACGACACTTGCCTTGATGACTCGAGTGTCGCGCTCGGTGAGCTCGCTAACGGGCATGTCCGAGTGAAATTCGGGTCCGTCATCCACTGATGGGGTTGGCGTAGCCCTCATGTGGCATTCAACTACTCCTTAACCTGCCTCCCGATAGATGCCCGTGTCACTCCGGAGAGTGACTCAGGTGGCCCACTGGTCTCTCCTCGATGGAGATTCTGTGGGCTTGGCTCGAGGTTAGGATCAAACGAGAAAGGTCTAGATGTCCCTGTCCACTTCTAAGCGGGGTCATGCAAGGCCACTGGGGCTCATCTATGTTTTTCTCCCCTGGCTCTATTTGACATGAGGCGGCCTCGAGCCCTTCGTGGGCCGGCCTTCAAACCTCGGTTGGTCGTCGTTCATATCGAATGAGACGGCTACCGCTTCGCGGACACGACGCAAAGCGTTGGATGCAACAATTGCATATGCAATGCTTGGATGTATGGGATGAATGTATGGATGAATGGATGAATGAATGTATGAATGCATGCATGAGAATGTATGAATGAATGATCATGCAATGGAAAAGAAAAGTGGGGGTCGGTAAAGTTACCTCGATGGCTCAAGTGACAGGTTCAGGGAGCTCTTACTGGATATGTCCGTGTGGGGTCTGGGTCCGACATTCATGACGGAGCAGTAGCAGAACCTACATGGGGCATCCCACTTCTCCATACTGCCTCTCCTTGATGGCCCGAGTATGTCGATCGACTTGTGTTACCCATTGGGACAAGACTTACTCATGGAGATATGGGATGAGAACATCCCGCCCAAAAACTTAGTTAGGCGAGATAAGATAGGTGGCGAACTTATAATAAATGGACAAGCTCTTAAATTTTGTTATAGCAAAAAAGCTTTTTAGCCCTTCTCCCCTTTTTGTATAAAAGGTTAGTGTATTTCGACCCATTTCGCCGTTAAGGTCGTAAAGCTCAGGGTGCGGGTGAGCAAAGTCTTATCATGCTGGTGAGCAAAGGCGCCATAGTCGCCAGGCGTGGGTTTCTCATGATCCGACTAGTTATACTCAGACCTTGTTCCCGCAACCCTAGCTCCTAGGTCTTAACGTGATAGGGGGTCAGGCATAGAGAATGTTTGCTATGCGGATAGACTCTTAAACGCGTATCGACTCTTTCCGTGGCTAAGGCCAAAAAGCCTAGGGTGTGGAAAAAACTCTGATTACACTGGTGAGCAAAGACGCCGTAGCCGCCAAGGCATAGGTTTCTCACAGTCCGACCAGTTTTACTCAGCGTTTGTTTTCACAAACTTCACCTTTGGGTGTTAATCGTCAGAAAGGGTCGGACGTTGAGATTGTCTACCGGATAGATATGTTCTTATTAGCCCCCGAGTGAGGTCCGACTCTTTGCTGTTGCTGGGGTCGAGCGTCACCTAAGGATCGGGAAGTTGATAGCGAAACTGATAAGAGAAAATGTGCGTATATGAAGGGTAAAAGTGACATAGCTACTCGATGTTCTAGGCATTGATGAAAACTTCGTCGTCGATGTCCTTGAGCTTGTAGGCACCTAGTCAGAGCACCTCCATGATGACGTACGGTCCCTCCCACAGCAGAGAGAGCTTGTGGCAGTTCTTGTCGCTCTGGATGAGGCGGAGCACCAGGTCCCCGACGTTGAAGGCCCGACCCTGCACTCGACGGCTGTGGTACCAGCACAATGCTTGCTGTTACTCGGCCGAGCAGAGGAGGGCAATGTTTGTGTGCTTCATCTAGCTAGGCTCCTTCCTATGCTCCCCCTTGTTGGAGCCTCCAGACAAGAACCACTTCAAGAGGTCGTAGTCCTTGTATAGGTGCTCGATAAGGAAAGAATGGTTCGGGCATGGCCCTTCGAGCAACTTCTCAAAGTGGTTTGGGGTACCCTCCATGGGCTTCCGAGCCTCTTTGCAGTCGGCGGCGGCCATGAGCGAGCCCTCGTGCTATAGCCTATTCTTCTTCTTGCCAGGATGGTTGGAGGCGCCTTCGCGATTGTCTTCGTCCTGCTTTGCCTTGCCCTTGAGGCGGTCAAAGATCGCTCCGACCACCTCCTCGCCCGAGGCATGGCTGGTGGTGATGTCGAGAAGCACCTTGGTGGTTTGCGGACCCTTATGTCCCATCTTGTGAACCAGGGACTCGTAGGTGGTCCCAAACAGGAAAGCTCCTATAACGTTGGCGTCGGCGACGTTAGGCAGTTCGTTGCACTACCGGGAGAAGCACCGGATGTACCCACGAAGGGTTTCTTTGGCCTTCTATCGGCAGTTTTTGAGATCCCATGGGTTTCTAGGATGCTTGTACGTGCCCTGGAAGTTCCCCACAAAGATCTCTTTCAGGTCCGCCCAGCTTTGGATTCTGTTGGGCGGAAGGTGTTCCAACGATGTTCGTGTCGAATCGGCCAAGAACAATGGAAGGTTGCGAATAATAAAGTCATCATTATCCGCTCCATTGGCTTGACAAGCAAGCCAATAATCCTCGAGCCATAGTCCAGGGTTTGTTTCCCCATAGTATTTTAGGATGTTGGTTGGTGGTCGGTACCATGGCGGGAAGGCGGCGTCGATGATGTGTCGGCCAAAGGCCTAAGGTCCTAGTAGACTAGGGCTTGGGCTTGATCCTCGCCCGTGGTCGTGGCGTTCACCACGACAGGGATGGTAGCCGCAGCTAGCTCCCACCCCCGCATCACCATGGGTATGCCTATGGGCGTCGAGGGTGTTGCGCGCGTCATGGTTGCGGCCGAGACGCTAATGCACCGGGACCGTGGTGCATAGCCTGCTGCCTTGTGGCGCCTGGTGGACTGACTCATCCCTGTTGAGTTGCTCTGAGGGTGTGCACTGGCTAGCATCGAGCTCGCATTGTCAAGACAATGAGCTTTTCGCTTGTTTGCACCGCCGCGCACGACGCCGAGTAGCGTCGCGAATCTCACGATGGGCCAACGATCCTCGGCGTCGCGAGCCCTAGAAGCCCATGGAGAAACATCGCCGCAACGCGGCGATGTTCTGGCTAGCAAGGGTGAAGTGTGGGAGCGCTTCATTGTCCTCGATGATCCTCCAGTGACATATTTGGTCATCCCCACTAACCCATAGTTCGCGGCGGGCGAAGGCATGCGTTGTGCAACGAGGTGGCCATCGGTCTCTATGGCGCTACGGAGACCGAACAGGAGCACTGTCGGGGCACTCCGGGTGAGATATTTTGAGGAAGCGGCTCCCCTCTAGCGAAGCTGCGCCATGACATTGGTGAACAAGAAGGTGAAGTGGTGCTGGCCCTCCTAGGGCCGGTCGGGGTCCTAGGAAGGCGCCGAGCTGGTGCTCTAACCTCCCGTAGTCGAAGTCGAGGAGCTGGTTGCTTCCAGGGGTGTGGGCCTCCGGTGCGTGCAGCTGCAGCTCCTCGAGCATCTCGACGATTGCGTCGAGGCCAGTGGAGTGGAGAGGTCAGATGATGGCGGGAGCTATTGCCAACTCTTCCTCTCGCCATGACGATGAAGTCAAGGTCTCCGAAAGCGCGGCACGCCTTGAGACCCAAATGAGGTTGTGACTACTCAGCGTGCTAACCAGCCGATGTTTCGAGTTGCCACCAACAAGTAAATTTCTAATATTATTGCGTCTCGCCCCGTATGGTGTGCTAAGAGGACACGAGGTTTATACTGGTTTGGGAAGAATGTCCCTTCATCTAGTTCGTTCTCGCTTTGCTCATGTTACTAGCATTGAAAGTTCATAGTAGGGGTTACAAATGGTCGAGAGAGGACACAGTCCCAAGTCTTTGGTGGTGTGTTGCAATGAGTTCCGATTCGAGTCGAGTCCGATTTTGAGTCGAGTTTGGATCGAGAGTCCTCTTTATGGGACACCCTGCTTTCCCTTTTATAGGCCAAGGGAGAGCACGGGTTATAGTGGAGGAAGAGAAGAGAACGAGAGGAAGAAGTCCTTCAGGATCACCGGGTCCTTCTCCTTTATGTGGGTCCTGTCGACCCTGTAGACGTCAACAGGGACAGCTTCTGGTCATGGCCCTATCTCATCACTTTGGCGCCATGTGCGAGCCTCGTCTGTCAGTCATGGCGCTCCACTGCATCCCCTAGCAAATGTCACGGTGAACTAATGCGCCTGGCCGGTGTTCAGACGGGGTTAGGCGTAATAGTGCTTGGCGAGGTGAAGCGCAAACTCAAGGGTCGGGCGACACAGAGCCCAAACCCAAGGGTTGGGCAAGGCGGAGCCCGTAGCCTCTGTGTTAGGCGAGGCGGAGCTCGGCCCCTAGAGATCGGCGCGAGGCGAAGTCCGCCCTTAGGGCTCAAGCGAGGCGGAGCCTGCGGCCTAGGTGTTGGGCGAGGCGGAGCCACCCTCAGGGGTCGGGCGAGGCAGAGCCCATGGCCTCATTGTTGGGTGAGGCAGAGCCCACCCCTAGAGGTTGGGCGAGGCGGAGTCCGCCCTCAGGGGTCGGGCGAGGCGGAGCCCGTGGCCTCGGTGTTGGGCGAGGCAGAGCCACCCTCAGGGGTCGGGCGAGGCGGAGCCTGTGGACTCGATGTCGGTCTATGCGGAGCCACCCTCAGGGGTTGGGCGAGGTGGAGGTTGCATACCTAGGGGTCGGCAAGAGCTGTAGTCGCGCTCTTGACCGCTCGGATGAATCAACGTTGATAGTTATTAGCTCCTCCTCTTCGGGTATCCTAGTATTGGTCCCCGACACTAACCACTACACAGTCTAACGATGTAGACACGCTAATAATCACGTACACACATGCAATTCCTACCACATGCAAAATCAATCAAGTGTATAAATTTATATACAAAATAATGGTAATCAAAATATATCAAGTACAAAGTTATAAAATAAAAAAATACTATATTAGTCAGATCAGCATGCATCAATCAACTCTAAAAAAAGATGTTTATATCTAAAACTTTCTTTATTTATCCTATTTTATAAAATAGAAAGTTAAATAAATATACATTTCAACTATTACAGTTGATGGTGACCATTGGATCGAAACAAATAAACAGCTCAGTCATTTGCAGGTACCACAACAAAGCCCTATTGTATTAGGCTGCAAAATTTTGAAGACGACCGTGCATGCTGGGCATGTCTAGCTAGGCCACCTAAAGGATGCCGGGAGGGTAGGCTAGAAGCGCAGGTCCCTAGACTCAGTCGGGTATAGTGCGGCCTCTATCCCCTTGAGTATAGACTACGCGTCATTGTGCCATCAGGAAGAGGGGCTCTACATCTGTTTGCCGAGTGAATCTAATGGCCCTACTTGTTAGACGAACCTTTAAAAGGCTTTATAGTGAATCATGTCGACCTTCCTTGGTAGTGGGTTAAGAGGCTCGTGACCTTGGGTGAAAGGGTAAATCATGACTCACAGTTAAAGTGTACAACCTCTGCAGTGTAAAACTGGTATATCAGTCGTGCTCATGGTCACGAGCGGCCTTGGAACCCTTACGGAATAGATGATCATTAATGTTTAATGATGATAAACACTAATGATACTGATGATAAAGATGCTCACTAATGATTATTGTTTATCCTATTCATTATTCATGTCTACATGATCATGTGTTTATGTGGGCTTGTGATAAACTTGTTTCTACCCAATTGCTAAAATTGTGACAATTAAAAGCTAATCGTAGTTAACCAGTGTCAGCCTTTTGAGCCTCATGAACCCCGTGTTATATTTGTTGAGTACGACATGTACTTACGCTTGCTTTACATTTTAAATCTTTGGAAAAATCCCGGATGGGTACCAAATTGCTAGAATTTGGAGGAATTAGGCTTGTGATCAACCAGTCTGTTGTCCCTGTGGAATTGGAGTCTTCACCTGAAGATCGGAGTTGTTTTTCCGCTTTTTGTTGTCTTAGGTCATAACTTTTATACTAAGTACGTTATATTTTGAACATTGTCTTTCGATATTACCCTTATTTATAGCTATATGTGATATTTGACTTTCTGGACTCATATATGGTGTGTATCTGATTTTGTTCTTAAAACCGGGTGCTACATTGAATTACTTGTGGTTCAAATTTGACTTATACAAAAAATATTCTTTGAAATACAATAAATTAATTAAATATAGCAAATAGATCCATAAATATAACAAACTTTAACATGAAATACCACTTGTTGTATGTGGAGAGAAGAAAAAGTTTCAAGATCAGAAGAGAAAAAAATAAAATTATTTGCCGAGTGTTAAATAATTACACTCGCAAACATATTTTTTTGCCGAAAGTGCGGAACAATTACACTCGGAAAACATATTTCTTTGCCTAGTGCCTAGTTTTTGCCGAGTGTTTTTTCTAACTTTGCCAAGTGTTTTTTCTCGCTTGCCTAGTGCAATTATTTTGCCGAAAGTGTTTTTTAGCACTTTTCGACAAAGTATATGTTTGCCAAGTGCTAGATGGATTGCACTAAGCAAACCCTCTTGCACTCGGCTTACCTACTGATTCCGCAAAGACATCACCCCTACTCATGTTACCACGCACACACACGCACGCACGCTAACCACTACACAGTCTAACCACGTGGACACGCTAATAATCACGTACACATGCAATTCCTACCACATGCAAAATCAATCAAGTGTATAAATTTACATACAAAATAATGGTAATCAAAATATATCAAGTACAAAGTTATAAAATAAAAAAAATACTATATTTCTCAGATCAACATGCATAAATCAAATCTAGAAAAAAGATTTTTATATCTAAAACTTTCTTTATTTATCATATTTTATAAAATAAAAAGTTAAATAAATATACATTTCATCTATTACCTCCTAGGAATAATAATTGATGGTGACCGTCGGATCGAAACAAATAAACAGCTTATAGTTATTTAGAGGTACTACAGCAAAGCAAGCTTATTAGGCTGCAAAATTTTGAAGACGACCGTGCATGCTGGGCATGGCTAGCTAGGCCACCTGAAGGATGCCGGGAGGGTAGGCCAGAAGCGCAGGTCCCTGGACTCGGTCGGGTGAAGCACAAGGTACAGCATGACTGCCCAGTCTAGCTTCTGATCCTCGGAAACAGCGGACGCCTGCCCGTAACCTTCGACGCTGTCGTGTTGTTTTGACCATTCCTTCTTGGCTTCTAGTGGCAGCTTCAAGAAGTCAGCTACGTCACGCATCAGGTTTCCGATCACTTCGTCTGGTAGTCCATGGTTGATGAGCTGCAAAACTTGGTGATCATTCAGTTATATATGCATGCTAGGCTGCTGGCAGGCGGTAGCATGCAGAGGGCATGCAGGCACATGGACAAACGAGTGGATCCATCATGCATGGATACCTAGAAGAAACCCCAGTCATGGTAGGCAGATCCAAGCTTGGCACACTGCTCCGGCGATGACCGCGGGTCGAGCAACCTACGGAGATCGATGATCGGGATTGGTAGGAAACCGCTAGGGTGAATCCCGATCTTTCGATGAGAGAAGGTGGATAACTCAATTTGGGGATTGAGATGATGTTCATGGCCTGACTACAACAATCCAAGGATGCTACGCCTTAGCAACCGATACACCACCTTCAATAGCCATCTCGATCTTGTGGAGCACGATCAACCAAACCACTAGGATACAAAGCACATCAGGTCAAAATAAGGCGACGCAGCACCTTTGATAGAAAAACCTCTTGGTAGTAATTTGATCATTGCGGCCGTCTCAGGCAATATATAGACATGAGTCCAAATCCATATGAAAATAGACTTCATAAGGATTCCATGGAGTACTTGAACGCCCAAAACAGAGTCCGGATGAGGTCGTGGCGGCCATCGCAAGTTGGCGTAGTGTTGCAGTCCAAATCCAGCCCCAAAACGTGTTGGATTTGATCTCTTTCTTTCCTTGGGCCAAAAGTGATGTGGTATCCTGGTGGACGACATTGGGAATACATGTACTAGGCCCCAATCAACTTCTTTGGTCCTCCATGCCTTCCATGTGTCTTTAACACTCTTTTTGATCCATGTATGTATTTCTAAAAATGACAATGAACACACATCATGGTGCAGCATCAATTCATCAAATGTATCAAATACAATCATGGTAAAGGATTGTTTCACCAGTGAATCAAAAGTTGCTAATGTGGTTGTATCCGAGCAGGTGATGTCCTCATCATTCTCCCATTCTTGGCTGCAAGTCATCCTTGACTTGCTCCAATGGCATTCAAAAGTGCTTGCTTGGATGGTTAGAACACAGAGCGATGGCTATGTTGCACGGCCACAACCAGCAATGCTCCCTTTCTTCAGGATTACCTATTGCGTATGGGAAAAACTAGGAAAACTTTGCAAGACATTATTAGTGTTAGTGCAGCCCCCTATTCATTCATGGTATTGTAGCCCATAAGGATATTTCAGATTAGAGCAAATATAAACTTTATGCACCAAATATTCTCCTTTGCTGTCGTATTTGTCAATTACATGAAGCGATCATTGATTAAAACTTGGCAAACTAGAATTAAATTTAAGTTTTTCTTTTGGACAATTTAGATTACATAGAATATCAAATTCAATATAACCCAAAGTATTTAAAGAGGACAACAAATTTAGTTCATCTTGTGCACAAGTAATAGTATGAAAAAGCTTTTCGTCAGCACATTTGTATGGTTCCAAGCCAAAAGTATCACACTTATTCGCCACTTGTGGCATAGGAGTAAAAGAATCATCAGCAGACAAGTCCTCTTTATCACAAGGAACAGCAAGTAATTCATTTTATGATAAAGAAAAATCAGCAGTGGATTCCACTATTTGTTGCTCTTCATTAGCATGCAGAGTGGACAAATTTTGGACATTATGGGTCACATTGTTCTTGCAAGTATTCATAGATAATAGACTCTCCTTTTCAGCATTGAGAGCAAGACAAAACAATTGACCAATATATATGTATGATTTACTAATTAACAAGGTTCAAATTTCAGAATTGAGCCCTCTCATGAATCTACTTATAACTTCTTCCATGCATTCATCTAATCCACCAAACATGATGCAAATCTTAAAATCATGGTAGTATTCTTTTACAGTCCTACTATTTTGCTTCAAGTTGTCTAATTTTGCAAGCAAATAATCAGCATAATATGTAGGAACGAATGCATCTCTAAAAAGAATTTTGAAGTCTTCCCAAGATTCTGGAACTTTGTTGTGCCTACAAATGTGTTTCCATTCTAGCAAAGCATATTCAATCAAAACATTAGAGGCAATACAAATCTTTTGTTTTTCGGACAGGTCATGCTCATCAAATTCATTATCTATTTTTAACTCCTAATCAATGTAAGCTTGAGGATCAAACTTACCATCATATAACGACAAGTGTTGAATGACATCCTAAATATGAGGGTCCAGTTTCAATAGCTCAAAAAACTCCGTATCACCTGCCATGATTAGTAGAAAACAAGAAAGACAAAAAAATATGTATCCTCCCATCAACTACTAGGATGTGTCGGTTATAATTCTCTCAAACTCAACTTGTTAAAACAAGCCCTTACAAGTTTTTACCAAGCCAAACAGGAGGTGATGGCAACCAACAAGTCTACCACCATGGAGCGAAGTGTATCGGTGCTGTAGCAACAAAAAAATGCCAAGCTGTAGTCAAAATATGTGGAGCTATAGGTGGGCTAAAGCAAGGAAGTACTAGCACCACGTTAGTCACAAAAGCAAGCTGAGTAATTGTTCAACAGCGGTACTGTGCTGGTCCTAGCCTAGACCATGCTAGAGGCGCGACCCTGGACACAAAGGAAGTCATAACACACCACCGGAAACAATGGAGAAGCACAACGAACAGCCCTTTTCTTCCTATTTTTTTTTCTTTCTTTTCTTTTTTCTTTTTTTTTCTTTTTTTTCAGGGATCCTCAAAACTGATTATATAAACAAAAAGACTTCACAAGAGTCACACACCACACAAACTTTTTTTCGAAAGGATAGGGGTATTCCGATAAAAAATGATACTCTCTCTCTCTAGAGTAAAACCCAGCCAATATGTATGCACAATGTGGAGGAGTCAAGTGCAGTGTATGGACTTCTTGCTATTCGGAACACTTCAATATATGTAGCACAAGTACAAACAAACAACAATATTTGGTAACACGGCGCATCAACCAATTCGGACTCCACACCGATTCCAACTCGGTCTCTAACAAGATTAGGACTCGAGTAAGCTGAGCTAATATGGATATGTTGGACGTGGAGAAGTTGAGTATAGATATAAACTACTACAAAGACAAAGATGTACTCAGATTCGGACTCAAAACAAAGAACAAGGCAGCTATCAATTTGGACTCAAAACAACAACAAGGCAGTTATCAATTCGAACTCAAAACCGATTTCAACTCGAACTTCAACACCACGTGGGATTCGGTCTCAAAACAAACTCAGATTCCTACTCAGACTTGAACACAAGGATGTATTTGGGTTTAGCCAACAGAAGGTTTATATGGTAGCACACGGCTGTGACTAGAACATAACAAGAACTCGAAACTCTAAAGGGTTAAAACTAAGACCAACAACTTGACACACCGATGCAAACGAAAACTCAACAAACCCTAACTAAGAAGTGCAAGCAAAGGCTCAAAGGGTTTATAGGATTGCGGGTAAACTAACCTACTATTTTTTGGCTTTTCTAGACTATAGGAAAAATTAAAAACAGCGAATGATTCGAAGTCTCTCACCGATAAACCTTGCTCTGATACCAACTGGCATGAAACCGCTATGGTGAATCCTGATCTTTCGATGAGAGAAGGTGGATAGCTCGATTTGGGGATGGAGATGATGTTCATGGCCTGACTACAACCATCCAAGGATGCTGCGCCTTAGCAACCGATACACCACCTCCAATGTCTGTCGTGATCTTGTGGAGTGCGTTACCCCGCCACTAAGGCACTCGTCCTACAAACAATCGAAGAACTAGCAAGAACAAGTAGAACAAGCAACTCAATTGCAAATATTGAGATAAAAAACCAATCTAAACTCACAAAGTTGGGGTTCTAAATCAAGTAGAACGGATGATCTAGTCAACACACGCGTCTATAAGGAAGTAGCAATGGCTAAACTTTCAACAAAACAAACCCAATCTGTTTGAGGTAGCTCTAATCCTTATTAATACCTAGGAGGACGGCCACGGGGTCCTCGTGTCATGCTCCAACCCTAGGACACATCCTTATTGGACCCGACATGATACAAAGCCCATCAAACAAAAATAAGGCGACGCAACACCTTTGACAGAAAAACCTCTTGGTAGGAATTTGATCATTGTGGCCGCCTCAGGAAAGATATACACATGAGTCCAAATCCATATGAAAACATACTTCATAAGGATTCTATGGAGTACTTGAACGCCCAAAACAGAGTTCGGATGAGGTCGTGGCGTCCGTCGCAAGTTGACGCAGTGTTGCAGTCCGAATCTAGACCCAAAACGTATTGGATTTGATCTCTTTCTTTCCTTGGGCCAAAAGTGACGTGGTGTCCTGGTGGAGGACGTTGGGAATACTTGTACTTGGCCCCCAATCAACTTTTTTGGTCCTCCATGCCTTCCATGTGTCTTTAACACTCTTTTTTATCCTGGCCTGTGCTGTTGATGTTGACATATCAATGGCGTGTCTAAGAAAGTAAAGTTTCCCTCAAGGGCATGTGCCCTCACATTGTGAACCATTGGATTCGCATCCAAAAAATGGTTCCTCTTCTGATGTCTCTCTCTCTCTCTCTCTTTTCGATGCTCACATATGGGCGAGAACGTCAAGAAATAGCTAGTGTGGCAGAGTCAGAGGGAGCGAGACAGGGAACTGAATGTGGGCGATCGAGTAGCGTTGACTCTTCTTCTTCTTATTAGGCATGCTATGCTACCAGCTTACCACCTATATATGTAGTATATATAGACAAAATCAAATATCTATGATGACACCGACGACACTAAGCATTTTCTAAACTCCTCATTTACCTACACCACTCACTGCTTTGACAACACACGCAGCGACAGAGCTAGGATTCCAAGTTTCGAACATAGAGAGGTACAGGAGATGGATAGGCTCAAGCGGTTGGTTTGTCTTGTGTACCTTTTCTTCCTCTGATAATTAGTACAAATATCTCCTCGCCCCATCCGTCAAGCAACCTACAAAAATCGATGAAGATTTAACAATTTTTCATAAATTTTGGGTTTTTTCTTAGTTATCCTCATGCAGCTCTGAGCAATGGAGGAGTACCAAGCAAGTTTCTCTTGTACCCTTTGTCGGGCCGTGAGGTTGTTGGATGCAAACTTGATCGAACAAATTCATTACTTTTCATCTAATTAGTTATTGTATTTTTTTTGCCACGTGTTAAATTTATGCTCTAGTGCTTGTTGAGGTATGATGGTGTGTAATGGACAATGAGTTGTCAAGGCGAGATAATGTAGATTTCGTTGAGTTGGTGGGTTTAGCATGACTTGACTGACCAAGAGGTGTCAAGTTGGCGTGTGTTGTGCAACATGTCACTTGCTTGACTTATGAATGTGCATGTGTTGGATGCATCAAGGTGGACGATGCCAATGGATAAGGTGAAGCAAGAAGTTTGGGTCGATGGGCCATGGGTGGTGAAGGCCAAACACATAAGCTTGGACCAATAGACCGGAGGACATATCAATAACGATGGTTAGCACTTGGCGGCATAGCGACTAGCAAGAGCACATGCGAGATGGTGATGATGATGACATTGATCAAGTCAAAACCAGGGTTGGACCAAGTCAATGCAAGGTGTCATGAGCACTTGGTGGATTGCCACACCAAGAATATGAAGGACACGCGTTGACATTGGAGGTTGCTTTTCAAGTTTGGGCCTCAAAACACAGGAGATCTTGGGACTTCACAGGCGGCCATGGCCATTCAATGCATGGAAGACCAACTTGGCACATTTTGCCCTGTTGGCTAAGTTATTTATGTCTAAACCTAACATTATTCTTGTAATGTGTAATAACCCTCTAGAAATAAGACAGGAAGCTGCCCAAGACAACTATCCTTCCACCATTTGTTTATTTTCTAGGGTTAATCAAGTGCTCTAAATTAAAGATTAGAGGAGTTAGGCTAGAGAGTGATTCCCTCTTAGGCTAGTTTGTCACCAAAGTGGAAGAATGTTGGGAGGAAGACTAATCTGATGAGTAGATTATCTCATGGTTGAATTGAAGTAATGAAAATCTTATTGAAATCATCTCTTATGTGCCATTTCTTTTGAATCCATTGATTTTTCCTTTTTTTAAATTATGTCACATTCGCTTGGTGATTTTTGGAGCGGTGATAGATCTTAGTTCTTGGAAGGTTTTGAAATGTTTCTTGGAGCCTTTGGAGATTGGTACATGATTGATTAATAACCCCAACACTAAACTCCATATGATTGGCTTTCCAAATCCCTATTTTTCTTCTTCAAAATTCTTCCTTTGGTGAAATTCATAATTCCTTTGAGCTAGGTGGTTTTGGTTGTTTCTTATGCTCAATCTTGGTGCTATGAGGTCATGGGAACATATCTAGGCTTTCCTTTTGAAAGGATCAAGATTCCCAAGAGGGGGGTTAGTTGGGCTAACTCTAAATTTCTTTCAATAATTAAGCCCCATACTTAGCCATTTCACCCCCTTGTGACTAGAAGTGTTTTTATTATTCTCATCGCACAAAAGTTTTGCACCTAGGTTCCAATCCTAGTCTAGCATGGCAATTCTAAGAATGTAAAGATATGAATTGAATTACTCAAATATAAATGCTCAAAGTAAAGAGGAGAGGAACACGGTGATGTTTTTCTGAGGTAATAGAGAGTCGCCACTTCTCACTAGTCCTTGTTGGAGCACCCGCGCAAGGGTGTAGCTCCCCCTTGATCTACATAAGGATCAAGTGCTCTCTACGGGATGATTCTTTGACAGTCCATCGCGGTGAACGCCCACAACCGCTCACACCATGACTTGGGTCATCCATAAGCTCCATCGGATGATCACCAAGTCTCCAATCACCACCGAGCCATCTAGGTGATGGCGATCACCAAGAGTAACAAGCACAAACTCTCACTTGACCAAGACAAGCCTAATGAGAAAGGTGGGTGCAGA
The DNA here is from genome assembly GCA_904845875.1 of Miscanthus lutarioriparius. Lineage (NCBI taxonomy): Eukaryota > Viridiplantae > Streptophyta > Magnoliopsida > Poales > Poaceae > Miscanthus > Miscanthus lutarioriparius. Next base: position 35,145,030 of record CAJGYO010000001.1, read on the forward strand.
CTTGCTACTCCCTATGCACTAATGAGGTCCTTAATCTTAGATTATCAAATATCAATCACCCCACTAGGCTCTTGCTCTCCCTTACACTCCAAAGGTGTTTCTCAGCTGAACAAATGGGCAAGAGACCTAAGTTGGACGAGTAGGAGAAGTATATATACTCCCCCCACTTTAAAACATAACCGTTATTGTCCAACTCAGTAGTTTTTTGGGTGACCGGATGCATCGGTCGAAGTGACCAGACGCGTCCGGTCAGTAGCCAACGGCAATGTGGTGTCAGCCTGTTAGAGAAGGTTGTTGGAGTGACCTAACTCTGGCCAACGTCCGATCAACATCCACCGGACGCGTCCGGTTAGGAATTTTGGTCTCTGGACCCTCTCTGATGTTGACCTGACGATGCAAACTCAGCGTCTGGTCGTTTACTGTTCAGCATCCGGTCCTCTCTGACAGCGAGACCCTATTGCTACAGATACAACTAGAGGCGTGTCCGATTTCAATCACTGTGTAGCGTCCGGTCACTCCTCGACTTCTGCTGTGCGTGCTGATCACTGACCGGATGCAGCACTTGTGAGTCTGGTCATCACTAAATCAGCGTTCGGTCACATTTGACCCCTCATTCACTTCCAATTCAAAATCCTTTGTGAATGAGGTTGACTCCAATTGATCTTTGAGCTATTCCTGAGCTACATAGTGCTAAGTTTGACAAGTGTGCACCACACCTAACCCATTAGACTCACCTAGATCTAGCTACTAGCTCATACCCCCTTAATAGTACGGCCAAATAAAAAACAAAGTCCTAAACTACTCTAAGTGTCTCTCCAATGCCAAACGACACTTAGAACTAGTCCGTCCTTAACCTTGTCGTCCATCCTTTGAAAATCGAAACGATTTTCATCGATAGGGGCATGAAAACCATAATTGCCCAAACAATCATCATTACCATGACTTAACTCAAGTTGCCTCTGCAAGACATATGTTAGTCACAGTAATCTCGTATCGCCATTAATCACCGAAACCCAACTAGGGGCCTAGATGCTTTCACTTTTAAACAAATTTCCGCGAGCACCTCCAACTCACTCTTTTGTGCTTTCTTGAGAAAACACTAGAAGAATTCTTCATTACGTGGTGAATCCTAGACCGTTCTGAAAGATCCACGAGATTACCTTCACCATGAGTTAGTTAAGGTAACGATCAGGTTGTGTAATAAATTGATTTACAGAGGCAGGCTTCTTAAATGGGCCATCCATGTAAACAGAGACAACACATTTAAGAACCTCGCGCCTTCGCAAATCAATTTACAAAGATGGTCCACTTAAGAAGCCCGCCTCTATAAATCAATTTACAAAGATGGGGCTTTATTGGACTATCTCCTAAAATATGTTGGTTGTCTCTGAAATTGTGTAGATAGTTTGGGAGACACCAAATTTTTTAGACCACCTCAAAATGCCCTACCCCCTAAAATCGGTTTTGTAGTAGTGAACACAATCTTTTTCTGGCATCAGCATGGGGGAGTAAGAGTCGATTAAGTATGTTCTCATAGTTGCCAACACAATTTTATAAAACAAATGTTTACTAGTTCCCTTTTTCATGCTGAAAGGACCATGATGTCGCTAAGGGGGGTGAATAGGTGTTTTTGTAGATGTGTTTGGAGATGTCCAGTAGCAACTCCACGAAGCACCTGCACTCACAAACATAGACAACCAAGTATATCAAGTGAAAAGAAAATGATGCAATTCAAAACATAAGAGACACTAGAGATTTGTTTCACCGAAGTTTGGGTTCCCACTTGAACCCTATGTCTCCGTTGAGGTGGCAGTGAGCAACTCACAAAGCTCGTGCTCCTGTCGAGTTCCTCTCAACCACATTCCTCGCCTCCACTAGTTGGTCTTTTCCCTTTCGGGGGCAAGATTATAGGCCTCACAAACTTTCACATGGCTCACCACAAGCACGAGAGTTCGTCGGGCAACGCCTAGCCATCTAGGTCCCCTCCAAGAGTAACAAATGCTTCATGAAGTATGACAAAGCCCAACAAGTGCTCAAGGTTTGGATTCCTCTCAATTGCTCTCTAATTCCAAATCACTCACCCTCAACACTTAATTACATACCAATCACTCACTCTCACAAAGAGAGGGGTTGGGGAGAGTCTCATAAAGGCTCTACCATAGGTTGGTTAGCAGGTGATGATCTATTTGGTTGAACTAATTTGGGACGTGTTGGTGATCGATGTGCCCAAGAGGCAATCATATGCGTCATGGATTGGATCTATACGTGGGCTAAAACAGGACATTGATCCATGAGAGTTTTAATAAGCCTCTAGGGTAGAAGTCTATTCGTGGAGTCTATATATATATGACGAGGCAGTGCTAGAGGCAAGAGATGGTTCGACCTTTCCCAACACCGGCCCTGTTCGCTTTTGCTGAAAATCCATGGCTGAAAAGTACTGTTCACTGATTTGTTGTGAGAAAAAACAATATTTGTTCGCTGAAATAAATACGGCTCATAAGACAAGCGGACAGGGCGCAGACTATCTGCCCCCTCCCTCTCTCCCCTTCCGATGAAACCCGAGCCATGCGCGACGGTGGTAGCACATCGGTGCATCGATGTTCCATCTCCACACGTGTCGATACTATTAAGACTCTGCTGCGATGTGCACGATGTTGGACCTAGCTGCTCCAACTCTTCTGCACGACACGTCAAGTGGCCGCGTCATATCTAGGTTGAACACGATATATTTGTTTGTGCTGGTGCGTCACAAAAGGTTCCTCCCGCCGGTTCAACCACATATCTTGTCTTATATGTATAAATGCCATAATTCTTATTGCTTCAAGCGGAGCTCTTTTCGACCGCGTTCTGAATTTCTCTATATAAAGGTGTTTGGTTCAGTGAGCTAGTGGTAACACACAAATGGAGATGAGTTAATACGTACTGTAATCGGAGCTAGGATACTGACCGCGATCTGTGTTAATTTGGAATTGGAAGAATCAGATAAAGTTGATTACAGACAGTAGGAAGCAAACAGATGTAACGGTAATATAGAGAAATTAGAAGAATCAGATAAAGTTAATGCATACCTGAGGTTGTGTTACATTTTGGAGCGAGAACCAAACAGTACCCAGTTCAAGGCTGAATATTCTGAGCTAGTCATTATAGGATAATTTATTTATTGTTGGAGTTGAGAGAGGTCGTCACCTCCCTCCAACTCCAATGGTATGTGTAGAGTCGTAGTTACTACTCTAACATGAAACTCTTTATGAGCTTCCTTCCATCGAGCTTCGCAGTGAAGTATTGCTTCAAGAAATCTTGGTAACTGGTTGTTCCGTACCGCACTCTGTCGCCTTTCTTCACCAACTCCGGCAGAGGACCAAGCATCCGATCCTGGTCGGGGAAGTGGAACAGTGCCGCCGAAATCCGCTCCTTGGTTGGGTGTATCACGGCCCTATGCTCAACACTTTTGAACGCGCCGTTGCTCACGATCTGCAAGCAAGGGTAGGCCTCTAGGCCATAGCAAAATGAATCTCCCTGCGCTAGCTACCAGGCAGCGGATCGGGACGAGAACGACCAGCAAGTACGTCGTACCTCGAGCGCGTCACCGACGTTGACAACGAAGGCGCCGTCTAGCGCTTGCACAGGGAACCACCTGCCGTCCTTGCCGACCTGCAGCCCCTGCACGTCGTGGTTCATCTGCAGCAGCAGCGTCAGGACGTTGGGGTCGGTGTGGGGCGACAGGCCCAGCACCCGGTCCGCCGCCTGCCGGCACGGCGGGTAGTAGTTCGCCCGCATGCCCCGTACCTGCCCTTGGAACACGCCTCGCAGCGACGCCGGGTCGGCCCCCACGCCCTTGGCCATGAACTCCAGCAGGTGGTACGCTAGCTTCGAAGCTTCCGAGGAATACGAGTCAACGGAATCCCTGGAATCGATTCAGGTAAGGCTACGGTTTAAAAGGAAATTTATTCAGGTATAATTTATCGTTGGATGGATGCATCAGACGAGATGATCACCTGAAGGATGCAGGGCGTGTAGGCCAGAAGCGCATGTCCCTGGACTCCCTCGGCTGAACAATGAGGTAGAGCATGTCTGCCCAGTCCAGCTTCTGATCCTCAGACACGACGAACGCCTGGCCGTAGCCTTCAAGGCTATCAGCTTGCTGTGCGCATTCCTTCTTGGCTTCCAGCGGCTGCTTGAAGAACCCGACTACGTCCTTCATCAGATTTGCAATCACCTCGTCCGAACTCCATGGTTGATGAGCTGCACTGCATGCACCTCATCGATCAATATATATGCCTCATGCATGCATGGTTCATAACATAAGCAGCACATGTGGTACGTACCTGGAAGAACCCCAGTGGTGGCATGCGGATCCCAGCCTGGCGCACTCCTCCTCCGATGACTCCGGATCAAGCAGCTTACGGAAATCGATGACCGGAATTGCGTGAGAGCTATCGTCCGCAGCGACGACCTCCTCCGCGCTAGGATCCTTGCTGAGGTATCTCCGGGGCACCGGCTCAGCAACTCCGTTATTGCAAGTCTCCGCAAGCGCCTGCACGTTAGCCACCGGGAGAGACTCCATGCCTCTTGCTGCGTCCGCCATTGTTATCTCAATTTGGTCCTTCCTAGTTCCTACCCCCACACGAGCTCCTCCTCCTGCTGCTGCTGCTCCTCCTCCTCCTTCATTTAGACTTCTTTTCAAGACCTGGTGATGACGTTCATGTATAAATAAATAGATAAATAATGTCTAATCATACAGTGCTTAGCCTCCACGTTTAGCCACCGAGAGACCCAATGCTTAGCCTCCACATTTAGACTTCTTTTCAAGACCTGCTGCTGCTCTCGCCAATTTGAGTCACACACTCACACTGATAGTGATATCTTTAATATCATTATTTTCGCCTCCACGTTTAGCCACGCCGAGAGAGACCCAATGCTTAGCCACCGGGACAGACCCAATGCTTCTCTATAGTCTTACATTATGGTACATATGCTGACATATGAAGACATGCATGTCATGCGTACAAAAGAGAAGAATCTTCATGGGGGTCAATAATGTCTAATCATACAGTGATAGATATTATTCACATGCAAGGTGCAGATTTATTAGCCCGTCTCTCTTCTTCAACTGTGCATCGATAGAAATAGAATAGGACCCAGGCCAGGCAACCATGGTTGTTTGCATTGCAACGTGGACTCGCTCGGGCGCGCTCCTTGAGGCACATCAATTATTCAGACGCACGCGCTACAAATGGATGGCCGAGCCTGCATCCGTACCAGGTACAGATGTTCACAGGTCAATTACCAAAATCAGACTTAGGGCTTTTAGTGCCATGGATGGAAGCGGACCCAGCGTCAAGCGTGAGCGCGGGGGCAGGCCACTTGCGTATGGCTGCCTGGCAAATCTTGGCTTGGTCTTGGTGGGAGGTGTCGTCAGTCTTGTACATTTGGCTAGCTATTGTTCTTTGGTGCTTATTTGCCTGATTGTGGTTCATCTTCTTTGTTTTTTGCATGCAAGCTATGATTGATAGCATGGGCAACCAGGGTCTTGCTGGCTACTGCTACTAGCTAGACGATGACATGGCAGCGGAGGTTGCGGCCTGTGGCAGTGGCAGCGTGTTATAAGAGCCTGTTTGGCACAACTCCACCACTGGAAAAGTTGAATCTAGATTTGGGATTCACCTGAATCCACCGTGGAGCAGCTCCACCGTGGATCTGGGATTCACCAAAGTGTTTGGTCTAGCTCTAGCGTTTCTCTCTGTCTCACTTACATCTGGTCCACACACATAAATAAGAAAAAAAAAGGCACGCTTCTTCTTCCTCCCGACGACGCTCATGCTACCAAACAGGCTCGCGCCAACTCCACCAAACTTGGATTTGGTGGAACACCCCTTGAAGTGTTCTACCAATTTGGTGAATCTGAGGCCAGATCCACCCTTTTGGTGGATCAGATCCACGGTGGAGTTGGTGGAGCTAGAAGTGTTTGGCAAAAAAAAGTGGATTTGGATCTAGTTTTGGTGAATCTGGAGCTGGTGAATCTTTGTCGAATAGGCCCTAAAAGGCGTTGGCGTGTGTCTTTGGTAGTAGGGAGGTTGGCCCACAACAAGCTAGAAACCACCACTCGCTCGAATGCCAAAACACTTGTCTCTTCGAAGATTGAATACTAAGCCAAAATCATTTCCCACCTAAGAAATGGTTTCTTCCCTTTCTCCCCTCTCTTCATTAAGTTTGTTGTCACATCAGCACTTTTGTTCACTTGGCATACTATTTAATGCTATGGAAACTACCTATGGTTTTAGGTTGGGACTGCCCTAAGAGACTATGCATCAAGTAGTTGTATCTTGCTTAGTTTCATGAGGCATGTCAACTTGATTTGGTGAGAGAGAAAAAAATACAGATACATGCTGAGCACGAGAAAAACATATGTTGAGAGAGAAAAAAGTACAGATCCACACCAATCACGCTAAGCACAAGATAGGCATTTGTCATAAAGTTCAGCGTCCAACAAGTAATCAGTGTATTATGGTGTATTATGCTTAGCAAATCAGAAGGATAACACATGTGACAAAAGTTTATACTAGTTCAAGTAAATGTGGTACCCTACATTTAGTTGAGAACAACTTCTATAGTGTGTCATACACTCGGGATCGAATGAGGGGATGTTGATAATGTGAAAGTTATGTATAAGAACAAAGACGACCACACGGGCGACCCTACTGCTCCCCATTCTTCACATGAACCAGAGGAAAGCGATGTAGCCACTCGAAATTTGAAACTGCTCTATCTAGGCGCTCCCTTACGTGTGTACTCCCCTTTATTTGTTTATTCCTCCAGGTGAAGACATCGCCCACAAAACCCAGATCATGGAGATCACACCTCTCCAGAGCGCATTTAAATGTATCCATGCAAGCTTGTGGCCTCTAAACACCTCCCTCTTTCTAGAAAACAATCTAGCGCCAAAAGAATAGCACACCGCGCCCGCGCGTCGCTCGCATATTTTCTTTTCAGCGCAAAAAGAAAAAAAGGCAGGACTATTTTCTTGTACTACTAGTGTCATTGTCGTGGACAAGATTTATTCGTGAGCCATATATAGCTACTAGCGCTAGTCCAACTTTAGTCCCTCCAAGTGCTTCCTTCCGTCAAGCTTTGCTGCGTAGACTTGCTTCAAGAAATCCCGGAAACTCATGGACCCATACCGCACTTTCTCGCCTTCCTTTACCAACTCCGGCAGAGGAGCAAGCATCAGATCCTGACTAGGATAGTGGAACAGTGCCACTGAAATCCGCTCTTTGGTTGGGTGTATCACGGCCCTATGCTCAACGCTTCTGAATTTCCCATTGCTCAGGACCTGCAGACGAAGCACACCTCTCCATTTTATATATGCTAGCTTCACCAATAAGAACTTAACGATCTCTTGCAATTAGGGAAATAATCAATTAATTAACGTCAAGCACATCGCCGACGTTGACGACGAAGGCGCCATCGAGAGTGTGGCAGTGTGCACAGGGAACCACTTGCCGTCCTTGACCTGCAGCTATAGTTTTCCAACTGGGCCGAGCACGCTGGGCCGACACGGGCACGGCACTAGAAAGCACGGCCCGGCCCGGCTCCCACCGTGCCCGTGCCTGGCACGGCCCGACCTTAGTGCCGTGCCTGGGCCGCAATGTCGGCCCGTGGGCTAGCCCAGGCACGGCACGGCTAACAGGCCGGCACGATGGTGGCCCGTTATTCTCTGCCGTTGGATGATCACTAGATAAGCAGAGCCGTTGGATTCAGAGCAAGTAGTATATAAACATCACTTCCTCAGTACCAAACCCTAACTTCCTATCTTCTTTTCCTCTCTTTTCCTCACGCTCGCGTACAGGCAGCGGCGGCGGCGCAGAACGTCCGAGCGGCCGAGGGCGATTGGCGCGACCGCGTGGTTGGGGAGTCATTCGCGTGGCGGCGGCGCGTCCCCGCGAAGGCAGCAACATGGTGTGCGGCGGCGCGTCCCCGCGAAGGCAGCAGCACGGTGTGCGGCGGCGCGTCCCCACGGCGGTGGCGGCGTGGCACGCATCAGTGCGTTCCCACGGCGGCGGCGGTGGCTGGAAGCGAGTACGGGAGGCGGCGAATCGTGGCTAGGGCGCGTTCGCGACGGCGGCTGGGTGCTCGTCCTCGACGGTGGCGTCCGCGACGGCGACGTCCATGACGACGGAGTCGCTGGAACGACCTCGTGCTAGCACGGGCACGACGGACCGGCGTGCCCATCGGCACGGCACGGCACGGCTGAGCCTCCATAGGGCCGTGCCTGGGCCGAGAGGTGGGCACGGCGGCGCTATGCGGCACGGCACGGCAGTGCCGTCGTGCCCCGGCGTGCCGTGCCTAGCCGTGCCGTGCCTGGTCGTGCTCGTGCCAGTGCCGTGTCGTGCGGCCCGGTTGGCCATCTATACCTGCAGCCCCTGCACGTCGTGGTTCATCTGCAGCAGCAGCGTGAGGCCACACGCGTCGGAGTGTGGCGACAGGCCCAGCACCCGGTCAGCCTGCTTGGACGGCGGGTAGTAGTTCACCCTCATGCCCTAGCTGGGCCTGCCCTTGGAACACGCCTCGCAGCAGCGCCGGATCGGCGCCCACGCCGTTGGCCATGAGCTCCAGCAAGTGGTACGCTAACTCTGGTCGCCGGGGAGAAAGCGTCTATGCAATGCCTGAATAATAATAATGACAAAATCATATATATATATATATATATATATATATATTCTTAGTATTGTATTGGGCAATACTAAGGTACAAACTTTTACCTCAAGGAGGTAATATCTAAAATCAATCTGAGCCATTGATTTTTCACATTTTATGAATTACTTAATAAAATAAAAATCCTGGAAAACAAAATAAGACCTCCGCATCCCCTGATGACGGATTGACAGGAGGAAATTCCTTTAAAGACATGCATGCTGATGCCCCTAATCACAGGCTAATCACGGGAGATGCTCATGTTACAAACAGTCATCTATAACATGTATAGACACGTTACCTGCACTAACACATGGCTAACACACGTTGCCGGCACTTTAGACCTACACGTTACCTGCACTAACATATGTTACCTGACACGTTAACACGCACTACCGGAATGCCCAGGTTTGCCGTGTGTCCACGGCACACAGAGAAGCCTAAAAAACACTCGGTAAAGCCTTTGCCAAGTGTTACACTCGGCAAACGGCACTCGGCGTACACAGAGTCGGCAAACGTTTCTTTGCCAAGTGTTTTTTTATCGGACACTCAGCAAAGACTTTGCCGAGTACTAAAACCGACATTCAGCAAAGACTTTTCAAAAAATATAAAAAAAACCACCGCCGCCCGCCCGCGGCTCCCCTCGCCGCCGCCGCCGCCACCACCTGTGCAAAATAAGAGGGAGAGGGAGGGAGATGGGGGGGGGGTTAGGACAGGGCCATGGCCGGCCGGCGACGGCACTCGACCTTGCAGCCAGCACTTGGAAGTCCGAGCCGAGCTCACGCGGGGGTGGCTCTCTGCAGACGGCAGCAACGCGGAGGGGTGAGAGGGGGCAGTGCCGGGAGAGGGAGGGGAGGGGGCAGCGCCGGTGGGAGAGGGAGGGGGCGTCGGCGGGAGACAGAGGCAGGGTAGGGGGCAGTGGCCCGAGAGAGGGAGGGAGGGGAGGGGACTACGGCGCCGGGAGATGGAGGGGTGGCCTGTGGGGGGAGGGGGCGGTGGCCTAACGAGTTTATAAGGTTGCGAGTTTGTCGAGTGTCGGATTGGAACACTCGGCAAAGCCACATCTTTGCCGAGTGTCAGATAGGGGCACTCGAAAACCCATTGTTTCTAAACACATTTTGTTTTTTTCATTTTGAAACCCTAAACTACTGTGCATGTGTGGGGCCGGGTGAGGGGGTTTGCCGAGTGTCCCAGGTCTGGCACTCGGCAAACGCCAGATTTGCCGAGTGCCAGATAATGGGCACTCGGCAAACCTTTTTTTTTCATTTTCCTTCTTCTCCTTGTTTTTCTGGGACGTGTTTTTCTCAATTTATTCCGATGTACTTTAAAAATACCTTGTCAAATTGACTCAACAATATATATTTGTTTTTTTCTAGGAATATTATTCCATTATTTTATGCAGTTATAGCTCAAATTTAATTTATATCAATTAAAATTCTATAATTGCACTTAATAAATTAAAATTATCAAACGGATCCAAAAAATTACCAAAATTTCATATGAAACAATCTATGTTCTCTATTGCCTATACAAAAAGTTTTACGCCAAACCCCAATTCGACCGTCACTTTGACAATAAATCTTACCGAATCCTTCTCAATGCTACGATTCTTCTTTTGAGATGCTTCGGTTTGTAGACATCGTATGTCACAAATTATACTAAACCTTCTCAATTTTTTACCACAGCCTCCAGGTATGATATCATCACATCATGACAAATCTCATGATTTTCAGACTTGGTTTGCTTTTTTTAGAATTTAAAAACCATTCGGCCACACGTTCGTGGTCGTGTTTCCTGAACAAGATGTTCGAAATTTTTTTACATTTCCTGGGTAAGGCCTCACACTTGACTCAATAACATGAATATCATTTTTCTACTCATTTTATTCTATTATTTGAATCACTTGCGGTTCAAATTTGACTTATACCAAAAAATTCCTTGATATGCAATGAATTAATTAAATATAGCAAACAGATCCACAAATATACCAAATTTTAACATGGAATACCACATGCTGTATGTGGAGAGAAGAAAAAGTTTTAAGATCAGAAGAGAAAAAAATGAAACTATTTGCTGAGTGCAAAATAATTACACTCGGCAAACATATTTCTTTGTCGAGTGCCAGACAATTAGACTCGGCAAACATATTTATTGGCCGAGTGCCTAGTTTTGCCGAGTGTTTTTTTAGTTTGCCGAGTGTCGAACTTTGCCAGGTGCAATTATTTTACCGAGTGTTTTTTTGCAGCACTCGGTAAAGAGCTTATTTGCCGAGTGCCCGATGGATTGCACTCGGCAAACCCTCTTGCACTCGACTTACCTACTGATTCCAGTAGCGACGTTACCCCTACTCATGTTACCACGCACACACACGCACACATGCTAACTGTTGGTGTTTTGAGTTGCCACCGACAAGTAAATTTCTAATATTACGCGTCTGGCCCGGATAGTGCGCTAAGAGGACACGAGGTTTATACTGGTTCGGGCAGAATATCTCTACGTCCAGTTCGTTGCTGCTACTCATGTTAATAGCACTGAAAAGTTCATAGTAGGGGTTACAAACGGTCGAGAGAAGGACATGTCCCAAGTCTCTGGTGGTGTGTTGCGATGAGTTCCGATTTGAGTCAAGGCCAGTTTTGAGTCGAGTTTGGATCGAGAGTCCCCTTTGTAGGATGCTTTGCTTTCCCTTTTATAGGCCAAGGGAGAGCATGGGTTACAGTAGAGGAAGAAAAGAGAACGAGAGGAAGAAGTCCTTTAGGATCGCTAGATCCTTCTGCTCCTTTATATGGGTCCCGTCGACCCTGTAGACGTCAATAGGGACAACTTCTGGTCTCGGCCCTGTCCGTCACTGGCGCCATGTGTAGGCATCTTCTGCCGGTCATGGCGCTCCACTCTGTCCTGGCAGACGTCGTGGCGAACTGATGCGCCCGTCAGTGTTCGTACGGGGTTAGGCAGAACAACACAGGTACGTCCGATGCTGTTCCTGACGTGAACCCTCAGGTATGGCCCGTCATGGGTTGCGGGCTACATCGAGGCATGTCAGTCTCTTCCCTGGCATCAGAGCTTTGACCCAGGCCTATATGCTTGGACCTAGAGTGGTTGACGGCGGTATGGGTCTCTGTCGGGTGAGACCGAGTCTACGGCCTCAGGGTCGGGCAAGGCAGAGCACAAATCCAAGGGTCAGGTGAGGTGGAGCCCAAACCCAAGAGTCGGGCGAGGCGGAGCTAGCCCTTAGAGGTCGGGCGAGGTAGAGCCTACAGCCTCAGTATCGGGTGAGGCGGAGCCCACACCCAGAGGTCGGGTGAGGTGGTGTCCGCCCTCAGGGGTCGAGCGAGGAGGAGCCCATGGGCTCGGTGTCGGACGAGGCGGAGCCACCCTCAGGGATCGGGCGATGCAAAGCCTATGGCCTTGGTGTCGGGCAAGGCGGAGCATACCCCTAGAGGTCGAGCGAGGTGGAGTCTGCCCTCAGGGGTCGGGCGAGGCAGAGCCCGCGGCCTCAGTGTCAGGCGAGGCGGAGCCACCCTCGGGGGTCAGGCGAGGCGGAGCCCGCGGCCTCGGTGTCGGGTGAGGCGGAGCCACCCTCAGGGGTTGGGCAAGGTGGAGGCAGCCCTTAGAGGTCGGGCGAGGCGAAGGTTGCGTACCTGGGGGTCGACAAGAGCTGTAGTCGCGCTCTTGACCGCTCGATTGAATCAACATTGATGGTTATTAGCTGCACCTCTTCG